>CM070563.1:24985599-26185599 GCA_036346405.1 Phyllostachys edulis
GAACTAGAGGATTGCGTGTCCTAGAGAGTTGTAGGGTATGTCTTCATATTTCCATAGGTTCAAAGATCACACAATTCTGAGTTGTGGTTTAAACGTTATGTCGATTTCTTTGATATTGCCCAGAAAGTCTGACGATCTTGAGCAGTCGTCTTGTTCGGTAATTAAGATCATGTTAAGTGCTGATTCAGCATTTCCACCAAACTAGATTGTTGTAGAAATTTTGATAAGATTTCCATATTGTTAAAAATATTGAAATTTTATTAAGCCAATAAAAAGTTATGAATTTTTCTTTACTGCTGTTTAATTCTATTGGACGGTTTATGAGTTAGACTTTCATCGATATTTAGTTGGCAGATTTAGAAAGGCTCTCCAACTATGTTATTGTAGAGGATTTCCTTATATTTCCATAGATTATAAGATCACTCATTTTTGAGTTTCAGAGAAAACGTTATGAAGGTTTTAATACCACTGTCCATTATAGCTTCCTGCTAGACTGTCGTTTAAATTGAATAGAACAATCGTATGAACCTTGGGTTTAGGAAGATGAGTTCAAGCGTTACGATTAATGTCCTGTTCATGGTGTTCTTATTCAAATAATTAAATTGTATAGGAGGAGAGGGTTCAAGATTAGTGGCTTCATCCTTGCCTTCTAACGCGTCGCAACGCGAAAGACAAGTACAATTGAATTGTCTTGGTTGCTATTTGTTTCAAAGAAATTGTTTATTATTTATTATTGTTTTCAACTACGCATTTCAATCTATTTATTGTATTTATCGTAAATGCTGCTTTCTGCAAAAGAACCATACAGCTAACCTTGTCAAGCCATGCATGAATACTATTTGCATACATTTCTCTACGGTTTGCTGAGTACATTCAAAAGTACTCATGGCTTTTGCCCTCGGATTGATCCGCAGTTGAAGAGTATCAAGCTGCTCAAGAGTTCTTCGCCCAGGAGGACCATGAAGGTTTTGCGGATTAGGATGCGTTTCTCCACTCGATTGCCTGTGGGCATGTTGATTGGCCATTTGAAGAGTTTCGTTCCGCTGCAAGAGTTTTATTTGTTTCTTTAGCCCTGCGTGGCAAGTTAAGTAAACGTTGACCATAAGGTCCAGTTATTATTATTATTTGTTACTTTGAGATCTTTTTAGTTAAATCGAATAAATGGATGGTATTTCATCACTGTTTCCTGTGTGAGCTAGCTACTGATCTGGGACTAGTTCGGAAAACACAGAGGGTTCCTGAGATGCATTTTTGGGTCCCGACACATTATTCACTTCTAATTAGATGAACTTGTCATTATCCCTCCTTCGATAAATTTTGTATTGTAATATGGAGTTCGGTGGTTGATGTTATCATTCTTTATGATATGGTTGAATTGGTAATGGCTTAATGATCTTCATATAGACTTTTGGTAGTTTTATCATAATTGATTCAATTTGATTGTATGATAGAGTTTGATATGTTGTTGAATTCTGATTCAATTATTATATTCATTCTATTAGACGTTGATCTTTTTATGTCATTAGTTGAAAGATTGTTGAAATTGTTTCATATTATTGAGTAGTGTTAGACTTCAGGTAATATCTTGGCTTCCTCATAGACAGTGTGTTACAGTTGGTATCAGAGCGGGCTTTAGGTCCGTGGTAAATGAAATATTAAAAATGACACACTATGCACAGTAGGTGGGATTTGGGTAATCCATTGCATCTGCGATTCTGATAGTATATTTCATCATGTCGAATTGTTATTGAATTGCTTCTGTACTATCATTCTTGTTGTTAATCTATGATCTGTTATGATCTTTTGTATCTATGAATTTATTCTATGATTGCTATGAAATGACCTTATATTCATAGTTGATTATATTGGTTATGCGTGATGGTAATGGGTGGTGAGAAGTTGAGGTCATGGTTGTTGCCCTGGGTTTTGCCAGGCTACACCACCGTTCGTGGTATGGGAATAGAGAAGCACTTACCCCAGTTACATAGTTATGTGTTGAGTATGAGTTCTTTGATGAAGTTGTTGTCTTCCTTGAGTTTGCATTTGGTCTTCTGGTTGTAGTTTCTTGCAGTTGATGAACTTCCTTTGAATGGTAGTTATAATGAAGTGGGCAAGTTTCAATTGGTCTCTATTTGTTCTTTGAAATAAATATTGTTCTTCCGACTAGTGTGATATCTCTGCTACTTGTGAACGTTGTTAATTTACAAGATTGATCTTTTCATGGAAATTCTGTTTTTGTTATTCTCCGTTGGAAAACGTAACTCATTTGTTTGCTTGGAATTTGGGCAGTGAAAGATTTCTTTTGCAAGTTCTTTATTATGTGGGGGCATTGACCTTGCGTATTTCTTTTGGATTAATTTGAGAGTTGAAGTTTAATATCTCTCTTTTATAAAAGAGTATGTTAAAACCTTTAGTGATGAATTGTCATGCTTAACTAAGAGGTTTTAATTAAATGAATTAATTGGTATGGTATGAGTTATCAAGTTGGGTTATTAGCATGGTGTAAACCAACGATTCTTAGTTAATATCTTTAGAAGTGAAGTTGATTAATTTCAAGTTGTCCTATAGTAATTTCTTGAAAAAAATGTTGAATAAGAATTTGTTTCTACATGTTTGGAACTCATGGAATTATTAGGGAGTGTGAAACAATAATGAATTCGTTTGATCATTTAAATTAGTTAAATTTCTAAACTTGTTGAATAAATTGGATTATTTGGTCTTCTGTATTTAATCTAACCATTTGAGATGGTTAATTACGGATGTGTTGAGCTATTGCCATGGTAAATATTAATCTTGACTCAATCTTTTGTTTGGATACCTGATGAATTTGTACAAATACTAGATTCACCTGATTTTGCCATGCTAAATTGTTGTTATATGTATGAAGAAATGGATGAGGGTTGTTGTATTGACTTACGAAACCTTGTCCTATAAATATTCTATTGTTGAAGTTTAAAGATATTTCGTTCTAATTTCTATACATAAGGTAGAACGTTGAATCTGTACTCATATCTGTTTTGTGTTTGCAAACAGAGGCAGAGCCATGAATGCTTCCATAATTAGATAATCATCAATTGTTAGTAGTAATGGTTAGAGTGCTATTGGCATTGAGCGTCAGTAAGGGTTAAATGGACAAAATCAAATAAGTGATTTAAATTGGTGTGTTTATGAGATTGTCTTGTACTAGTGTGAGCTTGTCAAAAAGAGAACTAGGTTTCTTTTCTAGAATGAGTTGTTATTGCAGTCTTATATGATGATAGAAATTTTATAACACAATTTGTTGTGTTTCTTTTGGAAGATTTATTAATATGATAGTAAGGTATATTGAATTTTTACCAAGAATGTATGTTATTGATGTCAATAAAATGGTCAGTAATGTGGGGGTGATGTTGATTCTGTTATAGAGAAAGAAATTCTTTTGATCGCCTTTTGTGATTTCTCTTAAACGAAGATATATCAAAAGTTGCATTCTTGATCTTTTGGGGTTCAAGATTTATGTGGTAATTGAAATTTGTCGAGTAAAGCGACGTGTTGCAAAATTCAATTGGTTCTTTAATGATTCAAGTGATTTGATCTTGAAAGCTCATTTGTTTGAGTTGGCAAGAAAAGTTGTAATCAAAATAAAAATTGTTTTATTCTAAATGAAGGAGTGATGTAGAAGTACTTGTGGTGGGGGTCAAGTTTTGTAACTTGTATCTTTTTGAAGCATAATTAACCTTTCTGCGTTTGTCGTTTAGAAACATCCGAAGTTTCAATGGCAACGTTTGTTCTTATCAGTTAAGGTTTGATATTCTCTTCTTGTGAGGCTTGTGCCCTTAATTATGGTCCTCCCTTATGTATTCTGCGTTCATTGCCTAATTGATTTTTTTCCCTCGGTACTGTGTTCACTGCGAGTGGTAAATGTTTTTCTAGATGGTGAAAAATTATTTTCATTTGCCTTTTTTTTTTAGAAAGAATCAACCTATTCGTTTCACATGGGTCTTCCGAAGTGTTTTTTTAACTATTGTTGTGCGACCTTGGGTTGTGAGCTATTTGAGGAGCATTAGAGGATGAATTGATTTTGTGTATAATTCTTGGAGAGAATCTTAGTTATACCCAATGTTTGTCTTTAGGCTAAATTAATTGCATTATTGCAACTAATAGAATCTATAGTGATTTGTGGACCAAAATTCTTTGTTCATTTTGTGGTGTAGTGTAATGAGGGAAAGATTAGCATGGTAATCTAATCGTTAAAGCAATTTATGAGATAGTAGAGATTGTCGGATTATTTGTCAGGTATGGCTTGGTCTCAATGAGTAACTCTCTTGGAGTTAGAATCTTTTAAAAGATAATTTGGTTGAGAGTATAATTATCTATTGATGTTAATGGTCGAGTATGGTTAGGTTGTGGGAATTTTATTCATCGAATCTGATGATTTCCCTACCTTTTTACACCAGAAGTTCATTCTAGGAGTCCTAGAGGTTAATTTTTGGGCTTCGCATTTTATATGCTGGGACTTCGGTCGCCCAAGGATTTTGTGTAGCGAAAGTATAATAAGGGTGGATTCCAGATTGTGGGATGATCATTGATAGGACCCTTTTGATATAGTACATGAGAACGCATGATGTGAATCATGATTTGGTTGTTATTAAAGGATTGAGGTGATATGATTGAATGTGAGATCTATTTTGAGATGCATTGGGAGTCATCTGTCAAAGTGATTCTGTCAGTAGAAGAGTTGGTAAGAATAAGTCTTGTGGAGTCAAGAGAGCCTCTCTATAAGCGGGTGGTTGATGTATTCGTTTGAGCTTGGCATTGAGGTTGCCAATTTAAAAAAAATAAGTTAGTGTCATACGATGAATTCGAAATTCATAATTTGAGAGAAGTTCTATTCCTAAAAGAGAAATTGAGCAAAATGTGGTCTCAGGTAATGAAACGCTCCTTTGATTCTGGTTTGGGCTATGTGTTTATGACTGATGTCTTTGACAATTTGAGTTGGCGCTGTATTGTCATGTATGGTTCTTTCCAGTTCGGACAAAATAAAAAAAGTATTTGATTTGGGCATTCGAGTTATTTCTCATTTGGCTTTCATTCTGTTCGTTCACAAATTGCCTAACTAGGAAGTGGAATGGTTTTCGTGATGATTTATCAATTTTGGATTTGATCCTTTTGGTGGAGAATTGGCCTTGCGTGGTTACGATGAGAACTCTTTATTTTCAGTTGGATTCTCTTTGTAAAACAGTTGTTTAATAACGAGTTCTGTTGTGCATTCTTCATTAAAGGAGGTGCTCCTTGTTAGATGAAGAGTTCAATTTTGAGCATGTTGTGTGTTTTTGTACCAAAAGGGGAAGTTGGCCCAGGTACATTAGTTTGTTTTCGACAGTGCAGGGATTAGGAAGTTGCCATATCGCTTTGAGCGTCTCAGGCCATATGCGGGTACGCAACTTTGGTTTGTTCTGGCACCGATTGATTACCTGGGAGATCTAGAGTTTGAGTTTCATTAACGTCGTTGACCATTGAGTAGAATCTTATTCTCTTCTGATGAGTGTACCTGAAAATGCCGGGTTGAGTGTTAGGACATGCGTCGTTTTACGTCATGGTGTTGTGGTCTCATCAGTCCAAGAGACAGGCCACATGGGAGTTGGAGTTTCGCATGCGTGAGCGTTATCCGGATTTGTTCACAACGGGTACGTAGTTACCATTGATAGTTCTCTATTGTGGTTGTTCTTTCGCATAGAGCTATGTGAGGATTCGGGGTCGAATCCTGTTTAAAGGAGGTAGAATGTAATACCCCAAATTTCAATTCGAAAGATTAATATTCGAGAGAGCGAAATTTATTCAATTTTGAATTCAACAAAGTTTAGACATGGGATTAAGATCAAAATTCAGTTTTTTTGGTGAGTTTTGGGTCTTGGGCTTCCGACCCAAGCCAAGTGGGGCCTTGTTGGGCTGGCCTTTAGTGGGACAAAGGGGGGAGGCACCTCCTCCTCAACCCTAGCAGCCCCCACACCCCTTGGCCAAACTCCCCACCTCCTCCCTTTCATGGCCACCGCCCAACCTCCTCCCCTCCCTTACGCCATCTTGCCTTCACCTCTCCTGGCCGCCATCACCTCCTCCCCTTTGGTGCTGCCCCAAGCTGCCGGCCGAAGCAAGGAAAGGTGAGGGAAACCCTAAGGAGCTACCGGCCAAAAGGAGGAAGGAAGAGGGTGGGGAAGGGGGGCTTCCTCGTGAGATTGATCAGCAGGTTCCTGTGGATCTTCAAGGGGCAACGAATGATTTTCCTCGCTCTTTTGATTGAATTAGATGCGTAATTGCCATGATTAGGGGGATTAATATCCTGCTATTATTAGGATCAGAATTTTGTCCATTCTTGCACGTCAGTTTTGGTGTAGATATATTCCGAACTAGAGGATTGCGTGTCCTAAAGAGTTGTAGGGTATGTCTTCATATTTCCATAGGTTCAAAGATCACACAATTCCAAGTTGTGGTTTAAAAGTTACGTCGATTTCTTTGATACTGTCCAGAAAGTCTAACGATCTTGAGCAGTCATCTTGTTCAGTAATTAAGATCATGTTAAGGGCTGATTCAGCGTTTCCACCCAACTAGATTGTTGTAGAAATTTTGATAAGATTTACAGAGTGTTAAAAATATTGAAATTTTATTAAGCCAATCAAAAGTTATGAATTTTTCTTTACTGCTGTTTAATTCTGTTAGACAGTTTATGAGTTAGACTTTCATCTGATATTTAGACATAGAAGTTGGACTATTTAGAAAGGCTCTCCAACTAGGTTATTGTAGAGGATTTCATTATATTTCCATAGAATCTAAGATCACTCACTTTCGAGTTTCAGAGCAAAAGTTATGAAGGTTTTAATACTGCTGTCCATTATAGCTTCCTGCTAGACTGTCGTTTAAATTGAATAGAACAATTGTATGAACCTTGGGTTTAGGAAGATGAGTTGTTGCGATTAATGTCCTGTTCACGGTGTTCTTATTCAAATAATTAAATTGTGTAGGAGGAGAGCGTTCGAGATTAGTGGCTTCATCCTAGCCTCCTAACGCGTCGCAACGCGAAAGGCAAGTACAATTGAATTGTCTTGGTTGCTATTTGTTCCACTTGATTGATAAATGTGCAATGGATAATTCTGGTATTTCTTGTTTCCCTTCAATTGATATACCCTGATTCTTCGATAACATGTTTTCGTTCAATATATTCATTCGTTCGTCCATTCATGTTTCACCCACGGGAGTGGGTAGTGAAGTCCCATTATTCCAACATGGGCAAGTACATTATGAGATGTATTGACTGATATCTGTTTGTAATGCTTGATGTTCATGCCATGACCAAATATTATGATCTATGAGTAGTTTCAATGGTTTCTATTCCGTTCCATGTATATGAATCCTTGCTTCTTGAGATTTCGTCTTCCATATTCATATATTCATTCATTCATTCATTGTTAATGATTCACCCACGGGATTGGGATGTAAAGACCCATCATTCCAATATGGGTATGTAAGACCCACAATTCCAATGTGGGCAAATTGGATCCCAGTTATGAAACATTCTTCATACGAGCCTTGGATCCCCGTATTTTGGATAATGTGGGCCTGAGTGAACACCGACGGGTGTTCACTAGCTATACCGGTATAAGCAGAAGTGGAGATTCATGCATTTCATTCATTCATATGATTTATGTCATTCTACGTTCATGTTCTATAATGTGATTGTCATGCTCTTATTCATTGTTGTTCATATTATTTTGTTGTACTTGCTGAGTCGTAGACTCATTCTTGCAGTGTTTATTTGTTTTAGGTAAACATTGAAGACGGCATGCTTGGGAGGGAATAGTCACTGATCACTTCATTCACATTACATTATTCACTTCTAATTAGATGAACTTGTCATTATCCCTCCTTCGATAAATTTTGGATTGTAATATGGAGTTCGATGGTTGATGTTATCATTCTTTATGATATGGTTGAAGTGGTAATGGCTTAATGATCTTCGTATAGACTTTTGATAGTTTTATCATAATTGATTCAATATCATTTTATGATAGAGTTTGATATGTTGTTGAATTCTGATTCAATTCTTATATTCATTCTATTAGACGTTGATCTTTTTATGTCATTAGTTGAAAGATTGTTGAAATTGTTTCATATTATTGAGTACTGTTAGACTTCAGGTAATATCTTGGCTTCCTCATAGCTAGGGTGTTACAGTCGGAGAGCAAGCCATTGGTACGGCTGAGGAGGAGGTGCGGCCCGCAGATGATCAGAGACAAGATATCCGGGAGACACGAGGAGGGGGATGGAGGATGTTGCGGATGACATAATGTTAAGCAATATTGCTAAGGGTCCAACCAGACAGGTGACCATATACAAGGGTGAGGTAGGCCAGAACTACCATGGGCAGGGGAGAGGAAGAAGAGCTCGAAGGCATTTTTTTACTGGTTGTGTGGAAATAATCATGGTCCGCAGCGTCGATCAGGCTCCGCCTAGATAGCTGATCGTATATGAGTGATAGGTATGATAGAACTATTGTTTGCAAGGGAGCAGAAGAAAAGTTTGGAGTCATTTTTGTTCCCTTTTGTTTGTGTTTGCGTTTTTTGGAGTTCTACTGTGGGGGAAGGCTTTGGGGCATCATGTGTATTCAACCCTTCGCAAGCCGATGATACGTTATATTTATAAGTTGTCGGGGTGGGGGGAGACGAAGAGACGCATCGGGGAGACAGAGCGGCAATGTGTACGATTTAAAAGTAAAGTCTTCTTTTACGCATACAGTAATTCAAAATTAAAACATGCGCCAGTAACGTTATTGGCATCATACAGTAAAATAGCTACCACATATCAATAGAACGAAGATGACACGTCGATCATTGCATTCTTTTATCCGCAAAAAAAAGTAACCAGTATACAGAAGACAGTAATAGACTACGATCAACACAGTAAAAACAAGCAGTAATACCACGTGATATTGCAGTAAGAGAGTTCGGATATATAGTAAAACATGCAAGGCAAGCCGAATAGTGAGCTCTGTTTTCTAGTTAGTAGCACACATACGACAATGCAGTAAACGGTTTACTAAAATGTAAGTAAAAAACACGTCTATTCGGCACGTATCGCTGTCATCTGACCCTCCGTGGAGACTGTTGTCAGCATCGTCCTCATGAATCAGCTAGCGGCATGTACGGACCTTCCTCTTCCTTGCTCCTCCTTCCTCTCCCCCTCCCCTGCCACTGCCACCGCCGCTTCTGCTCCCTTGCCCTCTGTTTTTGGGTAGCGTTGGGCAGGTAGTAGTACTGTTGTGACCAGCTTTTAGTCCGCATATGATGTACTGATAAAGAAGTATACTATATATTCGTTTAAGTGGTATATTGAAAATAAGAGTATGTACTCGAGTATGGAAAGTATATATATATATATATATATATATATATATATATATATATATATATATATATATATATATATTAAAGGCAATGATATTGTCCTTACGTCCGGACGGTCTGGACGCTTTCAGTATAATACGAGCACAATCTACGTCATTACCTTGCGCGCACCATAGTGTTAGCGACACCACTTGTAACGCATGCAGAGCGTCAACAACTCTCGAGCTTGAGCTTTTGCTATATCGTGCGTACACATGACTTCACCGCAACGATGCAATTTTTGTGTGCGTAGCTTTGTGTTTATCTCTAAGTCTAAGAACTAGTACTAGCAAGTATTCCAGCCGCATGCGGCCATATACATGGCCAAATCATAACCAGATCGACCCCTGTTAGCTAGTCGTATGTACGGATGTACGACTTGGATCGATTCTTTTCTCTGTTTCGAGTCTACTGCTCCAGTTAATATGCTCATCTAGCAGCGAATTAGCCGGTGCTCTTAATGCCATTAGCTATGTGTGCGTATAACAATGTTGGTTTGCATTCCTGCCTATATACATAAAAAAGGTGAAACAGCGGTTAACAAAGTAAATCATTCTATGTATAATCGAGATCATGTCGTGGACGAACAAAGCTCTCAACTCATAATTGTTTTGATTTGTGATGTTGTAACCGTTGTCCGGAGATGTTACAACCGTTGTCTTATGATGTTGTAATTGTTGTCTAGGGATGTTGCAACTATTGTCCGATGATGTTGCAATCATTGTCTGGTGACATTGCAACCGTTGTCTCAGGATATTACAACCGTTGTCCGAGGATGTTGCAAACGTTGTCCGGTGATGTTGCAACCGTTGTCTCGGGATGTTGCAACTGTTGTCCCGGGATGTTGCAACCGTTGTTTTAGGATGTTTCAACCGTTGTCCGGTGATGTTGCAACTATTGTCCAAAGATGTTGCAAACGTTGTCTTGAGATATTACAAGTGTTGCATCTGTAGAAAAAAAAATGTTGCATCTGTAGAAAAAAAAACGTTGCATCTGTAGAAAAAAAATGTTACATACTGTTCACAACGATGTTACAATTTTTTCCAATGCCCACCACGCTATGGAGCCTTTTATCTCCACGCAAGCAACTAGAAAATAAATATGAACATACGTACGACTCCTATTCGTGCTTTTAGTATGCAGACGATAATTGTCGTACGTACTAGTATGATTAGCTCTGGCCCACAAATTGACTATGTGTTGTCGTACGCATATAGCATAAGAAAAGTCGTACGCGTAGCACCGCAGCACATAAATAAACATCCTAAGCCAGTGATCTTATGAAAACCACGTCATCACCAAGTTGGTAAGCATACGAAGTAGAATCCGGCGTCCAATCCAAATACCTGGATCGGACGTCCGACTGCCAGTCCCTTCCATATATTAACTACGAACAGACGTTGTTAAGAACAAACTTTTACGGAGAGAGAATATTCTGAATATCTTCGTGAAGTCAACTGTCGTTGCTTTTGACCATTTTAATCTGATTTTTGAATGATGCCACAAAACTTTGACATGAAGGAGCCTAGTAAGATAATCCTTCTTGAGCCAATGTTGTTTTGCCCTCCAGTTCAAGTAAAAAACACATTTACTAAGATAGTTCATCTTGCTAAGGGACGTTTGCATGTCCAACAAGTCAAAGGATATGTTCTGTCAAGCTTTTGTTTGAGGGAAGGGCTTCCTTCAATCCATGTCCAGATTGCTTATCCGGTTGTTTATCTCACTCTTGCTTACAGGCATGGTCCTAACACTCTTCTTCAATCTTCCACTTTCAAAACAATAAATTGTTCATCATAAGAGCTTTCCTTTTCATATTTAATTAGAATCGGTACATCATCACTACAAAATCAGGTAAGTGCAAACAGGTACTGTTCAGAAAATTCAACCACTTATTGCAGTTAACAGAAGCTCTATATAGCTGTCAAATTTAGACAGTAGGCTAGGCCCTTGGAAGAAAACACGTCCACAAACCTGAGCACATGAGTAAACAAAATATAAACCAAATTTATTCAAGAAAGTTCATTAAAATCACCAAAATACAAAAGAGATCGATAAGTAGACAGTAGGAAATATACAAAAGCATGCCATATGTAATCATATGTCATAGCTCTTTACATGGCACATGTCACTACAGATACATATGCCAAGCTCCGTTTTATTGAATGTCTAGGTTTATTACATAAGCAAAATGAAGTACTGACAGTTGGCTATTACACTAATCTCGTAACTGTCTGACCAAAATCACCAAAGGCCAGCTCAGATACCATCAGCAAGAACTTCACGACCTAAGAAATGAAAAGCGTTAGCGCAACGGGTTTTAGACAGAAAAGTAAACTCAACTTTGGTGGAATGCATTGACAGGTAACGTACCTTATGAAGTTATTTAGAGGCACCACCACACACACTCACTCTGCAGCCCTCAGAGCAAAGGTGGCAAGCCCACACCATTATTATGTTGCGTCTGGAAGAAGGCATGCAAAACAAGGCTTTCTTTGAGCCTATGTGAGCAAACCGTCGGCAGCCAGCCATCAAACTGGAAAGTTACCAACAGATTGCCCTTCCTGTCACATTGAAAAATCCGGTTCGAACATCTGACCATCACATCTCCATCCCCAGACACGACTCTCGGGATCTGTCTAATCTGTGCCATCGGCAATTCGACGCGGTACTTGAAGGCCCAAACATTCCTCTCATAGTCCTGCAGCACCCAAAGATCGATCCTTGCCATAGCTACGGCCGCGGACATGCCAAGCGTGCCGTCCATCTCAAACAAATCCAACCAACCGGGAGCGACCGGAGGGCGCATCCACTGGAATGACTCGGCTACTGTATCGAACACCATTATTTTGTTTCTGTTTCTCAGATACCAGTGTAGGTTGCCGCGGACCAGGACAGAATGGCGACCACGGGCATGCATCAGAAATTCTCTTGCCAGTGGTTCTTCCGCAGGCTCCGATCCCATGGTCATTGTGATGCGCCTCGGCTCACCGGAGCCCACCGCGAGGATGTTGTACACGCTCTCCACGTCTCCCCAGAGCTCACCGTAGAGCAGTCGGTACTCCCCGGACGGGTGGTGCCGGTACAGCACCATGAAGTCGACACCGAGAAGTTGCGGGACGGCGGCCCACTGGTTTGTGGTCGGGTTGCAGATGTAGAAACCGCCGGGGGAGGAGAGGACGAGGAGGCCGTCGCAGGAGGCGTTGACGTGGGTGCGGTATCCCAAGGGGGTGAGCCGGACGACGGGGCGGAGCTGGCCGGCCTGCAGGTCGATCGCGCCGATGCAGTCGCTGTTGCCGCGGCAGAAGTACATGAGCGGGAGCGCGGGCTGGCGGCGGTGGTGGGCGAGAAGGAAGGCCGGGTCGGAGGTGACGCAGCGCCACGACCTGCAGACGGCGCGGCAGCGGTGGACGGACCGCGCCGGCAGGCGCACGAGGATCTCGCACAGGACCATCTCATCGTGGAGGCCGCCGGTGTTGCAGCGCGGCGTCGATCTCACGGTCTCCGCCACGGTCTGCGGGGGCTCCCGCGGGGCGTCGATCATCCCTTCACCCGCCGTCGTCCGAAGCTCACAGCACGGCCCCACCACCCGCTCGAGCAAATCGTCGAACACCTGGAACCGCCTCTCCACCTCCATCACGGGCACGGCCTCCTTCCGCCGCCGCAGCGAGGGGATCGTTGGCACGACGTTGCGCCGCGCCCGCCGCAGCACGTAAAGGAGCCCCGGCGGCGGCGCGGCCTCCACCCCGGCGAAGCGCGCGGCATCCTCGGCCTCTGCCGAGACCAGCAGCGCCGCCGCAGCCTTCACCTCCCCAGCGCTCGGCCGCCGAGGGAGCTCCCAGTACAGCCTCATGAACTTTGCCAGCAAGTTCCCCATCTCCGTGGGAGTGAGCGGGAGACGGAGAGATCGATGTTGGCCCAAACCGAGCACCAACACACGCAGACACAATGGAGCCCTACAACGCCTAACACGCAAACACAATAAAATCCTAGAACACGTACGCAAGAAATTTTTTTGTACTGCTGAAACAACAGTTTTTCTGATTTTCTCTTCTATTACTTTTATTCACAAAATCTGATTACAGGGGTATTATTTTATTGAAAGTAAACGACTATTCGTATCCAGAAAGGATTCTACGTATTATGAAGGGGTACCACACAAACTCTAGAGTCCACAATGAATACTGTCTAAATACTGTAGGACTACGTAAAAAACCTATGCATAAAATCTAGATATATTATATACACAAAGATTACTAACAATCGAGAGGCGTTGGCCGTTGAGTGGACTGCGTGACGTTTATTGACGTGAGAGAAAGGGTTGGACGGTTGGAGCGTAGGATACGCATCACGGCCTTTTCGGCCGTCCAATCTATAAGCAATTGTGAACGTTAATATTGGCAAACTTGGATCGATGCTACTTCACACGATGGTAATTCCAAAAACACTACTACTCTAAAATATGAAATATGAAATTTGTCATTTCAAAACTTGGTTCTTTGTTTTTTTTTTTTTTTGCTATTTTCGGATAGTTTTTAATTTCATGTTTTAGAAATAATTAAGCGTGATTCCCGTTTTGATAGCTTCCTTATCTCTGAAATTAGTTTTCATGTTGTTTGATTCGCGATTGAGGATAGGATTTGTTGGTTTCCATAATCTTAGTGATTTGACTTGTTGCTATATTTAGCATAAGCTTCCATGTAATTCTATGACCATAAAAAAGGAAGAAAACGCCTGGCCAGATGCAGGTCTTCCGAAGGGCACCAAAAAACTCGTGTGCTTGTGTTTTTTTTAACTTCGTGTTGGCGTGTGTTGATTCGGGTCTGTACCAACACACCCGCGACGCCCGCTTGAGCAAATCGTCGAACACATGGAACCGCCTCTCCACCTCCATCACGGGCACAACCTCCTTCTGGCGCCGCAGCGAGGGGATCGTTGGCACGGCGTTGCGCCGCGCCCCCCGCAGCACGTAGAGGAGCCTCGGCGGCGGCGCGGCCTCCACCTCGACGAAGCGCGCGGCATCCTCGGCCTCTACCGAGGCCAGCAGCGCCGCCGCAGCCTTCACCTCCCCTACGCTCAACCACCGAGGGAGCTCCCAGTACAGCCTCATGAACTTCACCAGCAAGTTCCCCATCTCCGTGGGAGTGAGGGGGAGACGGAGAGATCAATGTTGGCCCAAACCGAGGACAAACACACGTAGACACAACGGAGCCCTAGAACGCGTAACACACAAACACAATGAAACTCTAGAACACGCACGCAAGAAATTTTTTTTGTACCGCCGAAACAACAATAGTTTTTCTGATTTTCTCTTCTATTGTTTTTATTCATAAAATCTGATTACATAGGTGTCCTTTTATTGAGAGTAAACGACTATTCATATCCAGAAAGGATTCTACGTATTATTCATATCTAGAGTCTATAATGAATAATGTCTAAATACTGTTGGACTACGTAAAAAAACTATACGTAAAATCTAGATATATCATACACAAAGATTACTAACAATCGAAAGGCGTTGGCCGTTGAGCGGACTGCGTGACGTTTATTGATGCGAGAGAAAGGGTTGGACGGTTCGAGCGCAGGATAAGCATCACGGCCTTTTCGGCTGTCCGATCTACGAGCAATTGTGAACGTTGATATTGGCAAACTTGGATCTGTGCCACTTCACACGATGGCAATTCCAAAAACACTACTCTAAAATATGAAATTAGAAATTTGTCACTTCAAAATTTGGTTCTTTGTTTTTTTTTTGCTATTTTCGGATAGTTTTTAATTTCATGTTTTAGAGTGATATTTCTCAAATTGCAATCTTTTAAAGTGGTATAGATCCAATTTTGTCCATTAATATTTCAATCAAAAACAAAGAAATTGGCTCCTTATTTTTCACTCTTTCGACTAGGCCCGTCGGTTCATGATCTAATGCGTAGAAGCATGTGCAGTTGTTTGGCAGAACGACAGATCCACCTGAAACTTGTGCTTGTGCTCCTGTTATGGACTCGTTTTGGGGTAAGACGTATAGTCGTCGTGCCAAGACGAGAGACAACAACAGCAGCGCACGGCATTAGATTGCTTGTGCGGCAATTCAAAGGCACTAGAGTTTTGAGTTAGTTCTCAGATTGAGTTAGTTTACACAAAGATTAGTCGTTTCCTTTTATGATACGTATTACTTCCAAATTTGGATATGCTTGTTAGGGGATGTCTCTATCTAAGGAGGGGCAGTCGATCAGATTGAATCAATCAATAAAGAGTGCCTTAAAAAAATTACCTGTAGCTTCAGAGCCTCATGTCATGTCACGGCAGCGAGCCCACGAATCCCTTCTTCCACCTCTCACACAACATCGGAGGCCACGTCATAACAGCTCCAGTGATCTTATCTGTTCCAAACGTTATATGTTGGAGCTGGTTAACAATTCATCCTAGCTGACTAGGCCATGTTTTGGCATTGTGGGTGAATTATGACAATCTCGTTTAGTAGAACCGTTTTTAGATATTTTGGTGTTTGGCTAGGTGTTTTTTTTCTTCTTCTAAACCAAGTTGCAAACAAAGATATTGTTGCATTCCAAATAACAGATAAATCAGTGGGAATGTGAGATGAACAACCATTGGATATTGCCAAACCGACTACTAGATTTTTTATAATTGCTTTTCCACAACAGCTTTAAAAATAAGCACCACACAGCACGACAACTGCAGACTGAACCTACGACAATCATACACATTTTTCAACAATTTTGTTGTTGGTCACATATTTTAAAAATTACTTTCTTCCAAATATCACGTAGACGTTTTTGTCGCAAATTCCATTCATAAACCAATCATGAAACGAGCCTCAAAAATATATTTGATATTCATGAATCTAATATGTAAGATATCGTGTGACTGTCTAAGATGCAGCCAAACAGCTTATACAAGAGCGTGATAAACCAAAAGAAATAAGAAAAAAAGGTGTAGCTACCTGTAGTTTTACTTGCCAGCTCAAGTTGACTGAGCAAAGGGGCACAAAATAGTTTTCACCTCTCAATTCTCAAGTGTCGCCTCAAATTATGAGGTTGACTGCACAAAATATTGCTACCTCAGTTAACTCTCTTTAGTTGTCATGGGAGAACTTGCAGTTTTCCCCATAGGGGCACCACCACCCTTGTTGATAGTAGTGGCATGGCTTCAGTCGTGGAAATCGCTGAGGATACTGGTTTTGGTTCATTTGCCCGTGATCATAGTAATTCTGATGATGGTTTTGTTGGGGATGATTCTGGTTTTGGTTCATTCTCCTGCTATCATGGTAATTCTGATGATGGTTCTGTTGGGGATGATTCTGGTTTTGGTTCATTCTCCCGCGATCGTGGTAATTCTGGTGATGGTTCTGTTGGGGATGATACCGGTCTTGAGTCATTTGCCTGCGGCCATAGTGATTCTGAGACTGTCTCTCTTGAGGATGATACTGGCCTCGAGTCATTTGCCCATGATCATGGTAATCCTCGCCATAAATTTGGTCTCTTGAACGGAAATCCTGGTTTCTTGGCCTGAGGGGTTGCTGTAATTGGTGATCAGCGTTAGCATGTTGACCATGGGATACATGCTGAGTGAACAACCCGCGAGGCTGGAATGCTGATTCATCGTATTCTGTGGCATGGTAAGTGTCATTCTGATGATCAATGAACTCTACCTTGTAAGTTCTCTTCGCATCCTCTTGCCGAAGCACTTCATTGTGGTGTTGATGTTTGGTGGGCTGCGGCGGGTTTTTGAACATTTGCTGTGTAGGAGATGGCTTTGAAGATTTCTGCTGCTGCCTTGTGTTCCCTGATCCTCCATGTTGGACAATGAACTCTTGCTTGGATGTTCTTGTTGTACCCTCCTGCGGAAGCACTTCATTGTGGTGGTGATGATTGGGGTGCTGCTGCGGGTACTTGAACGTTTGCTGTGTAGGAGTAGGCTTTGAAGATATCTGCTGCTGCCTTGTGTTCCCTGGTTCGCCATGTTGGAGGGAAGGAGCCTGATCGTCAATGAACTCAGGCCTTGAAGTTCTTGCTGCACCCTCCTGTGGAAGAACTTCATTGCGGTGTCGATGATAGGAGGATTGCTGCAGGTAATGGAACAACTGCTTTGTAGGAGTTTGCTTTGAAGATATCAGCTGCTGCCTTGTGTTCTCAGGTTCACCATGTTGGAGGGAAGGAGTTTTCCTGCCATCGGACCTAGTAGATGAAAGACAAACTTTACGTACAATAAAGCACAATTCCAGACGTAAATGCCCGAGAATTCCAAGGATGCAATAGTGAGGAGTCATTTTCTTTTATTACGCACTTATCATAAATTAGATGGCAATGGACTGTATCTATTTCAGCAGTATTGCTGAATGTAAATATACTAAGTGACGAAGCAAGATCACACATTTCATCTAATAGGAGAGAATGATAGCATTTAAAAGTACCTTTGAGGAACAGTATTCATGGACGCAACCTTTTGTTGTGGAAGAACCTGTTGAGATGATTTTCGATTCATGTTCTCCTGCTCTTTGCTCTTGTTTTCCTTCATCCTGTTCACGAAAACAACATATCGAGAAGTCACAATTTTTTCTGCCGTATTAAGAACTGTGAGCACAATTTTTAAGATGTACTGGATCATTAAAGAAACCTTACATTTTGCTACTGATGAAGGGGAAGAAAGCATTATATACGCTAGTGTCCTAGTTTATTTTAATTTTAGAAAATTAGAGTTCAAAAAACAGGAACTAGATTGGTTAGGATCCATAGCCGAGATCTCCAAGAATCCAAGCAGTTTTACTTCTAAAGCAGTCATATATGTCCTAGCAGCCGGAATTCAGCCACCTTCTACCTAGAATCAGCTCAAAACTGTTTTATTTGTTTTCTTGCTTCTTAACAATCAGAAACTGGTTCCAATGTTCAAATGCTTTAAGTAAACAGGTCAGGGTTGGGTGTAAATTTCAAACTAACGGTAAGATAACCTCATCACCTGAAAGCATCCCATTTTTGCCCTGGTTTAAAAACAAAATATTTTAACCCTTTTGGCCCTTAATTGGTTTGAGCTGTCACCACACGTTTTTTGAACACTGCTACTGGCCAAGATGCAAACACACCACGCCAAAAGTTACATTATGATTATCACTACCATATCCATGTCACAGTATTTGAGGCCTACCTGTTTAATCTCCCCATCTTTTCTATCTCTTTCTCATGAATCCTGACCGCCCTTGACTTCCGTGCCAAGAACCCTCTTGCATGTTTTTCTTGGAGGACTCTGTTTCTTAACTCTTCATCAGGCCATGGCTATGAAGGTAGAAAAGATATCAACACCAGTTCAATCAATTATAAGGTTTTCTTTCACTATGCAAATGAACCTTGCTAGAGAACACACCTGTCTCATGGTCTTATCCTTGTAAAGATTTCTGCCCTTTATGAGGAGCGGATGAAGGGGAGGCCACGGTTTGTACCCTTTACTCCATAAAATTTCAATCTACGGTGCAGATTCATTTGATGCTTAAAAACAGTCTGTGAAGATGATTCTCCAAACAATATTGTAATTCAGGCAAGAATTTATGCTCGTAAAAAAGGCAAGAACTCACAGTGAATGTATGCTGTTGCTTCGCAGTGCCATAGCTTTCTTTGATTATCCGACCTGCATTTGTCCTTTGACCACATAGACGACCCTTGACTTCACGAGAAGCTCCTTTTTTCCTATAGCAATACTCAGCAGGCAGAGTAAAAAAGATAAAAAGTAAAAATTATGATATGAGAATCATGGCCATAACTAGAGTAAATTTTAAAACTTCTATTTAATGTGTATTACCTTTTGTAAATGTTCTGTTCAAACATCACAACATCACCTTTGCACGTATCACCTAAAATAATTAAGTGCTCCATAAGAGTGACAAAGTAGCATTTAAATGGCATAGGCAGGCAAAAAAAGAATGTCACAACTGCAAGTATTATTGGTTTTTTATTCCAAAATAGTAATTAAATAGGCGTCATGTAATTGCATAGAACATCTTCTAGACCTATGAAGCTTCTTCCAAGCACACGAACTATAAGATTATTCATTTACTAAATAAAGATCTGTACAAATTTCTTCTCATCCATGTCACCATGTGTTGTGCTGAGTTGGAAATAGTCTTGTCACCTTTACAGTTAAGAAGAAAGCTTGACACTGGATACTTCACCTCTCCCAAAATTTTCACCCTGAATGTTTGTGAATCACAAGAAAGTGTAAGTACATCAGTGGGAAAGGGAAATGATCAAACAAAGCCAAGTATTTTTTTAGAAAAAGAAGAGATCACATAAAGAGTGTAGTTCATACTCGATGTGCTCTCTGATGCGATTTAGGAGCACTTCCTTCTTGCCTGACAATCTCAACTTGTGCATCCTCAAATATGCTTTGCATTCGTAAACCTTTAATTTCTCCAACTGACCATCTGTACGTTGCAGCAGTACTCATATTATCAACTATATGACATTGCAGGCCAAACCACATTTCCTAAGATACGTTTTCCTGCAAATGACTTCTCTTCTACTTCAGATCACAATGAGAACTGAAGGTATACCTGAAACTCAGCCTTGACAAATTTCTCCTAAAACAACTACAATATTGTGGGAAGATCGTACATCCATCAAATTGCTTAATCACATAAAATGGAACAATAAAGCTCATTCCATGTATCCTAATTTTGTCTCAACATAACGTGTTTCCTAGTTTTCTCACATGCTGCTACAAAGCAAAACACTTCTTTTCTTTTTCCTTTTTGCCAAGTTGGTATTTTTTTCCTCTGACACTCTTCACAAATTTACACTTGTAGGCATATTATAAGGTCGTTCCATTTCCAATCTGTACACATTACTGGAAAGAGAATATAATGCCACAGAAAATAATAATCAAGAACTCACCCTGCATCAGCTTGTCCACCATGGCCAGAAGACCAACCTCTTCCTTCCCCATCTTCGGCACCCCTGATCCTTTCCTGAAATGGCGAAAAACATATAGAAACCTAATCTATTCAATCCCCTACAAAAGCAAAATTTCACTGCAGGAACAAAAGCTCCAAGACCCAAACAAACAAAAGGCGGAACAAATCGCAAAAATTGCCACCTAAATTCCCGTTCCCGTTTCGAGATCGCAGAAACTGAACCGAATTACCACCCAATGAGAGAAGAGAAGGGAACCAACCACCCCTAACCTGTCCTTGCGGCCGGAGATGGACATCCGGGCCATCCTGGACCGCAGCACGGTCTCCACCTCCCGGTCCCCGTCGGCAGCGGGGGCGAAGGTGAGGTCCTCGTCGGAGCCCGCGTCGGGGTCGCAGAGGTCGGCGAGGCTCGCGGCCTCCGACCCGTCGTCATCGCCCCCCTCCTCGTCGCTCTCCACCTCCTCCTCCAATTCCTCCTCCTCCTCCTCCTCCTCCTCCTCCTCGCGCCGATCGTCCTCCTCCCGGGGCAGGCCGGCACGGCGGTCAGCGGTGGCGGCGGCGGCCATGGCAGGTTATTGGGTCGACCGTTGGGAATGGAACGGGAAGGCAGGGCCGGCCCTGAGTTTTTTGAGGTTCAGGGCGAAACTAAAATCCGGGGCCCTTTGTACATACATGAAGTTGATAGTATTAAATATAAATACATATATATAAACACTTAACTGCGTATGCAAAAGCAATATTCATATGCAACAATTCATAAATGTAAAACTACCTTAAAATTCCTTCTAACATTCCTCGATGCGAAGTCATCGATGATGGTATCAATATCGATCTCATCCAAGAATCGCTTCAATGCATAATGTTGCCAAACCATTTAACCTCTCCGAGACATTGTAGATCTCAAATAGTTCTTCAACAATTTTAGTTTTGAGAAGCTTTTTTTGGTGATGCCACGATCCACAGCATAGTAAACAAGATCCGATAAGCAATGGAAGCATTAGGATAACAATCACTTTTATAACAAACTCAAAAATCTCTATATTTGTCATTGGTGTATTTGGCAAAGTGAATTGTAGAACACTTAACTCGAAATTAGATCATTTAAATCAAAGTCGATGAACCCCTTGAGAAAAAATCGCCGCCGGTGTTGTGCAACACACTTTTAGCTCAGACCATCCAATGCCTTCAAGTTTCTTTGAACTCATTAAAAATCCATATAATTCTCTAAATGATTCCAATTGTTCAAATCTAGTCTCCAATGAGCGGATTGCCATATCAATTATAACCACGAAGTAACTAATTTTAAATTGCTTCTCACCTTCCAAGATTGCTTCCTCCTTATTATTTTCATCAAAATGCTTCTTTCTAAGAGCACGGCGCTTTCATCGAACGATGGCTCAACTCCCATTTCAGATGCAATTTCCTTTGCATTAACCTTACTAGAAGCAAACCCATCATTTCTATAGGTTTCAAAGTAATCCATTATGCCTTGTATCCGTGCATGGTGGACTCAATGCACATAGATGGTGATCGCAACTTCTTGCTTACTTTATTGACAAAAATAAAACATCATGCCAAATAACCATGCCAAATATAAATTCAAAGTGCCAAGTACTTGAAATAAATTCTTTGCATCACTCCTGTCCTTTGGTTCTACATCTCTGTCTTTACTCAATGCAAGTAAAGCTGCCCTTAGCTGAGGAGCTTGATATCTAATTGCTGCAACACTTTTAATACGACTCTCCCAACGTGTGTTGCACAAAGATTTCACAGTTAAACCATCAACATGATCAAGCAAAAACTTCCATCTTTTAGTAGAACCAGAAAATAAGACATATATCCGTTGCACAATCCCAAAAAAGGCATCAGCTTTGCTACAAGACTTAGCCATATCACAAAGAGTAAGATTAAGACTGTGGCAAGCACATGGCATATACAAAGCTCTTGGATTTATATCACGCAAGCGACTTTGAACCCCCTTGTGTTTTCCTTTCATATTAGAACCGTTATCATAACCTTGTCCCCTAATATCATCAATATTAAGACCAAAGGACTTAATGGAATCAACCAAAACATTGAAGAGCCCAAAACCAGATGTGTCATCTACCTTCAGGAAACCAAGAAAGTACTCCTCTATTTTAATTTTACCTTCACTCATGTTAACACATCGAACCAACAAAGTCATTTGTTCTTGATGACTCACATCTGGGGTGCAATCAAGAATAACTGAAAAATATTTGGCCTCTTTAATAATCTTGATGATAGAATTTATAATGTCAGAAGCCATAAGAGAAATCAGCTCATTCTGAATTTTGTGGTTTGAGATAATGATAATGAATGTCATTATTTTGAATACGTCTAAGATGGTCTTGCATTACCAAATCAAATTCGCAACCATCTCAAAGACAAGCTAAGAAATTGCCATTTTGGTTATTATAAAGTCGCTCGTTAGATCCTCTAAAAGCCAAATTACGCCTACTAAGGAACTTTACAATGGCAACTATTCTCATCAGTACTTGCCTTATACGCTCTTTCTCCTTGGAGATTTGCTGTTGTAACTCTTTATCAATTGTCTCTTGTTTGCCCAATCTAGTTCTCAATTCATTCCATGAGTTCATATTGGTAATGTGCTCAACACTAATTTCATGTTCCTTGACCTCTCATTGACATGTTTCCATCTCTATACCCATCATTCGCCAATGAACTCTTGCACTTTTTAGAATTAAAAGCTTGCAAAGAAAAGCAAAATACTTTATCCAAGTGTTTGGAATAAACTAGCCATTTTTCGTCATGTAGCTCTCCATTACTCATTTTTCTATGATAATGAGAATATGCAAAATGCCTTAAATTATCATCGAAGGGGAATACAATATTATCTTCTCTTATGGGCCCCTTTTCAACTAATATATCCCTTGATTTGTTATCAAGATTATCCCAATTTCTTGGATCATAAATATCCATGTGACACAATCGGTTCCTCATCAAGACTAGTATTTTCTGCAAAGATTTGAATTAAATACGTGCTCATCATTACTCACATTGTTTTCTCCCACGTCAATGCCAACATTGTCTTCAGAAGGACCTTCATCTTCTGGAACAATATGTGTTGGTTCCTTCCGCATAACTATCGCCAACCTGGTTTGGATCTCTTAAAGTGTTTGAATTATTCTTCAAAAACTTATGGATAGAACCCTCTGTGATTGTATAAACTCATCTACTCGTGCTCTCTTTTTCCTTTTCTCACTGCCAGAAGCATACTTTCTTGTTCTTGATGACATGATGCTGTTAAAATTTACAAAAACAATTAGTTCACAAATTAACTCATCTACTCTACTCGTCTTCTTTGGCTCACAGTGCCTCACCGCCGATCGTCGATTCGTCGTCGTCCGGTTAGGGTTTCGGCGAGTCGGGCGACGGCGAAGTCGCGGAGATCGCAGCTGCGTCGCGTCGAGTCCAGCGTCTCGCTCTCGCGATCTCGCCGTCGCCGAATCACGCAACAACAAGCAGGCCGCCATCGCCTTGAGGCGCGAGCTCGCTGCTCTCGCGTCTCGCGTCCGCCGGTCCGCGTCGCCGCTGCGCCGCCGCGGACCTCGCGCCGAGTCCGGCGTCTCGACTCTCGCTCTCGCGGTCTCGCTGACGTCGCCGTCGCCCGTCGCGCAACCAAGGCGTCTTTGGGCTGCCGTCATGAAGCTCGCGCGTCTCGCGTGGCGTGATTTAACGGACTCGATGCTTTCTCGGAAGCTGGAAGGCAGAACTGCAGCAGCAGCCAAGAACGAACTAATACTACCCGGTGTTTCGTGTTTGCATACTTGGGGTGGGGCCTGCACGATTGGGGCCCAGGCGATCGCGCCGCTTGCCGCGTCGGTAGCCGGGCTCGGGAAGGGGGAGGGTTTCCTTCCCGGGTTTGAGGATGTATCGGGCTTTCGCCGTTTCGCGTCTTGGTTTGAAAATGTGTCGACTTTTTTTATAGGTTGCTGCTGTGCCAGTGGGTTGTCCTGTGAAGCGAGGAGCCCGAGTTGGGATGGCTCGGCTCGTTTGCTTTATCAGCTCGGGTCTCGACTCGAGTGGAGTCTGTATTGGAGATCACCAATTAACTGATACCGGGTCCAGGACCGAAGAGCCCTGGTCTAGATGAGCACCTCATTTATCTAGTAGTCTATATAAAGGAGATAGGATCTATTATTGTATTCAGTTTTGGTGAAGAACAATAAAGATAAGCCCGAAGTCTCGTCATATCTCTGTGTTCAATATATTATTCTGTTCTTGTGTTTTTGTATCGTTCTTACGATTCTGAGTTTGTCTACGAGGTAATCGCTCGGACTGGACTCGTCAGTGATGGTTCCTCAACACGTTATCAACACGATCGACTTCGGCCTACTTCTAGGCCTACTTTACTCGGATCGAAAGGTAACCGTCGAAGAACGACACTTGTAGATTGAATCGTTTTCTTTTTAAATTACTTTAAATTCTGCAAATTTACTTTCTAGATTGGTTTTCTACGGTGCAAATCCGCTCTAATTTACCGCGAGCCGACTTGAAGTCGCTGACACAATGTCGATCGGTAGATTGCATGAAAGATTGGATGTCGATTGTAACGTAGATTGAAAATTGCAAATTCGTTCTAAATCTACCGCGAACCGACTTGAAGTCGCCAGCCAAGCCGATCGGTAATTGCATGAATGATAATTGTGCCGTGTGAACAGTAATTGCATCGATTGAACAGTGTACATCGCATATCACATGAACATTAAACATGAAAATATTTTTGCCGACGGCCTGGAGCCTTCACAGCATGGGCGCACCCTCCTCCGGCCGGCTTGAAGCCACCGCCGATAGCAAGATAAAGACGCTCACGGCGACCTTGAAGCGCCGCCGCCCACCCACGCCGCATGCATGCTCCCCATCCACAAACCCTCCCGTCCCCACGGCGCGCCAGGCCACCGCCGAGCCCCACATGGCCGCCACCAAAGAAAAAAAAAAATAGGGAGGGAAGGGCGTGGACGCATGGCGCCGCATGGCCACGCCATGTAATCGCGCCGCCCGCCCGCAGCGCCGCACTTGGAGCCACAACCCAGCGCTGAGCACCGTCGAGTTGCCGCCCTTGAGCACCGTTGGAGCAGCCTCCACCTGTAGCGGCCGCCTACGGCGCCGGCCCCGTTCACGCGGCCGCCTTGGAGCGGCGCTGCCACACCCTCCCAGTTGGAGCACCGCCCGCACGTGGCTTGGAGCACCGCCCGCACGCAGCTTGGAGCGCCGCCTGCACGCGGCTTGGAGCAATGCCCGCACGGTTGAACCATGCCGTGCCGCATACCACCTTCGCCCGCGCGCTCTGCCGATCTTTGCGTGTGAAGCCACCGCCGAGCCGACTGTCGCCCATATGCACCGCCTCCCGCTCGAGCCTCAAGACGGATCCGTGCGTCGCGTGGCAGCCGCCATTGCCGCTTGAGTCGGCCGCCGCCTCACACACAAGACGGCGCCATAGGCCCGCCTCACTGCTTGAGCCACTGCTGCGCACACATGCACGCCGCCGTTTGGAACTAGGGTAGGGAAACCCTACCTCGTGCGCTCTTTGAAGCCAACCTACATGGGCCGTGGAAGGTCAAGTAAAAAAAAAAAAAAAATGAGCGGTGGAAAATAACCCCATTTTTGCAAAAAGGCCCTCCAAAAATCTAAAAATTACGCGGAAATTTTTCTCAAGACAGAAATTTTGCATTTTAACCCCTGAAAATAGCAGAATTCGCCGAAAATCCATTTTCCAGTAGAAAAGGGCATCGGGAATTCAAATTTTGAATCTGTTTGTGTATTTGAAGCATGTTTAACTTTGTTATTATTATTCTATGCAATTTATTTATTGTATTTACTGTTTTGATTATCTGTAATTATTTATATTACTTTTAATCACTGAAAATAACAGTAAATCATGAAATGCATAGAAAAGTACGGGAACACGAACCGGGAGTTCGAAGAGCATTATGAGAATTTTACAACCATTTTATATAAATTACCAGTAGTAATCTTATGAACTATTTGTATGAATATGGAAATGACTGGCATCACGAACCATGAGTTCAAAGAACTGACCTAGTATGGCCAGAATTTGTACAAGTCTTCAACTCTGTGATAATGTAATCACAGATGAGCAGAAGATTGAGAAGACCCTCTCTACCTTTCACCCAAATGCAGTGCAATCTACACGCAACTATCGTCAAGACGGCTACGCGGAGTATGCCGCATTAATTAACACCATGCAAGTTGTGGAAACTCAAGATGATGTTCTAAGGAAGAACTACATCTCATAGCCACCTAGTAGCAATGTTGGCCATGAAGCCAATGCTAGCAGCTACAAGGTGATAAAGCCTCTCACGAAGGAGATGGGCAAGAAGGGTAAGGTCGTGGGTCGCACGTTATTGATGCTTTCTAGTCTAAGAAGAAGGACATAGAACAGCATGAGGCACACCTCGCCATTGCAGGCGCGGAAGATCCACACCCATTAGTTGCACTCATGGATGTGGACAGCCTAGTAGCAGCCCCCATTATCCCTCCTTTGGACATCGTAGCGGCTACAGCCGTAGTTGCCCAAGAGGAGAAGATCGCCATGGAGCAGATTGAAGCAGAAGTTTCTGAATACTTCGCTAATTTGATCTAGTGCAAGCATTGCACTTGGATCTTTTATAGTAACTTGCAGTTTATATAATTGAAGCAGAACATTGAATTAATTTATTCTTTGAATAATGGTTGTAAGCTCTAGGAGAGCAAAGCATTAAGTTATTATGATGAGTCCTGCAAGACTTATTCCCGTATTTATAATAGCAAGTTATGTTATGATATCTGAAGTATTTTATTTATGTGTTGCTTGCTTTCTGTTGTATATATATTAATAAAGTACATTATATTAGAACGTGTGTGGCGCCCTATGGAGGGAGTGTGCTTTGCAGGTAGCGGCACAATGAATACCATCTTGAGAGAGACGAAACTTTTTCAGTCGATCAACAAGAATGCTGGTAGTCTTACGACAATCGCAGGCAGCGATACTTGTATAGTAGGCTTAGGAAAAGCCATAATTATACTTCCGATGGGCACAACTTTGGTCATTAAAGAAGCCTTGTTATACCCATAATCGACTAGAACTCTCAAGGATATTCGCGCTAACATTTTCCACGTAGAGACTGAAGAAGAGTATGGTAAGGAATACTTGCTCATTACAAAGCGTGAAGAAAGTAGAAAAATGGTACTAGAACGACTTCCTTCATATGAATCTGGGCTATACTACACTAATATTGTGGATATCATGGGGATATGCCTGAGATCTTAGGATGATGTTACAATTGGCAATGTCATTGACGGTTTGTCGAATCACGTGTTTTCGGCAAAGTTCCAAGTCTGTCAGGCTTTTGGCGGTCTGACCGGCCATTGTGGCGGTCAGACCGACCATGCCTGAGTGGTTTTACTGAAATGGTAGCTGGCGGTCAAACCGGCCAGAGTGGCGGTCTGACCGGCCAGTGGAGCGGTCTGACCGGCTTTGCCTGAGCGGTCAGACCGGCCATTGCAATGTTTTGGATTTTGGAGCTGGGCCAAAAATAGAAGGTGTAGGCAAGTGAGAGGGTTCTTCTGCACTTAGTCTCATAATTTTTGGAGCTTCCAGGTAAAAGTTCTATTGGTTTGAAAATTCCAGTAGGTTTCAGATTTTCCAGGATGGAAATTTGGTTAAGTCATGGAATAGCGGTCAGACCGGCCTTTGGCTAGCGGTCAGACCGGCCAAGGTGGCGGTCTGACCGGTTTCGATGTGTTTCGTCGTCCTTCGTGGCGGCGATGTTTGCTTGTTAGGTCAAGTTTATGGGTTTCATGACATATGTGTTGCATGATGCATGTTTTGACTAACATGGGTCAAGTTGTGAAGAACTTGTTCCCAGATTCGTTTTCTTGGTCTATGTTTGTGCAGGTTGCTTGAAGGTCAACGACGGTCAACGGCAAGGATGATCGGGACTAGGCTTGGAGAGCTGAGGTCCAGAACGATCGGGGATGCCGGGTGAGGTCAACGGGTTCAAGCATTGTGCAGAATGGACAAGAATGACCGAAGCAGGCGATTCGGTCGACGGAGTTGGATCAAGCGCGGGTCGGTCTGCAAGTGCCATAGTGGTTTCGGTGGGAGCCGGATGGGAGAGACTTGCCGACATGAAGAGAGCCGCAGGATCAACCTACGTGGTGAAGCATGGATGTGTTTCACGCGGTTGGGACTCGGTCTTTGCAAAAGATCGAGGAGGGGTATTTTGGTAATTTTACCAAATACCGCCTTGGTGACCTTTTGCCAAATCATGGCGCAAGATGGCGCAAGGTGAAGTGGATCAGGTCAAGAGATGAAGACGACGCTTTAAAACGCGTGTGTATGTGACCCGTTTGTGTGTGGGCCTTAACGGGAGCCCATTAGGGTTCAATCTTCTATAAGGTCTAAGCCTCCACTATAAATAGAGGAGGGAGGTGGCTGCACCCCCTTCAACCCTTTCGTTGTTTTTGAAACCCTATTTGCTTAGGGAGAGGATTAGTGGAGGTTAGGGTTCTAGAGAGTTGGATTGGATTTTGTGCTCATGTATTGAGTCTTTGTCCTCCATTGGTGGAGTGGCTGTAAACCAATACTCATCAAATGAATCCAAAGAGAATTCTCTTAAGATGAATCTATTTTCTCTTTTTCTCTCTATTTGGTGATTCGGTGCCTTTCTTTGATTCTCGAGTTTTTGCTTGGTTTCTTGGCTTGATCTAACTTGCTGTGACTTGTGGGAATCCATCTAGGATCATCTTGATCATCAATCTCCCACGAGCAAGTCTCTAGATCATATTTTGATTTTTACTCGGTTTTTGACCTAGCTTTGCTCAAACTGCAAAAGATAGGAACCTTGGTTTGGATTTCTACGATCCTTGATTGGAATAGGTTCACAATATCTTTGAGAAGGTGTGTGTCAAGTTTCGTGGAGTTTGGCCGCATAGATCAAAAGTTAGATCGATTTGAGTTTCGGTTTTCGGGCTGTTCATACTGTTCTGGACAAAATCGGTCAGACCGATTTTATAACGCCGGTCAGTCCGCTCTCATAACGCCGGTCAGACTCGAAGAACCGGTCAGACTGCCGTACAAAAACCGGTCTGACCGCTCAGCCTCTGATTTGATAATCTTTTGATCTATTGCTTTGGGGTTCTTAGTGTGAATTCAATAGAAGTCTTTCGCTGTACTTGTAGATTGATCTTCATAGCTTTCATAGCTACTGGAGTAAAATTGGTGTTGAATTCATACTTTGTGAAAAAGTGAGCGTGCTCCTATTCACCCCCCCTCTAGTCGCCTTTTCGGTCCAACAAGTGATATCAGAGCCCGGTTAGTTCAACCTTGATCTTAACCGGTCATTGAACTTGGCGATGGATAAGTACTCGACTAAGCCGCATGTCTTTGATGGGCTCGACTATGCCTATTGGAAGAATCGCATGCGAGTCTTCCTTGAGAGCGAAGGACAAGCTATATGGGAGGTTGTTCGAGCCCCATTGCTTTTGCCCGGTTGCTCACGGCTTCAGTGACCCTCTTGGCTAACAACAACAAGGCAAAGAACCTTCTATATCTTTGGGCTTGGTAGGCAAGAGTACGATAGGATTTGCAATCTTGCGACCGCACACGAGATTTAGCACACTCTCGAAACTTATCATGAGGGATCGTCCCAGATCAAGCAAGTGCGTCAGAATCTCTACAAGCGAGAGTACAACAAATTCGAGATGCGTCCTGGTGAGAGCATCGATGACGTCTTTACTCGCTTTAACAAGGTGATCAATCAGATGAGAGCTGTTGACATTGAGTACTCTCAATCTGAGAATGCCACCCACCTCTTGGCTACAATCAACACCAAGGAGTGGGAGATAAAGGCAACTGCCATAGAGGAGAACGTCGAACTCTCTAATCTCACTTTGGAACTGCTTTATAGCAAGCTAAAAACTCATGAGATCAAGAAAGGCGGTAATCCTAAGAAGGTAACATGGCTTTGGTGGCTGATCCTCTCCAAGGGACTCCTGATGGTTCTTCTGAGTCTTCTTCTGGTTTTTTCTTGTGTGTTTATCTGCTATTCAAGAAGAAGAGTTTGAGAGTCTTCCTGAGGCTGATTTAGCTCTTTTGACCAAGAAAGTCACACGGGCATATAACAATATCAGAAATAGAAAGAGAGGTGGCCTTGTGACATGCTATGAGTGTGGAGAGCTATATCACATCCGGGCCAACTGCCCCAAGCTGAAAGGTAAGGGCAACCGCAAGGATGAGAAGCCTGCCTGGAAGAAGCCTAAAGGGGGCAAGCCCAAGTATGATGCTGCCAAGCTCATGAAGGCTGCTCACCAAGTCCTTGCCGCTTTTGGAGATCAATCCATGAGCGATATGGACTCCGGGAGCAAGGAGGACAAGGAGGAGGAGATTCCTCAAGACAAGAAGGGGAAGGCCAAGGACTTCACCGGTATGTGCTTCATGGCCGACTCCGTCGATGCCGATGACGATGATGAGGTACCTCTCTCCTATGATGTTCTTTACGCTAGATGCGATAACATGTATGAGCAATTGCTTAGTCAAGATAAGGCTTTAGAGTTCACCATGGCTAGGAACAAGGATCTAGAGTCACAAGTCGAGAATTTGACATTAGAGCTTGTGAATGCTAAGAGTCTAGATGTTGATGAATGTTCATCCTGCCATGCTTTGCACTCCGAACTGTCTAAACTACAATCTGCTCATGATATTGCTTTGCATTAACTTGAAAATGCTAGAACTGAGCTAATTAATGTTAAATCTGCTCCACGTGAAAAATGCTTAGAGTCTAGCAAATTGGATGCATCTAGCAATGTGAAATCTAGCTTTTGCTCTTTCTGCTTAGAACGTGAACATGAAGTTAAGGATATTCTAGAAGCAGTTAGAGCTAAATATGCCAAGCTTAAGGACACAATTGAGTCTACACCTTGTGCCTCATGTGCTGCCTATAAGCTTAAAGTTGCTCATCTTAAGGAGAAACATGCTAGAGCCATTAAGGGCAAGACTTGTGAATCATGTGCTAATGTTGGAAAAGAGAATGCATATCTCAAGGACACTTTAGAAAGATTCTCTAATGGTGAAAAATAGTTAAACATGATTCTAGACAAATCTAAAACTCCTTTTAAGAAGCAAGATTTAGGATACAACTCTGCCCAGGACATGTCCAAGCCTAATGTTATTCAGGTCTTGGAAAAAGGCTTAGTTGAATTCAAAACCCAACCTGCAAAAACTGTCTTTAAATCTGCAGGGTTTGTCCAACCTTCTGTTGAGGCAAAAGGTGCTTCTCCTATTGGTACAAAATACCATTGCACCTATTGCAAGAAGAGTAGACATTTGGTTGAGTTCTGTTGGCGTAGGTTGAAGAACGCTAAGAAAAATATTGCTAGAATGTCATCTAATCAACCTAGAGCTTTTATGAGACATGGTCACATACAAAAGAAGAACCTCGGTCTAGGATTTGCTGCACATGCTCATCACCATGTTCCTAGACAGGATGCATCTCATGTTTCTGTTACCATTGCTCATAATAGAATTGCTAATAAAGTCAAGGATAGCACATCTGCTTTGCATACTACTCGCAGACGAGTGTCTCAGTACTGGGTTCCCAAGTCGCTTTTAACTAACCCCAGTATTGAGACACATCGTTCTTTTGCTCCTTGATTTTCGTGGATTGCCGCGGAAGGGGAAGAACACATGGTTAAATCGACTCAGGGTGTTCACGCCACATGACCGGAGACTCAAGATGGTTCACCTCTTTCACGCGGTCAACCGGTGATGATTTCATCACCTTTGGAGATGATACACAAGGGCGCATTGAAGGAACTGGAGTGATCAGGGTGAACGACAAGTTCATTCTCAAGGACGTCGCGCTTGTGTCCAAGCTAAGGTATAATCTCTTTTCTGTCTCACAGCTTCTCGATGATGGCTATAAGACTCGTTTTAAGAAGAATGCCTGTCGTGTGCTTGATTCTTTTGGTGAGCTCGTTTTTGGGATTTCTAGAGTTAGTAGAATTTTTGGAGCTGACTTTTCTGAATCGCTTGCCGGATCTATTAAGTGTTTGATTGCATCTTCTTCTGATATTTGGCTTTGGCATCGACGGTTGGGGCACATTGGTTTTGATCATCTGACACGAGTTAGCAGCCTTGATCTCATGAGAGGTTTGCCTAAACTCAAAGCTGTCAAAGATGTTGTATGTGCGCCCTGTAGGCATGGCAAGCAAGTTGCCGCCTCACACCCGTCATTGACTATGGTCATGACCGACGGACCGGGACAGTTGCTTCATATGGATACTGTTGGTCTTGCTAGGGTTCGGTCAGTCGGTGGCAAATGGTACATTCTTGTCATAGTCGATGATTTTTCGAGATACTCTTGGGTGTTCTTTCTTGCTTCGAAGGATGAGGCTTTTGATCATTATCATGACCTTGTTCTTCGTTTGGCTTCTGAACTTCCTAGTGCCTTGAAAGTGATCCATGATGACAATGGCACGGAGTTCAAGAATGCTTCTTTGCCTCTTTTGTCTTGGCGTGGTATTGAGCATCAGTTCTCTTCTCCACACGTCCCTCAACAAAATGGCGTTGTGGAAAGGAAGAACAGGACCCTAGTCGAGATGGCTAGGACGATGCTAGATGAATATAGCACACCGAGGAGGTTTTGGGCCGAAGCTATTGCTACAGCTTGCCATATTTCAAACCGTGTCTTTTTGAGACCGTCTTTGGGCAAGACTTCATATGAGCTTCGTTTTGGCAGAAAACCCTCTGTCTCTCACTTTCGAGTCTTTGGATCAAAGTGTTTTATTCTCAAGACAGGAAACCTAGATAAATTTGAATCAAGGACTTGTGATGGTTTATTTCTGGGTTATCCTGCTCATTCGAGGGGTTTTCGGGTTTTTAATGTTGAAACTAACGTTGTCCAAGAGACATGCAATGTCACTTTTGATGAGACTAGCCCTGGAGCTAGATCCGATGTTTCAGGTGACTTACAGGTGACAGAGAGCATTTTTGTTGAAGAAGATGAGGATGAACTTGATACTGCTCCTCCACCTGTTGCTGATGTTCCTGTCCAAACTGCCCAAGTTCCTGAACCCGCGACAACTGCTTCACCTCCAATTGAGGCTCCTGCTGCATCTTCGTCGTCAGTAGTACCTGCGGAGGTCGAGGAGACGCTATCTCCCCCAGGCACTCCTTTGCACATTCAGAAGCAACACCCTCCGGATCAAATAATTGGTAATCTCCATGTCCGAGTCTTTTCTCTCACTCTGCATTTGTATCTTCTTTTGAACCCAAAGATATATCACATGCTTTATCTGATGCTAGTTGGATCAATGCCATGCATGAAGAGTTAGAGAATTTTAAAAGAAATAAAGTTTGGAACCTTGTAGAACCTCCTAGTGGTCATAATGTTATAGGAACCAGTTGGGTGTTCAAAAATAAACGAAATAAGGATGGTTCTGTGGTTAGGAACAAGGCTAGATTGGTAGCTCAGGGTTTTAGCCAGGTTGAGGGGTTAGATTTTGATGAAACCTTCGCTCCTGTTGCTAGATTAGAAGCCATTCGGATTTTGCTTGCATTTGCTGCTTCTAAAGGCTTTCGATTGTATCAAATGGATGTCAAGAGTGCCTTTTTGAATGGTTTTTTAGAGGAGGAAGTTTATGTTAGGCAACCCCCTGGCTTTGAGAATCCCAAGCACTCAGATCGTGTTTTTAAGCTATCCAAAGCCTTGTATGGTCTTAAGCAAGCCCCTAGAGCCTGGTATGATAGACTTAAGACTTTCTTGCTTAAGAACGATTTTGAAATGGGAAAAGTAGATAAGACTCTTTTCATTCTTAGGCATGGCAATGACTTCACCTTGTTGATTTATGTAGATGATATTATCTTTAGTGGTTCCTCTCATGCTCTTGTTTTCAGTTTTTCTGAGACCATGTCCAGGGAATTTGAGATGAGCATGATGGGCGAGCTCAATTACTTTCTGGGGCTACAAATCAAGCAATGCAAGGAAGGGATCTTTATCCATCAAACGAAGTACACAAAGGATTTGCTCAAACGTTTTGAGATGGGTGACTGCAAGCCGATCGCCACTTTCATGGCGACTTCGACTGCTCTAGATTCAGATGAGGAAGGAGAGGCCGTGGATCAACGCAAGTACCGCAGCATGATCGGCTCCCTTCTGTACCTGACGGCCTTAAGACCGGACATCCACTTTGCGGTCTGCCTCTGTGCGAGATTTCAGGCGTCACCGAGGACTTCACATCGCCAAGCCGTTAAGCGCATTTTCAGGTATTTACACTCTACCTTTCAGTATGGCATTTGGTATTCTTGTTCTTCTTCGTTGTCCATCTAGGGGTTTTCAGATTCTGATTTTGCGGGCTGTAGGCTAGATAGAAAGAGCACATCTGGCACATGTCATTTCTTAGGCACTTCTCTTGTCTCTTGGTCTTCTAGGAAGCGGTCTTACATTGCACAATCCACTCTTGAAATTTGAATATGTAGTCTTTGCTAGTTCTTTGAGTCGATTTTGTGGATGGTCTCCACACTTAAGGATTTTGGGTTAACTTTTGCTAGTGTTCCTCTTTTCTGTGACAACACTTCTGCTATTAACATTGCTAAAAACCCAGTGCAACATTCTAGGACCAAGCACATAGACATTCGTTATCACTTCCTTAGAGATCACGTTGAGAAGGGTGATATTGTGCTGCATTTTGTGGAGTCCGAGGCTCAGTTAGCCGATATCCTCACCAAGCCTTTAGACCCAACAAGGTTTGCCACTTTGAGAAGTGAGTTAGGGGTAATTTATCCCTATGGGTTGGTTTGATGGGGAGTTGGATCTTTTCTTGTTCTTTTGATCTTTTACCGATCTTCTTTTGAACTTGTTGATCTTTTTGATCTTTTTAGGATTTTTGAGCTTTTCTTGCATCTCATTGTATCATATTGCATTCATATGAAAAATCCAAAAAGATGCATTGTAATATAAGCTTTTCGCTTATCTTTTAAAATTGATGAAGCTTTGCTTATTACCCTTTGGAGCTTTAGTGTTTCAATTCTTACTCAATGCCATGTCTAGTTCTTTGACTTGCTAGAATTATCATGCTTTCACATGTGTAGCTAAGTCTTTGTTGTATGAGCTAGAACTTGAAAAACAACTTGAACTAAGAAATTAGCAATTTGTGATTTGTTTAGCCGATTCTTAATTAGTGCTCCTTTTGTGACATTGGCCTGTCAAAATTGCTTTGTTAGCTCTTGAATCTAGCTTTGATCATTACTTGACCTTCTTGTGTTCGTGAGAATCTAAAAGCGCTCTTGTGAAAATGAAAATCAATCTTTAAGATTGTCTTATGCTTAAATTGTGCCAAACTACTCTTACGAGACTGCATGTCAAAGACATAAACTTGGAGATAGTTTGATGATCCAAACGATCTCATGGGGATTGCTTGTCAACCGACATGAACCTCAAGATTTGTCATACTGGTAGAAGCTTAGGAAGAGTTTGTGGATGGCTCCTAGTCCAGGATCTTCTTCACTAAAATATGCCTTTAATCAACTTTTGGTCGAAGCTTAGGATGAGTTTGTGGATGGCTCCTAGTCCAGGATCTTGTCACTAAGTTAGACCATTAGTCAACTTCAATATTCATTGCAAATGAAAAACAGTTGAAAAATGGGCGTTTGAGAAAATTGAGCAAAATGATTCAATTCAGGACCTATTTGTCTCTTAATGTGGTCATTGTTAGCTTTTGGATCTCACGTTGACATTTTGACATGGTCAGTATCATTTTAGGATCCCTGTTGATGAACTTGCTAGATTTGAAGCTTTGCTTAAAATGCTAAAACTCATTGCTTTATATTGAACCTTCTTGCTTAGCTTTGTTATATATGTCTTGTCATGATCTTGCTAGCGCTGTTAGGCTTGATATGTTGTTTGTGCAACTTTAGAAATGCTAGCTTGTTCTTTTGGGTAATCTCCAAAGCTTCTTGTACTCAACAATTGAAAAATACAAAAAAAAATTGAAGCCACTCCATTGCATTTCATGCATGCTCCTTCTTATGCTTTTTTCTCATTCTGTATTTGTTATCTCTGGACGAGAGGAAGGCGTGATTCCTTGATGACTCCATTGTCAAAGGGGGAGAAGATGTAAAAATGTTAAAAAGGGGAGAAGATGTTTGGGGAGAAGATGTTTGAAAAAGGGGGAGCTACTTGGAGAAAAATTTGAAAATTTGAGGATCATAGTGAGGGGGAGTTTTTTATTTGCATTCTTATGGTTTTATTGTCATTTCTGAACTTGAATTACAATTCTTGATCCTCACAATGATCAAAGGTCATATCGAACAATTGTTCTTTCATATGGACCTTAAGTGAGTTTTTGACTCCTTTCTGGAATTTGAAGCTTTCGTGCTTTCTTTTGCCGTATCTCACTTGCTGATACTATTCTGAAGCCAGCTTGGTCATTTCCTTTGCTTTTTCTTGCATTTGGACCAAGTTGTGCCTTTAAACGAAAACGACGTGTTTTTACTTTTCAAACCTCTAAATTTGCATTTGTGGAAAATTACCAATGTGTTCAACAAGGGGGAGATTGTGGATATCATGGGGATATGCCTGAGATCTTAGGATGATGTTACAATTGGCAATGTCGTTGACGGTTTATCGAATCACGTGTTTTCGGCAAAGTTCCAAGTCTGTCAGGCCTTTGGCGGTCTGACCAGCCATTGTGGTGGTCAGACCGGCCATGCCTGAGTGGTTTCTTGAAATGGTGGTGGTAGTCGACCGGCGAGTGGCGATCGAGACCGGCTAGTGGATGTCGGACCGGCTTTGCTCGAGTCGGGTCGAGCCATTGCAATGTTTTGGATTTTGGGCGGCCCAAAAATAGAAGGTGTAGGTAAGTGAGAGGGTTCTTCTGCACTTGGTCTCATAATTTTGGAGCTTCGGGTAAAAGTTCTATTGGTTTGAAAATTCCGATGGGTTTGATTTTCGGGATGGAAATTTGGTTAAGTCATGGACTAGCGGTCGACGGGCCTTTGGTGGTGGTCGACCAGCCAGGAGCGGTCGAGGCCGGCCAAGGTGGCGTCGGACGGTTTCGATGTGTTTAAATCGTCGCCGTGGCGGCGATGTTTGCTGTTAGGTCAAGTTCATGGGTTTCATGGCATATGTGTTGCATGATGCATGTTTTGACTAACGTGGGTCAAGTTGTGAAGAACTTGTTCCGGATTCGTTTTCTTGGTCTATGTTTGTGCGAGGTTGCTTGAAGGTCAACGACGGTCAACGGCGAGGATGATCGGGACTAGGTTTGGAGAGCCGAGGTCGAACGATCGGGGATGCGGGTGAGGTCAACGGGTTCAAGCATGGCGAGAATGGACAAGAATGACCGAGCAGGCGATTCGGTGCGACGGAGTTGGATCAAGCGGCGGGGTCGGTGCAAGTGCCATGGTGGTTTCGGTGGGAGCGGATGGGAGAGACTTGCCGACATGAAGAGAGCGCAGGATCAACCTACGTGGTGAAGCATGGATGTGTTTCACGCAGTTGGGACTCGGTCTTTGCAAAAAGATCGAGGAGGGGTATTTTGGTAATTTTACCAAATACCGCCTTGGTGACCTTTTGCCAAATCATGGCGCAAGATGGCGCAAGGTGAAGTGGATCAGGTCAAGAGATGAAGACGACGCTTTAAAACGCGTACGTATGTGACCCGTTTGTGTGTGGGCTTTAACGGGAGCCCATTAGGGTTCAATCTTCTAGAAGGTCTAAGCCTCCACTATAAATAGAGGTGGAAGGTGGCTGCACGCCCTTCAACCCTTTCATTGTTTTTGAAACCCTATTTGCTTAGGGAGGGGATTAGTGGAGGTTAGGGTTCTAGAGAGTTGGATTGGATTTTGTGCTCATGTATTGAGTCTTTGTCCTCCATTGGTGGAGTGGCTGTAAACCAATACTCATCAAATGAATCCAAAGAGAATTCTCTCAAGATGAATCTATTTTCTCTTTTTCTCTCTATTTGGTGATTCGGTGCCTTTCTTTGATTCTCGAGTTTTTGCTTGGTTTCTTGGCTTGATCTAACTTGCTGTGACTTGTGGGAATCCATCTAGGATCATCTTGATCATCAATCTCCCACGAGCAAGTCTCTAGATCATATTTTGATTTTTACTCGGTTTTTGACCTAGCTTTGCTCAAACTGCAAAAGATAGGAACCTTGGCTTGGATTTCTGCAATCCTTGATTGGAATAGGTTCACAATATCTTTGAGAAGGTGTGTGTCAAGTTTCGTGGAGTTTGGCCGTATAGATCAAAAGTTAGATCGATTTGAGTTTCAGTTTTCGGGCTATTCATACTGTTCTAGACAAAATCGGTCAGACCGATTTTATAACGCCGGTCAGACCGCTCTCATAACACCGGTCAGTCCGCTCGAAGAACCGGTCAGTCCGCCATACAAAAACCGGTCTGACCGCTCAGCCTCTGATTTGATAATCTTTTGATCTATTGCTTTGGGGTTCTTAGTGTGAATTCAATAGAAGTCTTCCGCTGTACTTGTAGATTGATCTTCATAGTTTTCATAGCTACTGGAGTAAAATTGGTGTTGAATTCATACTTTGTGAAAAAGTGAGCGTGCTCCTATTCACCCTCTCTCTAGTTGCCTTTTCGGTCCAACAAATATTAAGGCACCTGCAGCCTATACTGCCCTGAAAACCTTATTTAGAAGCTCTGAACCATTTCTATCTCTGGCATGATAGATTATGCCACTTAGGTCTTAGGATGATAAGAAATATAATTAACAATTCACAAGGACATAATGTCAATGTAAAGAATTTCCCGAATCAGGAAGATTTTGTGTGCCCCGCATGTGCCCCCGGGAATTTAATTTCTAAACCTTCTGCTCTGAAAGCGAAGGTTGAAGTCCCTACATTTCTGGACTGTATCCAGGGAGACTTTTTGTGGTCCTATACAGCCCTTATAAAGGCCATTTAGATATTTTATGGTGCTCATCGATGCTTCCTTGAAATGGTCGTTGTATGTTTATTGTCTATGAGAACCTACGCTTTTGCAAAGCTAAATCTCGCAGATAATTAAAATTAGAAATAATTTCCATGATCATCATGAGAAGTCCACCAGAATGGACAACGCCGGAGAATTTACTTCAAAGGCATTATTTGATGATTATTGTATGGCAATGGTAATTAAAGTTGAGCATTCCGTACCGCATGTCCACACCCAGAATGGACTAGTAGAGGCATTAATTACAAGGATTAAATTTATTACCCAACCATCTTTGAAGAATTGTAATTTACCAACTGTATGTTGGGGACACGCAGTCCTACTCGCAGCAACTCTTATCAATTTTAGACCACCGACATATAACATCCATTCACCTATGCAACTAGTACAAGGGTCAGCATCGAAAATTTCTCATCTTTGAAGATTTGGTTGCAAGGTTTTTGTACCTATACCACCATCACAGCGAACTGCAATGGGCCTTCTCCGAAAGTCTGGGATATACGTTGGTTATGAGACATCATTCATAATCAGGTATTTAGACCCTCTGACGAGATATTTGCATACTACCCGATTCGCTGATAGTATATTAGATGAGGATAGTTTTCCGTCATTAGGGGGAGGAAATCAACCCCTTGATGAAAATGTCGGGAAATAGAGAAGTCCAGAAGATAATTGCAGTCTAGAAGATAATTGAAATCCAGAAGAAAATTGAAATTCATGCACATAACCCGTGCACTAGTGAAGCAAATAGAGAAGTCCAGAAGATGATAATTGAAGTCTAGAAGACCATTGAAGTCTAGAAGACATTTACAATCCAGAAGATAATTGATTTGCAAGCATTAGCGAATCAACTGCCTGACCACTTTAGTGATTTGAAGAGCGTGACCAAGTCGCATATGCATGTATGCAATGCATCGGAGAGGGTTGAAATACCGATGAAGGTATCTCTAATACCGTCCTAAGGCCTTTGAAAGGACGAGAACTCTGGTCCCTTGTGTTAAAAAACTGGGCCCGAGACCAGAGAGTCCTAGCCTAGGTGGACTCCTCATCCATCCAGTGGCCTATATAAAGGAGAGGGGACCCCTCATTGTAACACACGGTTTTGAGAAGAGCAATACAGAGAAGCCTGAAATCCCCTCATATCCTGGGGTTTGAACCCTGATGGGCTGGGGGTACAACCACCACCACCACTAGCCACCCAAGCAAGGCTTGGTTCTCATGTTACTGATTTGTCGAGCCAAGACACTCAACCAAACCGTGACAGACCTAGGATTTTTAGCTTGGATGTTCGGGGTTAACGAAATATTGTTCAATGGAAAGTTAAATATCATAATAGAAAAAATTCAAAGTACAAATTGTTCATATTAGACACAACATCTCAAATAATTGTTCATTACTAAGCTGATGTATCAGCTCACGCAGAAGGGAGTGAAGTTTCAGTGGACGAATGATTTTGAGCGTAGCTTCTGTATCTTGAAGAAGTTGGTGACTTCTCCTATTCTCACCCTTCCCAAGCCAAAGAAGTGTTTCACAGTCTTTTCAGATGCATCTCGAGTGGGGCTTGGTTGAGTGCTCATGCAAGATGGCAAAGTGATTACTTATGTGTCAAGGCAATTGAAGAAGTATGAGTAGAACTATCCCACTCATGACTTAGAGTTGGCCGTGATTGTCTTTGCACTCAAGATTTGGATGCATTATCTATACAGAGAGTCTTGTGGTGTTTTTACTAATCATAAGAGCCTCAAGTATATCTTCACGCAGAAGGATCTGAATTTGAGACAGAGGAGATGGCTGAAATTGATCAAGGGTTATGATCTTATCATCTAGTATCATCTAAGCAAGGCAAATGTGGTTGTCAATGCTCTTAGTCACAAAGCGACTCCTTCTACCTTGGATTGCCTCATTGTTGATTTTGATCGCATGGGGGAACTCTTATTGCTGTGTTGGCATGGCACGGACTGAGACGCAGTTGATTCTTAAGTCAACTGCTCCAAAGTGTGTGCAAAAAGCACAACAGAATGACCGGATGTTGCAGTAGGTTAGAAAGCGTCTGAATGAGGGCAAAAATGGATATTTCAGCATCGATGAGTCCGGTGCATTGCGGTTCAAAGGCCGTCTTTGTGTATCATAGAAGGGGAAGGCTAAAGATGATATCTTAAGAGAGGCTAATCGCACGCCGTATACTATTCATCCTAGTGAGACCAAGATGTACGGTGATCTGAAACAAAACTTTTAGTGGAAGAGAATGAAGGTGGATATTGCTAATTATATAGCTTCTTGCAGAGTTTGTCAGCAAGTGAAAGCTGAGCATAAGCGTCTTGTAGGACTATTACAGCCTTTGGAGGTTCCCCAGTGGCCTTGGGATGACATCTCCATGTATTTTGTGGTTGCGCTACCTCGTTTTCCTTGAGGAAAGGATGTTATTTGGGAAGTGGTGGATTGTTTTAGCAAGTCTACACACTTTGTTCCTATTCGCACGATGAACACAGCGAGCGATTTGGCTCCTATTTATGTGCGGGAGATTGTGAGATTGCATGGCGTGCCTAAGAACATCATTTTTGACAAGGATGCCAAGTTTATCTCCAAGTTCGGGGATAGTTTTACAGAGTGCGTTGGGCATTACGCTTCGTCTTAGCACGGTGTTCCACCCTCAGACAGATGGTCAGTTAAAGCGTAACATTCAGATATTGGAGGACATGTTGAGGTCCTGTGTTTTGTCTTGGAAGGGTAGTAGGGAGAATCAGCTGCCTCTTGCAGAGTTTGCCTATAACAACAACTACCATTCCAGTATTAGAGCTACATCTTTTGAGGTCCTGTATGGGCAAAAGTGTAGGTCGCCACTTTGTTGGGACGCCGTGGGCGAGAAGACAGTTCTGCATCCGGATTGGATTTAGAAGACCATTGAGCGTCTGGCCATGGTCAGGCAGAATCTGCTAGCAACTCAGAGTAGGTAGAAAAACTATGCAGATGTGAGGAGGCATGATTTGGAGATTGCAATGGGTGATCAAGTGCTCTTGAGAGTGTCTCCCACCAAAGGCATTGTTCGATTCGGTACCAAAGGGAAGCTTAGTCCGAAGTACGTTGGACCATTCTCGATAATTGCGAGAATTAGGAAGTTGGCTTACCGCTTCGACCTCCCTTAGTCCATGCGCAGAGTTCATAATGTCTTCCAAGTCTCGATGCTAAGGAAGTACTTGAGAGATCTAGAGCATGAGATTTCTTTGGGGCCGCTGACCATTGAGCAAAATCCTCACGTTCTAGTCTTGTCCGGTAAGTATACTGGAGAGGTTGGAACGATTGTTGAGGCATAAGACGTTGGTATACGTCAAGGTGTTGTGGTCGCATCAGTCCGAGAGGGATACGACTTGGGAGTTGGAGTCTCGGATGTGCGAGAAGTACCCAGAATTGTTCACAGTGGGTACGTGTTGAATATTGTTGATTTTAGTTTTGTTGTTCTTTCGAGTAGATTGAGGTGAGTAGAATTCGGGGTCGAATCCTTTTAAGGGGAGTATAATGTAATACCCCGTTCATCTATTTGAGTAATTAAAATAAATAGAACTAGAATTTAATAGTGAAAATTCAAAATTTTAGAAGGGGGAATAGAGTTGACCTTTCGACCCATGGTCGCTGCCCTCCCTGGCCGCACCCCCTTGCCCCCTACGCCCTTCCCTGCTACCCCTGCCCATCCTCCCTGTTGTGCGCATCCCCGATTGCCTTGCTGTGGTGTTGGCCCTTGCTGCCGGCACCTGTGAGGACCCCTGGTACTGGATCGGTTTCAAGTTAAATATTATACCAGAGGCATAATTTTTAACAGGAAACAAACCCAATACCAGGTTCCCAGATATGTGTCTCACATTAGTTCCCAGGATCAAGACTAATGTGCACATATCCTTTACAACATTCGTACACAGTCATACAAGTCATACATATAACATAAATTTTACAAGACTAGTGTTCGGTACAAGTTAAACACATGACCGGCGATCATCCATAAGAAGTTTGCAGCGGAAACAGAATAAACAGCAAAAGTTCCAACTAAGTTTGCCCATCATCCCAAAGGCAACTGAGTGGAGGTAGAAATAGCGTCACTCATTAGCGTCGCCCTGATCGGCACTAATGGATGGGTCGTAAACATAACCGTCCTCACCTGCAACAAGTGGTTAAAGCATCTGAGTACAGATGGTACTCGTAAGACTTATACGAAACTACTAGAAGAAAGTGTTTAGTAGAACCTAACCAAAGGATTAGAGATTATACATGATTAAGGCTATACAAATGAAGGCTATACTGGTTTTAGTTTTGCATAAAGCCAAGTTTTATCCCTGTACCTTCTAATTTGCAAAGGCTGTTTTGTAAACCAAGTTTGAAACAATTATAAGCATGAATTTCAACAAGTCAAAGTGGCTGTCCACTTTGACAAACCGAACCACAAGGATACACTTCCATATCGACAACTACAATTGCCCAAGTCAAAATTTTCATTTCAGAATCTAACAATGATGTCAATCAAAACAAGTGTCGTCCGTAACCGTGGACATGGCTATTCGAATATTTTTAACCTTACAGGGGTGTACATCTTTACCCACATGACTTGGTCAGCCCGTAAGCCCCCAGAAAAGTAGCACACTACCTTAGGTATGCCGGCCGGGTAAACCAAGATTCAGTATATTTTAGCAAGTTGATATTATTGAGTTGAATCACCCATGTGTGACGAATCCCGCTTAGTACAAGCTACTGCTAGAGCTTGCTAACTGGGTCACACATGTTATATCAGGAATGCCGATCCAATGAACTACATATAAAACTGTGCTCGCTCGCACTTATTAAATTGCAATCGGAGCCCTACGAAACATGTGATCAAACACACACATCCTCACTCCACCAGTTCCTCAACTCGATAACATCATCCCCTTACTTAACCAAGCAGTGCCCATACACCGCATGTGGAAGTACGTAAGGTACTTGAATTGACAGGTCAAAGTTCGGTCCTTATTGATCCGGACAAGACTGCCACATTTCCCAATCTTGTGCACGAAGGCACCCTCACTAGCAATCACTTGTCCAGATCTAAATCATGTTTCAAAAAGACAACTTAACTTCAGTTCAAGAATCTGATAAGGTAATAAAATTTTAATAAAACCAAGATTCAGTGTATTTCGTAGAATTGACAAGTTATTCTTGTCAATTTAAACTACTGACCTACTAATTTGCATGGCTAAGCATTCACATAAGACTAAGTATTTCAACAAACGATTAGTATCTTAAGCTTAAGTGTATGAACAGATTAAAGGTAAGCCACAAAGGTTGGGATATAACTAACTAAACTCACAGGTTAAAGATACTTCAAAAATAGCATGCACATAGTTATCACTGTATTTCAAAATACTAAAGTATCAAAACTGGGATCAACATGGTGCAAGAGGATGCTTGCCTTGATAATAAACCACTTGTTCAACCTCAGGTTGCACAGTATAATATTCACTCATGTCGGGCAAATTAGAACCTAAAAGAATGATAGCAATTGAATCATCGAGAAAATACCAAATGCCAAAATGCTGAAAAGATGCATGACAATTTACAGAAGTGGCTCTGTTTTCTAAGTGGACTTAGGTGAAAGTTTTAGTTCAGAAAACAGTAACAGTTATAACTAACAAAATACTTATGTTTCAAACTATTTTTAATAAAGGATTAAACCAGTTTAACAGTCATTAGTACTAACAGACACGAATTAGCAGCTAATGGCCCTACTATAGTGTTGTCGGTGCTGTCCGACAACAAAGCAGCAGAGGCCGGTGTCTAGCCGGAGCTGTGGCCCACGGCGGCGCTAACCAATGACCAAAACGGAACCACAATAGTGTGGCGGTCCTGCTGATGGCCGGAATGTGGCCGGCGGTGAACCTTAGCGGCGGCGCGACAAGAAACAGTGACAGTGCACAATATGGTAAAAATGGATACACCGTTTTGGGTGCGCATTGAGCGAACTAGCGCTGGATTAAGCTACTAGGGATCATGAGGGACCTACCTGAGCTGAGAGGGTAGTAGGAGAAACTCTAGAGCTTGCCGGTGACGAGAGACCGAAAACGACAGTTAGGGATCCACAGCGACAAGACAACTTGAGCAAGGAATCAACGAGTGAGTGGTCGGGTTAGGTCATTTAGGTCTATATGAAGCTCATAATGGAAGGAATTGAGAAATGGCTCACCCTGCCGGAATTGGAGACGAAAGGGGGCAATTTGGCCGGAAAAAGGGAAATTTCAAAATTCAACCAACCGGTTGGATCAAAGATGAAATTAAATGAGGGGTTTTACTCCTTAGATTCTATGACATGATATGACACGAATAAAATTGGAAGAAACTAACCGAATGCAAGATTGACGCTGAAATGGCATTCGTGCACGCTCCAGGCGTTCAAAAGACAAACTTGCGCTCCTGATCTACAAACAATGCCAAGAGCTTCCATTAACAGGATGAACAAGGCATCAAGAGAGATGAACAAAGGTGCAAGAACGAAGAAATACTCTTGAGTGAAGAGGAAGAAATGAGTGGCGCAACAGTTTGGCCGAGGAGGAGATGATCGGTTTTTATAGCTATCTCGCCGGAGAGAACAAGGAAAACTTGTGTGTGGCAAAAATGGTAGCAGAGCGATGCCAAGTGACAATTGCATGGCTGAAATGCGCGGTCGCAACGACACCTTGCCCTCGGCGTCGCACAGAGTTGGCAAGGCTCACGGAGACTACGAAGGTGAGTAGCTGCCATGTGGGCCCAAGCTGTCAGTCTCAGTGGTGAAACAAAACAGTTGGCTCAAATGAAAAGCGGATGGTCCGATCGCAAATGAGCGGCCCAAATTGAGTTGGCTGTTCGGACGGTCCGAACGTCCAAACTCATATTGACCATGTGATCAAAATATAACGGTCACGAAAAGATGCACGCTTTTTAGTTTCAAACGAATAAAAGTGGCACCGTTTGATTTGGATTCAACGGTTAAGATCAAAGGGTTGTTCGGTCGGTCCGAACATCACCCTCGATGCGGACGGTCCGATTAAGATCTAACGGTCCAAAATCAAAGCACGTTTGGACGGTCCGAACGTCACCGCTGATCTTGGCGGTTGATTTTAAATCGAACGGCTCGCGCGCGTTGGGCTTAACCATTTGAAAAATGGCACGGCTCAATAGAAATTACGGATGGTCCGATTGAAAATCGACGGCCCAGATTGCATGGAACGTTCAGACGGTCCGAACGTCACCGCTGATCTGGTCCGTCCGTTTCAAATCGAACGACGTGCGCGATAGGTTCAACGGAGGAAGGCAGCGCGTCCGATTGAAATTCAACGGTGTAGATCGTGTGGCACGTTCAGACGGTTCGAACGACCAAATAGATCTGATCAATCCGTTTCAAATCGGACGGCTCACATGCACTTGAGGTTGGCTGAGCCTTAAGAACGTGACTGGACCTAACCAAGTTGCTAGGGTTTGAGTCGAGTCGCTACAGTGCCAATGGCTTGGTTGGGTCTAAATGGTTGACTAGAACCCAAATCAAACCTTAAAAGTTTGACCAGCGGTTTAAAAATACCAAATAAATTTATAAAAATACAAAAAATTTTGGAGAAGCTACTAGGATGATATATGTCCCATATAAATTTTGAAAGCTCACTATTCACGGTTTAAATACATACTTAAAAATACTTAACCGAAAAGGTTTTAAATAAGGAAAAATAGGTTTTTCTTAAGGAGTTTTCTTTTCAAGTTTTAAGTTTGACTTAAATTTGAAATAGTTCAAATGCAGCAAATGGTGCAAGTGACCTAAAATGCCATGTATGCTCATGAAATGCATAATATTACTGTTCACTAACTTGAGGTTGTTACAAACCTCCCCCCTTAAGACAATCTCATCCCGAGATTCCTAGTAGTTCAGAGATTGGAATGGAAAGATCCTAGACAGTTCTTTTCTAGCATTACAACATTTATTGTCTTGATTTCCTTCAAAGGTAGAAAAGAAATATTACAACATCTATTGTCTTAATTTCCTTCAAAGATAGGAAAAAGGATAGATAGAAACAACAAGGTTATTATTACATTTCCTTTACAATGCTTTGTTTAACCTTGCCTTTCTTGATTTGAAGGCATTTCAATCATGGAAGAGGTAGGGATGTTCAATCCTCATTAGATCTTCATGCTCCCAAGTGGCTTCCTCTTCCGTGTGATTACTCTACTGGATTTTTAAGAACTTGACAGTGTGGTTTCTTGTCCTACGTTCCATTTCATCGAGGATACGCACCGGTTGCTCTTGGTAAGAGAGATCGGGTTGGAGATCAAGGCTCTCATAAGCAGTTGCTTCGGTAGGAACACGAAGACATTTCTTTAATTGAGAGATATGAAAAGTATCATGTACTGCTGAAAGAGAGACTGGTAACTCCAATTGATATGCTACAGCTCCTCGTTTTGCAATGATTCAGAAAGGTCCGATATAACGAGGTGCTAGCTTTCCCTTCACCTGAAATCAATGAGTGCCCTTCATAAGTGATACTTTAAGATAGACATTGTGGGAGCCCCCGGGTTACTTCTGTAATACCAAGGCATTCCCGGCCTTATGGAGATAACTCTGGGCTTCCAAGTAAATGGATTCCAACTTAACTCTATCTAAGCGAGAGGCTTGATCGAAAACTAGTGCCCCGGTGATCGTGCGTACTGCTCCTCTGCAAGTATCGCATGATTATCGGTTCTCCAATGATCCAAACACTACACTTAGTGAGTTAAACTGAAAGCCACAACAGCGAGCATGAGATCATGTAGGCTCCCAAGATCAATGGCCAACATGCCCCAAACCCACATATAGCATTGATCACATCCATACAACATTCATACATTCATAGTTCAAAAGATATACAACATAATAGTTCAAATCTACAACTATTACAAGTGACTGACCGGCCAAATTCAAACAAGATCATAAACTAATAGTGGAAGCAAGTAAATAAACTAAAAGTCCAGCATGGTATGCCCCATAACCCATCGGCAACCGACTGGGAGTTAAATAATAGCACTGCTAGTTAGCGTCGCCTAAATCAGCGCAAACAAGTTCGTCGGGCTCACAATCTTCCTCACCTGAAATTGCAGCATCCGGGTTGAGTAAAAATGTACTCACAAGTTTTACACAAATAAAAATTAGTTATGCTAGAGGTTGTTCCAAAGAATGGCACATATTGGCTTAGTTTTGCGAAAGACGCAACAATTTTTAACCTACACATACTAGTTTATCAAATGCCATTTTAAAACAGATTTGAAGTAGAAATAAAGCATGTGAATAAGTGCTAAATTTAATAACAAATAAATCAAACAAACACCAAAGTGGCAACCCACTTTGATACAACAAAATGCATGAACATCCCATTCATGCTGAATACCGAGTTAACCCACAATTTAAATACAAAGTCTAACAATTAGCAGCCACAAACTCAAGTGATTGTCTATAACCATGGACACAGCTATTCGAATAGATTTATCTCTGTAGAGGTGTACTACTTTACCCACACGACTCGATTAGTCCGTAAGCCACCGGAATTAACATACTTCCTATGGTGTGTCGGCCAAAGAGAATTGAGATACAGTCGTTTTTAGTAAGAAAATCCTATTGAGTTAGGTCCCCCATGTGAGATGTTTTCGTACCTAGTACAAGCGACTGATAGCACTTGCTAGGGGGCCCACAAGTTGTATTGGAAATACCGATGCAATGTAAATGATAAAATTGGTGCTCAATTGCACACTATAGAAAATTACATCGGCTCCTAAGGACAACTGATTGAACACAAGTGCCCTTACACCACCTTGGGACTTAACACAATAAAACCTTCCCCCTACTTAACCGTACAACATCCATATACCGCATGTGATAGCACGAGTTTTACTTGAATCATAGGTACCAAAGTTCGGTCCTTAATGGTCCGGACAAGACAACCACATACCCAATCTCGTGCGCGAAGGCACCCTCACTAGCAAGCACTTGTCCAGACCTCAAAACTCATTTAAAATGACAAAAATTATCTTATAAAACAGATACGAAGATCTGAAATAAAATAAATATAAGAAAGTGAGTGTTTCCCATAATTGTCGGGTTATTCCCGACAATCAAACTACTGTTTCTAGACTTGCATGGCTAAGCAAACACGAATAATATTGTTCACACATCCTAACTTAAGCATGTGGTACTGTAATAATTCAAGATTAACCTTAATTAATAGGATATAACTAATCTACACATCACAAAAATAGCGACATTATCAAAATAGCATGTAAGCAATTATCATTGCACTAACTTAACAAAACTGAGATCAAATATGATTTAAAAGAAAGTTCAAATGATGCTTGCCTTGCTGGTAGTTCAGTTGTTCACTCTCGGTGGCGTACGAGTCAATATTAATAGCCTCGGAATATATAGAGTTAACGATATCGATAAACACCGAGAAATACCTCAAAAATCAAAGTGCTAAAAAATGCATGATTTTCCTACAGTGGCTAGTGCATGATTTTAGATGAAAATAGGTGAAATAATTATTCCATTTGGAGTTATTATGTGAAAGTTATAACATTTTGAATTTCAGGTTCAAATAAGCCTTAGTTCATGTAATTTAATTATTTGGTCAAAATTTGTAAAGCTGTAGGGGATACAAGGATTATATAGATAAATAGGGAATATTATTACAAGTTCAAAATATCTGGGTTCATCTCGTTTGGAGTTTTTATGAATTAGTTATGCATTTTTAAAATTTTCAGCCTTTTTCTATTGTAAAGATGACAGTTTTATGGATCATTCTCCAAAATAATAATTTCTGTTACAGATACATGTTTGAAACCAATTTTGTAATAATGTTCATTAGAAATGAAAATGATCAAAACTAGTTTCAACCATTTTGGAGTTGAGACAAATTAGTTATGAATTTTAGAAGTTATTCATATTTTTCAGTGTGTAAATTAACCATTCCAGAATTTTTAAACTTATTTAGTACTTTTCTCACCGAGGCCTACCCTAGCCGTAGTCTCTTACAGTGGGGTTCCCGTGCAGTACCATTTCTTAACTTGTTCTTCCGATTTAAAGTGCGGTAACAAGTAGGCCCGCTTCGTTAGTGAAACAAAGCGGCGCGACGCGCGCGTAACGTTCGGACCATGCGCGTGGGCCGTTGGATCTTATTTGGCATGGCTCCGATTGAAGGAAACGTTCGGACCGTCCGAACGTTCAAAAGATCTGGGCCATTGAGTTTCTTATCGGACGGCCCACACGTGCGTGAACGTTCGAACCGTCCGAACGTTCAAGGGATCTGGACCGTTGATTTTCAATCAAACGATCGTAACACGTTGGGCGTGGCGCGGGGCTTGAGTGGCTTGGGTCTACATGTCATAGGTACTTAGCCCACCATTACTCTTCTAAACTTGATTTCCGACAGTGATTGAGTTATTAAAAGCTAATCATTGTAATTAACTTCTAATGATGAGCTACAGTAGCTGTCCAAGCATGCCACACATGGGCTCACGTGGCCGTGAGCTTGCCTGGCGGCTCGCCGGCGCTACGCGCCATGGTAGAACTAGCCAAGAGATGGGATAAGTGCGCAACAGCCCTGCACAACTGATGGAGGTGGTTTCAGTGCCTAAGGTGGCCCATACCAGTGGCTAGTCGGAGCTAAGCGGCGGTGCTCAATACAGCACATAAGCAAAACACGATAAAGCTTTGCAGTGATCCAGATAAGCGGGTGCCCAGCATCTAAGGACTATTAGCAAGCTACCTGAGCTAGGAGAGTGCTTGGAGAAGCTCAAAGACGACTGGAGCAGCGTCGACACTGGAGAAGACAATGGCGGTGATGCGGCTCAACGTGGAGAACAGGTCCTGAGCAAAACCACAAAGAGTGAGTGCTCGGGATAGCTCAAAGGGCTATACCGAAACAAGGTGGGAGATGAAAAGTTGTCTTTCGGCCGAAAAAGGTCCAAACTTCAATTCAACTAGATCCTGTCGAGCATTGTCCAAATTGAGTGAGGGGAAATGTTTGATAAGCTACAGCATACGAAGTGACGCGAAAGATTTGACCAAGAACCTCAACGAAGATGAAAACGATAAGATGGTGCTCTCGGGTGCGCACTCTAGAGCTCCAAAGAGCACGAAGCTAGACAGTGAGCTACAAGCCATGAGAGAAACTTGCATTAGCAAAAATGGACATGGGGTTGAACATAGAACAGGGAGGAATCACCCGGGCGGAGCTTACCAGAGCGATGGGCTTGAACGAGCTTCTCTTTCCTCAGACACGAGAGGAAAGATGAGGAGAATTGGAGGCGAAAGGGGTGGTATTATGCTCGGGTGATAACACTGATGGGAGCGGCATTAGATGCCTAAGCTCCAGGAATGGTTGGAAAGGGTGGTGGATTCACGGTGTCAACAGAGCGTCCAGGAGCTTGCGGCCGTGTGGCATTGAAGCTCTGCGTGAGGAGGAAAACGGCTTGACAAGCGGGCCCACCTTGGCAGCGACTCAAACACGCGCGAGCGAGTGAGTGACGTTCGGACCACGTGTCTTGATCGTCCGATCGAGATCCAACGGTTGACAACGCACGTGAACGTTCGGACCGTCCGAACGTTCAAGCGATCTGGGCCGTCGATTTCTTTATTGGACGGCCCACAAGCGAGTGAACGTTCGGACTGTCTGAACATTCAAGAAATATGGGTCGTTGAATTTTAATCTAATGGCTTACATGCGGTGCAATTAGGTGGTTGGGTCGAGTCAGGGGGTTGGGTCGGACTCGAGCCCGAGGAACAGTAGCGGCCGGTGGGGTTTAGGGTTTGACTGGTTTTTAAACCCAACTGATCCCACTTTGACTAGGCCACTAAAAATAGGAATAAAATTCCTAAAAATCTAAAATAAATCAAAGGTGTTCCTGAGAAGGTCTAGTGTCCCTAAAAATTATTAAACCTTACTTTTCATAAAATACTTTACATAATTTAAATCGACAACCGAATTAGGTTATTGGATTGAGTTTGAATTATCTGAGGTTTGAAATTATTCCCAAAAATTTGGGAAAAATTATATTAATTCAAGATAATTAATGTAGTATTTTAATAAATTACTCCTAGAGGAACTTTAGTAGTATTTGTTTGAGTTTTATTTTTGATTTCAATTTTTAAGTGTAGGGTTAACACTCGTTTGTGATTTTCCAAGTGTAATAAATTATGCAAATGCTTGAAAACAATGATGCATGCTCATGAGATGCATAGTAATCCTCTTTATTAACTTGGGGATGTGACAGACATGGTCATCTACCTCAAAGCTTAACTCTCGACGACGATGATTGGCATAGCTCTTCTGACGAGACTGTGCCGTTCTCAATCGGTCTCGAATCAGGCGAACATGCTCTTCAACTTCCACCACCAAGTCTGGACCATAGAATAGTCTTTCTCCGAACTCGGACCAGTTCAGAGGAGTCCTACAAGCTCTTCTATACAATGCTTCAAAAGGTGACATTTGAATGCTTGCTTGGTAGTTATTGTTGTAGGAAAATTCCACAAACGGCAAGCACTTCTCCCAGTTCTTGCTATAGGACATCACACAGGCTCTGAGAAGATCTTCCATCACTTGATTCACCCTCTTAGTCTGACCGCTGGTTTGAGGATGATAAGCAGTGCTAAAAGAGAGTTCAGTCCCCATGGCTTGTTGTAGACAGCTCCAGAAGTATGAGGTAAACTAAGGGCCACGATCAGAGACAATGACCTTCGGTACACCGTGGAGACAAACAATTCTGGAAATGTAAAGCTCTGCTAGCTGATGGACATTGAAGGTGGTCTTGACGGGAATAAAGTGAGCAACTTTCGTCAGACGATCAATGATCACCCAAATAGCATCGGACCCATTCTGAGTCCTTCGAAGACCGGTAACAAAATCCATACCGATTTCCTCCCATTTCCACTGGGGAATAGGCAAAGGTTAAAGGGTACCAGCTGGCTTCAAGTGTTCGGCTTTGACCCTTTGGCAAATATCACATTCAGCAACATACCGTGCAATTTGCCTTTTCATTTGGCTCCACCAGAATTTCTTCTTTAGGTCCTGATACATCTTGGTACTCCCAGGATGTATAGAAAACCTGGAGTTGTGAGCCTCCTTAAGAATTAACTCTCTCAACTGGGGATCCGAGGGTACCACTAAACGGTTGCCATACCGAATAATCCCTTGGGCGTCTTTAGAAAATTCTTTGGCTTTACTTGTCTTCAAATTTTCCCGAATTTCGGCTACCTCTGCATCTATTTTCTGAGCCTCAAAGATCTGGTCTTCAAGTGTGGATTTCACCTCAAGGGCAGTGAGAAATCCCTCTTCGACCATCTCAAGATTCAGGCGCTGAAACTCAGCACATAAGCCTTTCGCAAATGGTGCTGCCGACAAGCAGTTGCACCATGACTTTCTGCTCAAAGCGTCAGCCATTACATTGGCTTTGTCTGGGTGATAATGAACCCCCATATCGTAGTCCTTGATCAGTTCAAGCCATCTTCTTTGTCTCATATTTAGATCAGCTTGAGTGAATATGTATTTCAGTCTCTTATGATCAGTATAGATCTCGCAACGATTACCGATGAGGTAATGTTGCCAAATCTTTAGAGCGTAGACTACAGCTACCAATTCCAAGTCATGAGTAGGATAATTTACTTTATGAGGCATCAATTGCCTAGATGCATATGCCACATCTCGGCCCTCTTGCATGAGCATACAACCAAGTCCACGGCAAGATGCATCACAATAAATATCGAAATTCTTGCGAATATCAGGCAGAGTGAGAACTGGAGCTTTGGTCAGGAGTTCTCTCAAAAGCTAAAAACTTTCTTCACACTCGGCTGATCATTCGAACTTCTTCTCCTTCTTCAGAAGCTGGGTCAAAGGTCTTGCAATTTTGGAGAAATTTTCAATGAACCTACGGTAATAACCCGCAAGTCCAAGAAAACTTTGGATGTCAGAAACATTCTTGGGCTGACTCCAGTTTAGTACATCTTGTACCTTACTTAGATCAACAGTGATACCACCTTCGGATAATACATGTCCCAAAAAGTTGACTTTCTTAAGCCAGAACTTACACTTGCTGAATTTTGCATACAGCTGATGCTTACGAAGTGTTTCCAACACAAACCTCAAATGCTGCTCATGCTCTTCGTCAGACTTGGAGTAAATGAGAATGTCGTCAATGAACACGAGAACAAACTTGTCCAAAAATTTCATGAACACTGAATTCATGAGGTTCATGAAATAAGCCAATGCATTTGTCAGATTGAAAAGACATAACAGTATACTCGTACAAACCATAGCAAGTAAAAAATGCTGTCTTAGGAATATCCTGGGTCCTGACCGTTATCTGGTGATAGCTCGATCGCAAATCAATCTAGGAAAAGACTTGGGCTCCAGTCAATTGGTCAAAAAGATCATCAATGCGAGGGAGGGGATATTTGTTTTTGACAGTGACTTTATTTAACAGACGGTAGTCCACACACATCCGCAAAGTCTTATCTTTCTTCTTGACAAAGATAGCCGGGCATCCCCAAGGCGAGGAGCTCGGTCGGATAAATCCCTTGTCAAGCAATTCCTCAAGCTGTTTCTTCATCTCTACCAACTCATTGGGAGGCATCCGATAAGGTCTTCGTGATATTGGAGCAGTACCGGGTATGAGTTCGATCACGAACTCCACCTCACGATCCGGGGGCATGCCTGGAAGGTTTTTAGGAAATACATCAGATATTCACAAACTACTGGTACCACCTCCAAGGTAGGGGTGGTATCAACTTTCAGGGCAAAAAGATGAGAATCAACTGCCTTGGAATGAAAAACAACTTGAATGCCGTTTTCATTTGTAACAGAAATGGATCATTGAGCACAATTAATTTGTCCCTGATTCTTGGACAGCCAATCCATTCCCTAGATGACATCCAACCCTTGATAATCTAACACTATCAGGTTTGCCAAAAATTCTACCCCTTGAATCTCTATTTGATGTCCCGGCAAATTTGATCAATTCTAAAAACTGATCATGGGGATTTAATAAGATATGGTGGCTGAAGTGTATGCATGTCTAAATGATGTTGAACAGCAAATTGACTTTTAACAAAAGAATAGGATGCTCCAGAATCAAATAAAATAGTAGCTGGGCTGAAACTAACAAGGAGCATATTGAGAACGACATCAGGTGCATCGACGCCTTTTTCTGCGAGATTACGTTCACGTGACCTCGCCCTTTGAGATGGGTCAGCCTTGACAGGAGGCCTCTGAGATGGTGCTGGTCGTACAGGCACTGGAAAAGGCCGAACAGGAGGCAAACCACGTGCTTTAGCCAAGCATTGGTTAGCAAAATGTTCGGGACGACCACAGTGATAACAAATAACACCAGGCTTGACATTGTTGGCATTAGGAGGCTGATTCCCATTAGGTCTTGGCTTCCCGGTCGGTGGAGGAGGGCGAGGTGCAAACACTGGCGGCCTTGGTGAAGTTGGAGCTAGAGCTCGAGGAGGTTGAGGCTGCCACATACGCGGTCTTGGCGAACCGCCACTAGCTGCAATTTGTGCAGCCCTCTTCCGTTTGCGGGCTTCATCCAAAGCCTTGCCCTTGCTTTAAGCTATGATGGCTTTGTTGACAAGATGCTGAAAGTTTTGGAAATCATGAACTTCTAGGGACATCTACAGCTCCTCAGTCAACGCATTCATGAACCTGTTTCGACGACGAAGATCAGTCGAAACATCATCTGGTGCGTATCGCACCAGGAAGTTGAACTCATGAAGGTATTCTATTACAGTCTTCCACCCTTGCTTAAGAGCGAGGAATTCTTGCTGCTTGATCATCATAACTCCCTCTGGAATGTGCGCTTCACGAAACACTTCCTTGAACTCGTCCCAAGTCGGGATGTGTCCGGCAGGCTAGATGGCATGGAAATTGTCCCACCATGCACTGGCTGCCCCATCCAACTAATAACTGGCAAATAGCACCTTCTCCCTCTCAGTGCATTGAGCCATAAACATTTTCTTCTCTATCACTCTCAGCTAGTCTTCAGCTTCCATAGGGTCTTCAGAGCTGGAGAACACCGACGGGTTGGTCCGCTAAAAATCAGCTAGCCCTCCCTGTGTGCAGTGACCTCCTGCCCCTCTAGCTGGCGTAGGAGCTGAAGAAGTGTTACGCGCGATTTGCTCCAGAATGCACATCTGATCTATCCGATTGCGCTCTATCTGCGAGAGCACCTCAGCCATTGTGGGCGATGGAGGAAGCTCCTCCTCATACCGACCACCCTGTTGCCCACGACGACTAGAAGGTTCTGCCTCGTCTCCCCGAGGGTAAATAACAGTGACAGCTGCGAAGCGGGATCTTGGGGATGATCTCACTTCTTGTTGTGCCCGAGAGCGAGTAGTAGGTCATGTCAATCTGTTGCCATACAGCTGTTATGTAACATCCCAAAGCTATGTTACCAAAATTAAAATTAATAAAAATAAATACAATTATTATTTTATTAGATTTTCTAAAATTTGAAAGAGTTTTATTGCTTTATTTGAAGTTTTTGAAGTTTTATTTGAGTTGACGTTGAAAAAAATAAAAATTTAATTAATTTTTGGAATTTTAAAAGCTTTTTCCTATTTATTTTAAAAGTCAAAATAAATTATGTGCAAAAATTATTACCAATTATAAGTTGGAATTATTTTATCTAAGTTCAAAATAATTCTAGAAATTTTGTGAATTTTTCTAGGATTTTTAAACTCTATTTACTATCTTCTAAAAATTGTATTTAATTTATTGTTATTGCTACAGTATTGCGAAAAAAAAACATATTAAAAAAATATTATCCCGCGCGCGGGGGCACCACTTCCCACACGGTCACCATCCCAGGACTACCCCAAGCCTAGCACAATTAACATAGAATGAGCTACCACCTTTTCCTTCCTTCTTTCTTGAAAGATAGCCCCTCTTCTTTCTTTTATTCCCTCTTTCCTTCTCTCTTCTTCCCCAACGCATTTTCTTCCCTGTTGCCTTCCAGAACCGAATTGCCGCCATTAAAAGCCATCCTGGAGCTTCTCAAAACCTGGGATTTCCTCCCCATTTCTCCACGAAAATTATGGCATTCAAACCGCCACTCCCCACCTCCCCATTCCCGCCCATTGCCCCCTCAATCACGCGCACGTTCGCCGGATTTTCGCCATAACCGCCGTGATGGCCGCACGACCCGATCTCCTCGCCCGGTGCCCCTCTACCCCTATAAAAGCGAGCACGAGGAGCCCCTCATCTCACTCATTCCCTCCCCCTCACCCACTGCTCCTCCCTCACTCTCTAGTCGCCAGATTTGGCCTTTCCTCGCTGCCGGCCGAGCAGCTTTCCGCCGCCTCTAGCGTCGCCGCGGACGACTCCCTGGAGATTCCAAGCACACCATTGGCATCGCGGCACCAAGTCCTACCCGGTGCTCACCTCCTCGACGCCAAAGCCTCACCGGAGCGCTACTTCCACCGTGAGCCGCATCTCGCCGCGGTTACCGTTCTCGCTGCCGGCCACCGCCTCATGCCCAACCGCCGCCTAGGTGAGCCCTTTGATCCCCACATTCTCTCGCATCCATTGGTACCCTCATCGCCGGCAGCCGTGCCGCCGTTCGCCTGCGCCATACGTGCCCGAGCCACCGTCGGCCATTTCCTACGTGGCCCAGCCACGTAGGCGCCACCTTGACCCTAGTACCCGCGTGGCATGCCCACGTGTCATGACGTGGCCGAGAAGTCAAATTGACCGTTGATGTCATTAATCGGAATTCCCTTTGTAAAAATAAATCCGAAATTCAGGAAATTCCAATTTCATCATTTCATGTGATTTAAAACTTCCCGGGGTTCGTTCTCCTTCATACAAACTCCGATTTCATCAATTTAAATTTCTAAATTCCTGTAAATTCAAGATCTAGCTATCTAAACTAAAATTATTTAATTTGGAGTTCATTTGAATTTTGTTTGAATTCGGCTTATTTCGCGTATAGATTTCGACGACTTCGGAGAGTCAGAATTCGACGCCGTTTGAGAGCAACAAATTGAGCAAGGCAAGTTACACTCTTGATCATATTGATCCCATTAATTCAAATTATTTATTCTATTTTAAATTATTATTGCATGCTTATTTATATCAAGTTATTTAAATTCCTGTTTTAAATTCATAGATATGCCTAAATTCCTTGTATGGCCAAATTTGCTAATTGAATCAAATACATTGTCACCCTAGACAAAACCTAGTTGATATGATAGTATGAACTAGGATCATTTGGAAAAATTATGCTTAGTAATGCTTAGACCCAAAAATGTTTGATTTGGGGGATTTCAGCCAAAAATCAAATATTGTTTAAATTGTATCCATAACATTGGTGTGTTATGGAAGTTTATAAATGACTTTGCAAAATGAAATAAAATGATGGTTTGTACTTGGGCGAAATGGTTGTTTGGTTGGTGCATGTCAATGCATGGGCTCAAGCCGGTTAGGGTTGAGGCCTAGGGTTTATTTTGGAAGTCGCCCAAGTCAGTTAAGGACCGGCCTGAGAGCCGCTTTTGCTAAGCCACAATCGTACTACCACATGTTCTATGTGGGCAGGACCTGGCCAACTAATTTGTAAAGTTCCATCGCGGTTGATCCTGTTTGTACGTGGGCGGTCTTTCAGGGCCATTTCTTTTGACAAAATCTTTTATGACTATTGTTCCCACCTGGCGCAAGAGGGGGCTAGGAACTCTGCAGATTTCTATCCAAAGGGGGCGAAACCTTAGCGAGGGGAAACTACGGTAGAATGGTGCATTGTAAAGGCCTTGACATGTGCTCTAGACTGCTTACCTAAGATAGTGAGCTGTGGTATCGACGGATGCCAGACAAACTAGAGAATTCATGTCATGTGGGTAAAGTTGTACAACCTCTGTAGAGTGTAAACCTATTCGAATAGCCGTGTCTACGGTCATGGACATGTTTAGCATTGGCCACTCAAAGTTAGACTTTGGTTTTGATTTCAAAAGACTTCATCAAATAGATTATGCAAATGGGAATTGGGCGGGAAGCCATATGATAGGAGGGTATCCTTCACCATTCATATGTGAATGTTATCTGACTATAAAATTGAGAATTTATAAAATGAATTTTAGTTATGTAATAACTGCTTTGGAACTTAGTACAAGTATTTAAAGAAAATGCTACTTTATGCAAATCAACCATATTAAACCTTCTTTTGAGATATCCATGTATGCATGTCATCCTGTTATTTGACGGGTGTAACTTGCGAGCACGGTAGTTGTGCTCATACTTGCTTTATGCAAACAAATTTCAGAGGAGAAGAACTTTGCTACCGGTGTGGATCTCAACGACTAGGCCGCTACCCCAGTCGATTGCCTGTAGCAGATCAGTTGGACTCCACTACTACTTTTCATCTTCCGCTGTGTTCTTAGTTGTCGGCATGTAAGCCTCTCTTGTAATAAACTCTGTTGATTATTAATAAAGTTATGCGATTTATGGATGTTACCATATTTGTTTACTGTGTGAACTAGCTCATGGGACTAGTTCAGAAATGCACAGAGGATTCGGGGGTGTTACTCCCGGGTCCGACATGTTAGCAACACAACAAGAGTACAATTCAAAGTTTTGGACAACAAGGGAAAGTACTAAACTTAGTATGCATAAAGATATGAAACACACCAAAATCAACACCAAAAGAACACCAGATCCATTAAACAGCAAATCATAGTTTTTCGGCATAATTGCTATACGTACTGCCCGTAGGTGATGTGCAATTACTTAGAACAAAAGAGAGCGAATGACCACACTACAAAATCTAACTTCTATAAGATAAGGAATATAATTAGGGTGGATATAATCTAAGAATAATTCCTAACTTGATACTAATATCACAGTATAACAAAGTCTTCTCGTCCCTTCGCCATTGCTCTTCTAGGTGACTACTAACATGTCTATTTTTGGAAACGAGAGATGAGCAATGGAAAAATATTTTGCACAAGTCCAATGAATAGTGAGGTAAGAATTAGAGACTAGGATGGGTAAGGAATAAAAGATTTTCATAACTTAGACTTTTTGAAATTATTTTGCTATTTAGAAAATAATTTCACAGAAGACTTTCTAAAGTTGACGACCATGCTATTTCTAACCTACAGTCAGTATGGCTCTGATACCAACGCTGTGAGGACCCCTGGTACTAGATCAGTTTCAAGTTAAATATTATACCAGAGACATAATTTTTAACAGGAAACAAACCCAATGCCAGGTTTCCGGATATGTGTCTCACATTAGTTCCCAGGATCAAGACAAATGTGCATATATCCTTTACAACATTCATAGACAGTCATACAAGTCATACATATAACATAAATTTTACAAGACAAGTGTTCGGTACAAGTTAAACACATGACCGGCGATCATCCATATGAAGTTTGCAGAATAAACAACAAAAGTTCCAACTAAGTTTTCCCATCATCCCAAAGGCAACTGAGTGGAGGTAGAAACAGTGTCACTCATTAGCGTCGCCCGGATCGGCGCTAACGGATGGGTCGTAAACATAACCGTCCTCACCTGCAACAAGTGGTTAAAGCACCTGAGTACAGAAGGTACTCGTAAGACTTACACGAAACTACTAAAAGAAAGTGTTTAGTAAAACCTAACCAAAGGATTAGAGATTATACATGATTAAGGCTATACAAATGAAGGCTGTACAGGTTTTAGTTTTGCATAAAGCCAAGTTTTATCCTTGTACCTTCTAATTTGCAAAGGCTATTTTGTAAACCAAGTTTGAAACAGAAGACAACAATTGAAACAATTATAAGCATGAATTTCAACAAGTCAAAGTGGCTGTCCACTTTGACAAACCGAACCACAAGGATACACTTCCATACCGACAACTACAATTGCCCAAGTCAAAATTTTCATTTCAGAATCTAACAATGATGTCAATCAAAACAAGTGGCGTCCGTAACCGTGGACACGGCTATTTGAATAGTTTTAACCCTACAGGGGTGTACATCTTTACCCACACGACTTGGTCAGCCCGTAAGCTCCCGGGAAAGTAGCACACTACTTTAGGTATGCCGGCTGGGTAAACCAAGACTCAGTATTTTTCAGCAACTTGATATTATTGAGTTGAATCGCCCATGTGTGACGAATCCTGCTTAGTACAAGCTACTGATAGAGCTTGCTAACCGGGGCACTCATGTTGTGTCGGAAATGCCGATCCAATGAACTACATCTAAAACTGTGCTCGCTCGCACATATTAAATTGCAATCGGAGCCCTACGAAACATGTGATCAAACACACACGTCCTCACTCCACCAGTTCCTCAACTCAATAATATCATCCCCTTACTTAACCAAGAAGCGCCCATACACCATGTGTGGAAGCACGTAAGGTACTTGAATTGATAGGTCAAAGTTCGGTCCTTACTGATCCGGACAAGACTACCACATTTCCCAATCTCATGCACGAAGGCACCCTCACTAGCAACCACTTGTCCAGATCTAAATCATGTTTCAAAAAGACAACTTAACTTCAGTTCAAGAATCTGACCAGGTAATAGAATTTTAATAAAATCAAGATTCAGTGTATTTCCCAGAATTGACAAGTTATTCTTGTCAATCCAAACTACAGACCTACTAATTTGCATGGCTAAGCATTCACATAAGACTAAGTATTTCAACAAACGATTACTATCTTAAGCTTAATTGTACGAACATATTAAAGGTAAGCCACAAAGGTTGGGATATAACTAACTAAACTCACAGATCAAAGATACTTCAAAAATAGCATGCACACAATTATCACTGTATTTCAAAATACTAAAGTATCAAAACTGGGATCAAAAGGTGCAAGAGGATGCTTGCCATGATAATAAACCACTTGTTCAACCTCAGGTTGCTCAGTATAATATTCACTCACGTCGGGCAAATTAGAACCTAAAAGAATGATAGCAATTGAATCATCGAGAAAATACCAAATGCCAAAATGCTGAAAAGATGCATGACAATTTACAGAAGTGGCTCTGTTTTCTAAGTGGACTTAGGTGAAAGTTTTAGTTCAGAAAACAGTAACAGTTATAACTAACAAAATACTTATGTTTCAAACTATTTTTAATAAAGGATTAAACCAGTTTAACAGTCATTAGTACTAACAGACACGAATTAGCAGCTAATGGCCCTGCTATAGTGTTGTTGGGGCTGTCCGACAACTTGATGCGATGGAGGTGGCGTCTAGCAGAGTGTCAGCCTTCTTGGCGCTAACCAATGACCAAAACGGAACCACAATAGTGTGGTGGTCCTGCCGGTGGCTGGAAAGTCATCGGCGGCGAACCTTAGTGGTGGCGTCTTAAGAAACGGTGACGGTGCACAATACGGTAAAAACAGATACGCCGCTTTGGGTGCGCATTGAGCGAACTAGCGCCGGATTAAGCTACTAGGGATCATGAGGGACCTACCTGAGACCAAAAACGACAGTTAGGGATCCACGGTGACAAAATAACCTAAGCAAGGAATCAACGAGTGTGTGGTCGGGTTAGGTCATTTAGGTCTATAAGAAGCTCATAATAGAAGGAATTGAGAAATGGCTCACCCTACCAGAATTGGAGACGAAAGGGGGCAATTTGGTCGGAAAAAGGGAAATTTCAAAATTCAACCAACCTATTGGATCAAAGATGAAATTAAATGAGGGGTTTTACTCCTTTGATTCTATGACACGAATAAAATCGGAAGAAACTCACTGAATGCAAGATTGACATTGAAATGGCATTCGGTGCACGCTCCAGGCGTTCAAAAGACAAACTTGCACTCCTGATCTACAAACAATGCCAAGAGCTTCCATTAACAGGATGAACAAGGCATCAAGAGAGATGAACAAATGTGCAAGAACGAAGGAATACTCCTGAGTGACGAGGAAGAAATGAGCGGTGTAACAGTTTGGCCAAGGAGGAGATGATCGGTTTTTGTAGCTATCTCGCCGGAGAGAACGAGGAAAACTTGTGTGTGGCAAAAATGGCAGCAAAGCGATGCCAAGTGGCGATTGCATGGCTAAAACGCGCGGTCGCAACGACACCTTGCCCTCGGCGTCGCACAGAGTTGGCAAGGCTCGCGGAGATGACGAAGGTGAGTAGTTGCCATGTGGGCCCAAGCTGTTGGTCTCAGTGGCGAAACAAAACGGTTGGCTCAACTGAAAAGAGGATGGTCCGATCGCAAATGAACGGCCCAGATTGAGTTGGCTGTTCGGACGGTCCGAACGTCCAAACTCATATTGACTGTGCGATCAAAATCTAACGACCACGAAAAGATGCGTGCTTTTTAGTTTCAAACGAATAAAAATGGCACCGTTTGATCTGGATTCAACGGTTAAGATCAAAGGGCTGTTCGAACGGTCCGAACATCACCCTCGATGCGGACGGTCTGATTAAGATCTAACGGTCCAAAATCAAAGCACGTTCAAACGGTCCGAACGTCACCGCTGATCTTGGCAGTTGATTTTAAATCGAACGGCTCGCGCGCGTTGGGCTTAACCATTTGAAAAATGGCACGACCTGATAGAAATTGCGGATGGTCCGATTGAAAATCGATGGCCCATATTGCATGGAACGTTTGGACGGTCCGAACATCACCGCTGATCTGGTCCGTCCGTTTCAAATTGAACAGCACGCATGATAGGTTCAACCGAGGAAGGCAGCGCGTCTGATTGAAATTCAACGGTGTAGATCGCGTGGAATGTTCGGACGGTTCAAACGGCCAAATAGATCTGATCAATCCGTTTCAAATCAGACAGCTCGCTTACACTTGAGGTTGGTTGAGCCTTAAGAATGTGACTAGACCTAACCAAGTTGCTAGGGTTTGAGTCGAGTCGCTACAGTGCCAATGGCTTGGCTGGGTCTAAATGGTTGACTAGAACCCAAATCAAACCTTAAAAGTTTGACGAGAGGTTTAAAAATACCAAATAAATTTATAAAAAAATGAAATTTTTCATAGAAGCTACTGGGATGATATATGTCCCATATAAATTTTGAAAACTCACTATTCATAGTTTGAATACATACTTAAAAATACTTGACCGAAAAGGTTTTAAATAAGGAAAAATAGGTTTTTCTTAAGGAGTTTTCTTTTCAAGTTTTAAGTTTGACTTAAATTTGAAATAGTTCAAATGCAGCAAATGGTGCAAGTGACCTAAAATGCCATGTATGCTCATGAAATGCATAATATTACTGTTCACTAACTTGAGGCTTTTACAACACCAAGGGAGGAGAGGAAGGAGCTGGTCTAGTAGGGATTCGGTTAGAAGAAGGGGAAAGGGAAGGGAGAGGATAGAGGAAGGAGAAAGGAAAGAACTCGGAATCACGATCTTCAATGGTTATTCCTGGGTACTAATCTGATAGTCCCTAGATTAATCTTAGAGTAGTGATTATTCATGTGGTAGATTGTTTTGGTCGCGGGAAGTAGTGTTTTTGGGAAGCCCTAGTTCGTTGAACTGTGTTGCAGAATCTTGTGAGGGGAATTAGGGGTAGCTACGCCTAGAATTTGGATTTCGTCTAGTTATAAAAGTTGTAGAAAATTTTAGTAGCTTTCCAGGAAAGTCTAGATCATTAATTTTGGAGTTGTGAGTAAAACGATATGGCCATGGGAAGGTTGCTGTCCAGAAATCCGCTGTCAAAGAAAGCTATCGTAAAGATGGGTTAAATACATACATTAGATGAAATAATTTAATTGTGGTTATAGCTAGAATAAGCTATATATTTCTTAGTATATTTTCATAAATATCATTTTTACTATTTTTCATGTTATATAAAAATAGATATGAAAATGTGAAGTTGACTGTTCTGATAATTTTTGGATAACCTTCAGGATGGGAAACGGGAATCTAAACAATGAATCTAAACGATAAATTCAGAAGTTTTGCATAATTATAATATTGTTGGTAATTTCATGGAGTTTTCCTTGGATACATGATGTAAAACACAAATCAAAGTTTTTTTTAGACATAATATATGATGCCTAATACATAAGTACGTTCAAGTTGAAACGGAATGGCTATTATCATCCATGTTCTCGCATCTTCTCATCTATAGGAAACATTTGTCTTAGTAGCAATCAAAGCAATGTTTATACAAAACAATATGGTTTAACTTCTCTATATTAGACCTTTTTTTCATCCAAAATGACTTCTTATCACTGGTAATCACACTTCAAAGCTGCCTCCAAGTCAAGCGCCTTCATCAAGTTTGTCAATAGGAGTTGGGTGATTTCTAACTTCTTGAATCCTTATGTTCTGCCATAACAAGTTCCTGATTCTTATCATATTTGTATCTTCTAGACCACTAAAAACACGACAAATATCATTAGCCTTTAGAGTTGCATGTGAAGATTATTTCTTACATGTTTACAATAATCTACATGAGAGGCACACACAAAAAAATGATTACAATATGATAACATGCAAATTACTGAAGAACACTAATCATCTAATTATCCTATAAGAGAAACACTTTCCATGAGACTATCAATTCACACCAATTCATGGTGACATGTGGTGAAACTGTTGGAAGGTGTTGATGTTGAACCATACGACATAAGAGCCAAGAATAGCGCAAAATAACATGGTAAATAAAAGGTGTGATAGGAGTATAGCACCAATATCGTACTCATGCTTTCAGGATTGAACTTTAGCTTATACCTAGACAAGCTGTGGGACAATCTAAGGCTCATTGGACCCAGGTCTTGTGCACCCAACCCACATATAAGTTTGGTTAGCTGATTTCGCAGCCCTCTCATGAGCTCCATCACAGCGCTACTGTGAAGGCAGTCAATTTTTTGCAAAAAGCACATCAAAATTGTAAGGAAGGTTGGTAATTCTGTTCAAACAAAGGAACTGAGAAACCTAACTGACCAGATTCTGTTTTATAGCATTTCCAAGTTTAGAATCAGCAATTGCTAAAGTTTCACCCTCACAGGGCTTCTGCAAGAACTTGCACAAACCCTTGCTAGGCTTGCTATGAATAATGAGGGTTGCAGCTAAAAGGACATCAGATGTGTTGTCAAACTTGTTGAAAGCCTTCAACTCAACCACCTAATTAAAGTTTACTATATTGAGTCAGGAAACAAAATGAATTGTATAGAATCGAAGAAATAGCATTAGGAGGTAGATATGAATTCTCACAAATGATCATCAAGAATTCTACATCACTATGAAATCAACTTTCCTCTGTTGCTTCTTTGGGGTATGTTAGAGGTCCCAATAATGTAACATGATCCCCAAATATTTCCTTAATTTATTAACATATACTCGATGCACGCTTCAAATAAGAGACAGTACCAGGAAGCAATAGTTCAAACAAAGCTATTTGCCTAGCCACTCTCTAGGCATCAAATGTCCATAAATATATAGAAACTGGGAGAACGAAACTGCAATTCATGACATCATATATTCAACTACAGTGTTTTCTTAAGTTTGTGAAAAATTCAGTTTTCCACTATCAAAATACCTACTCATGTCCTCTATCCTATGAAGTGAGACCGATTTAAGTTGCAAAGTGTTCTTTTTGGGGGTGAAGGAGTTACACAAATATCAACATGAGCACCAGTAATTAGAATCAATAGTACCCACTACCCTATACTAAGTTAAGAAGCGAGGCCTACAAAGATAACTATGCTAACATTTGGAAAAAGAAATACGCCTAGCTCATTCATTCTTGCTTATTTTGGTTGAAATGTGGTAGATCCTACGCTGAGGTTTGGAAAATAAAAGATTTTTGGCCCTCTAAAGGGAAAAAAAGCACACATCTTTCTCGCCGAGTCCGATGTCGTGAACTCCTTCCATAGATCATGCAAACAAGTAACACAAGACATAGCACAATTAGTCCAAGAAACATTCAAAGAGCAAACCAAACACGAATAATCCAAACCAAACCAAACCGAACCAAATCGAACCAAGGTCATCAGTGAACTATAAGGTACGCATAAAGTTCTACTTGGTTGGGTACAGAAGAGCTCCAGTAGCTAAATGACTCGAGCTTGTTTCCTTTTCCTCCTTGTTAACCCAAAAGAACAATCCTGAAATATCTAGAAATTTTAGCATTTTTGACAAACTTCCCTTTTTATGTTAGTTAAAAAATCAACATATTGTCATAATTAGTAGAATTTTGACTTCAAGTACCGCCTCTTTGTAAATGGTATTGCTTAAATTATAAGGTTTTGTAGGAAGCATGTCCTAGAAAAATGGTAAATCTTTTAGGAAAGATAACTAAATTCTAATTCCAAAATGAACATGACCTATATACGGTTGCTTTGAAGTGCAAGTCAAAGCTTCACCTTCACGTCACCTCCTGTCTCATAAAAGAAGAATTTCTATAGCTCAACAGCAAGCTCACAAAGTTCATTTATTTGTTTGAAACAACAAGATGATAAGCTCTCCAATAATGAACATGCTGGAAATTAAACTTGCTAACATTTTGCAAGATCTTGAAGTTTTGTATAAGTGTGCTTCGATTCAATAAACAAAAATCAAAGAAAGCTATAAAACAACACTTTCGTATTACCTTCTTTGATGACTTTAAACTGAACCATTGGTTTGTTTAAGGTGATTGTGTCTGAAGAAATCCTGCATAAATATAAATGGTTTGATTCATAGATTTATCCCCATCATGACTTCCTATTTAACGATACATTCCTTACCATCAATATCCAGATCAACTCTCTTTACCAAATGCTTGGATATCTGAAAATCAGTTATCGTCACACTCTTAGAGAGTAGTGGGATAAAGAACAAACACGGTGAAGTTATCCCCAGCATTGAGGCATAATAGACTTACCACAAGTAGAGTATCCAAACCTTCCAACACTGGTGGATTCAGGCTGTTCAGATCTATTAGAAATCAACATAAACTAATTTGCAGTAAAAAATATAGAATATTGAGGAAGCTAATTTGGTGGCAAACAACAACCATCGCGTTTAAGGCTATCATGACTGATCTCATTCCCCGCTTGCGCCAGAGAGACAAGATGATAGTTGGAACAAACCCATTATTAGTTGATAATAACCCTAACCTTCTGGCAGCAACACAGAGTGTGATTGAATACATAAAAAAGACAAGAAAAACCTGCATTGCTTGACAAATTTGCTAAAACATAAGTACCCTGCCGCTTGGAGTCCGCGATAGCCCAAACCAAGAGCTGAAGAGGCGGCGACCACTCACCTCGACCTTGTTGAGCTTGTCCTCGTCGAGCACCTTGAAGAGCGTGAACCCTACGGGCGTCTCGAACAAGATCAACATCTCTTCCCTGAATCACCAATCAACTCAACTCAATCAATCGAAAGAAGTCCCCCTCACCTAGATCGCAAGCACACCCACAAAACCAAATCAAATCCAAGAACACGTCTTCGAACAAAATCGAGCTGCTAGAATGCCAAAATCCCACAAACCTTGGGTCGATTCGACGATAGGTAGCACGAGGCGTAGAGGGGGGTTTCATGGGGAAGGCGAGGGGAGTGGTTGAGGTGTGCAAGCCAGCCTCCGTAGTCGCGCACAAGGAGCCCGGCCACCCTGCTTCCATGGGGCCACACCAGCCGTGTGCGTCGCAATCATCACTAACCCACTCGTCGAGGCCGCCACTGTCTGTTAGGTCGCAGTCGCGCTGGCCACTTGTGGAGGCCTCCGACCTTCATCGCCAAGCTGAAGGCAAGGCTGTGGCTGCCCCTCTTCCACGGGGGCCGCACTGGGTTTTTTTTGCCCTACGCATGTGCAGGGAAGCGGAAGCGAGCGCGAGTGGGAGACCGGTCTTGGCGAGAGTGGGAGAGGGAGGAGGGCGCCATGGGGAGGGAGGCGTTGCGGGTGGGGAGGGAGGGAGGGCGCCGTGGGGAGGGAGACCTTGTGGGTGGGGAGGGAGGGAGGGCGTCGCGGGTGGGAGGGTCACGTGCTGACGAAGAGGAAGGCATCGACGTGGGTAGGGAGCACGATCGGGGAGGGAGGGAGGGTGCTGCAAGGGTGGGAGAGGGAGGGCGGCTGCTGTAGGTGGGGAGGGAGCGCCGAGAGAGAGAGAGAGAGAGAGAGAGAGAGAGAGAGACGAGAGGGTGTGCAGGCCGCTAGGGTTGCGGTGAGGAAAAGGCGTTGTTTAATCTACGAGATGGACGGCTGAGAGGCCATGATTCGGCACAAATGTTTTTTAGTAGGGGTAGGGGAATAAGAACTCATCACTCACCACTACTAGAGTCTTTTAAGTAGTAAAGATTATTGATTGTTTATTCAGGGAGCGTTGCCTCAAGCACAGTGCCATAATTTCATCACCCAGTTTCTAGAGGCTAAGAGGCAAGTACATGATAGTGTGGTGAACAACGGGTTGTTTTCCATTGTCCTTACTTTATCATGTTAGTTATTTTGGTTTCATTAAGCTTATTTACATACCATGATATGGATGGCATTGAGTTGATGAGATTATGACGTTGAGTTAATGAGATGAACTATGTTAATGAATAATTATGATGTTGCGTCATTTACATTCATCATGATAAGAGTGCATGAGCCAGGTCGGTGAGAAAGTCATGTGACTAATCTGGTGTGGTCAGTGCGAAAGCTAAATGACTAGTCCGGAGTGCTCTAGATACAGTCTATTAGATGTAGGAACTAGATAAAGTCCTACAGATGTAGGGACCCCATCCTAGTGAAGATGGGGAAAGAGTGTGTCATCGATGGGTGAATACTCTTCTATACTAGTATCGGCTGATGAGTTGCATATGAGCATGAGCATGATGATGCATCGCATATATGAGGAGTAAATTGTGCAAATTTACCGATTTGGAAGATGACTTGTTTATTTGAGAATGAGTATGGCATTAAATAAATGGATGATGTTAATAACATTGATTATATATGCTTGACAAACAGTTGTTTATGCCTTAATTATGTATTTGCTGAGTATTAGACTCACTCGTATTTGGTTGCTGATTTTAGGTCATCGTTGATGACGTCATTCTTGGGTGGGAATATATCACAAGCGTTACATGCAAATCAAACACACATCCAACATTGATTTAGAGTGATCCCATATAAATCTCAAGGCATTGGTTATTTATCTTATTCATAGACTTAAATTATTGCTTAGTTAAATGCTTCAGACTTGTTGGTGATTTTCATTAGTCGATTGATATTTCATTAATTGATTATCTTGTGACCCGTAGATGGGTTTTATTCTTAGTATGTTTGATGGAATTTATTGTAAATTAATGTTTAAATGGGTAACTAGTGTAGTTTGGTGACATTCTTGTCTCAGTGTTATGTCGGGGTGTTACAAGGATTTTTGGAAGCAAACCACCACGATGGAGTTGACAATGACACTTCATTAAGCAAACAAGGTGTCATTCATTTCAACTGCGATCATACCGAACACTTTGCCAATAAGTGTCCTTAGAAGAGGCAGAATCCGAGACTCACCTGTTTTCGTTGTGGCAACAAGCGACACTATATGTCCAAATGTCCTCAAAAGATCTTAGGAAAGTTGGCCTTGGGCACCACCATCACCAACTTCAACTTTAGCAAGGAAGGCCATGACACTCACAAGTACCCACAAAAGGAGCAAGACACATTGGCAGAACCGATGCTAACAATCCCTGAGACTTAGCCTAGTGCTACTTGCTTCGAGTGTGGAGAGATAGGACACGTCGCCCAATTCTGTCACTAAAGTGACAACCCAAAGGTGCCCAAGCTTTACGTGTGGAAAAATAGGACATTAATGCTATACGTGCCTAGTACCCTTTTACCCCAAATGTGAAGAGCACCATCAACCGGAATACTTTCTTATGACATGCTATACGTGCCTAGTACCCTTTTACCCCAAATGTGAAGAGCACCATCAACCGGAATACTTTCTTATGACCCAGATAGCATGTCAACGCTGTGGTGAAAAGGGACATTGTGCAAGCCATTACCATGTAGAGTGTTCTGTGAAGAGAAAGACCACCACCCTAAAGACTGCTCTATGAGACTATTGTTGACCAAGGCAGCCGAACTACAACGAACAAATTTCCAAGTGGCCGTGAAACTCGCAATGGCGGAAGCTAGCAAGGCCACTTCAAGTGCCATCATAGCACCTGGTGCCCCTCTTCTCTCCGTTCCTGTCATCTTTCTTTCTAGTCCACCGGAATCTCGAGGACGAGATTGTTTTAAGGGGGTCAGTTTTGTAACAACCCAAATTTGAGCTTCTTAAATTTTTTTTGAATTTTATGGGTTTTCAAAAAATTTGTTGCATGTGGTGAATTTCCAAAATCTTGGTTGCATTTCAAAAACTTAAATCAAAATCCTCGTTTTACATTAATTCTACAAAATCTACAAGTCAAATGGAATAACGAAACTCCTCTAAATTTGAAGTTCAATTCAAATTTAATTCGGAAAAACCAAATAAAAATAAAAACATATTTTTTTTATTACCCCTGCGGCCCTGAACCCTTCCCGGAGGCGTCGTCCTCAACCCGAACACCTCCCTCGCTTCTCCCCATCGACCCGTCCCCAAGGCGCCTCTGCCGGAGTCGGATCGGAGATTGTCTCCGCGTGTTCGCCCGTGGAGAGATCTCATGCAATGGTGCAGTCCCTCCGTCCTCTCTTTGTGGAGCCTCTTTGAGTTGAACTAGTTGATTTCTCCATCTTTAAATGCCCCTAGAATTTGTCCCCTGCGTTCAATTGAACCTTTTTATTTAAAAAAACGAGATATTTTTTCCCTATAAACGAACTAATCCGAGCAGAATACATACTCCGAATTCAATTGATGTTTCCGAGTAGGTCGAAGAATTAAGAGCAAATCGAGTCCATAAATACGAGTCTTGCTCTAATTGCAGGCCATCCCTGGCAGCACACCGAGATCATGCAATGGCGGCGAAGCGGCGATGCAACCACGGTATCCCGGACGAGATCCTGGAGGAGATCTTGCTCCGCCTCCCCGTGAGATCTCTACTCCGGTTCAGGACGGTGTGCAAGTCATGGTGTGCCACCATCGCGGATCCGCGCTTCGTGCGCTGCCACGCGGAGCTGTCATCCATGGCGCGGCGGACGTCCATGCTCGTCCTGCTGCGGGAGAAGCTGCAGCTCTGGCAGGGGATGCGCGGCGTCGGGATGTTCAGCTACCCCGGGCACGGCGCCGTCGCCGAGCTCGTGTACGAGAACTTCTGGACCACGGACGTCGTGCCGTGGACGCGCCCGCTGCACTGCGACGGACTGGTGGTGATCCTCACCACTAGATCCCAGATATTAGCGTGCAACCCGGCGACCAGGGAGTTCGTCGAGCTGCCGAGAGGCTCGCCGGACTGCTGCATCTTCCAGAAGGTCGGGTTCGCCGCCGACCCGTCGACGCGCGAGCGCAAGGTGGTGAGGTGCTTCTACCGCCACTGCGGCGACACGTATTACAGCGTCGGGTGCGAGGTGTTCACCCTCGGCTCGCGCTCGTGGCGGCCGGTCGCCGACCCGCCCTACGCCGTCCTGTCAAGGGCTCCGGTCTGCCTGCCGGGCGCCGTGTACTGGGGCGGCTTTGCCTTCGCAGCCGCTACCGTGGAAGGACGCATCGTCCGGTTCAGCCTGAGCGACGAGGCGTTCACAGTGTCCCCGATCCCTCCGTGCTCCAAGGTGGTCGAGCCCCATGACTGCATGACGGAGCTGGCCGGCAAGCTGTGCTACGCCCACGCCCCCGGTTCCGCCGTCGAGCTCTGGATGGCGGAGGACGGCGTGCAGCCGGAGTGGTCGTTGCGCTACACCATCAACTTGTTGCAGCCAAACTACTGCTCTTACGTGACTCCGTATGCCGCGTACGACGGAAGCATATTCTTCAACGTGGGTGGCGCGCAAGTCTACAGATACGACATCCGCGGCGGAGCTGTGGAGCGAGTGGTCGACATGCAGCGAGAGTAGGTTTTCTTCCATCCCCAACTCCGGTGGTATTTCCGGATCGGGCGGCCGATTTTGTGCCACCATATAATTGAGTATTCAGAGCAGGGTTTTGGTAACCGGTTTTTTATTTTTACCGGGGGTATCGCTAGATCCGATTTGGCCGATTTTTGAAATTTTTCGGTTGATTTCGGCTGAAAATTTCAAACTGAATTTTAAATTTTAAACAAAAACCGGTTGAAAATGAGCCAAAATTGGTCGAAAATCTTCAACAATTTCTAAATAGACATCAACAACTTCCCAGACAACTAGTTAGAAGAAGTACAACACTCAATACTCAGTACAGCAAGTTCAAGTTCGAATCAATCAAACACACACACACACACAAAATAATTTGGGGATGATAACAATCCACAGATAGCTCGCCTGAGTTCAAATCCATGCATGTCATTTTCCAGGAAAAACAAGAGTCACGAGTATCACAAATTTGCTAGAGTACAAACTAAGACTTGGTGGTCTCACGGACGCACCTTGCGGCGAAGTTGAAGCACGCGAACGCGCCGTCTTTGGTGCAGACGCGGCGCCGCCGAAGATTGGGGAACTCCCATGCGCCGCCGAAGAAGAAAGAGAGGAGCGAGAGGTGGAACGAGAAGAAGATTGGGGATTTGGGGAGCTCCATGCGCCGCCGCTTGATGCTGATGGGGAGAATGAGTTGTATCTTTTCTTTGTGTCTTTGTGACGACCTAGGAAAGATTTGAGGGCAAATGGGCTCGTTTAGTCATTTGGGCGGACTCATTTCAGCTTGGGCGAAAATTTGAACGATTTGGATTCTTACGGGCATGACCGCAGAACCGATAAAACGATTTTTGGCCGATTAACCGATAAGAACGATTTTTACGAAAATCGGTAAAAAACCCCTGATTCAGAGAGCCTAGTGTCAATTAGAGGGAACTAGCTTGTGCGATCATCTAGCTAGCTGATTAAACGCCGTTTTAGCATTGTATTGGGTGTTAGGATTTCTTCTAAACCCTAGATTGATTTGTGGAGGCTTTTTGGTCTACCCTATATTCCTCTGCCTTTTCCGTGGTGTCGCTCACAATTGCATTTTGAGGCTAGAAGGTAGAGACCTATTTATAGACTCCACTTCCACGTGTTATAATTGACCCGCCTGTTTTCGGTACACCGTGAGACTCCTGAACCATATCACCAACCACGATCAGACATGCCAGTTTAATGAGTCTAAAATATATTAGTCCCTAGCACACATATGTGAATCATATGCTATAATCAGATTGTTTACGAGATCAATTCCAATCTGATCATGTGGATCAACAGCCTGCAGAGCCGATCCTGCAAAACAAACCCAACTATTCCGCCCTTTGTTGTATCCAGATTTATCATACATATGCATATTAAATTCTAGTAGACTCGATCGCAATAAATATGTCTACCTATTCTAGCACAGCCGTCCTCAGCACCTCGAGTATTAATTCCTCAAGTTAGATTCCGCATCAAATAATTCCCTATCACATATATCAATATTCCACATTGCGTTAAAGCAGATAATAACCACAATAAATGTTGAAAGCTACATAAAAATCAAATATTTCCCACTTGGCTGAAAGCATTTCAATCAATAAACTGAAGTCCCATGTCTTTAATATGCTTAGAAAATAATTCCTGACTAACTGGCTTAGTCAGTGGATCTGCAACCATATCAATGTTAGGCAAATAAACCAAACGAATAGATTTGAGTCTATTTATTACATCACGAATACATTGATACCTTCCTTCAATGTGTTTACTTTTACTGTGAAATTTAGGATCCTTTGAGATCTTGATCACTGCCTGATTATCACAGAGAATAGTGACAGGTTGTGATGCACTTTTCACGACCTTAAGTGATACAAGAAATTCCCTTAGCCATACACCTTCCTTTGCTGCTTCAGATGCAGCAATGTATTCAGGTTCCATAGAGGAAAGAGCAACTGAATCCTGTTTCCTCCTGCCAAAGTAAATAGATAACCAAAAGTTGATTTTTGATCATCCGAACCCCCTTGCCAATCAGCATCAGTATAACCCTATAGCTGAAGATTATGACCATTAAAACATAATGAATAATCCATAGTTGCTTTGATATAACGCAGTACATATTTGATTTGTTTCTAGTGCTCTTCCCCATGATTCTTTTGATATCTACTAAGAATTCCAATGGCATGACTAAGGTCAGGTCGTATAAATAACATATCATACATAAGCATCCCAAAGCTGAAAAATAAGGAATACCATTCATTCTAGCTTTTTCCTCAGGAGTTTTCGGGCATAATTCCTCACTGAGTTTAATTCCCTTTACAATAGGTACATTAACATGTTTGCTGTTTTCCATAGAAAATCGTTTTAAAACACTTAGAAGGTATGCCTTTTGAGACAACCCAAGAATTCTTTTATTCCGATCTCTATGTATTTCAACTCCTAAAACATAGGAAGCTTCTCCCATATCTTTTATATCAAATTTAGAAGACAACCAATCTTTCACTTCCATCAATGTATTTTTATCATTAGAAGCAATGAGAATATCATCAACATATAAAGACAGTAAGACAAAACAATTACCCATAACTTTTGTATAAGATCGATCAGTTTTTCGATGGTAGTAGATGGGTTTACGAGGAGGTATGAGCTTATAAGGACCAGATGGTTTATTGCGTTTGGTCACGACCACTCTGCATAACACTCCTACCGGTCGGAATTCCGCCATCGGAGTTTGCTGCAGTGTGTGGTCGTATCAAGGCATTGATCAGATTGGTTCGGAATAGGGTTAGCGGGACCGCCGTGCTGGGTATTCGTACTGCGCGCTATAGGTAGTGTGTGCTCATGTCGTCCGATAGAATTGGATTTTGTGCATAACTTGTTTTTGCAGGGATTGATGTGAATAGTATGACCCATAATGTTTCATGTATGAGATGCATGTATGTGTGTAATGTTCATGACCTGCGTGTTGTGCTTATTGCAGCCCAAGGCTGTCCATATTTGTATAACGGCCTGCGTGTCGACTTGTGATGCTTCTTTACTCCTTGTGATTCTTTACTAGCGCTATTAGGAGTAATGGCTTAGTGGGAGTGCTTGGAGGAGTCGACCACTTGGAGACACGACGAACAGGATGCGTGGCGATGGAGATCACCATGTGGAAGGGTCATACTATATCACAATGCAATTTGATTGTCTGTGAATGCCTTTAAATTCCTGTTCATTTATTTCTATACATGTTTTTGCTTTAAATACTTTTAACATGGTAGAAGTAAAATTCTCGCACATAATATTAAGTTAAATTGATGCCCTCCCAAATATGCTGCACCATCCAAAGTCATGTATTTTAATGATAGGTCTTGCCAAAGTAGAGTGCCATTAACTCTACTTGACTAAATGGGTTTGTGTCAAACACTTACACGCTGAGCATTGGTTTAACTTAACAAGGTTATCATAACAGTTGTGGACCTTAGGGCATAAGGGTTGGGTGCCGGAGCATATAGATGCCACCCAACAACAAGAGTCATATAGAGATATGATTAGCAAAGGGTTGCTTACCATTTTCACTAGTCTTCTAGCGGTGATGCCAAAGCTCACTAGTAGATTAAATGGTTATGGATCTTGAATCACTAAAATATTATAAGAGGGACATGGTATTTAGTGGGAGTATCTTTGTTAAATTGTTTAATAGAAGTTACTTTTCTTGAACATATGTCTTAGTTTTGCATAATTTATGTTGTAGATCATGGCACCTACTTCTGTACCTATACCCAGTTTTGCTTTATGTTCGATACTTGAAAGGGAAACTGAATGGAACAAATTTTACGGATTGGTCCCGCAACCTAAGAATTGTTCTTAGGCAAGATAAAAAGGAACATGTTCTAGAGGAACCAATTCCAGATGTGCCTACAGAGAATGCTGCTGCTACTCTTAAAACCGCTAATAAAAAGGCATGTGATGAATCCCTTGATGTTAGCTGTCTCATGCTTGCTGCGATGAACTCAGACCTTCAGAAGCAGTTTGAGAACATTGAGGCCTACGATATGATTGTGGCGCTCAAAGGCATGTTTGAGACACAAGCAAGAACTGAGAGATATGAGATCTCAAAGAACTTGTTTGGATGTAGGCTAGCTGAGGGTAGTCCGATGAGCCCTCATGTGATCAAAATGGTTGGTTACACACAGAGCTTGGAAAAACTGGGTTTTCCACTTAGTCAAGAGTTGGTTATAGATTTGATTCTTGCTTCGCTTCCTGCAAGCTATGGGTAGTTCATTTTGAACTTCCATATGAACGGCTTAGACAAGAATCTCACCGAACTGCATATGATGCTTAAGACAGCAGAGGGCAGCATTAAGAAAAGCAACAATCATGTGATGATGGTGCAAAAGAGTACAAGCTTCAAGAAGAAGGCCAAAACTTGGGCCAAGAAAAGGGGCAAGGCTAAAGTTTCGGATGAGATACAAACTAACAAGCCTAAGTCCAAGGCTAAGTCCGGCCCGACTCAAGAGAATAAATGTTTTTACTGCAAAGAGCTAGGCCATTGGAAGAGGAACTGCAAGAAATACCTAGCTGATCAGAAAAGGAATGGTGGAACTAAAACTTCCACTATAGGTATTAATGTTATAGATGTTTTTCTTGCTGACTCTTCTATTAACTCATGGGTATTTGATACCAGATCGGTTGCTCATATCTGCAATTCGATGCAGAGTCTAACAAGGAGTAGGAGAATTACAAAGGGTGAGATGGGTCTTCGCGTCGGGAATAAAGCAAGAGTTCTTTGCATTAGCCGTCGAGGACTTTGCCATTACTTTTGCCTTGAGATTTATTATGGAATTGAATAATTGTTATTACGTTCCACCATTAGTAGAAACATTATCTATGCCTCATGTTTGATGGCAGAGGGTTATAAATTCATTATTGAGAACAATGGTTGTTCTATATTTTTGAATGAAGTGTTTTATGGCTATGCACTGCGAATGGGTTGTTTATTTTAAATCTTGTTGATACGTCCGTCTATAATATTAATGTGAAAAGGCTTCGGCCTAATGAGATGAATTCCACTTTCATTTGGCATTGTCATTTGGGTCACATAAGTGAGAAACGTATGAAAAAACTCCATGATGATGGAACTCTAAACTCATTTGATTTGGAATCATTTGATACATGCGAATCTTGCTCAGTCGGAAGATGACCAAGACACCTTTCACCGGTCGGAGTGAAAGGGCGTCGACCGATTAGCACTCATACATGATGTGTGTGGACCAATGAGTCTGACAGGTAGAGGTGGTTTTCAGTACTTCATTACTTTTACCAATGACTATAGTAGATATGGATATATCTACTTAATGTGGCACAAGTCGGAATCCTTTGAAAAGTTCAAAGAGTTTTAGAATGAGGTACAGAATCAACTTGGCAAGACAATCAAATCTTTACGATCCGATCGTGGAGGTGAGTTTTTGAGCCATGAGTTTGGTAATCATTTGAAACAATGTGAAATTGTTCCACAGCTTACACCACCGGGCACTCCACAATGGAATGGTGTGTCTGAGCGGCATAATCGGACCTTGTTGGACATGGTTCGATCAATGATGAGCCAATCAGATCAGCCATTGTATTTTTGGGGTTACGCTCTAGAAACTGCCGCTTTCATTTTAAATAAGGTACCATCTAAATCAGTAGATAAGACGCCATATGAGATGTGGACTGGGAAGAGTCCTAGTTTGTCTTTTCTAAGGATTTGGGGATGTGATGTATATGTTAAACGTTTGACATCTGATAAATTCACACCCAAGTCAGATAAATGCTTCTTTATAGGATATCCTAGGGAAACCAAAGGATATTATTTCTACAACCGGGAAGAAGGCAAAATTTTTGTTGCCCGAAATGGTGTCTTTTTAGAGAAAGAGTTTCTTTCAAAAGGAGTCAGTGGGAGAAAGGTGCAACTCGAAGAAATTCGGGAAACATCTGAAAGTATTTCAACTCCTACTAAACCTCTGCTGGATGAACAAAATATTGTTGAACCTGTAGATGAGGCACCAGCCCCACGTAGATCTAAAAGGCCACATCAATTGCCTACAAGGTATGAGCATGACGTATTATTATTGAATAATGATGAGCCTAAGACTTATGAGGAAGCGATGATGGACCCAGACTCTAACAAATGGCTTGGAGCCATGAAATCCGAGATAGACACCATGAGAGAAATCAGGTTTGGAACCTAGTCGATCCACTTGATGGTGTTAAAACTATTGAGTGCAAATGGATCTACAAGAAGAAGATTGATATGGATGGAAATGTTCGCATTCATAAAGCTCGACTGGTCGCAAAAGGGTTTCGACAAGTTCAAGGAGTTGACTACGATGAGACTTTCTCACCAGTAGCGATGCTTAAATTTGTTCGGATCATTCTAGCTATTGCTGCATATTTCGACTATGACATATGGAAAATGGATTTCAAAACGGCTTTCCTTAATGGAAACCTAGACGAGGATGTGTACATGACACAACCTGAAGGTTTTGTCGATCCAAAGAATGTTAGTAAAGTATGCAAACTTCAAAAGTCTATTTATGGGTTGAAACAAGCATCTCGGAGTTGGAATATACGTTTTAATGAGGAGATCAAAAGGTTTGGTTTCGTCAAGTACAAAGAAGAACCTTGTGTTTACATGAAGGTTAGTGGGAGTGCGCTTGTTATTATGATCTTGTATGTAGATGACATACTACTGGTCAGAAATGACATTCCTATGCTAGAATCCATTAAGTCATCATTGAAAAATAGTTTTTCTATGAAGGACCTAGGCGAGGCAGCATATATCTTGGGAAAAAGGATCTATAGAGATAGATCTAGAGGCTAATTGGATTAAGCCAGGATATGTACATAGACAAAATGTTGAATCGGTTCAACATGCAAGATTCCAAGAGAGGATTCTTGCCCATGGCATATGACATTAATCTTAGCAAGAATCAGTGTCCTACGACCACTGATGAGCGAGACAAAATGAGTGATATTCCATATGCTTCGGCCATTGGATCTATCATGTACGCCATGATATGTACTCGGCCAAATGTATCATATGCTCTAAGTGTTACGAGTAGATACCAAGTCGATCCGGTGAAGGTCTTTGGACAATATGTGAAAAATATTCTTAAGTACTTAAGAAGGACTAAGGATGCGTTCCTAGTTTATGGCGGTGTTGAAGAGCTCGTTGTAAATGTTACACTGATGCAAGCTTTCAAACCGACAAAGATGATTATCATTCGCAATCTGGTTTTTTATTCATTTTGAATGGAGGAGCAGTGAGCTGGAAAAGTTCCAAGCAAGAGATGGTTGTTGATTCCACGACGGAGGTCGAGTACATTGCGGCTTTTGAAGCTGCAAAAGAAGGTATTTGGATAAGGAATTTCATTGCTGAGTTGGGTGTGGTTCCAAGTGCCTCAAGCCCAATGGATCTCTATTGTGACAACAATAGAGCCATTGCGCAGGCTAAGGAGCCTAGATCCCATCAGAAGTCCAAGCATATACTCAGGCGCTATCATCTTATTCGCGAATTGGTGGATAAAGGAGATGTTAAGATATGCAAAGTTCATACGGATTTAAATGTTGCTGATCCGTTGACAAAGCCTCTCACACAGCCAAAGCATGAGGCACACACAAGAGCTATCGGTATTAGATACCTAAATGATTGAAGTGGGAGACTATTGGAAATATGCCCTAGAGGCAATCATAGAGATGATTATATTTCATTATGTTCATGACATTGGATAATATGTTATCTTGTTCCTAGAATAATATTGTTAATATTTATTATCAAGTATGTGACTTAATTGTGAAACTCTATATTTTTGCGATAATTATTCTTATACGATCCCTGGTCGGAAACATATGAGGACACATATGAATAGACTAGCATATGTATTGGTTGATGACTATGTTTCACGGGTCATAGATATGAAGATATCAAACCAATGATATGGACACATGTTAGAGAACATGATGTTGGAAAAGACCCACCTTGAAACACTATTGAGATTGTTATGATTCTATGTGTCGTTAGTTGGTCTCAAGCAATGATGATGTATAATCCTTAGACCTAAGATCAGCATGGTTTCCTACATGTGTAATAGCACTCTTAGGGGTTGCCAAACACTACACCGTAACTGAGTAGTTATAAAGGTAACTTTCGGGTATGCTATGAAACATGCAGAGGAATGTGACTGGTCGGATATGAGATTTGCCCCTCCTAACATAACAGGAGAGATGTCTCTAGGCCCCTCATTATGATCGGATAAAGAAAGTGCATGGCTATGCCACTAGTAGTCGAAGTGTTCGACCACGTAAGGTTATCCGACACCTGATCGAGAAAGTATTGAACAGTCCATGGATGACACAACATCTCACCTGGAGTTCAACCAGACATCGTGAGGCAAAGGGAGTATACACGAGTAGGTCGCTTAGTTCGAACAGTTACGGACTGGTCGTATGGAGATACGAGCTGGTCGTAGACTAGTCGAACGTAATCACAGAGTAGTCATAACCTGGTCGTAAGGAGTTACGAACTGGTCGTAACCAAATACGAACTGGTCATATAGAGATAAGACCTGGTCGTAAGTGATAAGGACCTGGTCGCAGATCATGTTGCCTTAAGGTTCGTCCGATATAATTTGTGTGTATTCGGGAATCGCTATGTTCTGCTAGGAACCGCTATGACTCGTGGTCGGAAAGGGTTTTCGAGTCACAACCGAACTACGCATCAACCTAACGGGTCACACACTTAACAGGTTGGAACAAACCAGTATGGATACGATTCGTAAACGTGTTCGGATAGGATCCGTCACGAGCACTATATAAGGAGATGCATGAGGCTGTTGGGTGTCACAAGTTTTACTCCACCGAAACCCTAGCTGCTATCTTCCTGAGAGCTCTGCCGTGCGACTTGGTGCTAGTACACCGACGTATGGTTGTTCCTTCCCTGGATGTGTGGATACCGTAGAGTCGCTACTACGACTGTTGCGCTTGAGAATGATCCGCGATCTTCACAAGGAACTACAGACGTTGCTGGAGGAGACGATCGACTCACGAGGATGCTGGACAATCGACTACGACCACTACATCGACTTGCTCGACGCTGGACGATCGACTACGACCACTACATCGACGCACTCTACATTGGACCAGGCTGCTCCAACCCTTCTTCCGCTGCTCTGCGCGTCTGGTGGTAACGATCTATGATCATCTACTTGCTTGGCTTCCTAGATTGCATGGTAGAAAATTTTTGTTTGTTGCTATCGTAGCCTACCCGTGACCAAACACCATCTGTGTTTCAGGTGGAGTTGCCTATAATTCCACCCTCGCGCGCTTAGCACGGCGATGTGTGTTTTGATCTAAAAATATTGCATCCCTGCTTTCCACCAGTTTATCCTATTCCTGGTCATAGAACCTGTACCCTTTTGATTCCAAAGAATAACCAATAAAAATTCCTGGTATGCTTTTAGGTTGCAATTTTGTACGGTTTTGATTTGGCACTCTAATTTGTGCATTACAACCCCAAACAGCTAAGTGGCGAAGTGAGGGTTTTCTTCCAGCCCACAACTCATAAGGAGTGACTGTTACAGCTTTAAATGGCGAATGATTTAATAAATAAACAGCAGTATGCAAAGCTTCACCCCAAAAAGATAAAGGAATTAATAAATAAACATCAGTATGCAAAGCTTCACCCCAAAAAGATAAAAGAATATCTGAATAAGCCATCATAGATCTAACCATATCCATAAGTGTTCTATTCCTACGCTCAGCCACACCATTTTGTTGCGGAGTGTAAGGTATGATATAATGATGAATAATTCCATGCTCTTTACAAAAAATCATTTAATATTTCTGAAGGGTATTCTCCTCCACGATCAATTCTCAAAACTTTGATCTTTCTATTCAATTGATTTTCCACTTCAGTTTTAAATGACTTGAGTACATCAAATCCTTTCGACTTATGTTTAAGAAGATACACATAGCCAAATCTTGAATAATCATCAATGAATGTGATAAAATAAATTTTTTGTCCTCTAGTGGGAGTAGACATCTCACCACAAATATCATAATAAATAATGGCAAGAGGCTCATTTGATCTTTCCGCATTTGGAAAAGGCGCACGGGTCATCTTACCCATTATACATGCTTCACAAATACCAAAAAACTTCCCACTTAAAATGCAGAATTCTAGAATTAATAAGCCTTTTAATTCTGTTTTCATATATGTGACCAAGTTGCAAATGCCATAAATAAGATTCTGAGCATGTGCTCCTATCATTAGTATTCCTCACTATAGAGTTATTTTCACTAACTAAGCAATAAATATTGTCATCATTTGATAGCTCATCAAGAAAATAAAGACCTTCATGACGAGTTCCAGTATGCACTAATTTTCCATTGAGCAATATTTTAACTCTTCCTTTTCCAAATAGTATGTCATAACCAATAGATTCTAACTGAGCAATAGAGATTAAATTCCTTCTCATGCTAGGTGAATATAAAGTGTCTTGTAATAATAATTTTCCTCCATTGGGGAGTTCTAGAACATAATTTCCAATTCCATGTACATCAGTTTTGGCATCAGTGCCCAAAAAGATATATATATTTCCCCTTGGAATTGTTCGCATAGAAGTAAAAGCTCTATTATCTTTAGTAATATGAGATGTAGCACCAGAATCAACAACCCAACTATTTGGAAAAGTAGTAGTAAATAAAGATTCAATGCATACAAAAATATTAGGCATACCGTTAGGCGATGAATCACTTTTACGCTCAACTGGTTGCTTGTTTTAATTCTTTTGCTCATTCTGCTTCTTCTTTTTTCTGCAATCTGCTCTGAAATGCCCATATTGACCACAATTGTGACACTTAAAATTCTTGTACTTATCATTCCTTTGAACTGAGTTATAATTTGCACGATCATCTCGGTCGTGTTTCTTGTTAAGCTTTTCTCTCAAATCACCATTAGGCTTCCTCTTTTGCCAATTCCTTTATCATTTTCCTCTCCAAGGTGTAACTCAGAATTGTGAGTATTTCTTTCTTTGTCCTGAGAGAGTTTTCTATCTTCTTCCATAAGCAAATGATGCCTCAGAGTGCGCATATTGAGTATCCTTTCAGAATGATAGAAATATATCTTAAATTGTTTCCATGAATTTGGCAAAGAGTTCAGAACAACCATAACCTACACTTCTTTAGAAAAAGGATAGCCAGCATTTTTTAATTCATCTGCTAAAATATAGAGTTTATTGAGATGTTCATTAATTGAAGTAACACCATACATCTTGGTGGAGAGAAAATGATTAACAAAATTAAGCACTTTAATAAGAGATACCTCACCAAAATGTTGTTCCAGATTACGCATTATCTTCCGCGCATTACATTCACCTTCATACTCAGCAGCTAAAGAATCAACCATTGATCCCAACATAAAAATGCGTGCCCTTTTATTATCTCGTGTCTAATTTTCATATTCTTCTGCATAATTCTCTTTTTCCTCAACAGTGGCATTTTTTTGGCTCTTTCGGTTCGTTTTTGTCTATTACATAATCAATGTTTTCAGCAGAAAGTAAAAACATGATTTTTCTTTTCCAAACCGTGAAATTTGAGCCATCCAATTTGCAAGATCTAAGCAATCCTGAAAATACACTGTTGGTTGCCATTGTGAGAAGATACCTGAATCGGAAGAGTTTAGATCAGAGAAACAAAGAAAATTCACGTCGTCTCTGCTTTAGCTCACACTGATCAATATGCTACCTTCCTGTAAATTGAATAATCAATGTGTCCTAAACTTCCTTTATTGCTTTTGCTTCTCACGGCTGAGTCAACAAAATCATGTAGCAAATTGAATCTACTCCCGTGAAGGAATAACACCAGAAGCTTCACGAGAGCTTAATTAAAAAATCAATGCACGCCGACCGAGGATGTGAGTGGCACCTTCCTCTTGCTGTCTTCATGTGAGAAATTCCACCAACCAGGGATGTGCAGCAAATCTCATGCATTGAAAAGATGAAGCAGCAATGCACGCCGATCGAGGAAACAAAGAAACGCTGGCGGAAGAACACAGCGGATTTACTTCTTCGCAACGGATGTGCGTTGATGACGAAGAACCGCAGTGAATGCATGTAGCGGAATTTGCTTCCTTCGCAGCAGATGCCCGGATCCTTCCCAGCGACCCAAGACAGCGACGTGCTGGATGTAATCGGGGACGGAGCGAGGACGTGTGCCGCAAAGTAGACGTGCGCAGCGAAAGTAGACTTGTCTTCAAACGCAGACGACGATATGGTTTCAGACGCGAACCTCCGCCGTATGCGCCGCCACCCGGCTCTGATACCAATGTTAGGATTTCTTCTAAACCCTAGATTGATTTGTGGAGGCTTTCCTGTCTACCCTCTATTCCTCTGCTTTTTCTGTAGTGCCGCTCACAATTGTAATTTGAGGCTAGAGGGTAGGGACCTATTTATAGACTCCACTTCCAGGTGCTATAATTGACCCACCTATTTTCGGTACACTGTGAGACTCTTAAACCATGTCACCAACCAAGATCAAACAGGCCAGTTTAATGTGTCTAAAATATATTAGCCCCTAGCACACATGTGTGAGTCATGTTCCATGATCAGATTATTTATGAGATCAATTCCAATCTAATCATGTGGGTCAACAGCCTGCAGAGCCGATCCTACAAAACAAACCTAGCTATTCTACCCTGTGCTGTATCTATATTTATCATATGCATGCATATTAAATTCTAGTAGACTCGATCTCAATAAATATGTCTACCTATTCCAGCACAGCCGTCCTCAGCACATCGAGTATTAATTCCTCGAGTTAGATTCCACATCAAATAATTCCCTATCACATATATCAATATTTCACATTGAGTTAAAGCAGATAATAACCACAATAAATGTTGAAAGCCACATAAAAATCCAACATTGGGGGCATTTAAGCTAAACCTTGGGCTAGAAATAAGAGTTCTTTTATGGTACACTCAATTTAATACAGGCCGTCCATTCTGTTTGATCTAATAGTTCAAATTAGTTAGGATTTAGCTATAATAAACCTGGTAGTATGAGTAGTATAATCTCGGAAGGGTAGGATTGTAATTGCACATGTGGGGGATCACATGGTACAATAGTAATATTTTCAACTCTAGTTGGAAAAAAAATCCATAATACTCTCACGAGAAAATTATAAATGTAATGTAAAGTCTATTATGTATTTAACAAATCAATGGTCAAATTTGATTTATACTACCACCATATACTATTAGTAGAATATACCGTAAAATTTCTTAGAAATAAACGCCCCCAAATCTAGATCGTGTTGTAGCGTGCTGTTGTTGTTGGTTGTCATTTATCAATATGTTTGGTTTTCAATATGAGTTTACTGCACAACATGGCTTTGGAAATAAAAAACAGGGAGAAGGCAAGGAATATGGCCGGAAATTGAAAGAAAGCAATATGTGGGAGAAACGAACATTTTTTCGATTAGTGGCCTGCACAATGACTGAGGATTGAAGAAGGAATCCACAATATTATATCTAGAAGTTAAAGTAGCCTTTGAAGAGTACAGTGCCCAAGTGGCTCACAAAGCAAAATGCAATTATCATGGAAGACAATTTGTTGGCAAGGAAATGCAAGTTGCTGCTTCTGTCATGCCATGGGAAACATTTCAGCTTCTGTCGTTGACTACTCACTAGTCACTACTCAGTGGATAACAGAGCGTATACCCGGGGGAAGAAATTTTGTCTATTAGGTGAAACAAACCATGTTTTAATGAAAAGCATATTGACGATCCAAGTGAGATCATTGTTGCTAGTGTGTTCTTGAAATGTTGGGCAGAAATGCAACAAGATGATAAGCCAAGTGCAGCCTACTGCAAGGCGAAGAAATGCTGTAGCAAGAAGCAACCGAGGCGACAAAGTAGAAGAAGACCAGGGCACTGCCAGGGTGCTGAGAAAAGAGATGAAGAGATGCCAATTGCCAAGAGCTCTAGTTGGGTGAAGTTTTGTCAAGATAGCTACAGTAGAATGTTTTTCCTTCTTTCACTGCCTACTTGTGTGCAAGCTCTTACTGAAGGGTTAACCTTAATACTATTTTTTTTGCGACAACCTTAATACTATTAACCTGGTACATTACCTTTTTCACTTCTATAAAATCCAGTGTGTATTGAAATTTTGAATCGTTCGTTTGTATTGCAAATGAGGGGGAGCCCCCTTTTTTGGAAGAAAAAAATGCCTGTTCAAAAATTACATATGAAGAATGCTCTCTATGTAATCGCCCTACACTTGATGCACACTTATATGGGTGAGCTTTAGTGTACATTTTTTTTTGTCTTTTTGAGTTTGCAATTTAAAGCGGAGGTAAAATCGGGGAAATAATTCAAGGTCCACATTTGAGTTGATTGGTTAGTAGGAGTTCGTTACCCAGATCTATGCATTAATAGTTAATACAAGGCAAAATTTGATATATGCCACTCAGAAAGTTGGGACTTTGAGATATGCCACTCAGTTTCTTGAAATTCGAAATTTGCCACTCCAGTTTCTTCCTCTTTTGACATATGCCATTATCACTCATTTTCTCCCATTTTCTTTTCTATTCTCTAATTTTCCATATATTCCAAAGGTGAACTACCAGTTTTGCCCCTATCCCTTTAGATATATGCAGCATCCTTCAGATTCAATCCCTCAATTCCCTTCATCAGCATAGCATCCATCCGAGCTCCCCCGTGAGACGGCGCCGCCTCCCCCATGCTCCCCGCTAGTCCCGCCCCCATCGGCCGCCGCATCCCACCCACGGCTCCGGTGCCGCCCCCAGTCGCGCCTCCCCAAGCTCCCCTCCAGTCCCTCACCGCCTCCCGTGAGCTCCATTAGAGTCCAAGCTCGCCCCTAGGTGGTCGCCGTCGCCGCATCTCCGGGCCACCCCCAGCTCGCTGGCCGCCGCATCTCCGTGCCACCCCCTAGCTTGCCTACCGTCGTGTCTCCAGGCCACCCTCTTGAAGATGTCGCATCATCGCTCTAGTTGCGATGTCAATTGCAAGTGAAGTAGCATATAAACACTGAAATGGCTGCATGTGATGTCATTTGTTGACAAATTTGGCTGAAATGTGATGTCAATTCGGCTGCTTGTGTTTGATTTCTGGAATTTTTGAAATGTAGAAAAATGTGTGTTTCTGGATGCTTGTGTTTGATGTCACTTCGGCTGCTTGTGTTTGATGTCAATTACTGACTAGAATTGCTGAAATGTGATGTCAATTTGGATGCATGTGTGTGATTGCTGGAATTGATGAAATGTAGACCCAAGTGTGTTTCTGGATTTGCTGAATGGATGCTGAAATTGCTAAATTGTGATGTCAATTTGGATGCATGTGTGCAATTTCAGCAGCATCCATACCATCACAAAGAAAGGTGATGTCAATTCATCCATAATCTTCAGAAGGATGCTGAAATTGCTGAAACGATCATAAGTTGGATTTTGCATCAATGGCAACCACTTCAACTCCAAACCACTACAACTCCAAAGAAAAAGCCACTACAACTCCAGAGCATTAGCCTAAAATGACAGCCATAATCTTCATAAACATGAAAAATGCAACTCTAGACCACTACAACATGCAAAATGCAACTCAGTATGCCACATGTAGAGAATGGCAAGTACAATTCCAGACCATCAAAATGCAACTACTAGTACTAAAATGGCAGCCATAATCTTCATAAACATGCAAAATCCAGTTGGCGCACAACATTATGAGTGAGAGCAATCACAGCCATAAATTCATAATCTTCCAACCAATCATGTCATCAAGATATGCCTATTTATAAAAGCAAAGAAGTATAAAGCCAAAATAATAGTTCATCCATTGCATGTAGCAGTAATCTTCCAACCATACATAAGAGTATTAGTGAGATCAAGTGAGATCAGGTCCGAACCATACACAAGTCTAACATCAAGTCTTAACCATAAAGCAAAATAAAGAAAGATGTAACAAGACTGTCATTACATAGGAACATGCATGAATTTTGTCATCACAAAAGCATCACATTACATAGGAACGATCTACTTCTTCTTAGGGGTTAGCTTCTTAACGGGCGATCTCATCTTTTGTGGGGTAGAAGTAGATGGTTCACCTCCAAGACCATGAGCAGATGTGAGATCCAATTACTGCCTCATCATAGTCAGTTGTGGAGCAATTGCAAAACCATCCCCTATGGAAGGAGTAGGTGCTGCAGCAACCTCAGATGACTCTTCCCTATCCTTCATACTCTTCTTCCTTGGAGGGTTTCTTTTCCTATAACACATACATGAAATTGGTTAGTGCATTATAATAAAATGTAAGCATGCATTTTAACACATATTTACCTTTTCTTAGGGGCTTTTAGAGGTCATGCTCCCCTGCTTTGATGTCCTAGTTCTCCATAGGTCTTGCACTTCTGTTTACATTGCTACCTTTTTTTTTTCTTTGGCACCTCATTGGCAGCCTTAAACCTTTGTGTCTTTGGTCTTCCCACTGAACTTTTGAGCTGAGGTGGGTGCAACTTGAAACCAGGATCAACCTTTCGCCATTGGGACTTGTTTGTCATTGGTTGCAAAATTCCAATATATGCAGCTTTAAATTTAGCCAAGGAGAAGAAATCATCAACATAGTCCTCCATATTAGCTTGTCGATTGCTACAGATGAATCACAAGGCATGCTGGTATGGTTTCCCAGATACTTGCCATTCTCTACATGTGCATTCCCTACTGAGAAGATGGACCACATGCCTTCTATTGTCAAGCATGTTCACTACCTCAGCACTTGTATTTGTTCCCGGGGTTTCCTTCAAGTGTCCAAGACCTCTAGTGCTCGCATTGAGTTCATGAATAACACCTGGAAGTATTCTACCCTGCAATCTGTCTCTAATCCTTCTCCTCTTATCACAACGTTGCATAATCAAGTTCCAGATGGTGTCCATGAGTTCAACCACCGGAAGATACTTAACATTCATGATCCAAGAGTTGTACGTTTCTACAATATTGTTGTGCATGTAGTCACACTTTGCAATTGTATTGAACAAGGCCCTACTCCAGATGTTAGGGTGGTACTAGCCCATATGAGAGTGTGCGTGGAGTTATCGCAAGGATTGCCTAGTTCTTGCCATTGTGATGTTTCTGCCTGTTCACTAATAGGATCAACATGAAAGGATAGGTGTGGGGGACTCACAGACTAACAGTGCGGAGCACTAGAAAATCCACTGCAAATAGTTGACAAATTTTTTTGCCTATCCACTATAGTGATGAAAAAATAAACCAACTTGCTATCCATGTTTGCATCAAACAACCCCAGAAATTCTGCATCGCTACATATCCTTACTTGTGTTCCTTTCTTACTATCAAAGTACCATATCAAAGCATCTTGCGCCGATCCCCAATTTGACTTCCGTTTCAAGTCAGCGTTCAGATCTAACATTGAGTACAAATCTCTATCATCTACACCAAATCGTGAGCTGCAGCTACATATGATTTGGTGCTGACATCATCAAGTCATGCTATGTACGCAGCAAAGTTAGCAACTACTCTATATGCGGTACCACACTCAACCCTACACCAACACCAACAAATAAATGAAATGCGAAGAACATGTTAGCTACAACAAAGAGTCTTCTTCCACCACAGATAGTCCACAATATGACAGGAAAAATATATTTACCCACTGCTACAATGCGATTCTTCCATGCGGCGGCCGTTGAGGGACTTGGAGCTTGGGGGCGACTGACGGGGGGAGGCGACGCTGGTTGGAAGATGTAGCGGCTGTAGAGGGGCTTGGAGCTCGGGGGTGGCTGACTGAGGGGGAGGCGGTGCCGGTTGGAAGATGCGGTAGCCTACTGGGGGAAGATGCGGTGGCCTGCTGGGCGGTTGGGCGAGGAGCATGGGGAGGCAGGGCTGGGATGTGGCGGGCGACGGGGAGGGGGGCAGGGCCCTTGTTCGTCATGTGGTTCATTGCTGTGCTCAGGCCAAGTAGGGATTGAGTTTGATGGATGAAGATGGTTCAGAATGAAGGGATGAGAGGAATAGATAAGGGGCAAAACCGGTAGTTCACCATTGGAATATATGGAAAATTAGAGAATAGAAAATAAAATGGGAGAAAATGAGTGATAATGGCATATGTCAAAAGAGAAAGAAACTAGAGTGGCAAATTTTGAATTTCAGGAACTGAGTGGCATATCTCGAAATTGCAACTTTCTGAGTGGCATATATCAAATTTTGCCTTAATACAATTCTTGTTCTAATTGTTGGGCATCCATGATCCATCACTCAGTTGGGAGAAAATTCAATTAATTCAAAAGTATATATGAATTTCTCTCTAATCCACACATTTCATTGATTTATGAAAATCAGATTATATCAAAAATACAAAAATTGAGTTCCTATCCATAGAATAGAAATCCTTTTTTTCTTTTTTGCAAGCCGATCTTGGTCAAAAGTTTTAAGACCTGTGCTGAAACTAAAAACTATTTACTCTTTAATCTCGCCATGAAACATCAAATTAGGATACCTCATTTATTTTCTTTTTATTTACTTACTTTAGTTCTTTACTTTAGGGGAAAAAGGCAGGAGAGAGGGAATGCACCCGCTGCATCAGCAAAGTGACAGTGTAGAGCCATTCCATGCCCTGGTATATTGTGAGGACCCCGAAATCGACCCCGTTTCAAGTCAAGTGATTACGCCGAACACGCAACTCTTAGCAAGAAATGAAATTGATTTCGAGTACCCGGATATGCGTCTCATGTTAGCTCCCAGGATCAGCTGCTAACATGCACATATCCAAACAACAAGATATCACTGGCATACCCGATTTGAATATAACGATTAAAAATCAGCAGCAGAAGATATTAAATAAACAAGAACAGAAGGTCAAGTAAATTAAAACAACCTTTCTAATGGTGCGCCACAACCCGAAGGGCAACCGACTGAGATTAAAGCCGTTGCGTCTGCCGTTCCCACCTGGACAAATGGACAATGCGACTGAGTACAAAGTTGTACTTGCAAGACTTACAAGCAAAAGAAATATAGTAGATGCATTTAAGTCTCAAAGGAAGGCTAAAAGGTTTCATTTTCAGCATTAAGCAAGGTTGTTCAATGAAATAACTAGTATAGATTTAAATTGCCAATTTGACAAACATTTGAAAATAATATATATAACAGTAAGGTACGCCAAATTCATGATAAATAATTCCACAATTTTACCATCATGAAATCATACCCAAAGTGGTTGTCCCACTCTGGTAAACTAACCATCAACACATGAACTCTTGTTCGTGACAACATACAAAACCCAAACATACCCTGATCCTATTCCCAACATCTAGCTTGAACCACGGTTGAACCTCATTGTGTAAGTAAGCCCTTGCGAAGCTTTTCGCAAACACAAGCGACCCTTAAGGGCAAGTAAGACGGAACTTAACATGCCCCCACTAGTTTGATAATACAATAATAATAACAACAATTGTCAATCTAGTTGTGGTTTGATAGCAAGCACACTACAAATTAATAAGCCAAGCCATCGCCATTAACCTAGCATGTGGTTGCACGTGTGACTTGGTTCAACACCACACAGATTGGTCTTAAACACCTAGACGGGGCTATGAAATTTTCAGAATAATCACTCATCATCACCCTACACCCGTCCAAGTTAAAATGTAAAACCCATGCCCAACATGTCCACAATAACCAAATCCAAGATATGAACATAAACCTCAATTCCAACATAATTCAATGCAATCTCAGTCGATGGACTAGCTCGGTCGATGGACTAGCTCCATCAACCAATTTCGACTATATCTATTAGCATGACTAAGCATCGTTCTACAAATTACCAAACACCCCCTTATAGTATATAACCTTAAGAATCAATGGTAATCTGGTAATCAACTTTCAAATGAAGGGGATTTCAGCAAAGAGGATATAACTAAATCTACTCATTTGACATACAAGTATTTGAATTTAAAGCAATGCATAGAATACTTAAAATCAACAAATAGCGATAACAAATAAACACCGAGAAAATCTAAAAATGCCAAAATGCTGAAATTTGCATGAGATTTAAACAGTAATTATATGTTGTTTTTAAATGATTTTAGGTGAAAAGTTTAGTTCATTAGGAGTTCATATGGATTTTCTATGAATTTTATAAGTTTAGAATCCTTAATGTACACTTAATTTAATTATCAAAATTTTCTATAATCGAGACAAGTTTCAAAGTTATACCAAATTAAAGTACAGGAAAAATGAAAATTAACAAAATTGATTTCATTCGATTTGGAGTTAAAATGAATTACTTATGAATTTTTGAATTTTAAACCCTTTTTTAGTGTAAAAGTAATCTATTTCGGGATTTCGGAATACATTAAATACGTTTTACATTTAGCCGAAACTAGCCCTAGTCACTTTCACGTGGGACCCAAAGTCAAAAGTTAACTCGGTCAACATTGACCCAGTCCCAGCCGAAACAACGTCAAAGGCGTATTCAAAAGAATACGTCTTCTGATTATAGAAACGTACTTTCGGTTTTAAGCGTATAAGAAATACGTTTTCCTTAAGGGAAAGTGCACTACTCAATTTTACTCCACCACTTATCTAGCCATATGGGCCCACATGTCATCGTCCCAACGCCAAACCGGTTTTAATAAACCTCCTCATTTTCTGTACACGGTCCCACCGTCAAGTGAGACAAGCAATGATTAACCACGAGTTAATGATTACTTAAACCTAATTCCAACACTGATTTGGTTAATCATCAAGCTACAGTTCCAGTCGGAAATCTGACAACAGGGCAACTCACTCCCGCGCGCTTGCCCGGCGGCTCACCAGCACTGTGGTCCACGGCAGCGTGAAGCAAGGGCATAAATGGGTTGCTAATAGTCTTGCGGTCCTAGTGATGGTCGGAACATGGCTGTATCTTGGCTGGAGCGGCAGCGTGACAACGAGTTGTGGCGGCGCAACTACGGCACAAGTGGGGCATGCTAACCCGTCTACGCACTGAGCTAACAAAAGAGTGTAAAAGCATCCCTAGGGTCCAGTGAGCCTACCAGGACCAAGATAGTGACTGGAGGATCACGGTGGTGCTTTGGCGATGGTGACCGTGTGGCGGCAAGGAGAGCTCCATGTGGAGAAGAAATCCTGTGCAAAACCAAACGAAATGGATGATCAGGATTACTTAAGGGAGCTCAAGAGATACTCTAGCCGAAAGGAATTGGCCAAAATCTCACCAGACCGGAGATGGAGACGAAAGGGGTACTTTTGGCCGAACTTAAAAGAAAACCAAATTCCCGAGCATCCTGTTAACAAAAGAATGAATTGATTGAGGGGTTTTACTCCTCATACCCTAAGACATGATATGACGTGCAAGAAATAGGAAGGAGCTCACCAAAGCGAAGAAATACACGGCGGCGGCTCTCAGGGTGCGCTTTGGACCGATAAAAGACAAGCTTACGTTCCCGATGCTGTTCAACACAAAAAGGATCCGGCTTAGCATAAATGAGGACGGCAATCAAGGAGAAGAAGAACAACGTAGAGAACGAGGAATTTGCCTCAAAGGAGAGGAAGAACAAGTGACCTCATCAACTCGGCCGAGATGGGAATTGCGGTGCTATGACGGGTTTCTACAACAGGAAAAGTCCCGAAGTCCACTCGTGGCATCTCCATACTGGATGGCATCAGCGGTGGCAAGATGGCGTGGCAACGCATGCCCAGAGATGCACGGACGCGACACCCTCATGCGCTTTGGAACAACCTTAGCGGCGCGGAGAAGAAGACCCTGACGGGTGGGTCCCGCTCGTTAGTGACGCAGTGAAGCGGTAAAGACAGAGCTGACAGGTGGTACTGGTCTGTCAGCGGGCAAAGCGAAGCGGTGCGGTCGGAGTTCAAGTGTGGCTCGGCGAGTGGTTCGGTCCGATCAAGTCAGCTGGTTCAAGTTGGAACAGTTAAAGTGGTTCGGGCTGAGTCTGATTAGTTGTCCAAAGTAAATTCTAATTCCTCTAGTTTGACCAGTGAGTTATAAATAGCAAATAAATTTATAAAAAATCTAAAATTTTTTAGAGATGTTACTGGGATGATATATATCCCATATAAATTTTCAAACATCACTGTTAGTGACTTAATAACTTATTTTAATTCCAAAAATCGAATACGTTTCAATAAGAAGTCTAGATTTTTCTTAAGGCCAAGATGAACCCTAACAATTTGACAAAAATATTTTTATTCATAATAATTAATCTAGTATTTTAATAAATTATTTTGTAGGATTCTTTACAAACATTAACTCAAATTTTCTTTTGGAGTTTCACTTCAAGTTTTAAATTTGACTTGGATTTGAGATTTTCAAATGCAACAATTTGTGCACATGTTCCAAAATGTCATGTATGCTCATGAGATGCATATAATTACCATTTATATAAAATGAGGCTGTGACAAACCTACCCCCCTAAACAGAATCTCGTCCCGAGATTCCGGTAGTCTGGAAGTCAGAACGAAAGACTGCGACAAACCTAGCTGGATTTGGTCACAGGGTCACTTTTTGGATTTTGTTGCAAACCGAACTCAAATCCAAATCAAATGAAGTTCTTCCTAAGTTTTAGGTACTACAGAGGGAAGCTTTGTTGAAGAATTTTCTATGATCCTTCTTTCATGTGTTTCCTATGCAGTTCTTTCAACTCTAAACGAAATACACTATCTATTGTCTTGATTTCCTTTAGAGATAGTGCTGAAAGACCTTGACGAAGTAACCTAACGTTGCTGACACATCAATCTTTTTCTCAGGAAAGCTGCTTGATGTATTTTCTCAGGAATTCAACCAACAGCTAAAGAATCCATCACGTCAATCTTCTCTCATTAACTCAACCAAAAGAGTTTTTCTCTACTAAACGCTCATCATCAAAAGCCCCAGCCGTCGCTTGCTCCTTCTGCAAGACCTCGTGCACCTCACCTCCTCTACAGCCACTACTAGGCCATCAGCACGTGAGACAAACTATCCAGCCACTAGCTATCGATCCCTTCAGCAGAAAACCTGTAGCAGCCGCTTCTAACACATAGCCAATTTCCTGCCGCCGCCACAAGCACAGCACGTTGCCCCTGTACGGCCACGTACCCTAATCGGCCGTCAGCACTTTATACCTTCTAGTGTTGGCTCCTAAACACCTATGTATATATGGTCCAATAGTTTTAGGACCCAATATATATGCTTAACACCCTATTACAGAATTCAATCTAATTTTTCTTAGCTTTCCAATTTTAGACACCCCCTAAACTCAAGCTCGACCGTCTTCTCCAGCATCCTTGACCCTATGGATCATGACTTCGCACCAAGCCATCTCCCGGTCCTCGCCGTAGACCATGATCGCCTCCGAGTTACTCTGCACATACAAAGACCAAAACACCATATTTTCTCAGCACAAGTTCTTCCTAACTTGACCGACATAAGTCCACACATACGCCACACACCTTAAATAACATTAATATCTAATATTATCAATTATTTATCAACTAGAATATACTGGACCTAGCCATATGATCAAACAATATTGCCTTCAAAAGGCTGTCGAACACTGGCTGTTGGGACCAAGGCAATCATTACCTGGGCCTGGAGAAAGTTCCTGTGCCTGGGGAACCTGGATTTCCTTTCCCTGGACTTTTTACTCTTCCCCAATCTCAGGAGGAAGCAGCTATACAGTCCATATCTACTTCAATTGCATGTGCATATGCTTTTAGTTGAAGTAAACTAAGTTTTATTTCTGGGTACAGAAGTAATAAGTTGTTTACTTAGTATTTCAGTAGTTCACCTAATGTCTTTTTGAGAGAGAAACACCGAGTAATATTTTTATGTAAACTGCAGACTAATTAAGCTAGTAACTCAGTAGGTACTAGGAATTAAATCTAACAGGAAAACACTCTTACTCCATGGATTGTGATCATCGATTAAGAATCTGTCTGTTAAAATGCAGAATTATTGAGGAATTATTTGAAGCAGATTAGGGAGGAAACAGGTGGGAGGTTGCTCAACTGTGCATACGGAGCTAATGGCACTCCAAACAAACGGTGGTTGGCATTTGCAAAGAGGAAGTTCATGAACATTGTCATCCTTTAGAGTGTAAGTGTTTTCGGCAACAGGTTAGAGCTGTTTGTAGAATCCTGATTGCACTTGCATATTTGTTTCTATGATTATGTAAAGTATTTCCAAAAATAATTGTTATTCTACATCTGGAGTGAGGGGCCAAAGATTTTGATGAAACAATGGATAGAATGCCCAAAACTATTTCTTGCAGTGGAATAAATGCAAGGACATCTTCAGCTGTTATGTTGTCTTCACTGAAATCTCCATTTTATTCCTGCGAGTCTGTAGCCTGAAATTGGACGTCTCCAATGATGCACTGTTATGCATGACATTTCTACATATGTACTCAATCCAACCCCTACCACGACTGATATTTTTCTCAGAATTTCTTGACTATCCATGGTAATCTCTCTGCCCCTATTGAAGTTCTCAAAAGTCAAAACTGGCCTGAGCGATATAATTAATATATCGGGAACTGGCTGATTAACGAGTTTTTTTACATTTAGTGAAAACCTGATGTTACTGTATATGTTATCAAGGGGCATGCATATATACTGCAAAGATCAGTAAGCGAAATCTGGATATGCACCTTGATATGCTTGGTTAAGCTTTTGAATGAACTGGCCCGTGCATGAAACTCAACAGGACAAAGTTGGTCGAAGCTATCTTTGATATGAATATGTACTTGGACCTTGTTCAGATTGCGTTCTTTTTCTGCTTGTCATTAGAACATCCTCGCGGATCTTGTCATTGGATGTTCGTCGAAGCTTTCTCTGAAGAATGAAATATGCATCATAATTCACAGAAGCATCAGCTGATTTTGACATCTAAGATTGTGTTTTGTTATCCCGGCATGATCATCCTAGATACTGCTTCAGCATTTGTCTTCGGAGTATTGATTAGTTCAACAGTCATCTCCTGGTCTAATGGTCTTCCCCTCCAGCATGCCTGCCCAGCACAACATCCATGTAGACACCCAGTAAACAATATTGCTAGTGTGTTTATGCCTGCCTACAGCAGGTCTGTAGGGTTGGGAACTGGTAGTTTACGTTTCCAAGTCCTGAGTCTCCTGACCAATACATGAAATGTCCCGCATGCTGTCTGGGTCATGTACTTCATATTAACCTATTGGACCAGAAGTAACACAAGATCTATGTACAACTAGTTGTGTACCAGACTATCAGACGATGTACATCGTCATCGACTTGTTCCAAATGTAAGCTTCCTGTCAGTTTACTATGCTGTATTGCTGTTGTGAGCTTATTATCTAATCGACTAATCCAAAGCTGTTACTGCCTAATATTTCTGGTGAAAATATACATCTAACTAATCTTTCAATCAAGAACTACAAGCAAGTTACTTGAGAAAAAACTCAAACGGCAATCTCACTAATGAGGTTGAAGAAAAAAATATTGAAGCTTTTGGAAGATCCATAGAGGCGTATTACCTCACATGCATTTTGCCACTTGCCTGAAAATAGCAGCTATGCCTTCAAAGACGGAGCAATATCAAAGTAGGGTTAATTCTGAATGGCAGGGCAATTCTCCTTTGGCAGGGACACCAAAGCATTGTTGGCAGATTCTGCTAGATCCGTTGGCCTCCATGCCATAGGAGAATTGCACTGCGATTCTCACCCTAAATACCCACTGTGTAACTTCTCCATTATTCTGTTGTTACTTGCCCCATGTTGATGAGACACAGAGAGAGAAGGGGTTACATGCCATGTCAGCATGCCACGTCAGTTTATAATGCCACGTTGGGCTATGTTGGATCCAACTGATTCACTTAATGAACTTTAGGGACCTAAATATGCAATTTATAAGTATAGAGACCTAGACGAACCGCACGCGCAAGTTCGGGGACCAGCTGTGCAATTTAGCCCTTTGTTTTTCAAACTTACCATGTATTTCAGTTTAGAAAAAGGAAAGGAATATATGGGAGAAATTAACATATTTCAGATTAGAAAATAGTAGATGACTTTTCTTTTTGCGAGGAAAAAAAGAGTAGATGACTTGATGGACATTAGACCAATCTGTTTTGCTGAAAAATAAAGATGGCCAGGGCAAGTGAAGACATATAAGCTATTGGTGTAAGGCCCAAGCAAGAAGCCATCGACTCATGATGGCGCCAGCCCATTACGTCGGCCCAAGCAAGCAGCCAGGGAGCCGAGTTCCTCGCGCACGCTGCACGCCGTCACGCACTCACGCTAGCTGTGCACTAATTTCCTAAAGATATTGTGTTTTTTTCTTCTGATTTCAGAACCTTTTTCACATATTATCCAATAGTTGTAGACTTGTAGTATGCCTTATTTTGAATATCTGTTTGAGGAAAATGCTATCAGTGAGGATGATAATAATTTGACTGCTATGCTATGGATATCTATGATCCGAGAAATTGAGATAATATTGATAATAAAGCAAGGGCATTTTAGTGAATCGTCTATGATAGTATTTTGTTAGGATTATTAATAATATTAATGGGTCTTTGATAGTATTTTGTTCTTATTAGCAGTGATATTTAGAGACTAGAGGAGGGCATAAGTTTTTTTTGTGATGTATGAATATTAGCTTTGCAATTGGAATAAAAGATATTGCTACTTTCTTATGTTTGAATATAAGGTCCTTTATTTTTTGACTCGCCCCGGACCCCAAAATGCCAGGTCCGGCCCCAAGTGAGCTTTAATGTACGTTTTGTCTCTTTTGATGTCGAGAGATGAGTCATGCTTCAGTTACAACAGTAAGCTTCAGTGTCATTTTGTCTTATCTTTTATTGTTCTGATGTCGACGCTGGGAGGAGCTTTAGTAATTCGCTCTCTCTCTCTCTTTCTTTTTTTTTTCTTTTGCCGGCAAGTAATTCGCTCTTAAGTAGGTGTGCTTTCAACTGTATAGTTACAGGAGTTTCGCCAAATAACATATTTGGCAACCAATTCTTGCGTCATGAATTCTTAGTTCTTGTTCACCACTTTTTTTCAACTTGAACTTTTTTGCAACCAGAGGAGGGCGAGATAAATCTTGGAAATGGAAAACAACTTGAGAACTTAATAAAAGTACGTAATCCCTTTTGGATGACTGTTCCGAATTCTCCCAACTTTTTGGGGGTACATCATTAGGAATTGATATTTTTTCAGAGGAAGTTGAGAACTTTCGTTACATAGTAATAATAATTGTATTCATGGACTAATTGAATTACAAGTTCAGGAATTATTCTTAGTCGCTAATCAGCAAGTACGGTTCGGACCTCTATTAAAACACATACAAGTTTAGGAACCCAAATATACAATTCTCAAGTTTAGGAAGTGTAATGAGTGACGCTCGGCGCAAGTTTAGAAACCTATAGTGTAGTTATTTTCACTCTCAATCCCTCCCACTTGTAGAACCATTAATGGACGGTGAGATGAGAAAAGTGTTTTACATATATATCGCTCTGTAGTTTTTATCTGTAGGATTAAATTAGTTTTGAAGTAGACATGCGTGCAACGAAACAAGGGGTAATCCTAAACGGAATGGCAAGAGAAAATCCGTGTGGGATGAAAGGCGCTAATCCGACTTCGGGTACGAATTTTCTTTCCGTTATCAGACTCGGTATCGCAATAGAACATAAGAGGACTGTGCCCATCCAATTCAGCCCCTCAAATACGCGCGCCTTATCACTGCGCAGACCGTGACATTGGCACAAAACTAGTTGGGAATTGGGATCCATGGCACACCGACGAGAAGCGCAGCCTGCGGCGAAGCGGCAACGCATCTCCGTTACCATCCCCGACCACGTCATGGAACAAGTGCTCCTCCGCGGCTCCGCCTCCCCGTGAAAAGTCTCCTCCGTTTCAAGGCTGTCTGCAAGTCGTGGCGCGCCGCGATCGCCGACCCGCGCTTCGTGCGCCGCCACGCGGAGCTGTCCAAGACGCGGCCGTCCGTGCTCGTCCTGCCGCGGCAGCCCCCCCCCCCCCCCGGGGTACGGATGCGCCGCTTTGGCTTCTTTCGTTACCCGGGCTGCGGCAAGGTCGCCGAGCTCGCGTACGAGAACGCATGGTCCGCGGGAGTCGTGCCGTTGAAGCGCCCCCCTGCACTGCGACGGCCTCGTCGTGAACTCGTGATCCCGACCATAAGCACCCAGATATTCGTGTGCAACCCGGCGACAAGGGAGTTCGTCGCGCTGCCGAGCGGCACGCCGGACTACTGCACCTGCTTCCAAAAGGTCGGCTTCGGCCTCGACCCTTCAACAGGCAAGTACAAGGTGGTGAGGTGCTACTTCCGCTACTACGAGACCGCGACGGAATACAGCATGGCCGTGGGGTGCGAGGTCTTCACCCTTGGATCGACCGAATGGAGGCCGGTCGCCAACCCGCCGTGCGCTGTCAAGCACAGGACGCCGATCTGCCTGCCGGGCGCCATCTACTTCGCCGGCGCCTTCTCTCCGGGCGTGCCTGAACCCTGAAGCCATGGCCCGCTTCAGCCTGAGCGACGAGGAGTTCACCGTGTTCCCGTACCCTCCGGGCATCGAGGCGCTGGACGCCCAGCACGACTGCCTGGCGGGGCTGGCCGGCAACCTGTGCTACGCCCACGCCCCCGGGATGACCGTCCGGCTCTGGACGGCGGACGACGACGGCGGGCCGCACACGGAATGGTCACTGTTCTTTTCCTTTATGCAGGCCATGTAATGTCTGGGGCACCACGCTACAACATTGGACGTGTTCTCAGGGACATGAATGGTAATATTCCAATTAGCACATAAATAGTGATATTTGAACCTCTACGTCTAGGGCACCATTATTGTCCCTGGGTTTCATTGGGGCTTATTCAGGGTGATTCTCTGACTGGCAAAATGATTAAATGCATGTGCAAGTATTCCCTCTGTCACCGGTTCTATTGCATTTTTGCTATTTCTAATGTTAATTAGTCTTTGCCATGTTTCGTAAAATTTCTCTGGTAGAAAAGGTCACTGTACCAATGGCTTCATCTATTCTTTATACTACCAAACATATGTGGTTTATTAAGGTCCTGACTAACTGGCAAAACTGATTAAATGCATATATAAGCATTTCCTCTATCACCAGTTCTACTGCATTTTAGGTATTTCTAATGTTTACTGAAACCTGGAATAGATGTGAGATGTACGGAAGGATGGATTAATGCTTTGGCATGACAGTTCGAGGCTCATCAATGATGACTTTTATAGATGTTACTACCAACAGAATAATAAGAACAAGACCGATGAAATTGTTGCAGGTCATATTTTTCCTACTTACTTTGTGCCCTCAATCAATTCTTCTATTCCACCGCTCATTAACATTAAATTCATTTGTTTGCAGCATACGACTTCTTAAGCTTTGATCAGGGCAACTTTAACTTGGTTATCTCATATAACTCAACAAACAAGTTTAATGGCTATGAAGCAGAAGTCCATCTCACTCTTAATCAAGCAGGAGCGTGGCTAGCACCTAGATTGGTTCCATGGTTAACTGATATTGTGAGGACCCCAGGTATTGAATATATTCCAAGTTAAAGAATTACACCCGAAAGTATAATTTTTGACAAGGAATAAACTCAATGCCAGGTTCCCGGATATATATATCTTACAATCGTTCCCAAGATCAAAGACTATTGTACATATATCCTAAACAACATTGTACCATGTCATACAAGGCATACAATATACATACATAACAAAACTTTACAAGCTTGGTTCGGTTCAACAGAAACAACCGACCAGTAGCATCTCAGAAGTTTTAGCAGCGGAAATAAAAAATATAAACAGCAAAAGTTCCAACTAGTTTGCTCATCACCCAATGGCAACTGAGTGGAGGATAGAAATAGCTTCACTTGTTAGCGTCGACCTGATCAGTGCTAACGGGTAGTTCGTACACGTAACCGTCCTCACCTGCAACAAGTAGTTAAAGCACCTGAGTACAAAAGGTACTTGCAAGACTTACACAAAACTACTAAAATAAAGTGTTTAGCAGCACCTATCCAAAGGAATATAATCTGTACATGCTTAAGGCTAACAACAGGAAGGTTGTAATGGTATTAATTTTTGCATAAAGCAACAGTTTTACACCTAAACTTACCAAGTTTTGCTAAGGCAGTTTTATAAACAAGTTTGGACTAAAACAGTAAGTAAATACAGAGTTTAATCACAAACAAGAACAAAATCGAAGTGTCTATCCACTTTGACCAATTAACATGCATGAATACCCTTCATGCCGAACCAGTAAACCCATGTCACAAATTATTTCAAAGTCTATACTGAGTTGTCCATCAAAACAAGTGTTGTCCGTAACCGTGGACATGGCTATTCGAATAGTTTTAACTCTGTAGGGGTGTACATCTTTACCCACACGGCTTAGTCAGCCTGTAAGCCTTCGGATGCCTCCGAACGATGACACACTTCCTTTGTTATGTCGGCTGGGTAAACTAAGATTTGGTATTTTTCAGCAAGTTGACATTATTGAGTTGATTTACCCATGTGCGACTAATCCCGCTTAGTACAAACGACGGATAGCGCCTGCTAACCGGGGCACACATGTTGTGTTGGGAAAGTCGATTCAATGAACAAAAATTAAAATTGTGCTCCCCTGCACATATAGAATTGAAATCGGAGCCCTACGAACACGTGAACTTCACAAATATCCTCACTCCACCAGTTCATCAACTCAATAACATCAGCCCCTTACTTAACCAAGCAGTGCCTACAGACCGCGTGTGGAAGTACGTAAGGTACTTGACTTGATAGGTCAAATTCGGTCCTTACTGATCCGGACAAGACTACCATATTTCACAAATCTCGTGCACGAAGGCACCATCACTAGCATCCACTTGTCCAGATCTAAATCAAATTGTTATCAAACAAAAATTAACTTAACTTTCAGTTTTAACCAAACTGACAAAGAAATCAAAGATAGAAATCAAAAAGGTGTCTCCCAGGTCTGACAAGATAAGCTTGTCAAACATCTAATGTTCTACAGACTTGCAAGGCTAAGCAAAAATCTACAGAACACTCTACTAACACCAGATTTCTATCTTAAGCATAAGTATATGAATTTGATTCAGGATAAGCCACAAAGATTGGGGTATAACTAGCTAGTTTACAAAGTACTGATACTTCAAAAATAGCATGCAACAGTTATTACTGCATTTCAAAACACTTAATTATCAAAACTGGGATCAACATGGTGCAAGAGGATGCTTGCCTTGGTAATAAACCACTTGTTCACTCTCAGGCTGTTCAGTAAGATTTTCACTCACGTTGGGAAGATCAGAACCTAAAAAATGAAAGCAAATGAACATCCAAAAAAAATATCAGATACCAAAATGCTGAAAAGATATATGATCAAAAGTACTGATGTGCAAACTAATAAAATGCTTAAGCTACAAACTATTATTAGTAATGATAGTAACCCAGATTACACTTACTAGCATTAACCGACAATGATTAAAGGATAAAATGAACTACAGTTCTGATCGAGAAATCCGACAATAGAACAAATAGTTACCGAGAGCTTTCTTGACAAAATATCGGAGCTATGATCCAAAGCAATGCTATCTAATGACCAAAATGGATTCACAATAGTGTAGTGAACCTAATGATGGTCGGAACATCACCGGAGTTTGGCCGGAGCGGTGGCGTGACAAGAAAACATCGACGGTTCAAAATACGGTAAAAGTGGCTATGCCGATTTGAACGCGCAAATTACAAAAAGACTTTTGCTTATGCTACTAGGGTATCTAAAGGGGCTACCTGAGCTGAGAGGATGGTCGAAGAAACTCTAGAGCTCGCCAGCGATGAGAAAGACCGAAAGTGACAATAAGAAACCCATTGTGACAAGATGATCTGAGCAAGGAATCAAAGAGTGAGCGATTGAGATAGGTTACATAGCTCCATAAGAAGCTCAGACTAGAAGGAATTGAGAAAAGACTCACCCCGCCGGAGTTGGAGACGAAATGGGGCAAGTTGGCTGAAAATAGGAGATTCTCAAAATTCAACCAACCTGTTTGACCAAAGATGAAATTAATTGAGGGGTTTTGCTCCTTAGTTCATATGACACGATGTGACGCGAAAGAAATCGGAAGAAACTCACCGAACACAAGATTGACATGAAATTGGCATTCGGTGCGCGCTCTGGGTGTTCAAACAGCAACCTCACGTCCTTGATCTACAAACAATGCCAAGAACTTCCATTAATAGGATGAACAAAGCATCGAAAGAGATAAACAAAGGTGCCACAGAGAGCGAGGTTACGCTGGAGATGAGGAAGAACTCAATATGGCATCAACCTGGGCGGGAGTGAAAGCTAGGGTTTATATAGTCACTTCGCCGGAGTGAACGAGGAGAGCTGCGTGGCAACATTGATAGCGATTTGATGCCAAGTGGCGATTGCATGCTGCAAACATGCGATGCAATGCCACCTCACCTGCGATGCGCTCGGCGCTAGCACCATGGCACGGAGAAGAAGAAGATAAGCCACTGACATGCGGGCCCCACTGTCAGTCTCAGCGAAGATACAAAACAGTGAGCTCAAACAAATGAGGATAGTCCGATCAAAAATGAATGGCTTAGATTGAGTGGGGCGTTCGGGCGGTCCGAACGGCCCAACTCATATTGACCATGCGATCGAAAATGAACGGCTTAGATTGAGTGGGATGCTCGGATGGTCCGAATGGCCCAACTCATCTTGACTGTGCGATCAAAATCCAACGATCGCGAATAGGGGCGCGCTTAAGCTTTTCAAGCGAATAGAAGGGGCACCGTCGGATTGGAATTTAAAGGTTGAGATTGAAGTGTGGTTCAGATGGTCCGAACGGCCCACTCAACGAGGAAGGTACGATCAAGATCCAACGGCTCAAAATCAAGGCGCGTTCGGACGGTCCGAACAGCCCAATTGATCCTAGCTGTTGGTTTTGAATCCAAAGGCGCATGCGCTTTAGTTTAAACCTAAATTAAGATGGCGCGGTTGGATTGAACATGGATGGTGTAGATCGCATAGGATTTTCGGCTGGTCCGAATGGCCCAATGCATCAGGACGGTCAATTTGGAAATCGACGGTGGAGATTGCGTGGATGGTTCAGAAGGTCGGAACGTCCCAACGCATCTGGTTCGTTCGTTCAAAATCAGACGGCTCGCGTACAAAGAGGTTGGCTGAGCCCTTTGCATGTGACAAGGTTGGTCTGATTGGCACAAGGTTGGGTTTAACCCAACAGGTTTGAGTCACAACAGTGCCAAGAGACTAGGGTTGGGTCTAAAGTTGACTAGACCCAAGAATTGAACTTCAAAAGTTTGACCGGAGGTTTAAAAATACCAAATAAATTTATAAAAATACGAAATTTTTCAAAGAAGCAACTGGGATGAAATAGATCCCAGATAAATTTTAAAAACCATTGTTCAAGATTTAAAATACTTAATTAAATACTTTGACCGAAGAGGTTTAAATAGAGAATAGAGATTTTTCAAAAGGTCAAAGTAATTTATCTAGTGTTTGATAAAAATACTTCCCCAGTCTCAATACAAGCATTAACTTGCATTTTGTTTTGAAGCTTCAAAACAAGTCTCAAGTTTGGGTCAAAATGGAAGTTTTTAAAATGTAACATGATGCTCATATTTTAAAATTGACCAGAAATGCTATGAAAAGCATTTTATTACTGTTCATTAAAACTGGGGCTGTTACAGATATGGTATCTTTTTTCCCAATTGACAAAAGAATAGTATATGCTATCTCTTTAGCAAATCTTCCTTAATTGCTTAACTTTATCTTTTCATCCTTTTAGTTCCCTGCAATTTGTCCATGTCACACACATGTCATTCTCGATTCTTCATTTTACGGACTCAGATCACTTTATGTACTATTCTGGTCATTATCAAATTATTTATGATACCCTTTCATCATTTTTTTACACTTCATAGAGTTTCAATTTTGCTCAAATGCATACCTTCATTTAATGGGCCATGGTCTCAAGATATCATTTGATTTTGCCAAAGAAATGCCTAGAGTAGCTAGACCAATTGAAATATCCTGAAACGCTTTAGAGGAGTTAATTGAACTAGAGAGTGAATTAGATGAATTAACATGGAAATTCATATTTTTGAGGGATTTTGGACCTTGGGCCTCTGGCCCACAGTGTTTTGGCCTAGGTGGGCCGGCCATAAAAGAGGGTCCTGGGGGGCAGCCAAACCCTAGCCAACACCCCCACAGCCCATACACCATCCATCTCCCTACCGCCTCCACCTTCTTGCGCCCACCCCTCCATGGCCGCACCTCCCCTTGCCGCCCCTCTGCCTCCTAGAGCTAGTGTCCTGCTACCCCTTACCACATTGCTGCTGGACAGGAGAAGGAAGGCTAGCAAGGATCAGCCAGCAAGAGGAAGGGAAAGGAAGGAAAAAGAAGGGAGGAAAAGAGAGGAATTCGCAGGGTTTTGTGATCTTCGTCGTGATGTCCAAGGGTAATGATCTGAAACCCTTTAGATTTCCCTAGTTTAGTCATTGTTCGAGTTGTGGGATGTTTGGTCAATAGGAAGAGGGATTTTTGTTCTGTCCTAGCTCGTCAATGTTAGGTGCAGAACCTTGCGGGGGTAATTAGGGTCATTTAGAATTGGATTTAGAGATCAGTCCAATTAGAGAAAAGTTATAAAATCTTGTTAGCTTTTTAAGAAGGTCTGGATCATTAACATTGGAGTAGCGAACTAAAAGATACAGCATCGGGAAGGTTGATGTCCCGAAGTCGATTATTGCAGGACGTAGTCATGGGAAACCATTAAATTGACCAAGTGGAGAATGTGACCAAGTGGATATTCAATAGGTACGACCACTTTGTGGGCTTGAAAGTAATGTCTTAGTTTCCTTGAAGCCATTAGGAGACCGTATAGCAACTTTTGTACCCATGAATATCGTTTCTTTGGTCCATGTAAGACTTCACTTACGTAATATACTGGTCATTGGATATTGTCACGTTCAACGACCAGCACGGCACTGACTGCTTGTGGCGTCGCAGCCAAGTACATTAGCAATATTTCTCTCGATCTTGGAGATACTAAGATCGGGACATTCGTAAGGTACCTTTCGAGCTCTTCAAAGGAATCATTTACCTCTTTAGTCCATTCAAAATTTCCAAGTTTCTAAAGAAGTTTGAAGAAAGGTAATCTCTTGTCTCCTAAACATGCTATGAAATGACTTAGCGTTGCCATACAGCCGGTTAGTTTTTTTACTTCTTTCTTTGTGGTTGGAGGGTGTATTTGGTCGATGGCCGATATCTTTGCTGGGTTTGCTTCAATTCCTCTAGCTGAAACTAAGAATCCAAGAAGCTTCTTAGAAGAAACTCCAAATGCACACTTTTTTGGATTTAACTTAAGGATATGCCTTCTTAAGTTATTGAAAGTTTCTTGCAGGTCGGAGATATAATCTCCAACATTGAGGCTCTTTATGACCAGGTCATCAACATAGGCTTCAAAGTTTCAACCTATCTACGGACTAAATGTTTTTTGCATTAACCTCTGAAATGTTGTACCAGCATTTTTGAGACCAAATGGTATTTTGACATAACAATAAGTGCCATATAGTGTGATGAACGAAGTTTTCTCTTCGTCATCAAGTGGTACCATAAATACGCATCTAAAAAGCTTAATAACTCACACCCGGAAGTAGAGTCTACAAGCTGATCGATACGTGGAAGGGAAAATCATCATTCGGATAAGTTTTATTAAGATCTATGAAATCGATACACATTCTCCTTTTTCCATTACTTTTTCTAACCATTACGGGATTGGCGAGTCACTCTGGGTGGTCAACCTCACGAATATACCCAACCTTAAGGAGCGTTTCAATCTCTGACTGGATTGCTTCCTTCTGATCTGGGGCGAAGCGCCTTAGCTTTTGCTTGACCTGTTTTTTGTGAGGCCAGAGAGCTAGCTTGTGATCGATCACCTCCCTGGGGACTCCGAGCATATTAGATGCTTGCCAGGTGAATACATCCGAATTGGCTCGGAGGAAGGAGACAAGCGACTCTTCCTATTTGGGATCGAGTCCTGTCCCGATCATGTAATACCCCAAAAATTAAATCGGGAGAGAATAAATAAATCGGGAGAGAATAATTAAATCGGGAGAATGTTTCTTTTAGCAAAGCGATTGAACAGGAGAAAGAGGGGGTTTTAATGTAATACTCCGATTTATTCTACGAAAGAAAGCGTTCAAAAAAGAAATTAGATATAAAAAGGGGGGTTTCTGCAGTTCTTCGGCAACTTGGGCCTCGGGCCTTGGCCCAGGAGGCCCATGAGGGGCCGGCCACCAATAAAAGGAAGGCGGAAACCCTAGCCACACTGTAGCTATAGTACACCACCGCCGCTGTAGCATGACTACTGTAGCATGCCCCTCTCCTCCATGGTGGTGGCTCCCTTCCTCGCCGTCGGTGCTCCCTACTACTGATCAAGAAGAAGAGGAAGAGGAGGAAGAAGAGAGGAAGGGGAGAGATCGTAGGCAGGTGATCATCGTTGTTCTCAGCAGGCCCTTCATCGTGTCAAGGGTAATCGCTGTTTCCCCTTGAGTAGATGCTTAATTAGTTGTTTTAGCAAAGTCGGTTATCTAGATCGCGTTCTGTCCAGTAGTTTGATCCGCGGATTTCATGTCTTTAGAAGCAGAATCTGGGGATCCACCCTCTTAGAGATAGTTGGGTTATGTCATTAGCTTTTTGATCGTGGTCTCCAAGAACGCCCAAATCCGATTAACGGTTAGAAAGTTATGAATTGTTTAGTGCCGCTGTCCTGTTAATCTGTCAACATCCTGACAGTCTGTAGAAATCTGAGTTAATCTATTAGTTAATGACTAAATCAGAGGATCTCGTTATAATGAAAAAGATGGGTAATTTCCTCACCTTTCCAGAAAGCTAAATAACGTAAGAATTGGACTTTCGTACCAAAAGTTATGATAATTTTAGTGTACTGTCCAGAGAACCCGACGTGATAATTGATGTTCTGTAGATTGGCTTGGTCGGGGCAGTAAATGGTAGAATCAGAAGGGCTCCCCAACTAATTTTATTTAGGTAATTTAATTATCTTTTCAGAAAGTATTAGAACATCTTATTTGGACTCTTGAGCAGAAAGTTATGTATTTTAGAAGTTGACTGTCTGCAGTGAACACCAAATCGATCGGTAGAAATTGGAAGATTGGAAACGCTTGGGAGTTTAGCGAGTTCAATTGTGTTCTTATTTATGCTTTTGGTCCAGTATGCTTGTCTTAGTTTGCGTTATCATTATGTTCAGGTGGGAGCGTGATCCCAGGGGCAGCGCCCTCTTCGCGTCCACCGTTCTCACACGGTTGAGGCAAGTATAATGATGGTTATAATTTTTATTGTTGAATGGCAATGCTGGGTATATGTTATGAGAAATTGTGTGCTCCTGAGATGTGATGACGGCATAGCTAGTATTGTGCATTATTGCTGGAGATATGAGTTATGTGTTAGATTTGGTTGTTCATTAGTTGTGATGACTTTGTTTATGAGCTTGTAGTATGAAAAGGATTTTCATATGCATTATTGTTGTGGATGCATATTTGTTAATTTGAGAAATTCATACATATGCATCATGTTGGCTTATTGAAGACTTGGTCATGTGGTGACCAAGCAACTCTTGAGGTCCCCGTCATGTTAATGACGGGCTAAAGGTCCCTATGCTTGAAGAGCATGGGCTTAGGTCCCCATACACGTGGAGTATGGGCAATGGTCCCTGTACCAGATGGTACATGCATGGGTGTGCATCGACGGATCGCACTTTGCATTACTGATAAAATGCAAAAGGAAAGAGAAGGAAGAGGATCATCTTTTGAGCATATTGCATAGCATGCGTGTGTAAGATGGTTGATATGTGGGTTTGAGAGGTTTAATTGCTGATTTACATGTTTGTACGTTGTTGATGCCATTTATTATATTTGCTGAGTCTTTGGGCTCACCTCTTGTTTTTTTGTGTTTTTAGGTACCACTTGCAAGAACGGCATGCATGGGAGGGAGTAGGATTGCTAAGGATGCACTCACTACCACACACTCTTTTAAAGATGATTATCATTAGTTCATACCTTAATAATAAGCAAATTGCTTAAGGATTAATCTTGGTTATACTTGAATGTATTTGATTATTTGTAATAAAGAGAGCGGTAAATTTTGATTATGCTTGCTTATATTTTAGCTGAATTGATTGTTTATGAATGCTTTGATGAACTTTGGATGTTGAGATATTGCTAATAATATATGCATCTGTTGGAACCTCCTAGATACTTAGTTATACAAAGGAGGTTACGCTAATTTTTGTAAGATGTTTTAGTTTGAATATGTTTAAATTTACTTAATTTAGTAGCATTCTAGGCCCTTGTTTGGCTGGGGTTTTACAGATCAGCACCTTTTGGGCAGTTGCACTAGCACTTCTAGGTCCAAACAACATTTTGATGCTTTCAGGAGAAGCGTCTTTGTCGAGTGGAACTTCCTTGGTCTGGTCGGAGGGTTTTGGGACCATCTTTGGTCTTGAGCGCTTGACTTGTGTGGAAAGTGGATTAGTATTTCTGGTCGGAAGTTCATCGATTAGTTCTAGTGATTTACGATTGCATGCATATGCCATCTTTCTATCCCCTCGAACCGTAATGACTCTTTTTGGTCCTAGCATTTTTAAACTCTGATAGTCGTAATGTGTAGCTATCAGGAACTTTGACAATACCGAATGACCAAGAATTCCATTATATGCAGTTTCAAAATCTATTATATCAAATGAAATCTTCTCTATTCAGAAGTTATCTGGTCTTCCGAACGTAATCGGTAAGGAAAGTTGCCCTATCGATGTAGCAGTAGACCCCAGAACTATGCCATGGAAGGCATATTTCACAGGCTTTACTTTTGACTTAGGAATTTGCATTTCTTCCAATGCTCCCGTAAATAAAATATTTAGAGAATTACCACCATCTACTAAAACTCGATTGACTTTGCAATTATTTATAGTAGGTTCTACAACAATATGGAACCTACCTGGTCAAGTTGAAGGGATAGGGCGGTCTTCTTTGCTGAAGGAGATGACTGTCTCCGACCACCTGGATGGCTTGACGGTGATTGAAGATTCTACGAGGTTCACTTCCTGCTCCACGACCTTGAAATGGTGTTTGGATTAGTATAAGGAGGATCCACCAAAGATCATATTGATGGTGTGTTGTGTCTCCTGATACTCCATCTCTTCGTCGCCATCCTTATCTTTTTTGGAGCTTGGCTCCCCCAAGCACTTGTATGAAAGGGAAAGGACCTTTACCTGAGTAATAGTCTTCTAGCTTCTTTCACTAGGTTCGACAGGTGCGTAGATCATGCCCTGCCACCTGATGAACTGGACACCACTTCTTGTTCTTTTTTATTTATCGGTCGAAGCTTTTGCTTTATTACGACTGGAATAATCCTTCTTGCCCTTGGTGAACTTCTCAAGAATTGCAAGCACCTCTTTGTTGTTGGGCTTGCGACTCTTCTTACCTTTAAGGGCCTTCTTGTGTTTCTTCTCTGGTTTATCCAGGTCGGGTTGACGGATTTTCTCTTTTCGATCATTGGCTTTATTCCATTCGACTGCTTCACTGGAGGCTGCATACCTATCGGCCATGTCGAAGAGCTCGACAGTCGTTCATGGAGTATTCATAGCGATGTCCTCCATAAACCGTCAATTCCTTAACCTTGCTTTAAAAGCCTGAATGACAGAAGAATCTGCGACCACGGGAATAGAGTTACGAACCTGGCTAAACCTGTTAATGTACCGCCGAATGGTTTCATTAGGCTTCTGTTAGATCCAATGGAGATCGTCTTCCTTTCCGAGGTGATCGTTAGTCCTGCGAAAGTTTGCGATCAACAGGTCACAGAGTTGCTTTAAGGTGTTGATTGATTTGACCAGTAGGTTGAGCAACCAAGACTAGACTGATCCCTCGAGTACCGTGGGCAAGTAGTTTGCCATCACATTATCATTACCACCACCAGCTCTGATGGCGGTAGTATAGATCTGGAGGAATTCTAATGGATTCTAAGTTCCATTAAATTTCTCCATGTTTTCTGGTTGGAACTTGTCCAGCCAGCGCACTGCTTGGAGCCCTACCCAGAATGCTCGACAGCCCGCAATTGAGTCATGTCGCCTTCTTTAAAAAAGAGAGCCAGATTGTAATCAGCTGGGGATCGATTCTGCTAGTTGACATATCGAGTATCCGGTGTCCCAATCCAGTTGTGGATGTTAGTATAACACCTTCGACCGACTGCCTAGTTTAGATGATGCCAAAGATCACCCGAGCCAAGCAACCACTCGTCTTGACGAGGGGGTGGAGTGGCTGCATGGAAGAGTCATCTTCCCTCTTCCCTCGTGACTCTCTTGTCTGAATCTATGAGGAGGTCTTGGTATCAAACGGTCTCTAATTCGACCACGTTGACCCCTGCTAAGGGAGGAATGATGGAACGAAGTCAAAGTATGACTTTGTGAATTCCTTTGTTCCCTATACATCTTTGTACGTTGCATGGCCTGCTGAAGAATCTCTGATACCTGCCCTGCAAGCTGAACATACCTCGGAGTCTCTGCTAGAGTAGGGTCCGGGTTATTTAGAATAACATGAACTCGTTGCAGGTTCTGGATTGTTACCGAGGGTCTTGAAGGATTCCTGTTGGTAGAAGGTGTTCGATGACTTGAAATCTCTCCTGATCCTCTTGCTTGTCTCGTTCGACCCATCATACGCACTGGGGTACAAACATATGAATTAACTGATTGATGTCCACTAGTTCCATTGCCTCCGCCATCTCGGGTTGGCGCTTGAGTGCCTACACCATTTCCTCCAACGGGTGTTGGCAGGTTACGCTGTGGAGGATCATGCACGACATCATGATTGGTATCATCGATTGGGTTAACTTCGTGCCTCCAATAGCAGTCTCCTAACGAGCTCCCCTCGTAACTAAGGGAGAGCCTTCCACTACTTTAGCAAGGAGTATCCGCGACGGAGAGCGGTTTAAGATTACCACTTCCGGTGGGCTTTGTGGTGGACTCAGCCTGATCCGACGGATTCTCGATCTTATGCTGAGTTTCATCATTCTCACCTATCCTTCAACCTATGGCAATTTCATTAACACCGTTACCAGGTGTCGGCTGGCCCGCGGAATAGCTAGGAGCCATTGGTGAATATCGGTCGCATATGATTGTATCGAGAGCACCCTGACTCTCTGGTTGCAGCGTTGAGCTTTTGTCACCATTTTTGCCGGTCGAAAGAACTGGGCTTACAAAGGCGTTCGGCCATTCCAAACTGGTCGGAACAACCGAATTCTCTAGGAGCGCCACTGATTGTGACGGTGAATCTTCCTCCATCCGGTCGATCCCATTGGTCTTAGCGAGTGGTGGGCCTAAGATGGAAGAGGATGATGACGACATCACGTCGTGTTCCATGGCGTGGATGCATGCGTCCATATCGAGGTTGGAATAGTCTGCCAAATCGAACCAGTTCTCCTCATCCCATGTTCCTACCATCCATGCATCCATATCGCGGTTGGAATAGTCTGCCAAATCGAACTAGTTCTCCTCATCCCATGTTCCTACCATAATCGCATAAGCGACAAGGGAACAGAAGGAAAATGAGGATTGCTGAGTGAAGAAATGTTCAAGAACTCAACGCCTTCTTCTCCACAGATGACGCTAGCTGTTACGATCAAGTCGCCGATCTTATGAAATGAAATAAGGAAAATGGCTTAGAGTTCTTGGAGGAGAACATGGTTGATCTTTATTGCAATGAGCTGACTATTACAGGGGTGCCTTTGTAAGACGACATATTAGTCCTAATTACACTGAGTATATTGCTTCGTGCACTTCAATTTACTTTAGATTGAATCCAATTGGCCTTGATTCTATTGATCGTGATCTCTCTCCGATCTCTGGGTTTCTGTCTCTCCTTTGTTGTTCATCATCCATCTTTAAATACCTAGCGAAGAGGTGACGGTTACTTCTAGAGAAGACACCTTTCGGGGAACGTCATGTATGGTCAGAGGATCAGTTGCAGTTAGTGAAATGCTAACCAATCACTGGTTGATGTCAGTGGGAGGCAAAACTGTATAGCGGTTATTGCTAGTGACTTAGGGCTGAAAGTGTCGTGTGGTTTGGAGCATATAAAACATGTGTTCCATTCATCACACGGAAGGAATATACATGGAATCAAATCCAAGTACCAGTTCAAAGATCTTACGAGTGGTTTAACTAGTTGGGCAATAGGCATAGGACCTCTCCAACTAGGGTACTCATAAAGCAAACCCTAGGATTCTCCCGACCATAGGGATCATTAACCACGGGGGTTATTACCATAAAAGGGGATATGGTCTTTAATTAAATGTTTTAAAAAATAATTAGGAATGTAATCCTCATTAGTGTGCTTCAATAAATAGTGTTGATATATTCATTTCATCGGATAGTATGAAATTATCTACTCTTATTATTTGGTATATCATGCTGCAGTGACAAGATATTTCTACATATTTGGGTCTGGCCTTTTAGGAGAGTTTTTATTCAGGACCTAAGTTGAAGATGTTTTCCTCTCAAGTATGTGCACAAGTTTATCTTTGTAGCAGTATCTTTATGCAGTCAATATGTGATTTTGGTCTTTTTTTTGTTGTAAGGGTTTATTCCTCTTTTCTAATTTATCAACCTTGTTGATTCTGCATGCTAGCTTAGTATTTTCTGCATACTAGCCTTACACCTCACATGCTCTAATTTTAGGCTTTATGTGTACCGAGTCCATTGATTATATGCCGTAGGTTTTTGTTTCAACAAATACATGACATGGAGAAGACACAAATAACTCCTCTCCCTCTATATAATGTGCACGTTGATTTCCCTATTATATTTCTTGTGACCAGTTTTTGTAAATTACCTAGGAGGCAAATCATCTTTAAAGCAGTAATACTAGCTATGTGGTAGTTATCATGAAATGTTAGCACTCTATAACGATTTGAGTTGGTTTACATCGGTGCTTTTCATAAACTTTCATGACTTCCATGAACATCACTCTTTTGGACCTTCGAGTCCTCGAGAATGCCATAACAGAACTTTTAAAGTTGTGATCTTGTACGTAGGCCAAATGTACAAGTCTTGACTTTTGATGCAATTTGCCTCAAAGTCTACTTATGTATTTTCTCAACTTTTTCAAATTTTGGAAATGAACCCTGAGGATGAAGCTGAAGAGGATGGTGGTAACATTGATCTGAACTCACAAATAAAAGGAAAATGTGTTATTCTAAAGACATCTACAAGACTAGTAAATAAACTTGCTCAACCTTTCTGTGGCGCCTATACCTTTAGTCATATGCATGAACCTTTTCCATGAATTGCCAAACAAGCAGTGGAGTATTAGTCTGTTTTCAATTTTGTAACCTCTTTATCTCTTCTTAAACACCACCAATTTGGATTTCACTTGAAGTTGGCATTTTTTTTTTTGCGTCAAGCTCACTTGGGAATTGATACCATCAATCACAGATAACAACATTGTTGAAGTTGAACTATATATTATAGTTGTGTGCAACATTAATATTCCTGTTCTACACACAACATTTTTGCTCTTAATTAATTTTCTTTCTATCCATATCTAATCTTGAGTGTGTGGAGTTATGGAATATTTGAATTTAGACTCTAACATGATTTACCTCCATATACCATTTGATGAACGACATTAGTTCTATCTCCATAATTATCTTTTTCTTAGACACAAATACTTGCGTTCGCCATCGCACACCAAGGTGCGCGCAGATTTCTAGTTGATACTATAAGAGCAAAAGAGGTGTAGCTCAGGCTGCATTCTCCACAGCAGAAAATGGTAAAATTACAGATTGGGAAAGAGCAAACTTCACAGGAAACTGTGGCTGTGACCCTGGAAATTTCCACAGGACTGTCTATTGTGGATGTAACACACGATAGTTGTCAAGACCCAGATTTTACAATCCGGAACCCTTTATGTATATCAGCATTAGTCCTTGGATCAATATCTAGTGCGAACAGTTACATAATTGAATATACACATATATCTTGCAAACGTAAAACTATTGCATAATATTGAACAAAAGAGTGTGACCGTATGTTCGAAGCTCACAATTACCGCCCTTTCAGGCTAAACAACTCGAATAAACTGCAGCGGAAGAAGATAACTCCAAGTGATGGCCCATCCATATGCTCACAGATAATTGACCGGGCCTCGCGATCTAGTACTCTGGGTGTCCTTCGTTGTAACCACACATGTAGAAGTCGTAATCCTCCTCGACATCATTGTAGGCTTCTGAGATTTGTTTTGAGTGTAACATGTGAGTACAAAAAGTACTTCGGAAGTCTTTTAAAAAATACAATATGCAAGCTTAACAATGAGGCTTATATGATATTTCTTTTTGCACAGCGCAGTAGTTTTTATAAAGGGCACGACAACGGGTCAGACGTACGGTGGGAGCCTTCCCACCGTACAGTCCTAATCCCCCATTGCAACATAGAGAAACAGATGCAACATTTCATATAAAAAATTATGCAACAAATTTTCCCCTTATGTGCAACAATTTTTCTCCACGGTTGCAACAAAAATTTACCAAGGTCACAACATCTAACAAACACAACTATGTATCATAATTACAGAGAGGATGCACTACTAATGCCCCCATTGCAACATAGAGAAACAACAGATGCAACATTTTTTTTGACTTGCTGCAACATATCAAAAATTATGCAACAAATGTTCCCCTTGTGTGCAACAATTTTTCTCCACGGTTGCAACAAAATTTTACCAAGGTCGCAACATCAAACAAACACAACTACGGATCATAATTACAGAGAGGATGCGCTCCGAGTGGCAGGGTCGGCTCGAAGGTGGAGGCCAGAGCAGCGGAGGATCATCGCCCGCCTCGGCTCGACAGCTTCTCCCACATCGTGTTTGGAGGCGGTCCAGGCGGCTGCAGAGCCCTAGCGGGGCTGAGGCGAGAGGAATGGAAGGAAGCGCCGAGAAGAGGAGCCCAGGCGGGAGAGAGGCGGCGGCTCCGACGACCGAAAGGGATGATGCAGTGGCGTCGTCGCGGAGAGCAGGTGTGGACGCTGAGGGTGAGGGCCGTCGCGTCGAGGTAGCCGGGCGAATCACGCGGCGGCAGCAGCTAGCTGGCGAGCTCGCACGTGCGACGCTTGCGCTCAAGTTGGTCTCCTTGCTTGTTGGGTCAGCCGTGGCATTGGGGTTGCCGCGCCGCGAGGAGAGCTCCGCAAGGCGGAGCTCGGAAGTGGCCAAGGGAGGGGGAGGGGGATGAGCGATGGAGATGGAGGCCGACTGGGGTGGGGGATGAGCGAGATGGGGTATGGGGAAAATGAAGCGAACGGATAAGGAATAAGTGGCGCTGAGATGGGCGTGAGAAGATAAAGTGGAGTGGAGAATGGGTTTGACGTCCGGCGCACCGTACGTACGCTCCCTATCATTTCCCTTTTATAAAATATAAAAAACAACCGTTCGACCAAAGTAGTTTCTATAATTAAACTAACTATTTCACTGGTCCGACAGATTGCGGTCGCACCTCGTGTCAACGTACGCCTCTTGCCTTTTGCCGTTGATGGGCGCGTAGTAGTATACGTTCGTTTCGTACGCCTTGCTGCTCGAGATTCTAGACCTCGGCTGAGCTCTCGCATAAGGTCGTCTCGGCCCGCCGGTCTCTCTCCGGTCAGTGCGAGCGTGCAACCGATAGCCGTGCATATGCTGGACTCCGACCAGGCGTGTTCCGATCAAGTGATGCTCAGTGCAAGTGCCCAGCATGAGTTGAGACAAGGAACTCGGGCTAACCAGTTGCGTAGATAATTGCGTCATGCCCTGTTGATGGCCAAATGCAAATTTATGGACCTGGACCGGAGTACCGAGTATGTATTATCACGTAGTTTCTAGCAAATGATCCTTGGCTGCTGCCCCGGCATGTGTGATTTCTCTGATGAAAAGCGTGTCCTGTGCTTGCACGGATATGTTGAACCTATCTGAGTAGGCTCTTGTATGTACCCTAATTTTATTTCCTTTAATAGATAACTAGGTAGGAATGACGCGCTACGCTGCGCTGCGCCCATGAAATCCAACATGAAGGATGAGATATCAATGTGAAACAAATCACTTCATAGTCAAATACTTTGCATGAAAGGCATAAACGCCAGCAAAAAGATACAATACACCGTAGAAGTTACAACAAATGTGGCTAGGTGATATGAGGAACACCTCAACATGTGTTCGCAGAGGCTGTGTGAGTTTCTAACTTGCAAAATAAACCAAAAATTGAAAACTAACTGGATCACAGGAGAAGAAAGAACCATAAGCTATATGCAAGATCAGAGTTGGTGGTGAAGGTTTGTATTCTTTCACGAATCATTCCAACTGAGCCGAATCAGTCCAACTGAGCACGTAGGATGCACAAAGCTGCATGGTACACAAAGAAGGCAACAAAAAAATAGCTATTTCCGTTAAAATACTCTGTACTATAACTCTATTATAAATAGAGAACACGGTGTATTGTTCAAAGAGATATTTCGAAAACTGGATGGTACATGAGGAGCAGCAGCTAAATCTTACTGTTATCATGTTTGGGACAATTGTTTTTTTTGGTGACACCAACGGCCTGAGCTTTTAGAATCTGGAATATAGAGAGGCGTGGCATATGAATAGAATATAGCTCCACGATCTGAAAGTAAAAATAGAAAATAACAATGGGCATTGGTTATATGTAGAGAGATGCCTCATCATTGTTTCATATTGCTTGCTCATTAATCTTCATTGTCAGGGACTCGGGGGATTAACAATTCTCAAAAGCTGTCATTTTCCTTTTCTTGTGGATGTTAAGCTCTAGTTTGCAGTGCTCCAGCGATGCATGGTCCATTTTATTGTTAATCATAACATCATGCAGACAATGGTAATTGCAGCCTCCTAGAAATGGCGCACAATTTGTTTTTAGTCATTTAACTAAGAAGTGGTACGCATAACCAGTAAGTGGCATTGAATTTTCCAATGGTGAATCTTGTCCAACAGTTGTCTAGACTTCATCATCTGGAAATTTCTACTTGGCATTGTCATTGCTGATATCATATATGCCATGTTTATTGGATGGTATAACAATAACCTAATGGAACCAAAGAGCATTGAATTAGACTGAGGTAATGAGTTCTTGACATATCCTCAATAAACAAGCCAATTGTGAGCAGGGAGAAAAAAGAACCTCTCCACCGCGAAAATGGAATTAGATCGGGAAAATGGAATTTGGCAAGAAGGGCTTATGTACCATGAACTGTCACTTTATATCCAGACATCATCAGGTTTCTTGTAATATGGGAGGCATAATTTCTGAGCCTTATGAATGCAACACTCTAAAAGGTACAAACCATTCATACGAAAACTAACAAAATAGTATCTTAAATCAGGATGCAGTGAACAGATGCAGAAAATGAAAGTTTAGTCCTTTTTAACTAAACCCTGGTGAAAGGCCAAGTTGATATAGGCATACAAAACCAGTTGAGCAAGTAATTTAGCACCTAGCTTTAGCGTTGTTTGTGTAAAAATCTTCCCGCACAAAACAAAAATTTGATTGTGGATTTTTAAACTAATGAATAAGCTTAATAAGATCCAACATTGGGTGCAGAACAACAAATTTACGGGAACAATGACGTGCAGAGCTGAGAGAGAATCATCTTACCTTGGGCCTGACTCTTTGAGTAATCCTAGCTTTTGGATGAGAGCTTTAAAAAAAGGCCTTGTTAATAGGACTAACACCACTATCTTATGTCAATCCTATAAGAACAGGACATATGATTCTGAACTGAAATTAGACAATCACTCTATCAGGGAAACTCTATAAGAGGGCAGACATCATGGTATATTACAGAACATGCAAGAGATCCGTGATGTGACCAAAGACTAACTATCACATTACTGTGGCTCCACGTCACCATCGACACTCACAGCAAATATGCCCACCTGTGATCTGAACACTAACAACTGAAAAATAGTGTTTAACCAACAACAACTAAAACCATCAGAAAGTACAAATGCATTACTGCTAACTCACCGCATAGACTGGAAGAGATCATCACCTTTAATTTTTTTAACATATCATATGTCTCCAGTAGAAAGCTATTATATTGTCACTTTTTCTCAAGAAGCACCAATCTGCATTTCCTTCAGTGAAAAACAAAGAAGAAGGTGTATTGATCCTTTTGGTTGCATTAATAAAGGGAGCGAAGAAAGCGCCTTATATGAAGTACAGTATAATAGCTTGCTTTAGTGATAAAATCTCAGCCATGCAAGTGTAGCACATCGCAAACACGTTTAATGAGGATGATATTCTATAACCTGAGCAATCCCTAGAGATCCCAAACAATGGGACATGTATCTTCAATTTAGGACCACAATATTCATTTACAGAAACTAATAAAAGATGGATCACGCACCCAAGCACGAACATAAAAATAGGATGAAGCAGTTCCCAGTACCACATCTCTGTAGACGCAAGAATCAAGAGTTAAACGAGACGTCAGAACACAAATTCAAAGGATGCAGGATAAGACATCAGCAATGATACTGTTCTACAGTTAGTTGAACACCAGTAGAAGTTTTTAAACTCCTATAGAGAAACTAAAGAACACTTACACTAGGGGAGGATCTTCCAGCGCTGGTTGTCTCCCTCGCACCACTTGCACAGCACGATCTCGGTGCCGACGTGAGCGCCGCCGTGCTCCTTGTTGCCATGGAAGGCATCAAAGTTGAGGTAGATGTTGTTCACCATGCGGATACACCGGAAGCCCTTGCCGACGTCGCGGCACTCCGCCCACAAAGACCGACTCGTCCGGTACTTCAGTTGTAAGGCACAAGCTTCACCAACACAAAGACCACCATAATATCGATATCATCGATCATTGTATAAGATCTGTTGCCAAATGAATGTTTGCTTGAAATCACGCATAAATAATATGAGTGATTTGCTTACGTGGTGGCCCTAGCCAATAGAGTGCTTGATGGCCCATTGGTGACCTTGTTCACCAAAGACGAACGCAGGTACCCTTCCTCGCCCCTAACCCCATTGCGGTGCCTCATGTCCTTGATCCAATGCTACACAAAGATTCAAACGAAATCATCAAGGAAAGTACCCACAAACAAAACCAACACAAGCTATTTGGGTAGGCGTTGTTGTTGCGGATGTTGAGGCTGTGGTCCTCACCAGGCTTGCATAAGACGCGGAAGGTGTGCACGGGCACCCCGATGGTCTGAGCTATGCAGTGCCGGTCTTGGCGCCGATCACAGGCGCCGGGCCCCCAAGGCAAGATCGACAGTTGTGCCATCGTGGAAGGCAGCAAGTGTGGGTGAAAGGGAGGGGGCATGCGATGGGTGCAATGCTGGCGAAGGGGAGGAGGTGGGCGATGGGCGCGGCGCGGACGAAGGGGAGGAGGCGGGCGGCAAGGGGGGCAGCACGGGCAAAGGGGAGGAGGAGGGCATCGTGGGTGAAGGGGAGGAGGGGGCGAAGGGGAGCAGGCGGCCGAAGGGGAGGAGGTGACCAACGCGGGTGAAGGGAATGAGGGGGGCGGAGGGGAGGAGGTGGGTAGTGCGGGCGACGGGGAGGAGAGGGCGACGAGGGCGGGGCACGACTGTGAGGGGGAGGAGGCTTGCTACACGTGCGACGTGGGCGAAGGGTGGGAGGAGGGTGGCAGGGACGACGCGCCCGAAGGGGGGGGGCGCCCAACGTGAAAGGCAGGGAGGAGGGGGCGGCGGCGGCATCGACGGCAGGGGAGGAAGGCAACATGAGGTCAGGGAGGAGGTAGGGATGGAAGGCGAGGACAGATGAGCGGAGGACGCGGGGAGTCGAACGCAAGGGTAGAGCAGCTGCTGGCGATGCGACAAGAAGAAGGACGAAAGAGGTAGGAAGCTTCCCACAAGAAGCTGACGCGAATCGATATGAAAGAGACGCGAAAGGCACGTGTGCAGGCGAGCCACGAGGCTGGAGCAACGTAGTAATGAACGATTGGTGCGCGCAACTGGATCAGAGACGGCGCGATCGGGAAATAGGCACCATGATGAAGCAACTGCAGAAAGGCTCGGAGAAGCGGAATCGGCGAGCGCGTGGCAGCTTACGCTTGGAGGACTAAATGTACGGGGATGCTCAGGAGGCACCATTCTCACCAGCTTTAGTAAAAAGAAAGATTAGATATCGTGTAGAGAGAGAGCTAACTAGCTGGCTAGGGCCCTACAAGAGCTGAATTTTTGGCAGTATTGTCAAGTTTTTGTCACTTATTTATAGATATGGCCGTGTACAAATTTTTTGTGTACAAATTTAGCCACTTACCACACAGCTACCGTGCAGCACCTCACCGCCCGCCGCCACGCATCCACGCCCGCCGCCATGCGGTAACACTGCCGCACGGCTGCCATGCGGTGATGTTGCCGCACGGCCACCGTGTGGTGGTGCTACCGCACGGCCACCGTGCGGTAGCACCCACGGCCCACCACGTGCCCCCCTCCGGAATTAGGGTTAGGTTTAAGCAAGTTTTGGTGATTTTTGTTTTAATTTTAAAATATAGCAAACAACTTCAAATTTTTTTGAAATTTTATGTGGAGCCTCCCGACACAGTGTACTTGTTTGTGTAAATTTGCCATAATTTTATTCATTCAGAACCGCCATGTGCCCTCTCCCCCAATTAGGGTTTCGGTTTTGCCCCTCTCCGATTAGGTTTTGCCATAATTTTATGTGGAGCCTTTGACAGAGTGTAAATTTGCCATAATTTTATTCGTTCAGAATTTTTCTCGTAATTTGTACGGAAGTAGACCCGAGGAGGAATCATGTGGCAGCGCTGTGTCACGTCTTTGTGGGAAGCAGACTCGTTGGGTCACGTCACTACAGGAAGCGGCCTCATCGAGTCACATCGTCTGGAAAAGCTGGGGAGGTAGAGTTGTCATTTCCCTCTTAATCGCGTGGTCTTGTCATTCGGAAAAGTTAGCGTCGCAGTGTGTTGTCTTGTCATTTTGAAAATACAAAGACGTTTCTATACATAAAATTTGAAGTGTTACAAGTATTACATGATAAACGCGCTAACTCCCTCGGGATTTACAGTCATTACATGAACCAATTTAAGAACTTTTCATACATAAAATTAGAAGCCCGAGTTCACATGATACAATATGGCTCACTCGTCTGAGCCACTACCCTCTGCTTGTTGCGGCAGTTTCCGCATGCACCTGGATATCCTGCTTGGGCATGCTGGGGAACACCATGACGCCGGCCAGACTCGCTGGATGTTCTACATTTACAAATCTATACAAACAGTACACTTTTATGAAATTGCGTGAACAATTTTGGATGAATAAAATTATGGCAAATTTACACTGTGTCGAGAGGCTCCACATAAAATTTCATAATTTTTTGAACTCATTTGTTATATTTAAAAAGTCCTACGAATAGAGCGAAACAGAAACCCTAATTAGAGAAGGGCGAAACAAAAACCCTAATGGGGGAAGAGGGCACGTGGCGGTTCTGGATGAATAAAATTATAGCAAATTTACACAAGCAAGTACACTTTGTCGGGAGGCTCCACGTAAAATTTCATAATATTTTGAAATCGTTTGCTATATCTTAAAATTCAAACAAAAATCGCCGAAACCCGCTTAAACCTAACCCTAATTCTGGAGAGGAGACACGTGGCGGGCTGTGGGTGCTACCGCACGCACTACTACAAAAAGGCTAATACTGGACGCCTCATCACAGACGGTTGACCAAAACCGTCTATATTACATGCAATCACAGACGGTTTTGGTTTAGAGACCGTCTGTGTTACTGGCTGAGCTAAAAACCGTCGGTGAAGAGGTAATATCACAGACGGTTCATGTTGAAAACCGTTTGTGAAGTATCATAGACGGTTCTTGTTAATAATCGTCTATGATAATTCTACATATCATAGACGGTTTTCAACAAAGAACCATCTGTGAAATATCACAAATGGTTCTTAAAAATAACCGTATGTGATATTACCACATATCACAGACGGTTTTTTGTTATATACCTCTGTGATAATATCGCCTGTTTCAATGCGTTTTCTTCTTTATGCCGCCGCTCCCCTCGATGCTCTTCGTTAGCATCGATCCGCTTCGCCCCGGCGCGTCTCTTTGTCTCACACTCGAATTTATACCTTGTTTTATAAAAGGATCATCGCCATCGAAGATGATCATCCCACATACTTATAAAAATGTAAATGGCTACCTCTTCCTTGTCGCCGTATTGATGGCCTACCGCCGCACTTTGTCTGAGCACCTCTCTCGTTGTATGTTGAACCGTGCTGCGGAAGAACACTGTTTCAACAGTGTCTTCACTCCTACGTCGGCTGAGAATTTGCCGGAGCAGGTGACGGCCACCTTCCGCCGTCTTGACATCCTCCTCTGCCGCATCTTCCGGGTGATCTCCCACTTTCGGGGGGTTGTCCACGCAGCATGAGAAGGATGAGATAGTATCCACGGGCAACCTCATTGAGCCCCTGCAAGTTTAAAAAGTATGGATGCAAGGAGAGCGTCAGGACATCCAATTACCTGGATGTTGTTGATAGGTAATTAGACGTCGTTATGTTCAGAAAGTGACGTTGATGCGCAGGTACTCCGACTGGGAAGTGGCATCATCTATCAGCAACCAACAATTATTGACCATGTAATTGTCTTTAAACCCAACAAGAACACCAAGCAACAAGTTGAGAATTCTTTTGAAATGTGAGAATGGTTGCTTGGTGTTCTTGTTGGGTTTAAAGACGATTACATGCTCAAGAATGGTTAGTTGCTGATACATGATGCCACTTCCCAGTCGGAATACCTGCGCGTCCGCACCATAAAATCAGACGGCTCATGAAACCGTCTGTGATGACGTCTTTGAACCGTCTGTGAATACCTTTTCTGTAGTAGTGACGGCGGCGGCGGCGCAAGACTACCGCATGGTCGCCGCACGACCTAATATCGAGGGGGACACGTGGCGGGCGTGGGCGCCATCAAGACGGCAACCATGCAGCGTGGACGCGTGGCAACCAGTGGTGAGGTGTCGCATGGTGGCTGTGTGGTAAGCAGCCAAATTTGTAAAAAAAAACAATTGTATGAGGCCATATCCATAAATACGCAACAAAAACTTGACAATACTGCCAAAAATTTGCAAGGGCTGTAGCAATGGTCTCGCATGGCACGGCTACAGCTTTTCTGAAAAGTAGGGCTGAACAACTGGAGGATTGAACAATGATTTAAAAACGTTTGATGTTTAGTAGTCTGGCTTTTAGGTAAATTGGCTAGAGCTTCTAAGTTGGGAAATGTCTAAAATACCCCTAAGGCAAATGATAGCTTGTTTGATGTCATTTAACGAAAATTGATGGCAATTTGGACACAATTAAATCTTAACGACAATTAACGACAAATTACACACAAGTAAATATTAACAACAAATAACGCAATAGCTGGCAATTAATGTGAATTGATATATTTCCATGCTTACACAAGTAATCAATTCAATAATTACATAAATAATTTATTATATTAGAAAAATAAAAAAGGAAATTAACTATATAAAAAAAGAAAGGAAGAAAATGAAAGTGGTGGTGACGGCAGGAGGAGGACGGCGACGGCACTAGGGGAGGGAGAAGGAGGACGGCGACGTCCGGAAGGAGAAGGGCAGTGGCACCAGGGGAGGGAGGAGGGCGGCGACATCGGTGCGGGAGGAGGAGGGAGGGAGGAAGGAGTGGCCAGGCGGGCGTGGCTGGGGCTAGGCTTTTAGGCAGGTAGTGGAGGAGGGGGTTAATTTGGAGGTTTTGTTCAGTAGTAAGGGCCGGGGTAAATAACTCTGAACTCTAGGGGTAAACTCCCACCAAAACCGTGGGAAGCTGTCCCCGAACGACTTCCGGCTTTTGCCAAAATAGCTGGAGAAAGCTACCTGTTTATTACAGCTCCCAGCTTTTCTAAGTGAAAAGCTAAAGTTGAAGCCGTCCAAAATAGATCCTGAATGCTATACGTACGATCGAACTACTTCTGCTCAAGAGGAGTAATTCCGATATGTACTACATGCAGAGCATAATATCGCCGGAAAAAGATCTCCTCGTTTTAGAGAGAGAAAGCTAGATGTTCGGAAAGGAGAAAGATAAAAAAAAAGGAGTGACGTGCTGGGACGGGATTCCGATCAATGGGCTTGATCGTGTACCGAAGAATATACTGTAGACTAATATTGCTTTGAGCATTTTTAATATATTGAATCAATGTTGGTTCAAAGAGATGAAATGTAAGTATTTATAGAACTGAGCAACTTTTTCTCCAATATTGAAGAATCTAGACCCACCATTCACTACTACAAAACAGGCTATAGTAGACGCCCCATCACAGACGGTTCCTTTGGAACCGCTCGTGTTGGGTCTGTTCGACTCGGTTGGCGCCGCCACCAGACCGCCGCCTCTGGAGGCCTATCACGACGGTTCTTATTTAGAACCGCTCTGTGATAGTCATTTATCACGAGCGGTTCATTAATAGAACCGCTCGTGATAATCCAGCCAATCACAGACGGTTCTTATTGAGACGGTTCTGAATAAGAACCATCTGTGATAATTAGTTATCACAGACGGTTCTTAATTAGAACCGTTTGTGATATCCTCGCTTCCTCTCGTCAGACCGCCACGCCCTCGCCGCACCGCCGCCTCGAGGTTCTATGTCACGATGGTTCTCTAATAGAACCGTCAGGATGATCACTGACGGTTCTATTAAAAACCGCTCAGGATAGGTGCTATCCGCGACGGTTCTTAACAAGAACCGCTCTCGATTGTTGGGCGGAAACGAAAATTTGAACATAATGGGCGGGCTGTCAAACTCGCTTTATATAACCTCCATCTTCTCCTCTGCGGTCTCTCCTCCTCTGCCATTTCTCCTCCTTTGCCATTTCTCCTCCTCACACCTTGCGCCTGCCTCCGCCGAGCTTGTCGCTCGCGACCTCCGCCGAGCTTGTCGCCCACGGCCTCCTCCAACTCGTCCGGCCTCATCACATCGGCCTCATCCGAACCATCACCCCGGCCTCCTCCCTCGCCCGACCTCGTCATCACCGGCATCCCACGACCTCGCCGCCTTGGCCTCCTCCTGCCCGTCGCCTCACCTCCCACGACCTCACTCTCTCGCTCCCCCTTTGCTTTGTGATGTGGATTACCGAGTTGATGCTCTTGTGATGTGGGTGATGCTCTTGTGATGTGTGTAGTTCATGTTGAGTTGTTTGGTTTGGGCAAAAATATGGATGGTAGATCGCGACTGCTCGGTAAAATCATCATAACTTTTGCATACGAACTCGATTATGACGTTCTTTGGCTTGTTGGAAAGCTAACGAAAAGCTCAATCCGAAAATTCATAAGTCAATGTTAGATTCTCTTTGCGAGGTCTCAAAAAAGTGAAAACCCCAAAAAGGTCGTTTAGGGCCTCTAAACGGCCTCCAAGTTTTAGCAAACCGCTTCGGTTTTTTTTGCGAGAAAAGGCTATCACGCACGGTTCTAAACAAGAACCGCTCTGGAAAACTCATCATAGACGGTTCAACAAGAACCGCTCGTGATAACAACCTTCACGCAGACGGTTTTAATGAAAACCGCTCGTGATATTCTCGATCACGGACGGTTTTTGATGAAAACCGTCGTGATAATAGCCTTCACTGACGGTTTCAACAAAAACCGCTCGTGCTAGTGCGTATCACGGCGGTTTTGAACCGCTCAGGATAACTACTGTTATCACTGCATCAACAAATATAGACGGTTCGAAACTGTTCGTGATGACGGTTCCAACCGTCTGCGTGATGAGGCTTCCTGTAGTAGTGATTATAAGTTAACAGAGTATTTTAGTAATTAATGATAAATTTATTTGTGAGGCTAACACTTCTATTGTTATACATATAGCTTAGTCTCAATTAGATAAAAAGGTAAAAATCATGGAGGTATGCATTCGACATGTAACGCCCTAGTTTTTCCGTGTGTTTGAAAATTCGAGATTTAAAAACCCACCCTTCGGTTTTGTTGATTGGCTCAAGCTTAATTTGGAGATTTTGAAAATTTGGAGGTTTAATATGAATTAACCTAACTTCAATTAATTCAAGTTTGGTTTATTTGGAGTTATTTGTGCTCTGGTGTTGTCTTTTCCTTCTCTCTGTTCGTCCAGGTCTCCCCATGCGGACCTCCCCTCGTCTCTGTTTAGACCTTCCTTTGGTTTAGATCTCCTTTTGGTCTAAACCTCCTTCTTTGTTTGGACCTTCCTTCGGTTTTGACTCTCCCTTGGGTCACGACCACCCCGAGGTGCTCCAAGCTCGAGTATGTGTTTCAAACATCCTTGATTTCCGAAATTCAAAGTTTGAGTTGAATCTCTCCCTTTCGGACCTTCCTCTCGTTCAACCCTCTTCTCTTCCCGTTCCCCAAGACCTCCCTTGCGTCCATCTTGGCCGTCAAGACCTCCCTTGCGTCCATCTTGACCGTCAGGACCTCCCTTGAGTTCATCTTGACCGTCATGACCTCCCTTGTGTTCATCTTGACCATTAGGACATCCCTTGTGTTCATCTTGACTGTCAGACCTCCCTTCATTTGGATCTGAGGGTCTAGACCTCCTTTCGTTTGGATCAGAGGGTCCAGATCTCTCTTTTCGTTTAGATCTCTTCACTTGTCAGCCCTTTCCTCTCTCTTCGTGCGAGCGCGCTCAGTCCGAGCCGTCCGATCGTGCCTAGACGGCCCGATCGGGATGAAGCGTTCGGACGGTCCAAACGTTCATATCCCTTTTGGACCGCCTGATCAAAATCGGACGGCCACGCTTCGCCACGCTTTGCTTTGTTCCTCAGGACCTCCTCATCCTCAGGATCTTTTGGTCTTTTTGCAAAGACCACCCTCCTGGTTCGTGACCTCCTCCTTTTGTCGTTTTGCCATGACCTCCTTTGGTCGGGACCTCCCTGTGGTCTTTTTGCAAAGACCACCCTTCTTGGTCTTTTTGTAAAGACTGACTCCTCGTGATCTTTTTGCAAAGACCACCCTCGTGGTCAAGACCACTCCCTGGTGGTCACAACCTCCCCTTTCGGCCACGACCTCCCCTTTGGTCGGGGCCTTCATTGTGGTCTTTTTGCAAAGTCCACCCTCCTGGTCTTTTGCAAAGACAACCTCTCTTGACCAGTCGCTGGTCAGCCCCGTTCGCTTTCTCTTCCTTGCCCTTCTCCTATTGAGACGTGCACATTAAATGCTGTCGTCTTTGTGGGTCGTGCGCATTAATTGCTGCTGTCCCTATTGTGATGTAGGCATTAAGTGCTGCCGCCCTACTGAGATGTGCGCCTTAAATGCAGCTGCCTCTTGGTCTTTTTGCAAAGATCACCCTTCTGGTCTTTTGCAAAGACCACCCTCCTGGTCAGGACCACCCCCTGTGGTCAGGATCTCCCCTTTGGATCATGACCTCCTCCTTGGTCAAGGCCATCCTGCTGGTCTTTTTGCAAAGACCACCTCTTTTGGCCCCTTTTTTTTTGCAAAAACCACCCTCCTGACCAACCGCCAGTCAGCCTTGTTTTCCTTCTCTTCCCATCACTTTTGCCTATTGCGACGTGCGTGTTGCGTGTTACTGTCCTTATTGCAGCATGGGCATTAAACGTCATTGCCTCCGTTGAGCCTCGCCGCGCCGCCGCAATGATCGCCGCATCTCCCAGTGGCCTGGTTTCCCCCATTCCGCTTCAAATAGAGTTCTGGGGAGCTCTTTTTGCCCTTCTTTTTTGCTTCCCTCGCCATTCCTTCTCCCTTGCTCTCTCTCTCAACCTCCTTCGCTCAAGCTCAGCCTCGAGTGGTCCAGTTTCTGCTTTTCTCTAACTCAGTTCTTTTCTTCTTAGTTCTTGGCCTTGCTTGGGAGTTTATTTGGATTTGTTTTATTAATTTGGCTCTTTTCGCACATGTAGAACTCGGCGTGTCCGAGGAATTCACGGACCCGATGACCTCGACTGAAGCAACTCAGGACTTCAGCGAAGGCAAGTCATATGCCTTTGATCATTTTGAACCATTTTACAAAAGTATCTTGTTTTATATCAACATGCATGGCTGTTTGTATAAAAATAGTTTTGGGAGTAGCTACACACCCACTTGTCAGTAAGATTCCTTGAATAATTGAAAACAACATGTTGACATGTATCTTTGGACACGCGTAGGATGGGTTATCTTAGTTGGTCATTGTTGAAATACCAACATGGGCGCGTGTTATGCTTAGTCATGCTCTAAGTAGACGTTGGTCTCTCGTTCACGCGAATCAATAATGATAAACTTGACTAAATGATATATGGAACTGTGGCAACGCCACTCTTGATAAAATTTGTGTGCCAAGACCAGGGTGGTCAGTTGGCTGGGTTGAACCAAAATGTTTTATGCTCGGGCGAGTGGGCGGTGGTGAGAAGTGGGTGCTATACGCACACTAGGATGTGAATAGTCTCTCCTGAGCAGCCAACTAAGGACTTAACCTTGTTCCATTGATCTGGGCATACCGTGCAACCACAAGACCATTTTATGGGAGTGGTCTGGGCCAAATAATTAGCAATGGTTTGGTTTGGTTTGGTTCTGTTGTGGTGGTGCGTGCTGATTCGCATGGCGCAAGAGGGGGCCACTGAGATGGCGAAAACTTAGCGGGCAGAACTAAGCCAGGTCAGAGCTTTGTAAAGACCTTGTCACGCTCTCTAGACTGCTCACCTTCGGAAGTGAGCAAGGGTTCCGACAGGAACCCGACCCGCTAGAGAGGTCGTGGATTGTGGGTAAAGTTGTACACCTCTGCAGAGTGTAAAATATATTCGAATAGCCATGTCCCCGGTTATGAACAACGCCTGGTGATATCTCGCAAGGGGTAGATTTTTCTCAAAATTGTGGTCGTGGTTGGTTCCGAGTGGTTGGGCTTACGACCGTATGGTCGAAAGAGGCCTAGCTCACGCACCTGTGGTGGTCATGAGTGAGTGCAGGCACACCACTGTGGTGGTCGTGTGTTGTTTTCAAAAGAACTCATTACTTATGTAATAGCTTTTCAACTTGTGCTTTGCAATATACATAATGTATTTCCATTAAATGTTGCTTTCTGCGAACTAACCATACAGCCATCCTTGTCAAGACCTACATGAATATTATTTGCATAACATCTCTCTATGACTTGTTGAGTACATTAAAAGTACTCATGGCTTTGTGCCCTCTGGTTGATCAGTAGCCGAAGACCTCCCAAGGAGCTCCGAGCTCTTTGAAGAGGAGTTCGTTGAAGACTATGCGTGCTAGGAGACGTCCTCCACTCGATAGCCTATGGGCTCGTCGAATGGCTTCCGCGTTGTGTTTTGTTCTGCTGCATATTTCTTTTGGTGTTAGCCCTGCGTGGCACCTCTGTAAACAAGCTTGACCATAAGGCCTTTTGTCGGTGTTAATGTTAATTTGTCTGCTTCATCTGTGGTTTGTTGTATGGATGTGATGACACCTTTGGATGAAATCTGTGCGAGTTAGCGACTGATCTTGGGACTAGCTCAGAGCACAGAGGCCGGGAAACTCCGGGTGGTCTTGGAAGACCTCCTGGGTGGTCCTAGAGGGCCTCCGGGTGGACCTTCCAGACCTCCTCGGTGGTCCTAGAGGACCTTCGAGTGGACCTGGGAGACCTCCCCGGGTTAGGTCCTCACATGACATCATTTCTTATATCTTGTTGCATTCCTCTTATCCAAAATATAGGTTGAACTTTACCAAGAGTCTAACTTGAATATATGCATATGTTTCTTATTACACATTTGTGTACGCACACATTTAGGGGGAGTTCACTCTATATTTTGTGGTTTCATTAGTATCGATCCTTGATCTTTACTTTGAAACATATCATATGAGTATACAAAACTTGTGTAGTTTATATATACTCATATAACTCAATATTCAATTATTTGTAATTGTGATGGTTGTCATCAATTACCAAAGAGAGAAAGATTGGAGTATCTTGTCCCACCATTATGAGTTAATGGTATGTTGTGGTAACTAAGGACAATCATATTGTAGAACTAACATTTTTCATGAGTTGAATGAATAGGTTTTGTTCCATAAGGTTGGAGACTTTGGATGACATCATGAGTTGATCGTCATCAAGTTAAGACTCGGGATGAAGGAAATCATCATGTGTTGATGAGGTTCAAATCAAAATCCCGAAGTGAAGGAAATCATCATGTGTTGGTGATGTTCAAGAAGTGGAGATGATCATGAGTTGATCATCAAGTCAAAAGAAGACACATTATGTGGTGATAGAGGTCAAGTGAAAGAATGCATCATGGGTTGATGCATATTCAAGTCAAGAACTTGAAGTAAAGGAGATCATCATGTGTTGATTATTATCAAAGTCAAGAATCCGGAATTAGAGTAAAGATATGCGTCATCAAGCTTCAAGAAAGTGTTCAAGGCAGAGGTATGACTAGCTTGGGCTAAGGATGTGCTCCTCATCTTTTACCGGTCTTGGTGTTTAGATGGAATACCATATTGCTAGTGTAGGTTGCCGTACTATTAAGAGGGGTCTTGACTAGTAGCTTGAGTTAGTCATGTGTTGATAGCTCATTGTTCTTGCTCTAACTCTCGTTAGCATGTTGCCAATATTTTCGAATGTGTTTTGCAAATAGTTGGAGCTCATGCATAATCTGTAATATTCTGAATATTTAAAGATGAGAAAATATTTACGGATGTGAATTATTTTAGAGAGTGGTTTTAACCGAAGTTTCAGGGGGATTTTCGCGTTATTCAGTGAACCTGGGCTGTGGGCCAAAAGCCCATAGCACCTTGGCCCATTAGGGCAACCATCCAAGTGGAGGGGGCAGCCATGCTCTTCAGCAGCACCTTATGTGACCCCTCCCTCCCCATTGCGCCTCCACCTCCTCTCCCCTCCCTATTGCGCCTCCACCTCCCTTTGTGGCCGCCACTTTCCATCTATCCATCACCTCCCGCACGCCACCTCTCCTCCCCTGGTGGTGCCTCTCCTCCCCCTTGTGATGCCTCCTTGCTACCGGCCAAGATCAAGAAAGGAGGGAGGAAGAGAGAAAAGAAGGGAGGAAAAGAGGACGGACCAAGGACCATGTTTTACGGACCAAGGACCACGTTTTCTTCTTTAGATGATCTTCAAGGGTAACAATCTGGAAGTCTTTGGTAACCCCTAGTTTAATTTTGGTTCAATTTGTAGATTGTTTAACCAACAGGAAGTCAGGCTTCGGTTCTGTCGAGATTCGTCAGGTTTAGGGCAGTGCATTGTGCGGCAGGTTTGGGCTAGTTAAACTCGAAATGAGAACTCTATCTAGTTAGATAAAAGATAGGCAATTTCGTTAACTTTCTTTAGAGTGCTAGATCACAATTTTTGGATGAGTAGATCTTGAGATATGATATTTACAATGTTGTTGTCCAGTATCCCTGTCAATTTATAGCAGTCATAGTAACTGGCAGATTAGAAATGGTTAATGGCCGAATCAGGGTTGTCCACCCACATGACTTTTGTAGGAAATTATCTTAGCTTTCTAGAATGTTAAAGAATACATTTTTTGAATCATCAGGACGAAAGTTATGGATATTTCAATATTACTGTCCAGAATGTATGTCAGTTTCTAATAGTTATTTTGATCTGTTTGTTAAAATTAGTTAAAGGCAAGATTTGAGAATCTAGCCAACTATACTTTTGTAGATAATTTCGTAATCTTTCCAGAGAGATTGAAAATGCATTTTTACGATAAGCAAAATGGGATATATGTATTTTAGAAGGTCGCTATCCAGTATTGAGTTACTGCTAGTTCGTCGTTTCACTTGAGTAGATTAAATATATGAAATATGGGTTTTTGGGAGTGTGGTTTAGAGCGTTGCGATTAGCGTTGTTCTATCTTGTCGAATCTTATTTGAGTAAAGTATTTATTGTAGGCGGAGTGACCTTAGGTTTGGTTTCGCCTTCTCTACAGTCAATTTGTCGCAACGCGAAAGGCGAGTACATTTTGGATCATCTTGGATGTGTGTTTGTACAACTTCGTTGAATTACTATGATATGGATGATCTTATGAAGTATGAGTATTTTTCTACGGATTGCTTGTTTCCGTTAAATGCTTATAACAATTGGAAGGTATGGAAGTGTTCATTTCAATTCATTACATTTATTCCATGTTTTCATGTTTAGCCCACGGGAGTTGGTATTGAGGTTCATTTCATTTCATTCAATTCAAGCATTCATGCCTCACCCACGGGAGTGGGTATTGAAGGTCCCATCATTCCAATATGGGCAAATAAGTCCCATCATTCCAATATGGGCAAATAGATCCCCGTATGAAAGATTCTTTATGCGGGCCTTGGATCCCCGTATTTTGGATAATGCGGGCCTGAGTGAACACCGACAGGTGTTACACTGGCTATACTGGTATATGCAGAAGAGAAATGGAGTCATATGCATCTTGCATCACATTCATAGTATATTCATATGTATGGGATAATTTGAGAATGATTTGTATCCGATTCAATGTTTCTTATGTCATTCGTTCATACTTGCTGAGTCTTGGAGTAGATCACATGAAGAAATCCATATTATCACATACTTCACCAATTCAATAATATTTCTGCTGCTACCTTTCATTTGAAAATTATTGAATGTAATAATTGGATTCATGGTACTTATATTCTTCGTCCTTAAAGTTTATTTATGCTAGTTGATGGTTTAAAATTATTCGGATGTATTCATAATATTATTCCTTTTGATTGAATTGTTCTAAACAGAAATTTAGTGCTTAAATCCTTGATGAAATTTATGTTAGTTAAGATATCAAAATTGTTGTGTCATGGAGTTTAGCTGTTACTAGTTGTTGTTTTGTTGAGAAAAATTATAGGGTTGATTGATGTTAGTAGTTTAGGTTGCATCTTGGCTTCCGCATAGCCAGGGTGTTACATAATCCTTGTAGCATGTGACTTTAGTTTACGAATGTGTTTTACAAATGGTTTAAGTCTATGTATATTATTCCTTGTGGCACTGATTCTAAAAGTTGGCAAATGTATTTTGCAACTTGTTGAGAATCTTGCCTTTAACTTTTGTTTGCATCTCGCATTAATTTGGTAAGTGTGTTTTGCAAATTGAGTTGAAGCGAATGCCATCTGTGCTTTTCTCAGAAAAGGCGGTAGTACCGACGTGTTGTTAGCGGTACTACCGCACTACGGTATGACTAGGGAAGTTGGTGCGGTACTACCACAACCCGGTTGTACCGATCCGTGTTGGCAGTACGTCTTTTCCAGTAAGACACCTTTTGAGCATGTGTTGCTGTTAGACCGAAAAGGCGACTAGAGGGGGGGTGAATAGGAGTACAATCTTTTTTTCTTTTTGATTGAATTAAATACTAATTTCACTCCAATAGCTATGAAAACTATGAAGGTCAATATACAAGCACAGTAGAAGACTTATATTGAATCCAATCAAAACCCCGAAGCAAATAGACCAAAATCAGAAAATCTAAAACTCAAATGAGTTAGGTGGTCTGACCTCTAGGTACATGGCGGTCTGACCTCCAAGTAGTTGGCAGTCGGACCAGCAACTAGTTGGCGGTCTGACCTCCAGGCCAATGAACAGTAAAATCAGTTCGAACTCAAAATCACAAATTGGTCTAACTTTTGATTCGCAACTCCAAACCTTACCAAACTTGAGACATACCTTCTCTAGGATGTCAAGAATCAATTCCAATCAAGGATCGTAAAGATCCTTGCCAAAGTTTCAACCTTTTTCCGTTTGAGTGAAGGTTGCTCCAAAACCGAGTCAAAACCAAAATATGATCCAAACACTTGCTCGTGGGTGATTGATAATCAAGATGAACCTAGATGTATTCCCACATGTCACAACAAGTTAGATCTAGGCCAGACGCTAAGGAAAAACTCACGGATCAAAGAAAGCCCCAAAATCACAAAATAGAGAGTATGAACACAAAGAGACTTATCTTGTGAAATCTTTCTTGGGTTGATTTGAGATGATTTTGGTTTACAGCCACTCCATCCAGGAGGACAAAGGCTCAACACATGAGCACACAATCAATCCAACTCTCTAGAACCCTAACCTCTGCACTATCCTCTCCCTAAAACACAACCTAGGGTTTTTCAATCAAAGGGTTGAGGGTTACAACCAGCACCCTCCTCTTTTATAGTGGAGGCTAGTCCTAGAGAGACATCCTAAACGGGCATCCGTTAAGCCCACACACAAACGGGTTTCACTCACACACGCTTCTCAAAGCACCGTCTTCATCTTATCTTGACCTAGATCGCCTCTCCTTGCGCCGTCTTGCGCCGCGGTTTCTCCAAGGCCAAGAAGGTGGTTTCTCACACCACCACTTACCACTTTTTTGGAATAGGGCAATTTCCCAAAATGCCCGTCTACCGACCTTTGGCGATTCCTTCGCCTCGAAGCATCTTCCATGCTCTGTCATCATCCATGTGGCCCCAATATCACCCGACATCCACGACCGTTCTGGACCTCAGTTCTCCTAACCTAGTCCCGGTCTTCCTCGTTGTTGACCATAGTTGACTCCAAATCACCTGCACAACAATAAACCAAGCAACCATTTCCGGACACAAGTTCTTCACAACTTGACCCATGTTAGCCAAAACATGCATCATGCAACATCCATGCAATGAAACCCATGAACTTGACCTAACCAACAAACATCGCCACCAAGCTCGCCGATGAACAAGTCAAAACCGGTCAGACCGCCACCCATTGGCCGGTCTAAACGCCCTTGGCCGGTCTGACTGCCGGTCTGACCGCCCTCAAGGGACTTAGCCAAAATTCCAATCTGGAAATCCAAAACCTTCTGGAAATTTCAAATGAATAGAACTTTTGACTCGAAGCTCCAAAAATTATGAGACCAACTGTAGAATAATCCTCTCTCTTGCCTACACCCTTTATTTTTGGCCCAGCTCCAAACTCGAAAGTCCTTTATGGCCAGTCAAACCACCAACCTCTTGGCCAAAGCCAGGGCCGGTCTGACCGTCATAGGTGGTCGGTCATACCACCACACAAAGTCGGTCGACCGCGCCTCTGACTTGATAGCAGTAGGACTTTACTGAAAACGAGGGTTTCTCCAAACATCTCTATGCTATTGCCAATTGTTCAACACACTAAGATTAGAATCATATCCACATGATCTCCACAGTTTCTCCCTTGAGGTGCGGTAGTACTGGAGCTTTGTGGCGGAACTACCGCGTCGCGTTAGTCCCGTGTTTGCTTGGCGAAACTACCGTACTCTAGTATATCCGAGATTTAGTGAGTGGTACGTTATTTCCAGTGAGTGTCGTTTTGGACTTCAAGTGGAAGCGGTCGTACCGCCCTTGTGGATCAGAACTACCGAAGAGTAGAACTATCGTGTAATACTTAGCGGTAGTACCACGCTGTATTTCTGACGGCTATTTCGGAGGCTTTATTATAGCCGTTACTGTGTGTCAGTGCATATGCGGTAGTACCGGCCATTGAACGGCGGTACTACCGCTCGTGCTGATTTCTTCAGAAGCTTTTCCCCCCAACGACTAGTTTTTATGTGTGGGCTATAAATACCCACCTTGGCTGGTTGTGGGAGAGTTGCTGAGCCCCCATTCTATTCTCTTGAGCTAAGAGCAAGCCATCTCCTCTCTTTTGTTCATGTGTTGCACTTAGTAAGCTTAGAGAGCAAACCCTAAGTGCATGTGTTACATTAGGTAGTGGATTGAGTATCCACTTGAGCTTAGACACTTGATTCGTTCAAGTGAGAGTCTTTGACTTGTTTCTCTTGGTGTTTGCCGACACCTAGACGGCATGGAAGCGTCGTGGTTTCGGTGATATTCTCAATAAAGGTTGTGAGAAGACACATGCGTTTGTGAGTGGATTGGTGCTCGCCATCTCCGAAGTTGAGGAAGAGCAACTCCTAGTGGATCGAGGTGTTGGTTCGTGTTGGAACTGGTCCAAGTGGTTGGACTTACCTCGGACGTGTTTGGCTCAATTCGTGGAGCCGGTCCAATTAGTTTGGGCTTAACTCAACGTGGATTAGGGGAGACTGGCAAGTCTCCGAACACCACGGTAAAATATCATCGTGTCAATTGTGGTTTATTCTCTTGTGTTTTGCTTTGTGCAATTTACATTCATGGAATTAAATTGCTTACTTGTATTTGTATGATTGCTATCTTTTATTTAGTCTCTTGTTGTTGGTGCACTTAGTAAAGACTAGTTGATTTAGGCTTTAATTGTGTAAAACCGAATTGATTTACAATTCCACATAAAACTCTGTTTTAGCCATAGAAGATTTTAAAACCGCCTATTCACCCCCTTCTAGTCAGCCTCCTCGATCTTACAAATGTACAGATCCGATTCCTACTAATAACTGGAACCCACGTTATATTAAAAAAACCACAAAAAAATATCCTCTCTCAATCGTGCACTCACTCCCTCTCTCTCTCTCTCTCTCTGATCCATTCGATGCCCGTGTCCCTCTCTCCTTTGGGTTATCCGACCCACCGCTCCCCATCTTACCGCGCCGCTAGACCCCACCGTGCCTCGAGCCCTCGACCCACATCCCTATCACCTCCTCAAGCCCCCACCAACGTCATCGCCAATAGCCTCCGCCCAGCACCCGCCACTACCGCTCGCCTTCTCCCATGCCCCGTCGCTCCAACACCCCTCTCTCTAGCCCCTCCCACCAGATCCAATGGCGGCGACTGGAGAGAACGGCGAGGGCAAGAGGCCATGGCAACGGCGAGGGACAACAGATCTGGAGGGTGGCGGTGGTGAGGGGTGACGACAAGGGGAGAACGACAAGCGGCCATGGTGATGGCGATGGCAATGGGTGACAACGTCGGCGTCGGCGAGCGTGCTGATAGGTGGGCCCATATGAGTTGTTTAATGCTTTGAATCGACTCATATGTAGAGTCCGGTTCCAGAAACTTTCTTTGTTGTAATCGACCCCTCCAATGTTTTGGATTGATTCAATATCTTCTCTCTCCTTCTTTGAACCAACTAAAACAACACATTGCTGATGGTGTAATAAGATCCCATAGCGTACCAAAAGATCAGGGCCTTGCGGCCCAAGATGTCCACTAGGCTGGCCCAGAAAAAAAAACACGATCCCTTTCTTGGATTTTGTTGCCTTTTTATTTGGGGTTATTTATATACATGCCACTATAAAATTACTAGTTTTGAGATACATCATTGCAAAGTTTTTTGTTCAATGTATGCCACTGTAGAATACACATTTTTTGAAATATGCTAGTATGAATAATTAAAACCATAATACCAAGTGTTCTTCCTCCTCACTCCTTCCTCCCTCGTTGCATTCTACCTCATCCATGGTAGCCCATCCATCCACCCCGTCACTGCGCCATTGCCAAATCGACAACCTCCGACTATGTCTTGCCATCGTCCCTACTCCCTAGCCCCTCTTTCTTCCTTCTCTCTACCGCGAGATGTGCATTGCACTACGGCTGCCGCGAGAACACTGCCTACCCAAAAGCAATCCTAAAGCATATAGATGATGCCAATTCTTAGCTTGAATGCTTCCATTTGATTCTTGCTGCAATTCTTTGTTCCTTGCTGCAATTCAGGAACTCTACCAAGTTTTCGTCGGGATTTAAGCCTAGTATTTGGTTCGGGATTTATGGCCATGCTCACCAATTCCCCTATTCCTTGTTCTTAGTGAAAGAATCGTCAGTTTCTCAGAATTAAACCACATGGTGGCTTCTATAGACCAAAGAGCAAAATTTTACTTCGGTTTGTTAGGAATTGAACCAAATCACTAATTAACTGCTTCAGTTTGATTTGGAATGCATAGATCTTGTAGATTAGTACATTGCCTAATGAAGTGTTAGGACCCGGATTTACACATCTGAAACCCTCTGTATATTATAAACTAGTCCCAGATCAGTAGCTAGCTCACATAGGGAACATCGATGAAATATCATCAATTTATCGATTTAACTAAAAACACCTCAAAATAACAATTAGTAATAATACCTGGACCATATGGTCAACATTTACTTAACTTGCCACGCATGGCTAAAGAAACAAATAACTCATGCAGCGGAACGGGAAACATGGAAAGGAGAATCAACATGCCCACAGGCAATCAAGTGGAGAACGTATCCTAATTTGCAAAGCTTTCAAAGAACTCTTCTACATAAAACTCATGAACAGCTTGACTTTCTTCAATTGAGCAGTAAAGTTTAAGGCCGTGAGTACATAAAGTACTCAACAAGTCATAGGGAACAGTATGCAATCAATATTCATACAAGACTTGAACAAAGGAATAGTTGTATGGTTCTTTTGCAGCAAGCAGTATTGATGATAAATACAGTAAGTAGATTCAAATATGTAATTGAAAAGAATAGTAAATAAATAAACACTTACTTTAAAATAACCAATGGACCTCCCGTTCACTTCCCAACCAAACCACCAAGTGAACATCCCATCCACCAAGCGAACATTATATTCACCAAGTGAATCTCCCATTCACCTTCCGACACATTCTTATAAAGAAACTCTATCTCTCATGTGAAATCCCCTAGCATTGCGCATAACCGGGGCCACAACTGTTTAAACAGTTTTAACTCTACAGATGGTGTATAGCTTTACCCACAAGAGATAAATCAACTCAAAGTGTTTGACCACACTTCCATAGGTGTGCGACTAAGTGATCATCACAAGACCTTTACAAAGCTCCTCCTTAAATCAATTCCGCCCGCTAAGGTTATAACACTAAATGTCATCACGACCAGAGAAGGCCCCCCTCTTGCGTCGTTATGAGTATCCATCTATCCCATACTGGACAAGTGGTTGTACGATATGGCACAGTTCAATAGTGCACAAGATTAAGTCCTTGACAATTTACTTAGGCGAGATTACCTCATCCAAAACAATGTGCCTCACGCACCCCCTTTACTACATGATCACTCGCCTGAGTATAAATCCTTTTGTTCAACCAAACCATTGATAATATCTGCCGTGGCACAAAAATTTATAATAGCAACATTGTGTCACAATTGGTACAACAGTGACATCACCCCGTAGTTGCACAACAGTAGTATCGCACCATAATTCCATATATCATTAAGTCAAATTATCAATATTGAACATGTGATCATGAGCCCATCGCAACTAAGCATGATTAAGCATCTCTACGATAACCCATGTTGGTGATATAAATATGTCCAACTAATATTGACCATCCTATGGTGACAAATGATTCATAGTATTCAAATAATCAATGGAGTCATAGTGACAAATAGGTGATTAACTATTCCCAAAAGCAAATGATATAAAGATGGCATGCAATTTGATATAAAATAATATAACTTTGAAATCATATGTTCAATACGATCAAAGGACTACAAATTGCCTTGGGTTTGCTCAGTTACCACACTTGGATCTTCAAAACTTACTTCTGCTCCTGCTCCTTGAAATGGATCGTCTAAACGAGATAGAAAACAACAAGAGAAACACAAATAAATCCTAAATAAAAATCAAATAAAATCCAAAAAACCAACTCTAAAAGAAAGAGCTTGATTTTAGATGAGTTCAAGAATTTGAACAGACTGAATCGAAGTTCGTATAAAGGATAACGGACTCTTGGAAGATTTACCGAAAAGGAAAATGAAGAGAGAAGAAAGAATACTCTTGGAATATTCTCTCGACTAAAAAAGAAAAAGAAAAGACAACTAACAAGTAGGACCCACTCGTAAGCGAAAGAGGGAGAAATAAGCTGGCTGACATGTGGGACCAAGATGATGGTGAGAGAAAGAAAGAAAGAGAGAGGCTGATAGGGATGGCCCACATGTAAGAGAGAGAAAGAGAGAGCAGAACAGAGGAAGTGACGATGACGGCTTGCGCACGGCAGCGATATGGTGATCGGTGAGGGACAAAATGGGTTGTCGGTGGCACAGGGATTCTTTTGGTGGCAGTGGCATAGCAAGGGCGTCAGCAAGGCGGCGGCAATGGCGGCGGCGAAAGTGGAGCTCAGGTGTGCAGTTGCTACGGCGAAGCAAAAGAGCCCGAGGAGAACCAAGAGGAGCACGACGATGGTGATGGTGAGGGAAACACGAAGAGCAGCTCAGGATGACCAGAGAGTGACGGGAACGGTGGCGCGACGGTGACTGGCAACAAAGAAGAAGGTTGACGGTGGCAACTCGGCACGACGACAGAGAGAGAAAAAGAAAGGAGGGGATCAGAAGAGAATGGTGAGGCGAACGAGATAATGCATATGGGGAGGCACGGGAACTCACCGCGCGATGAGATCAGGTGCGGAGGCGGCGGCCGATTTTGGGGAAGAAAGGGGCAACAGTTGTCTAGCGATCCTCCAGGGACGAACGCAATCGAGGTGAACAACAGGACGCGGAAGCGACGCATAAATAGGCACTAGACTAGGGAGTTTGAGAGGAGGACGGTGGTGCTACCATGTCAGACACAAACACGAACAGGGCACCGGGTGCAAGGAGGAAAGAAGGAAGGGAGGCTGGTGACGGACAAGTAGGCGCGTGAGAGAGAGAGAGAGAGAGAGAGAGAGAGAGGAGGTGGGTTGGGCTTGTCGCACTTGCAAGGAAAAGAGAAATGGGTTGGGTCGGTGGGGAAAGGAAAAAGACTAGGCTGAGAGAAAAGAAAATCAGCCCAAAGAAAAATCCAGAATTAAACTAATTTCTGAATTTTAGAAATTGAATTAAAGCAACTGAGCTCATAGAAATAGCAGAAAAACTCTAAAAATTCCTAGAAAACTCCATAAAATACTCTAGAACTCAAGGAACCCAAATAAAATGGGTTTGAATTTAATTACAGTTTAGATTATTCACATTAAATCATTTTAATTTCTAAAAATTCAAATTAAGCTTTAACTTAGACAAGAAAATTCAAATGGTTATTTTTTATTTTTAAATATTTCAAAGGAACTCCAAATTTGGGATGTTACACAAAGTTGAGCGGAAAAGATGTCCATGGCACTGCCAGCCAATGGCAGGAAGCGCCAGTGCCCACCTCCCGGCCTGTGAGAGCTCCATGAGAACATGCCGGAGCATGCTCTCGCGCGCCTCCCGTTAGCCAGTTTCTTCGGACTTAGTGACATCTACCGCTGGTGACGCGTGGCCAATGCTTCATTGACCTTCCTTGACACCTACGCTAGCGCCCCCTCCCGCGACCCCTGGTTCCTCATGCTCTCCGACCGGACCCATGGGCGCAAGTCACAACACCGTAGGGGGGCGTTAATCTGGTGGGGCCGCGGCAGGGAGTGGAAGAAGTGAGTGGCGGCCATGGGAATGGCTAGAGGAGTTGGAGAAGAAGATAGGGGCAATTTTGTCCCATTTGGCCCGTAATGGCATATCTCAAAATATAGCAACTCTATGATGGCATATTTCAATGCTGAAACTTTGCAATGATATATTTCGAAATCAGCAACATTAGACTAGTATATATATCTAAATAACCCTTTTATTAGAGACCATGGGTTTTTTTGTGTTGCACCTGTCCTCCTTCATCTTTGCTGCATCAACCTCTTCATCAACCCGGTTTCTCCTTCCATCTCATTGTGGGTGGTTGAACCCTAACATGTGAACTATGCATGCTATGATGGATGTGCCTATATTACTTGTTGTGCTGTCTAGCATGCATAGGATCTTTTGATCTATTGATGATACCTATAGTACTAGCTTTAATCGTGTTACCTACAAGCATAGTGTGGAAAACCAAATCGGCAAGCGAACCGCTCACATGATCGATTCACGGTTCAATGATCCAACCATTGGTTTTTTTGGATCGGACTGCGGTTCAATACTAATACTATTTTAATATTTGCCGGCAGAATCAATTGGAAAATCAATGGGTTAGTATCATCTACAAAACAATGTTACCTAATAAAAATGCCTATGCCCACTTAGAGAAACAACGAATGTAGTCTAGGTGTCTCATTCTATCATGGGGAAGCAGGAGGTCGCCAATTCGAATTCAAGCGGCACAATAATGTTTTTTTTAAAAAAATTCCACTCGTGGTTTTTTGGCAAACAATCCAAAGAGCAAACCAGACCGAACCAAGATCTGGTCCTGGTTCTTTCCGGTCGGACCGCCAGTCTGGTCCAGTTTTTTTCTATGCCTAGATTGTCTGGAGACGTGTAGATCGTCTAGAGACGTGCTATTCTGTTTGATTTTTTTATTGCGTTATTATGGAATTCTGATTTTTTTATTGCGTTATTATGGAATTCAATTTTGTAACACTATGTGCCAATTAACTCTCATCAAAATAAGAGAACCCAAACTATTATATATCCACTCGACCAAAATGAATGAGGGAATACATGTAACACGATTAGAAGAGCACGATCCATTTAATTCGAGAACATAATGAATTTTTTTTAATTTGGTCCCGTGTTGCCACCTTAATTGCAAAAATAGGCTCCTTAGCATGAAAATTACAAATTTGGCCCATTGCCGAGCGCGGAAGTACCAGAGCCTGACGTGTGGCACTTCCCGCGCTCAAGCAGCACAAAACGGACCTACGCAACTCGGCAAGCCGGACGGGCGCGGGAGAACACGGGCCGGGTGCCTTCTACGCCACCAGAAAGCGGAAGGGAGCCGATGGCTTTCCGCCTGACCGGAGCGCGGCAGGGAGTAAGCGCCCGTGTGCAACAACAATTAATGAGCCACTGGCTGTTGCTTTTTGGTTCACAATTAATAAGCCACTGGAGAGAGAAAGCGATGGACGTTCTCTATTGCTTTTTGACACGCAAGTAATGAGCCGCTGTCCTTCCCACACTCCGATACCGCAGAAGGCAGTCGGCAGAGCTGCCACGTTCCAGTGGCGTGGAACCGGGCCGGACCCGTGACATTCCGCGCTATTATGGAATTCAATTTTGTAACACTATGTGCCAATTAACTCCGATCAAAATAAGAGAACCCAAACTCTTATATATCCACTCGACCAAAACAAACGAGGGAATACAGTTAACGCGATTAGAAGAGCACATAGTGTTACCTCCTCGACATTTAGGAAAAACTATATTGCTCATTTATACCTAGAGGATGTGTCGTGTATCATTGACCATGCACACAAGACAGTGGTGCTTTGGACTTCTTTCAAAGCACGTTTGGGTGTCTCGGAGTTTAATACAATGCACTTCAATCTGGAGGAATTGATTGTACCTGTGGACTCTGCTATTCTTGCTGATTTGGATAGATCTTTCTCATCTGAGGAGGTTGACTTAGTTGTTAAGAGAATGGAACCGGATCATGCCCCTGGTCCCGACGGTTTTTCTGGTTTGTTTATGAAACGCTGTTGGCCTGTCCTAGCTAAAGATTTTTACACCCTGTGTCAGGATTTTTGTGATAGTAAGTTGAATCTTCAGTGTATTAATTCCTCCTTTATCACACTGATTCCTAAGAAATCCAACCCGGAAACAGTGAATGATTTCCATCCGATCTCACTTTTAAATAGCTCCCTCAAGCTGTTAACGAAACTGGTGGCTAATAGACTGCAATCAGTCATCCTAAAGACCATTCATCCTAATCAATATGGTTTTCTTAAGGGGCGTACTATTCAGGATTGTCTTGCTTGGGCCTATCAATATCTGCATCTTTGTCATCATTCCAAAAGAGAGGTTATCATTGTTAAATTGGATTTTGAGAAGGCTTGTGATAAGGTTGAACATCATGTCATCCTTGCCATGTTGCAATACAAAGGTTTTAGTGAGAAATGGCAACAATGGATTCGTCATATTTTGTGCTCGGGTACCTCTTCGGTCTTATTGAATGGTGTCCCAGGGAAGGTTTTCCACTATAGGCATGGGGTGCGTCAGGGAGACCCACTCTGACCACTTCTGTTTGTCCTCGCTGCAGACCTTCTCCAGTCTATTATTAATGAAGCGGCTTCAAGGGGTTTATTATCTTATCCCTTGGATACGGATTTCAGACAAGATTTTCCCATTGTGCAATATGCCGATGATGCACTCCTCTTTATGCCTGCAGATGCTCTTCAACTTTTTTTTTTGTCTCAAAGGGCTTCTCCGCTCTTTTGCTGATTCCACGGGCCTGATAGTCAATTTCCATAAGTCTTCTCTAATCCCGATTAATGTGGAGGAGACGAAAATGACTCACTTAGCAAATACTTTTGGATGCCAAATTGGATCAGTTCCATTTACATATCTTGGGTTGCCTCTGGGTCTGTCAAAGCCCAAGTTTGCACATTATTTACCTTTGCTTGATAGAATCGGTCTACGCCTTTCAGGGATGGCTACTTTTCTTTCTTATGGTGGCCGGCTGGTATTGGTCAACTTGGTTTTTTCATCACAAGCCATTTATCATATGGCATCACTAAAACTGCCTGCTAAGGTTATTAAGCATATTGATCGGTTAAGAATGCATGCTTTGTGGCATAGTTCAGATATTAACAGGAAAGGGGGCTACCTAGTGGCCTAGCAGCAAGTTTGTCGGCCGAAGAAGCAAGGAGGCCTTGGGGTTTTGAATCTTCGTATACAAAACAAGGCCATGTTAATGAAACACCTTCATAAATTCCTCAAGAAGTTGAACATTCCCTGGGTCAACTTAACTTGGCAAGCCTTCTATCACAACCGACGGTCTCCATGTTCAAGCAAACTATGTGGTTCTTTTTGGTGGAAGGATTTACTTCACCTTTTGGATGATTTCAAAGGGCTCTCCAAATGTTCGGTCTTTGATGGTTGTTCTTGTTTATTCTGGAAGGATACGTGGAATATTGGCTATCCAATAAACTGGCCTCATCTTTTTTCTTTTGCCAAAGATCCAAATATCTTGGTAGCACATTTGTTGGATGGTGCAGACTCACTACGACACTTCACACTTCCATTATCTCCTACAGCAATGTCTCAATTTCAAACTTTCTGTGAATCCATCAATTCTCTTGTGCCGCTTCAAGACTGCCCAGATGAATGGTCTTATATTTAGGGTTCATCTCTTTTTACTTCTAAACAGGCTTATGATCAGCTCCTGGGTCAAGCTGCCCCCCCCCCCTTCCTTTTGTCTAGTTATGGCAGTCTTCCTATGTTAGTAAGCACAAATTCTTCTTTTGGCTGCTCCTTAAAGACCTACTTAACACAAGAGATCTTTTACAATGCAAGCATTTTCAACTTGAGAGCTATACTTGTGTTTTATGTTCTGGGCAACATCCTGAGACTTTGAAGCACCTTTTTTCGGTTGCTCGTTTAGCCAAGGGTGTTGGCAACGCCTTGGTTTTTCTTGGGATTTATCTCTTCCAATCATTAATCTAATTCAAGCTGGCAAGATCTTGCATAACATACCATGCTTCAAGGAGATAGTTATTATTGCTTGCTGGACTATTTGGCTTCATAGATATAAGATTATTTTCAACACAGGTTCTGTGTCATTGCAAATTTGGGCACGAGAGTTCAGAGAAGCATTTGCCCTGGTTATCCTTAGGGTCAAACCTTCTCTTCGGAAGTTTTTTATTATTTGGCTGAGAGATTTTGGTTAAGAATAAGTGAGATCTGTTGTATATCTTCTCCCTCTCTCTCCGCTCTTGTACATAATTTTTTGTTTTATATTAATATATATATATATATATATAGTAGGGATGCTTTCCCTCCTGTTTTCGGTCAAAAAAAAGAGCACGATCCATTTAATTCGAGAACATAACAAATTTTTTTAATTGGGTCCTGTACTGCCACCTTAATTGCAAAAATAGGCTCATTAACATGAAAATTACAAATTTGGCCCCCTGCCAAGCGCGGAAGTACTGGAGCCCGACATATGGCACTTCCCACGCTCGGGGAGCACAGAACGGACCTGCGCAACTCGGCAAGCCGAACGGGCGCGGGATAACACGGGTCGGGTGCCTTCCGCGCCACCGGAAAGTGGAAGGGAGCCGACGGCTTTCCGCCTGACCGGAGCGTGGCAGGGAGTAAGCGCCCGCATGCAACAACAATTAATGAGCCACTGGCTGTTGCTTTTTGGTTCACAATTAATGACGAACTGGAGAGAGAAAGCGATGGACGTTCTCTGTTGCTTTTTGACACGCAATTAATGAGCCACTGGTACTTCCCGCACTTCGGTACCGTAGAAGGCAGTCAGCAGAGTTGCCACGCTCCAGTGGAACGGAACCGGGCCGGACCCGCGACATTCCACGTCGTGCCCCTGGTTTCTGCGCCCGCCCATCTTCCGCACCTAGCATCGCCGTTTCGCACTCCTCCGGCGCGGAAAGTTTCACATGTCAGCCTCTAGTCCTTCCACGCTCAACAGGGCCAAAAGATATTTTTGTAATTAAAGTGGCCAAATTTTTTTTTAAAATCGAACATAACTAGCACGCTATCGGCGTCTTACCGTACATGGAATGGATGGACACATCCTAGCCCCAGCTACGATCTCAAAGCCCACAGCTAGCCATAGGAGCTGCATTAACAAAAGTGATGCCAGTTGGTTGCGGGCTAGCTAGATAGAACCAAAAGGTCAAGAAGAAATTTCGCAACTGGCGATTGACAGGTTGGTGTGAATTGAACAACATTAAGAAGCAGCATGTGACGCGGAAGAAGAACGTGCTTCAAAATCTGTGCGAATACTGATGTCAGTGTTGATAAGTGCTGGCAGTATGGGGGTTTGGAACATTGTTTTTGTTAGAAACTTTTGGACAGAGGAGAAAAAGCAGTGGGAGGAGTTGGAACATACCTTAGATGGAGTTGGTCTTACAAAGGAAAGAGACAAGGCTGAAGTCATGTCTAGAAAGTTGTGGTCAGTTTTCTATCAAATCTTTGTATAGATATATAGCTTATGGGGGAATCAGTAGTTAGGAAGCTTCTGAAGGTCTAGGTTAGCAGAATTCCTCTTAAAGTGAAGATTTTTCTCTAGCAAACTTACCAGAATAGAATTTAGACAGCGGATCAGCTTAAATAAAGAGATTGGAAGGGGATGGTAATTGTATCTTATGTGGGGTCTCTGAGGATGCTAACCATGTGCTTTTTCGTTTTGTCTTGGCTAAGTTTACTTGGTGTTGTATCAAAGAGATTCTTCTTTAGGATAGAGTTCCAGATTCTTTAGATGATCTTCATATGTGGTGGCTTGATAAGAGAGGTGCTAATGATTACCACATTGGTCTATTCAGTTTTGCAAGTTTGGCCTGGACTCTTTGGAAAGTAAAAAATAAAGGGATGATTGAGAAGATTTTTCCTAAACAACCGATTGAAGTCATGTTCAAATTTGTATCTTATTTGCAGCGGTGGTGTATCCTAACCAAAGAAGATCGATCGAAATGTGGAAAAGCTCATTGCTCTTGGATCTGGCTGAAGCCTAGCTGAAACCCTTTTGTGCTATAGGGTAGTCTCTTCGGCTGTCTGTGGATGTTGGTTTAGCCTCAAACTGTTGTAGGCATTTTGGGCCTTACTGTGCCTGTTTGGTTGGTGTTTGTTTGTTGAATCTTGTAGCTTGTTATTGTTAGCTAGTATCCTCAGCGTGGTTTGTGTTGGTTGTATCTTCTTTTGTTTTCCTGTAATACTGGTTATTAGCTTTCTATAAAAGCTGGGTGTTTTGCCTTGATTAAAAAAGAAGAAGAAAGAAGAACGTGCCACGGCTCTGTTCGGATCCACATCCCTGCACAGAGCACTCTGCGAACAGATAGTTCGCGAGTGTGTGAACAGTACTTTGTTATGGTACGGAAGCTCTATGAAATATTTATTTACCAACTGTGAAATATTGATCTCAACCTTTAATTTTTGATCGGATGATAGAGGTGTTTCTAATGCATATACAACATAGATCATCTGCATTGAAGTCTGCTCCGTTTAGAATCGGAATGTTATTCGTGGGCGGCTTTTCTCTTGAGACCCGTCCCTATCGTGGACCAGTTCGAGGGAGCTTCTTTGGACCGGCTATGACTGATTATTTTGTAGTATACGTCACCTGAAAAAGGTGGAAAAGAAAAGAAAAGAATTGATCCTTTTTTTAAGGAGAAATGGTCCTTCCTTTGTTAATGTTTTTAGATTAAAAGTCTTTTGTTAATGCTAAGATCGGTATTTCATAAGTAAGGGATCGGATCTGCAGTGGAAACTCACCTTCCGGATGCTATCTCCAGTGGAAACTCCCCTTAGCCAGAAACAACAATTTTTTGAGAAGTGAGAAAGTTTCAAGTGAAACCTGATATGTTTAAATAATCTAAACTCTCAACTAGAGATCGCGAAGTTTCAACTCAAAATAAAGTTTTCAACTTAGTTGTTTCTCTCTCTCGAAATTTTCTACTCGAGAATCTGAACTTTCAGTCCTAATTTAGAAAGAGATTGCCCGGGATCGGACGATGCAAGGGAGTGCTCTTTCGATCGATCAAAAGCTGATGGGAATCCATATCCATGCGTAGTTTTCGTTGATTATTGTTCCAACATGAAAGATGGAAAAACAAAGAATTTTGCCGCTATCATCTTCATAATCGTAAAACAGATCAAATTTCTCCGATTCCAAATGTTCGAACTAGATCGGTCCTTTCAGTAACCGCGTATTTTTATCCGTACGCTAATTCCACTCCTTCCAAGTACAATTACGCATAAAAATTCCCCTGTGCAAAGTACAAACCTTGCAAATATGGTTGCAAGGATGAACGAACAACTAAACTACCCTATAATAGTATTTTCAGCAGATCATCGCAACCACTTCCACGAAAAAAGAAAAGAAAAAAAAATTCACAGCGCAAGGGCGAGGTGATCACGGCGCGCGGCGTCCGGCCGGCGGTAAGGCTCAGCGCGCGCAGCGAGCCTGTCCTTCCTCTTTGCCATGAACCGCTGCAGCGACGCCTTCCTCGCCACGGGCAGGTCCGTCGCGGCGGCAAGCTCACCGCACGCACCGCCTGGCTCCGCTCCGCGCGCGGCGAGCCGCAGCAGGGCGGCCGCCCTGTCGGCCGGGAACTCGTCGAGCACCAGCACCCGCCCGCCGTAGAAGATGGTCAGCTGCGCCGATCCGCTCGCCGGTCCCGCCTCGTGCTCGTGCTCTTTACTGCCCTCGGGGACGACGACGTCGGCGCCCGGCATGAGGGCGAGAGGCCGCACGGCCGGCGCCGGCCGCGCGTGATGCATCCTGTGGTCGGCCGCCCTCACGTACTGGCTGAGCGCGCCGCACGCCGCTGTGAACCTGCTGCTGGTTGCACAGCCCGTGCCCGTAGTTTCCGCCACCGCCACCATATATCGGCGGCAATGAGCTGCTCAAGCTGCTTCGGCTTAGGATTCCTTGTGGACTTGTGGATGGTTTCTCCTGCTCGACCGATGAGGGTTGCGGAAGGAGCGAGAAGGTGGAGCCGAATCTTGGGTTTGGCTTTTGGTGGTTTTGGGAATCGAGAGCTTGGTTTTATAGGTGGGACGACGGAGGTCGTTCGAAGTGTGAAGCTCCCGGCGCCGGCGCGGTTGGTCGCCGTCGGCACGAAGAACACGTGAAAGTTGTGGGAGCAGTAGTAGTAGTAGTGTTGCTGACGTGCGGTGGCGGGAGGAATCGCGGGCGGGTTTTGCTTGCACCGGCCTGGAGGATATTTTATTCTGGGACATTACTGACCAAGAATCGAAGGCCCCACACAAACGAGTAGGCATGAAACTTCGGCGCGATGAAGCGGACCAACGCCTATTGAAATTTTTACTGTTTTGGTCCTGTAGCAATTTTTTTTTTCAAAAGTAGCCTCCGTTCGTCATAATTTACAAGTTTGGCCTCAAAACATTGCGACGCAGCGCCCACCGGGCGGCAGGGACTCGCCGCCCGGCGCGGCGAGGACTGCCCGCCCGCCCGGCGGCAGATCACTGCCCCAGTGGTGGCGCGCAGTGCCCTCTCAAGATTTCTTCATTTTTTCTCGTCGTCCGTTAAAATATTATTTCATTATATTTTGTAAAAAAAAAAACAAAATTCCATTTTATTTGATTGAAAATGAATATCGGCACTGAGATTTATAAAAAAAAATCATTAAGAAATAAGGGCAAGGAGTAGGGTTTTTTTATATCCGAAATCAGGGTTTCGTCATAGTTTGAGCGCATATATATAAAAAGGTATCAGGACTATTGGAGTGTCTCCACGATGAAATCGTCTGAGCGTATACATGTATATAGACAGACAGTCGATCGTACTTTATGAAGCTTATCTGAGAATGTGATTGGAGGGTTAGGAGCAGTCGTTGTGATGATGAAGATGTCCGAAAATACGGAGTGTCTCCTCGATGAAGACATACTTGCAATATATGCTTAGCGGAGACACGGAACAAGAACTACATTAGAGTATGCGGACAGAAGCACGTTTCACGTAGTGACATGGCATGATGGTCCGGCTAATTGCTTTAGTCATCCTCGCTACTACTACGATACACTGCGACACAAGCATCCGGACCATATAAGTACACATGCCTTTAGGGGATAGTAAAATACATGGGGGTAGGACGGGAGACTACTACGTAATGATCTGACCTACTGCGTGGACCGGGGCCATTTTCCCTTCCTTGCTAACTCGGCATTGAACTCCTCGCTGGCCTTCCCTTTCCCCTTGTCGCGGGAGTGTCCACGTCGGGCTGGTATGTCGAAGTCGTCCATGTCCTGCGATTTCACGATGTAAGTTCATCGTATAGTGGAAATCGGAAGAATGATGTAAATTCTTCATAACTCACGTCGTCGATACGGATTACGCCCGGACGACCGGATACACTGTGCCGGCCGGGCTCAGCCGCATGAGCCTTTCCCTTGCCCTTGTCGCGGGACTGCCCACGTCCTCCGTTGCGTCAATTGGGCAATGCATGAATTGTCGCAGCCAACCGTGTGGAATGCCCTTTGACCTCTCGGGGATAGGCTGGCCGAAACGATGATGGAGACGCGCCTTCCAGTCCGGCGACCTCGGAGGGGGAACAACTGCACGGCCTCGCAACGGAAGGCCGGTAATAAAGCTGACATCTTGCAGTGTCACCGTCATCTCCCCCCACCGGAAGTGGAACGTGTGGGTCTCCGGCCGCCAACGATCAACCAAGGAGGAAAGAAGAGAGGCATCAATTAAGAAGTTTTGCCCCGTGTTCAGCATGCGGGCGAACGCAATCAGCCCGCATTGACGAAGTCTCGGAACATACCGCTCGTCCAGCGGCCAGGTCTCCCTCGGTCCCCGTGTCACCAGACTTGGCGGCCCATCGCCATCGATCCAAGCGTGACAGCGATGCTTGCCATCCCATGCCGCTTCAAGTAGGGGTGGTATAGTGCGTGTAATACGTGCCATTCTTTGCAAATAGACAAAAACTAACGATTAGCAAAATCTAAAATGCTTAATAGCGGTACAAAATGCAATAAGCAAAAAATTAAACACGAACTTACCTCACTAATCAAAACGCGCGCTGCGTTTCTGAGCTCGTCGGTCGGCCGCGCGCGTTTATATAGGGCTGGTTGTGAAGACAGTGAAAGACGCGACGCGATGTAAAGAAAAGCAAATAGGAAAAAACGTATACGTCAAAAATTCTTTCGGTGCAAAGGAACGGCGCGGCGACCGAGGACAAATTTAAAATTGCGACGCGCGAGCGAGTGAGGAGGAAAAATCGCGCTGGGGAGGCACTGCCCAATCACCGTCACCGGGCGGTGACTCCGCCGCGCCGAGGTCGGGCAGTCCTGCCGCGCCGGTGAGAGTCCCCCGCCCGGGACGCAGACGCGATGCCTTTTTTGGGGCCAAACTTGTAAATGATGGCGGACGGAGGCTACTTTTGAAAAAAAAATTTGCTATAGGGTCAAAACAGTAAAAATCTCACGCCTATTCGCCACTGCTATAAAGGTTTCTCTGCGCAATCGAAAGGTTGCGCAGTTCTGGCACTAGTCCCGGCTACAAGGAGCGTCCCCAAAGACCTGGCTCCAATAATCTTCCAAATTTTTAAAAGAAAGAACATAACTGTTAGTGTCGTGCTCCAGGGACCGAAGATGGGTACACGACATTAATACCCTAGGAGGATTGACGATCCTGCATATTCAACAATTCATACAACTTTGGACGAAAATAACACTACTACAAAACAGGCTATACTGTATACCTCATCACAGACCGTCTATGATGTACTTATCATAGACATGTATTATTAAGAACCATCTGTGATATGTAACGATTTCTAGAACCATTTGTGATACGTAATTAGTACAGACGGTTCTATTACAGATGGTTTGTAAATAGAACCGTCTGTGATAATTCACAGACGGTTCTTGTGATAATCGCAGACATCACAAACGGTTATTGTTAAGAACCGTCTGTGATATGCGGGCATTAAATACTCGACCGTCCCGACAGACCCCCCTGCCCATGGCACCTCCACCCCCTCCCCATTTGAGCCGCCACCCCTGCTGCCTCCTCCCCATTGTGCCACCTTAGTGAGGCGAAAGAAGGGAAGGAAGGTGGCAGGGAGGAGAAGGAAAGGAGGAAGCTAAAGAAATAAGAAGGGAAGGAGGAAGGGATCGAAGAAGGAAAGGGGGAATAAAGGGAGGAGGATCTCGTGGGATATTTGGGATTTTCATCGTGAGCTTCAAGGGTAATGATCTGTAACCCTTTATATTTTCTCTAGGTTAATCGCTAATCAAATTTAGTATGTTTGGTCAATAGGAAGAGTAGTTGTGTGTACTAATCTAATTTAATACTAATTTGTTACATGCGTAGCGTAGATGAACCGAAACTGGATATACGGTGAGAACCGTGTGAGTGAAGAGTACATTAATGGCGTGTCTACTTTTAGAAGAGCCACCGAGCAGGATATGTTGAAGAAGGGGATAAAATTTATATACTGTCCATGCATTGATCGCGGTAATCTGAAGATGTTTAACAACCCAGCGCAGATCGAAGCGCACTTGATTCGAAGGGGTTTCAAAAAGGGGTATACATGTTAGACCAATCACGGTGAAGAGCAGATTATACAGGAAGTTAATAATAACGACATCGCCAAGGAAGTCAACGATATGCCGAATGTGGACTATGCTTTTGATGAGGATACGTCGCACGATGACAATCTGGATCAGATGCTACGCGATGCGAAAGGGAACTACAGTGAGAGAGAGTTTGGTAAATTCGAGAGCTTAATGTAGGACTCAGGGAAACCTTTGTTCCCTGGCTGCAAACCGGAATACACAAGGTTGTCATCCATGCTTGAACTGCTGAAATTGAAGGCAAGCAATGGTTAGTCCGATAAGAGTTTCATGGCGTTATTAGGTCTCCTAGCGTACATCCTTCCGGAGGGAAATGTATTGCCCAGCACCACCTACCAAGTCAAGAAGGTTCTTTGTCCATTGGGAATGGAAGTAGAAAGAATACATGCATGTACGTCCGAACGATTGTATCCTCTACCGTAAAGAGTATGCAGACATGCATGTATGTTTGGTGTGCAAAGCATCCCAATACAAGCGTAAGAATCCTGCTAAGGTGTTGTGTTATCTGCCTGTAATCGCACATTTGAAGCGTTTATTTGCGAACTGAAAGGAGGCAAGATTGCTGCGTTGGCACTCGGATGAGCATAAGAAAGATGGAAAGCTAAGACACCTAGTTGATTACGCGATGGAGAAACTTTGATCGAGACTTGAAGACTTATCACATGAACCGAGGAACATAAGGTTAGGGTTGAGTACAGATAGAATGAATCCTTTTGGTAACATGAGCAGCCGACGCAGCACCTGGTCCATGAATCTATGTATGTACAATCTTCCTCCTTGGCTTTGTATGAAGTGGAAATACATTTTGATGTCACTGCTTATCCAAGGGCCAAAGTAACCTAGGAACAATATTGATGTGTACCTAGCACCATTGCTAGAAGATCTTGTGACACTGTGAAACGAAGGGTACAAGTACGGGAAGTGTACAAATGAGAGAACTTCACTTTACGCGCCATGTTGTTCTATACCATCAATGATTTTTCTGCCCTTGGTAACTTGTTGGGGTTCACTACAAAAGGAGCCAAAGTCTGTCAGCACTGCTTAGATGGTACCAAGAGTGTATGGCTGAACAACTCGCGCAAAACTGTGTACATGCGTCACCGTAGGTTCCTTCCCAAGATTCACTCATACCGCAAGATGAAGAAACAATTCTATGGAAATAAGGAGGATGGTTCAGCTCCAAGGGCTTGTAGAGGGAAAGAGATTTATGATATGGTTAAGGATATCGATGTTGTGCTTGGAAAGGGACGTAAATTGAGGACCTGTCAGAAGAACATCTGGAAGAAGCGGTCAATTTTTTGAGACTTGCCTTATTAGGAGCATTTAGAAGTTCGTCGTTGCATCGACGTCATGCACGTGGAGAAGAATGTATGTGATAGCTTGATTGGTCTCTTACTGAACAACAGTGGCAAAACAAAGGATAGTATCAACGCACGGCGTGACTTGGTTGATATGAATATAAGGACTGAGCTAGCACCGAAAGAGATCGATAAAGGCTGAACGAACCTTCCTCCAACTTGGTACACTCTGTCCAAGGCCGAGAGAAATGAACTGTGCCAGAGCTTGCATGGTGTGATAGTTCTGCCGGGTTACTCCGCCAGCATTAAGAAACTTGTTTCTATGGAATATTTCAAATTAATTGGTATGAACTCTCATGATTGTCATGTGCTGATGACATAAATGCTTTCTATTGCAATTAGGAGTATCTTTCCCAACAAGGTCCGAGTGGAAATCTTGAGGCTGTGTTATTTCTTTAACTCAATTGCTGAGAAGGTCATCAATCCCAAAGGACTAGATGCTCTGCAGGACGAGGTGGTGATGACTCTATGTCATCTTGAGATGTATTTTCCTCTATCATTTTTTGATATCATCGTCCATCTCATTGTTCACCTTGTGAAAGAGATAAAGATATGCTGCCCTGTGTTCCTACATCATATGTACTCGTTCGAGAGATACATGGGAATTCTCAAGTCCTACGTACAGAATCAATCTTGATTGGAGGGCAGCATCATTGAAGGTTATGCAACCGAAGAGGTTATTGAGTTCTGTGTCGACTACATGGCTCAGGTGAAACCGATAGGTGTGCTTCTATCTCGTCATGAGGGGAGACTGGAGGGTATTGGGACCATCGGAAGGAAAGCAATCACTCCCGATCTGGATACGTGCGCTCAAGCCATTTCACGGTCTTGCAACACATGACTCAAGTGTCCCCGTACATCGACGAGCACAAAGACATGGTACGCCAACAGAATCCAAACCGGTCGGAGGTTTGGATCACGAGAGAGCACAACTGTCGGTTGAACGAATGGTTAAAGGTGCGATTCATTGGGAGGTCATCAAGTGATGATATGCTGCTATGGTTGGCAAAAGTGACAAAATTTACAATTGTGATATGGCAAGGATACGACATAAATAAGTACACATTTTATACGATAGCTCAGGATAGGAAGAGCACAGTCCAAAACAGCGGTGTCCTCATAAATGTGTTTCACGATCAGTTCAATACCACCGGGCCACGTGGGTTGAACTCCTACTATGGGTTTGTAGAGGAGATTTGGGAGCTCGACTACGTACTTTTCAAGATCCCCCTGTTTCGATGCCATTGGGTTCAACTTCTGTAGGGTATGAAGGTCGACAAGTACGGCGTCACTACTGTAGACCTCAAACGTGTCAGATACAAGGACAAACCATTCGTACTCGCAAAGTATGTTGTTTAAGTTTTTTATGTAACGGACCTGGCAAATAAGAACCGCCATGTAGTTCTTCATGGAAAAACATCGGAATTGAGAATATCGTGGATGAGGAAGAGTACAATCAATTTGAAGAGCTGCCATCTTTTAGAGACGGCATTAGGCTCGAGGAAGAACCCAGCAAGGAAGCTAGCTATATGCGCGTCAATCATCATGAAGGGCTATATTTTAATTAAGAATTTATCCCATTGTAATTAAGAAACTCGACATGTAATTATGTATTTGATTAAGTAATTAAGAAATTATTCCATCTGTGATTGTATCTGAATTTATTGTTTTCAGAGGGCATGGCTAGTATTTCCTGAGGCTAGCTAGTCGAAAAACAGAATAAATAGTGTGGCTATTTAGGCATAGCTGTTGGATAACAATGCTTAATGCGTTTATTAGGCATGTTAAAAGCGTGACTAATTTTGATATACTATTTCACGCACCTGCATATGGGATGGGATGTATGTACAATTTAAAACCATCGTACGAATGGATCCATCGCACTCATATAGGTGCTGGTTTGAAAACGCTTATTGATAATGCTGTAACACCCCAGCCCAACTAGAGCCTGGAATGCTACTAAATAAACATGATAACAATTTAAACATAAGGCATAGTTCTAAATTTCGGTAGAACCTCCTTTGTATAACTACGTATACCGGAGGTTCCAACAATTGCATAAATCATAATCAATATTCCAACATCCAAAATTCATCAAAACATTCAAAGATAATCTATTCAACTAAAGCATAAACAAGCATAATCAAAATTTGCTACTCTCATTATTACAAATAATCCAATGCATTCAAACATAGCCATAATTAATCCTTAAGAAGTTTGCTTATTATTAAAATACGTTCTAAATGATATTCATCTTTAAAGATGTGTGATAGTGAGTGCATCCAAAGCAAGCCTACTCCCTCCCATGCATGCCGTTCTTGCAAATGATACCTAAAAGCACAACAAAAGCAAGAGTGAGCCCAAAGACTCAGCAAGTATCAATAAAGAAACATTAAGCTCACAGTTATAGCATCAACATACCATAAGAAATATTACACTAAAACAACTCACATGTTTATGTAATGCAAACATGCAATGCATCATTTTCTCTTTTACTCTTTTCGCATTTTACCGGTAATGCGGGGTATACAACCGTCGATGTATACCCTTTCACGTCCCTCTAGCACAGGGACCAAGAGCCTATACTCCACAAGTATAGGGACCACAGCCCATCATCTTCATGATGGGGACCTCTACTCAATGCCCACATTCTACAAATGTGGGGACCACAAGCCCGTCATCTGAATGACGGGGACCTCAAGTATACATACTTGGTCACCACGTGACCAAGTCTCAGGTATGTTCTCAACATGCACATGTACTAGTACTCTATCTTTCAATAACATGTGAATCAGCAATTACATACCAAAATCTCAACTTTAACTAACATGTATTGCATCAACAACATACATGAATAACCTTTAGCCATAACTCAAGCATTCGCCAATCTTATTCATACATATCACACTATCGTTCATGCATAGCTAATATGTATAAAAACACAAGCACTCACTGTCAAACATTCATAATTATACTAACAACCAGAATACTTGCCTCAACCGTGCATGAACGGATGACGCGAAGAGGGCGCTGCCCCCGGAACCAATCCCCCACCTGAATATAATTATAAAGCATGCTAAGACAATCATACTAGACCAAAAACATAAATAATAGCACAACCGAACCTGCTATACTCTCAAGCACCTTCCCAATTCCAACTCCTAAAGATCGATCTGTCCCCTCTGTGGATAGCCATATTCTAAAATCCATATCTTTTTGTACAGGAGTCCAAATTAGGTGTTCTTAGACTTCCTGGAAAGGTTAACAAATTCTACAACTAAGTCTAGTTGGTGAGCCATCCTGAATCGGCCATCTAATACCCCTACCAAGCCAATTAATAAAACATTGAATTCACATCAGGTTATCTGGACAGTAATACAAAAACGACCATAACTTTAGGTACGATTGTCCAATTTCTGCGTTCTTGAGCTTTATGGAAAGTTGAGACAATAATCTACAACTTTTATTATAATGAGCTCCTATAATTTTCCCTTTAACTAATCGCTTAATTCAGATTACTAACTGCTGTCAGGATACCAACAGATTAGCAGGACAGACTCACAAAAAAATTCATATCTCGCAGACCGTAATTCGGAATTGGGTGTTCTTTGTGGCTACGGAAAGCTAAGAACAATTCCCAACTATCTCTAAGAGATGGGATCCACAGATTCGGACTCTAGATGACCGAAAATAGCCGCTCAAGTCTCTGGACAGAACACGATCTAGCAGAAAATTGATAATCGATCTACTAAACGAATTCATAAACGCGTCTAATACAAAGCATACAGCAAAGGAGGATCTTCGTTACCCTTGAAGAACGTAGGAAGATGATGAACTACCCCTAAGAGAAGATCCTCTCCCTCTTCTCTTTCACCCTTAATCCCTTCCTCCTCGCATTCCTCTTGGCCGGCCTGACTCCCGGGAGCTCCTCCTTCGTCTTCCTCCAAGCCGGCAGCGGGGAGCACACCTCAAGGGCCGGTGGCAATGGGGAACCAGCAGGGAGGCGGGCAAGGATGTGGAGGAGGGGGAAAAGTGGTGGCCAACAAGGGGGAGAGGGGAAACAAGAGGGGCGGCTAGGGTTTTTGGGAGGGGAGGGGGGAGTGGCGCCTCCCCCTTGGCCGGCCACCCCTTAAGGCCTCATGGGCTAAGGCCCAGGCCCAAGTTGAGGTAAAAATACTGTATTTCCCCCTCTCTAACTACTGAATTAAGTATTTTTTATTTGGTCTTTCCCTTAACTCAATTAAATTCTCTCCCGATAAATCTTTCTGATGATTCTGGGGTATTACATTCTACCCCCCTAGACAGAATTCGCCCCGAATTCTCAACACGTTTAAACGTCAAAGACAAATTCACAGCTAAAACTTACCAACATTACCACATACCTGCTGTGAATAACTCCGGATATTGCTCGCGCATGCGAGACTCCAATTCCCAAGTGGCCTCTATCTCAGTCTGCTGCGACCAAAGCACCTTGACGTACTTTAAAGTTTTGTTCCTCAACGCTTTTTCTAATCTTTCCAGAATTTGCACTGGCTTGGACTCAAAAGACAGATCCTGCTCAATGGTTAATAGTTCTAGCGGAACAAGATGCTCCAGATCTCGCAGGTACTTCCTCAACATAGATATGTGAAATACGTTATGCACCCCTCGCATAGACTCTGGAAGGTCCAAGCGATATGCCAACTTCCCAATCCGAGCGAAGATCGTAAAAGGCCCAATGTACCTCGGGCTAAGCTTCCCTTTGGTACCGAACCTCACCACACCCTTAGTGGGAGATACTCTCAAGAGCACCTGATCCCCCGCTTTAAATTCCAAATCCCTTCTCCTCACATCTACATAACTTTTCTGCCTGCTCTGGGCTGCTAACAGATTCTGTCTCACCAAGGCCACTCGTTCAAATGTCTTTTGGACCCAATCCGGGTCCAAGACTGCCTTCTCACCCACTGCTTCCCAACAAAGGGGTGACCTGTATTTATGCCCATACAAAACCTCGAACGGTGTGGCTTTAATACTTGAATGGTAGTTGTTATTATAAGCAAATTCCGCCAAGGGCAACTGATCTTCCCAACTACCCTTCCAGGACAAAACACAGGACCGCAACATGTCCTCCAAGGTCTGAATGGTGCGCTCTGACTGTCCATCTGTCTGTGGATGAAATACTGTACTAAGACGAAGCTGGGTGCCCAGTACACTCTGCAAACTCTCCCAAAGCTTGGAGACAAACTTGGCATCTCTATCTGAAATGATGGTCTTTGGCACACCATGCAACCTCACAACCTCGCGCACATAGATAGGAGCCAAATTGCTCGCTGAGTTGGTCGTGTGGATAGGAATAAAATGCGCTGATTTGCTGAATCGATTCACTATCACCCAAACTGCATCTTTACCTCGCGATGATCGAGGTAACGCAACCACAAAGTCCATAGAGATGTCATCCTAAGGCCATTGAGGGACCTCTAATGGCTGCAATAACCTTGCAGGACGCTTATGTTCTGCCTTCACTCGCTGACAAACACCACAAGAGGCTACATAGTTAGCAATATCCACTTTCATTCTCTTCGACCAGAAGTTCTGCTTCAGGTCACGGTACATCTTCGTCTCACCCAGATGAACAGTATAAGGGGTGCGATGTGCCTCTCTCAAGATGTCATCTTTAACCTCCGCCTTCTGTGGCACACAAAGGCGACCCTTAAACCACAAGGCACTAGACCTATCCAAACTGAAATCCCCTTCTTTGTCCATATCTAGATGCTTTCTGACCCTCTACAATAACAGATCATTCTGCTGTGCTTCCCGCACACGCTCTGAAATGGCTGACTCTAAGATCAACTGTGTCTCAACACGTGCCGTGCCTGCATAGCAATAAGATATCCCCATGTGGTCAAAATCAGCAATAAGGCAATCCAGAGTAGCAGGCGTCGCCTTGCGACTAAGAGCATCAGTCACCACGTTTGCCTTCCCAGGATGGTATTGAATTGTGAGATCGTAATCCTTGATCAGCTCCAGCCATCTGCGCTGCCTCAAATTCAGATCCTTTTGAGTAAAAATGTACTTAAGACATTTGTGATCAGTAAAGACGTCACAAGTCTCACCATACAGGTAGTGCCTCCAAAGTTTCAAGGCAAACACCACAGCAGCCAACTCTAAATCATGGGTCGGGTAATTTTGCTCATGCTTCTTCACCTATCTAGATGCGTAAGCTAGAACCTTACCATCTTGCATGAGAACACAACCCAAACCAACTCGAGAAGCGCCGGAGTAGACCGTGAAATGCTTCCCAGGCTCAGGAACAGTGAGAACAAGAGAGGTCACCAACTTTTCTTTCAAAGTCTGAAAACTGCGTTCACAAGTATCATCCCACCAAAACTTCACATCCTTCTGCGTGAGCCTGGATAAAGGCTTGGCAATAATGGAGAAATCCTGCACAAATCACCGATAATATCCTGCCATACCAAGGAAGCTTCTTACTTCTTTGACATTGGTCGGCCTTCCCCATTCTACCACTGTGGAAATCTTACTTAGATCAACTAATATTCCCTTATCATTGATGACATGCCCTAAGAATCCCACCTCAGACATCCAGAACTCGCACTTTTTCAGCTTAGCATAAAACTTATTCTCTCTTAGCGTCTCCAACACAAGCCTCAGATGACGCCCATGATCTGTTTCGGTCTTTGAGTAGATCAAAATATCATAAATAAAGACGACGACAAAATCATCTAGATACTCATGCAACATCCTGTTCATTGTCTCCATGAAAGCAGCAGGGGCATTCATTAGTCCAAAAGACATAACTTTAAATTCAAAATGCCCATACTTTGTGGAGAACGCCATCTTCTCAATATCCTCCGTTCGGACAGAAATCTGATTGTATCCCGATTGGAGATCAATCTTTGAAAATACCTTGGCCCCTCTCAACTGATCAAATAAATCTTCAATGCGAGCCAAAGGATATTTATTCTTAATGGTTAGCTGGTTATGAGCACGGTAATCAATACACATGCACCAGCAACCATCTACTCCTAGAATATTCTCTCGGCTGAAAAAGAAAAAGAAGAGACAACTAACAAGTGGGACCAACTCGTAAGTGAAAGAGAGAGAAAGAAGTTGGCTGATATGTGGGACCGAGGTGGCGGTGTGAGAAAGAAAGAAAGAAAGAGAGAGGCTAACAGGGATGGCCCACATGTAAGAGAGAGAAAGAGAAAGCGAGAGAGCAGAACAGAGGAAGTGGCGACGATGGCTTGCGCACGGTGGCGATGGCGAGTGGCGGCGAGATGGTGACCGGCGAGGCACAAAATAGGTTGCTAGTGGCACAGGGATTCTGTTGGTGGCAGTGGCATAGCAAAGGCGTCAGCGAGGCGGTGGCAATGGCGGTGGCGGCGAAAGTGGAGCTCGGGTGTGCAGTGGCTATGGCGAAGCAAAAGCGCCCGAGGAGAACCAAGAGGAGCACGACGACAGTGATGGTGAGGGAAACACGAAGGATAGCTCAGGATGATCGGAGAGTGACGGGAATGGTGGCGCGACGGTGACCGGTAGCAGAGAAGAAGGTTGACGGCGGCAGCTCAGCACGGCGACGGAGAGAGCAAAAGAAAGAAGGGGATCGAAAGAGAATGGTGAGGCGAACGTGATGATGCAAATGGGGAGGCACAGGAACTCACCAGCGACTAGATCAGGTGTGGAGGCGGTGGCCAGTTTTGGGGAAGAAAGGGGCAACGGTTGTCTGGCGATCCTCACTACTACAAGAACACCCATACAACAACAGATAGCTAGCAACGGAAGTAACAGCTGTTGCAAATGGGCTTACCCAGCGGAGGATGTACCACCCCACCACGCTGCCTCAAACAAAAAATATGGTAACCACCTCAGTACCTCGGCAACCCACCCCGTTTGCTTTTCGGCCTTTCTTTTCCCCTTCCCCATGACCCCATCCCCTTCGGCTCCCGCACCTTCCACTTCCTCGGCTCTCCTCCTACCCCCCGCCACCACGACCGCCGCCCTACGGTGGCTGCTCTCCAACCCGGCTGCCCGGCTCGCCTCTCTACCATGCATTTGCCTGGCCCGCCACCGCAACACCCTAGCCCCGCCCGCCGCTGAGCTGCCCTCACCCTCGCCCTTTTTCCCTTTTTTATTTCCCTTCCCCCTCATCTCTCTCTCCTCACCCTCTGACCTGAACTCCCCACAAACGCCACCGCCCCAATTTGAAACCCTAGGTCACCGCATCGATCCGGGGCGGTGGTTGCGATGGAGGTTCTTTGGGCAGTAGCGTTTGTCGGCGGAGGCGGTGGCGGCCGCCATGTCAACGGAGGACGAGAAGCTCCTCAAGGAGGCGAAGAAGCCGTCGTGGGACGAGCGGCTGCAGCATAAGAATTGGAAGGTGCGGAACGACGCTAACATCGACCTCACCTCCCTCCGTGACTCCATCACCGACCCCAAGGACGCCCGCCTCCGCGAGTTCAGTGAGATACGCTCCCACCACCTCCCGATCCGCCCCCATTTCGTGCTCGGATTTATGTTATGCTTGATTCGTGTGGTTTCATTTCGAGATTTCTGCGGGACCTTTTGATGTTAGATCTAAAGGGCGGTGTTTTCTTTGCGGTGGTGGTTAGGGCCATTGTTTAAGAAGACGGTCGCGGATTCGAAGGCGCCGGTGCAAGAGAAGGCGTTGGATATACCCCTCACCAACGACCTCACCGACGACCCCACCTGGATATACCCTTGGAAGGCTGGAATTATGGGAGATGGCTTTCTTCAATTTTCATACTGCTGATGTTCAAAGTAGGGAACAACATCACAAGCACGGCTGCACCAAACAAGAAGTACGTTTGATTAATTTCCTTGATAGCTGCTAGATTTTTTTTTTCTCTAATTTGGTTGGGCTCTTTACATGGATCAGTTAATTTCATCATTTATGCCTTCTTCAAACATGGTGACAAGGCTACCTTGAGATCTTGCATCAAAGCAATTACTTTCTGTTGCACTGAGTGTCAGGCTGATCTTCCAGATTATGATGAGAATAAACTTAAGAACTTTGAAGATGAGTTGGTTTTGAAAGTCAAAACTGCGATCAAGGAAGTAGAGGTATGTTTTATTCATGCCGTCTCTATCTGTTCTGAGGCCATGAAGATAATGCAGGCAGGTGATGATGAATACTCCCTCTTAGTTAATTTGAAGCGACTTTATGAACTTCAGCTGCCAAAACCTGTTAAAAACGATGGTTTGCTTGAGGATATGTATCAAATCCTCAGTCATCTAAGAGATATGGATAATGAGGTATGAACCTTTTCATCTGTGAGATATTTGCACTTTAATCTTCTTTGTGGAGCCAACTGTTGGTGACATATTGAGCTAATACTTTCATGCTTTATTAAGTAAAGAGCTTCCTCCTCCTCAATATGTACCTTCAGGTAGCATGGTGTCTGTATGCAATTGATGGTGAAAATCCATCTAAAACCTTTATTGATGAACTCTTATCCAAGCAAAGCTCTCTTTTCGGACAACTCTATTATTTCTTGGTGGTTCTGCCTACTTATCAGAAAGAGGGAAGAAGCACCACTGTACTTTCCTGTAGAGTAAGTATTCTGAATTAGACACTAAGAAAAAGAGGAATACATTATTTGTGTAATGTTGGTATGCCTCCCTGGAAGTATATCTCGGTTATATTTAACCCATTGACTTGTTAGCGCCTTGTTTTGTTTTTAGGTCGGCATCACTGCTTTGTGTTGCTTGTTTAAGAAGTCAAAATATTATTCAACAAGGCTAGAAAGTTTGAGTTATCTCCCACAATTAGATGTTGTTCAGAAATTCTGGAAACTTTGCGAACAACAGCTCAATATATCAGGTTTTGTTGTTGTACACACTTTTTTACTTAAAATGTATTATTAATTATAAATAGCAACTTCCTAAATGAAGCTTTCTCATTATGTCAGTTATAATAATTCTGTTTTCTAGCTTCTTGCTAATAATTGAAATTAATCAAGTGTTCATTCTCAGATGAAACAGAAGATGAAGATGCAAACGAAGAATATATTGAAGACATAAACAGGGATGCTGTCATGATTTCAGTCGCAAAGCTAGTGCTTGCTGATACAGTTTCAAAGGTTTGTGCTGCATTTTCTTCCTGTGATAGCAAATGAAGCTATGTTCTTTCAGATAGATTGTCGGTGACTGCTCGTTATTTCAGTTATATACAAGTTATAGCTGTTAGAAATAGCCAGGTTCTATCCATTGGCAAACATGCTCGTTGTTTCAGTTATATACAAGTTAGTTGTGTAGCATATTCAGAATTTCCCCTTTGATCTGTATTAGAATGCTTCTAAGTTCTTTAGTAACTTAGAGCTTATTTTCTTTCAAGGGTAACTTAGAGCTTATTTTCTGTATTGGATTTCATTAGCAACTGCGGCATTACAGCGGCAGCGGCACAACACGCAATCATGGTGGTAGGCTACCTCTCTCTCTCTCCCTCCCCTTCTCTCTAATTAGACAGATTCAGTTTTTAGAGGAAAGGCAAATTAGATAGATTCATCTAGATCTCACCTATTGTTCATTTAGTTTTGTATGTGACCGTGTGTTCTTAAGATGGATTAAGCCATGGTAGTAATATCATATATCCAAGATCCAATGCTTCTTCAGATTAATTCAAAAGCATGGAAGCCATATTACACCCTGGTTGTGCACTTTTTAAGTATTTACTTTTTCATACGGTCATTCTTGAAACTGAAAACATTGATATATCACTGTCTGTTTGGCTTTTTCATACCCTTTCTGTTTGGTATATCATTGTTTGTTTACTCTCTTGTTTGATACTTGAAAATGTTGATATTCCAGGCTAAAAGGATCGATTAATGATTTCAGACATTAGAATATTGCCTGGGAGACGAGGAAGGACAATAAATGAAGCAAAATTGATAGAAATACATAGAATTTTACATTCTACGGCTAGATGATGTATGAAGTGGTGTATTGACAAATTCAAGTTGTACTTATGAATGATGCAAATAATGTATTTTGAGATTTTTCTCAAATAATATTTTCTGAGTTATTTTCTCTATGCAATGGAATAATTGTTTTATGGTACATTTATTGTGAATTATTAAATTGGAATATTTTGAAGTACCAAAATATCCCAGGTTGAAAATAGCAAAACGGGTTGAAAATAATGAAACAGGTTGCAACGCTTATATATTTTTGCAAATAAAACAATTTAATCATTTGCCTATAGAAGGTAGCAACGCATAAAAGTATTGCTACAACCTTATATATGTGTTGCAAGGTAGCAACACTTCTTCATATATGTTACCAACGCTTAAATATATGTTGTGATAGACCCTTGCAACGACAGTAATAGCAACACATAGACAATGCGTTGGTATAGACCGTTACAACGCTTATGTGGACTTTTAGCAACGTATGTATACGTTGGTAAAGGGGTGTTCCTGTCGTAGTGCCTCCAGGGACGAACGCGATCGAGGTGAACAAAAGGACGCGAAAGAGACGCTTAAATAGGCACTGGACTGGGGAGTTTGAGAGGAGGATGGCGACGCTACCATATCGGACACAGACATGAACAGGGCACCGGGCGCAAGGAGGAAAGAAGGAAGGGAGGCTAGTGACAAGCGGGCCTGCTTGAGAGAGAGAGAGAGAGAGAGAAGAAGAAGAAGGAGGAGGAGGAGGTGGTTTGGGCTTGTCGCATGTGAGAGGAAAAGAGAAAAGGTTGGGCCAGTGGGGAAAGGAAAAAGACTAGGCTGAGAGAAAAGAAAATCAGCCCAAATAAAAATCCGGAATTAAACTGATTTCCGAATTTTAGAAATTCAATTAAAGCAAACCGAGCTCATAGAAATAGCAGAAAAACTCCAAAAATTCCTAGAAAACTCCATAAAATACTCCGGAACTGAAGGAACCCAATTAAAATGGTTTTGAATTTAATTAAAGTTTAGATCACATTAAATCATTTTAATTTCTGAAAATTCAAATTAAGCTTTAACTTAGACAAGAAAACTCAAATGGTTATTTTTATTTTTAAATATTTCAAAGGAACTCCAAATTTGGGATGTTACATGAAGTTGAGTGGAAAAGATGTCCGTGGCACCGCCAGCCAATGGCAGGAAGCACAAGTGCCCACCTCCCAGCCCGGGAGAGCTCCATGAGAACATGCCGGAGCATGCCTACTCGCGCCTCCCGTCGGCCAACTTCTTCGGACTTAGCGACATCTACCGCTGGTGACGCGCGGACATTGCTACATCGACCTTCCTCGACACCTACGCTAGCGCCCCCTCCCGCGACCCCTGGTTCCTCATGCTCTCTGACCGGCCCCATGGGCGCGAGTCGCAACACCGCAGGGGGACGTCAAGTAGGTGGGGCAGCGGCAGGGAGTGGAAGAAATGAGTGGCGGCCATGGGAATGGCTGGAGGAGTTGGAGAAGAAGATAGGGGCAATTTGGTCCCATTTGGCCCGTAATGGCATATCTCAAAATATAGCAACTCTATGATGGCATATTTCAACGCTGAAACTTTGCAATGATATATTTCGAAATCAGCAACTTTAGAGTGGTATATATATCTAAATAACCCTTTTATTAGAGACCATGGATTTTTTGTGTTGCTCCACCAATCCTCCTTCATCTTTGCTGCATCAATCTCTTCGTCAACCCCATTTCTCCTTCCATCTCATTGTGAGTGGTCGAACCCTAACATGTGAACTATGCATGCTATGATGGATACGTGCCTATATTACTTGTTGTGCTGTCTAGCATGCATAGAATCTTTTGATCTATTGATGATACCTATAGTACTAGCTTTAATCGTGTTACCTACAAGCATAGTGTGGAAAACCGAATCGGCAAGTGAACCGCTCGATTCATGGTTCAACGGTCCAACAGTTGGTTTTTTCCAGTCGGACCGTGGCTCAATAGTAATGCTATTTTAACATTTGCCGGCAGAATCAATTGGAAAATCAATGGGTTAGTGTCATCTACAAAACAATGTTACCTAATAAAAATGTCTATGCCCATTTAGACCAACAACGAATGCAGTCTTGTTGTCTCACTCCATCGTGGGGAAGCAGGAGGTTGCCAGTTCGAATCCTAGCAATGCAATAATTTTAAAAAAAATAATTTCCACTTGTGGTTTTTTTTTTGCAAAGCGATCAAAAACAACCGGACGGACGGTCTGGTTCTTCCGATCGGACCGCTTTATCGATCCGGTTTTTTACTATGCCTAGATTGTCTGGAGACGTGTAGATCGTCTAGAGATGTGATATTCTGTTTGATTTTTTTATTGTGTTATTATGGAATTCTGATTTTTTTTATTGCGTTATTATGGAATTCAATTTTGTAACACTACGTGCCAATTAACTCCGATCAAAATAAGAGAACCCAAACTCTTATATATCCACTCGACCAAAATGAACGAGAGAATACAGGTAACACAATTAGAAGAGCACGATCCATTTAATCCGATAACATAATGATTTTTTTGTATTTAGCTCTGTGCTACCACCTTAATTGAAAAAAAAACCTTCGTAGCATGAAAATTACAAATTTGGCCCCCGTCGACCGCGGAAGTACCGGAGCCCGACGTGTAGCACTTCCCGTGCTCGAGGAGCGCGGAACGGACCTGTGCAACGCGGCAAGCCGGACGGGCGTGGGAGAACGCAGGCCCGGGTGCCTTCCGCGCTACCGGAAAGCAAAAGGGAGCCGACGGCTTTCCGCTCGACCGAAGCGCAGCAGGGAGTAAACGCCCACGTGCAACAGCAATTAATGAGCCACTGGCTGTTGCTTCTTGGTTCACAATTAATGAGCCACTAGAGAGAGAAAGCGATGGACGTTCTCTGTTGCTTTTTGACACGCAATTAATGAGTCACTGGTCCTTCCCGCACTTCGGTACCGCAGAAGGCAGTCGGCAGAGCTGCTGTGCTCCAGTGGTGCAGAACTAGGCCGGACCCGTGACATTTCGTGTCACGCCCTTGGTTCCTGCGCCCGCCCGTCTTCCGTGCCTAGCACCGTCGTTCCACGCTCTCTAGTGCGAAAAGTTCCACACGTGAGCCTTCGGTCCTTCCACGCTCGGCAAGACTAGTTTTGCTATTTTATTTTTTAAAAATAAATCGACATAACTAGCACGCTATCGGCGTCCTACCGTACATGGAAAGGATGGACACATCCTAGCCCCAGCTACGATCTCAGAGCCCATAGCTAGCCATTGGAGCTGTCGTCTTGGTCGTCTCCTTTTCGGAAACTTTCAATGGGCATTAACAAAAGTGATGCTAGTTGGTTGCGGGCTAGCTAGATAGAACCAAAAGGTCAAGAAGAAATTTCGCAACTGGCGATTGACAGGTCGGTGTGAATTGAATAACATTAAGAAGCAGCATGTGGCGCGAAAGAAGAACGTGCTTAAAAATCTGTGCGAATAGTGATATATGTGTAGATAAGTGATGGGAGTATGGGGCTTGGAACATTGTTTTTGTTAGAAACTTTTGGATAGAGGAGAAAAAGCAGTGGGAGGATTTGAAACATATCTTGGATGGGGTTGTTCTTACAAAGGAAAGAGACAGGCTGAAGTGGTGTCTAGAAAGTTTTGGTCAGTTTTCGATCAAATCTTTGTATAGATATTGACCTATGGGAGAATCACTAGTAGGAAGCTTTAGAAGGTCTAGGCTAGCTGAATTCCACTCAAAGTTAATATTTTCCTCTAGCAAACTTATCAGAATAGAATTCAGACAGCGGATCAGCTTAAATAAAGAGGTTGGAAGGGGATGTTAATTGTATCTTATGTGGGGGTCTCTGAGGATACTAATCATGTGCTTTTTCGTTGTGTCTTGGCTAAGTTTGCTTGGTGTTGTATCAAAGATATTCGTCTTTGGGATAGAGTTCCAGATTCCTTAGATGATCTTCACATGTGGTGGCTTGATAAGAGGGGTGCTAATGATTACCTTATTGGTCTATTCAGTTTTGCAGTTTTGGCTTGAACTCTTTGGAAAGTCAAAAATAAATGGATGATTGAGAAGATTTTCCCTAAACAACCGATTGAAATTGTGTTCAAATTTGTATCTTATTTGCAGCTGTGGTGTATCCTAACCAAAGAAGTTGATCGTCTGAAGCTGGAAAAGCTGCTGGCTGCTAGATTTGGCTGAAGCCTAGCTGAAATCCTTTTGTGCTGTAGGGTAGTCTCTTCGCCGGTCTGTGAATGTTGGTTTAGCCTTGCACTATTGTAGGCGTTTTGGGCCCTGCTGTGCCTGTTTGGTTGGTGCTTGTTTGTTGAATCTTGTAGCTTGTTATAGTTTGCTGGTTTCCTCAGCTTGGTTTGTGTTGGTTGTATCTTCTTTTGTTTTCCTATAATACTGGTTATTAGCTTTCTATACAAGCTGGGTGTTTTGCCTTGGTTAAAAAAAGAAGAAAGAAGAACGTGCCACGGCTTTGTTTGGATCCGGATCCTTGCACAGAGCACTCTGCGAACAGATGGTTCGTGAGTGCGTCACTCAGTACTTTGTTATGGTACTGAAGTTCTATGAAATATTTATTTACCAATAGTGAAATATTGATGTTGACCTTTAATTTTTTTATCGGACGGTAGAGACGTTTCTAATGCATATACAGCATAGATCATCTGCATTAAAGTCTGCTCCGTTTAGGATCGGAATGTTATTCGTGGGCGGCTTTTCTCGAGACCCGTCCCTACCGTGGACCAGTTCGAGGGAGCTTCTTTGGACGGGCTATGACTGATTATTTTGTAGTATACGTTACCTGAAAAAGGTGGAAAAGAAATGAAATGAAATGATCCTTTTCTTAAGGAGAAATGGTCCTTCTTTTGTTAATGTTTTTAGATTAAAAGTCTTTTGTTAATGCTAAGATCGGTATTTTATAAGTAAGGGATCGGATCTGCAGTGGAAACTCACCTTCCGGATGCTATCTCCAGTGGACACTCCCCTTAGCCATGTCTTTTTATCCGTACGCTAATTCCACTCCTTCCTAGTACATTATGCATAAAAATTCCCCTGTGCAAAGTACAAACCTTGCAAATATGGTTGCAAGGATGAACGAACTACTAAACTACCCTATAATAGTATTTTCAGCAGATCATCGCAGCCTCTTCCACGGAAAAAGAAAAGAAAAATAAATAAATTCACAGCGCAAGCGCGAGGTGATCACGGCGCGCAGCGTCCGGCCGGCGGTAAGGCTCAGCGCGCGCGGCGAGCCTGCCCTTCCTCTTTGCCATGAACCGCTGCAGCGACGCCTTCCTCGCCACGGGCAGGTCCGTCGCGGCGGCAAGCTCACCGCACGCACCGCCTGGCTCCGCTCCTCGCGCGGCGAGCCGCAGCAGGGCGGCCGCCCTGTCGGCCGGGAACTCGTCGAGCACCAGCACCCGCCCGCCGTAGAAGATGGTCAGCTGCGCCGATCCGCTCGCCGGTCCCGCCTCGTGCTCGTGCTCGTGCTCTTTACTGCCCTCGGGGACGACGACGTCGGCGCCCGGCATGAGGGCGAGAGGCCGAACGGCCGGCGCCGGCCGCGCGTGATGCATCCTGTGGTCGGCCGCCCTCACGTACTGGCTGAGCGCGCCGCACGCCGCTGTGAACCTGCTGCTGGTTGCACAGCCCGTGCCCGTAGTTTCCGCCACCGCCACCATTTATCGGCGGCAATGAGCTGCTCAAGCTGCTTCGGCTTAGGATTCCTTGTGGACTTGTGGATGGTTTCTCCTGCTCGACCGATGAGGGTTGAGGAGGGAGCGAGGAGGTGGAGTCGAATCTTGGGTTTGGCTTTTGGTGGTTTTGGGAATCGAGAGCTTGGTTTTATAGGTGGGAGACGGAGGTCTCGTTCGTGCGAAGTGTGAAGCTCGCGGCGCCGGCGCGGTTGGTCGCCGTCGGCACGAAGAACACGTGAAAGTTGTGGGAGCAGTAGTAGTAGTAGTGTTGCTGACGTGCGGTGGCGGGAGGAATCGCGGGCGGGTTTTGCTTGCACCGGCCTGGAGGATATTTTATTCTGGGACATTACTGACCAAGAATCGAAGGCCCCACACAAACGAGTAGGCATGAAACTTCGGTGCGATGAAGCGGACCAACCCGTATTCGCTACGGCCATAAAGGTTTCTCTGCGCAATCGAAAGGTTGCGCAGTTCTGAGAACTGAGCGCTAGCTCAGTGGAAGTTCTGCCGGTGGGCAGCCTTCCCACCCGGGTTCGAGCTTTGCTCATCTCGTGTGTCTTATGAGGAGCACTGTGTTGGGGCACAGTGTTTCACAGAGAAGGAGTTTGTTTTCTTCTTTAATGTGGGCTGGAGGGGTTATCCCGAACATTAAAAAAAGAAGAAAGGTTGCGCAGTTCTGGCACTAGTCCCGGCTACAAGGAGCGGCCCTAAAGACCTGGCTCCAACAATTATCCAAATTTTAAGAAGAAAGTATACAATTGTTAGTGCCGCGCTCCAGGACGGGAGATGGGTATAGGACACTAATACCCTAGGAGAGGATTGACGACCCTGCATGTTCAACAATTTGTGCAGCTCTGGACGAAAATAACATTACTATAAAACAGGTTATACTGGACATCTTATCACAGACGTACTTATCACAGACATGTATTACTAAGAACCATCTGTGATATGTAGCGATGTCTAGAACCGTCTGTGATACGTAATTATCACATATGGTTTATAAATAGAACTGTCTGTGATAATTCACAGACGGTTTTTATGATAATCGCAGACGTCACAAACAGTTATTGTTAAAAACCCAACCGCCTGTGATATTGCAAACATCACAGACGGTTTTTAATAAGAACCGTCTGTGATATGCGGACATTAAATACCCGATCGTCCCGATAGACCCCCTGCCCCTAGAACCTCCACCCCTGCTGTCTCCTCCCCATTGCGTCACTTTAGACAGGAGAAGGAAGGGAAGGAAGGAGGCAGAGAGGAGAAAGAAAGGAGGAAGCTAAAGAGAGGAGAAGGGAGGAAGAAGGGATCGGAGAATAAAGGGAGGAGGATCTTGTGGGATATTTAGGATTTTTTGTCGTGAGCTCCAAGGGGTAATGATATGTAACCCTTTATATTTGTCATAGGTTAATCGCTAATCAATTTTAGTATGTTTGGTCAATAGGAAGAGTAGTTGTGTGTACTAATCCAATTTAACACTAATTTATTACGTGTGTAGTGTAGATAGACCAAAACTGGATGTACGGTGAGAACCGTGTGACTGAAGAGTACATTCATGGCATGTTTGCTTTTAGAAGAGCCGCCGAGCAAGATATGTTGAAGAAGGGGATAAAATTCATGTACTGTCTATATATTGATTGCGATAATCTGAAGATGTTTAACAACCCAGCGCAAATCAAAGCGCACTTGATTCGAAGGGGTTTCAAAACGGGGTATACATATTGGACTAGTCACGGTGAAGAGCAGATTATACAGGAAGATAATAATAACGACATCGCCGAGCAAGTCAACGATATATCGGATGTGAACTGTGCTTTTGATGAGGATAGGTCACACGATGATAATCTGGATCAGATGCTACGCGATGCAGAAGGGAACTGTAGTGAGAGAGAGTTTAGTAAATTTAAGAGCTTAATGGAAGACTCGGGGAAACCTTTGTTCCCTAGCTGCAAGTCAGAATACACAAGGTTGTCATCCGTGATTGAACTGCTGAAATTGAAGGCAAGCAATCGTTGGTCCGACAAGAGTTTCACGACGTTGTTAGGTCTCCTAGTGAACATCCTTCTAGAGGGAAACATGTTGCCCAGCATCACCTACCAAGCCAAGAAGGTTCTTTGTCCACTGGAATGGAAGTAGAAAAAATGCATACTTGTCCGAACGATTGTATCATCTATCATAAAGAGTATGCAGACATGTATGTCCGGTGTGTAAAGTATCCCGATATAAGCGTAAAAATCCTGCTAAGGTGAAGCAAGGACCTTCTACTAAGGTGTTATGTTATCTACCTGTAATCCCACATTTGAAGCGTTTATTTACGAACCGAAAGGAGGCAAGATTGCAGCGTTGGCACTCGGATGAGCGTAAGAAAGATGGAAAGCTAAGACAACCTACTGATTCTGCCCAGTGGAGAAACTTTGATCGGAGCTTCAAAGACTTTGCTGCGGAACCGGTGAACATAAGGTTAGGGTTGAGTACAAATGGAATGAATCCTTTCGGTAACATGAGCAGCCGACATAGCACCTGACCTGTGAATCTATGTATGTACAACCTTCCTCCTTAGCTGTGTATGAAGTGGAAGTACATTTTGATGTCACTACTTATCCAAGGGCCGAAGCACCTGGGAACAATATTGATGTGTACCTAGCACCATTGCTAGAAGATCTTGTCACACTATGGAACAAAGTGGTACAAGTATGGGATGTGTACAAACGAGCGAATTTCACTTTATACGCCATGTTGTTCTGCACCATCATTGATTTTTCTACCCTTGGTAACCTATCGGGATTCAGCACAAAAGGAGCCAAAGCCTGTCCACACTGCTTAGATGGTACCGAGAGTGTATGGCTAAACAACTCGCGTAAAACTATGTACATGCATCACCGTAGGTTCCTTCCCTGGATTCACTCATACCGCAAGATGAAGAAACAATTCAATAGAAATAAGGAAGATGGTTCAGCTCCAAGGGCTTGTAGATGAAAAGAGGTCTATGATATGGTTAAGGATATCAATGTTGTGCTTAGAATGGGACGTAAATTGAGAACCCATCAGAAGAACATTTGGAAGAAACGGTCAATTTATTGGGACTTGCCTTATTGGGAGCACTTAGAAGTTCGCCGCTACATCAACGTCATGCACGTGGAGAAGAATGTATGTCATAGCTTGATTGGTCTCTTACTGAACATTAGTGGCAAAACAAAGGATAGTGTCAACGCATGGCATGACTTAGTTGATATGAACAAAAAGACCGAGCTAGCACCAAAAGAGATTGATAAAGGCCGAATGTACTTTCCCCTAGCTTGCTACACTCTGTCCAAGGCCGAGAGAAATGAACTGTGCTAGAGCTTGTATGGTGTGAAAGTTCCACCCGGTTACTCCGCCATCATTAATAAACTTATTTCTATAAAAGATTTGAAATTAATTGGTATGAAGTATCATGATTGTCATGTGCTGATGACACAAATGCTTCCTGTTGCAATTAGGAGTATCTTGACGAACAATGTCCAAGTGGCAATCTTCAGGCTGTGTTATTTCTTTAACTCAATTGCTCAGAAGGTCATCGATCCCGAAGGACTAGATGCTCTGCAGGATGAGCTGATGATGACTCTATGTCATCTTGAGATGTATTTCCCTCCATCATTTTTCGATATCATGGTACATCTCATTGTTCACCTTGTGAAAGAGATAAAGATATGTGGCCCTATGTTCCTACGTCATATGTACCCATTTGAGAGGTACATGAGAATTCTCAAGTCCTACATACTGAATCGATCTCGACCGGAGGGCAGCATCATCAAAGGTTATGCAACCGAAGAGGTCATTGAGTTCTTTGTCGATTACATGGCTCAGGTGGAACCGATAGGTCTACCTCTATCTCGTCATGAGGGGAGACAGGAGGGTATCGGGACCATCAGAAGGAAAGCAATCATTCCCGATCTGGATACGTACGCTCAAGCCCATTTCACGGTCTTGCAACATATGACCCAAGTGTTCCCATACATCGACGAGCACAAAGACATGGTACACCAACAGAATCCAGACCGGTCGGAGGTTTGGATCATGCGAGAGCACAACCGTCGGTTCAACGAATGGTTAAAGGTACGATTCACTGGGTGGTCATCAAATGATGATACGCTGCTATGATTGGCAAAAGTGCCAAAATTTACAATTATGATATGGCAAGGATACGACATAAATGAGTACACATTTTATACGACAACTCAGGATAGGAAGAGCACAGTCCAGAACAGTGGTGTCCGCATAGATGCATTTCATGAGCAGTTCAATACCACTAGGCCACGTGGGTTGAACTCCTACTATGGGTTCATAGAGAATATTTGGGAGCTCGATTACGTACTTTTCAAGATCCCCCTATCTCGATGTCATTTGGTTAAACTTCCACAGGGTGTGAAGGTCGACAAGTACGGCATCACTACTGTGGACCTCAAACATGTTAGATATAAAGACAAACCATTCGTACTCACAAAGCAAGTTGTTCAAGTTTTTTATGTAACGGACCTGATAAATAAGAACTGTCACGTAGTTCTTCATGAAAAAACAAGAATTGTTAGAGTTGAGAATATCGTGGATGAGGAAGAGTACAATCAATTTGACGAGCTGTCGCCTTTTGGAGATGGCATCAGGCTCGAAGAAGAACCCAGCGAGGAAGCTAGCTATATGTGCGTCGATCATCATGAAGGGCTATGTTTTAATTAAGAATTTATCCCATTGTAATTAAGAAACTCAGCATGTAATTATGTATTTGATTAAGTAATTAAGAAATTATTCCATCTATGATTGTATCTAAATTTATTGTTTTCAGATGGCATGGCTAGCATTTTCTGTGGCTAGCCAAAAAAACAGAATAAATAGTGTGGCTATTCAGGCATAGCTGTTGGATAACAATGCTTAATGTGTTTATTAGGCATGTTAAAAGCATGACTAATTTTGATATACTGTTTCGCGCACCTGCATATGGGATGGGATATTATTCAGTAGTTTTTAATATAGTAGAACAATTCATACCATGGCATGATATCGGCGCTCTGCTTTCATGGAATTACAAAGTCAAAGAAATTTATAGTTTTTCTAAGTTCAAAACAATAAAGGATTCCTTAGGCTTGGAATGTATGTACAATTTAGAACCATCGTACAAATGATCCATCGCACTCATATGGGTGCTGGTTTGAAAATGCTTATTGATAATGCATACCCAACTGTGTTGGTGCAAGTAGCAACTCTTACTTATAACCCTAATTTGCAAAAGTATGTGTACGAATACTTTAATGTACTAGTCTATATGGGGTTTGCTATCACAGCTGTCATGATTGCAGCCTTTTTAACAACCAAAGTTCTTATTCCAGTAACAGCACAGATAATACAATGAATCTAATATACCCAAACATTATTTCAATGTTGTTTTAACTTGGAGGGAGGCCCATTTCACACAAGGAATTGACAAGCGTATGATTTTCATACAACGAATTTACAAGCGTATGATTTTGGCAGAACTATCACAGGTGGTTTAGTGCAATAAACCATCTGTGATAAGTAATCACAAACGGTTTTAAACTAGAACCGTTTGTGATATGCGACCACATCACAGACGGTTCTAGTTTAGAACTGTGTATGATTATTTATCACAGATGGTTCCATAATAGAACCGTCTATGAAATCCCTTTATTAGTAGGGAACCACTAGGGTTACACCCTTATTCTCGTCACTCACCCGTTCGACTACCCAGAGCCACTCTCGTCCGTTCCCCTCCCCACCCGAGTGTCGTCGCCGCTCGAAGCCTCCTCCCCGACGGCCGCACCCAAGTCGCGTCGGCGCCACCATAAACTCCCTCCCTAACGCCTCCTACCCCGAGCCGCGGCACTCAGCCTCCTCCTCCACGCTAGAGCCACGCTGCTCGGGCTCCTCCTCCATGCCGCAGCCATGCCGCTCGGGCTCCTCCTCCACGTCGGAGCTACGCCGCTCGATCTCCTCCTCCACACCGGCTCTATGAGTATTACTTGATTATATATATATGTGTGTGCTGTTCTGAATTGATTCATATACTGTAACATATAGCAAAGTGAATTATGTGGGCTTGATATACTGCTCTGTGATTTTGATGGTCTTATACTAAAATTGGTATGATAACTTGATTAGATTGAGCTCTAATAGAACTTCTTGCTACTGCCATCTTACTCTCTAGAGGTTATGTTACCTTGTTGTGCTTAACTTGATCACTTGTTCAATTGCAGTTCACTTTGATTATATATATGTGTGTGCTGTTCTGAATTGATTCATACACTGTGACATATAGCAATGTGAATTATGTGAGCTTGATATACTACTCTGTGATTTTGATGGTCTTATACTGAAATTGGTATGATAACTTGATTAGATTGAGCTCTAATAGAACTTCTTGCTACTGGCATATTACTCTCTAGAGGTTCTATTACCTTATTGTGCTTAACTTGATCACTTGGATAGTTTGGTTGCTGCTGGTTCTTCTAGCCAAAGGTCTTTGGTTGAACTCTATGAGTTCTATGATCTATTTTTGGCTACCTCTGTGAGTTCTTTTGCATGAGGTTTCTTTTATCAGTTAGGCAAGGTTTATTTAGAGCTCAAATTTGAAAGCCTGTTATCTTATTCAATTTGTGAAGAGTATAATCTAAAGGGCCGAGATAACAAAGATTAATTCTTTTGCAACTCGCCTTCTAAGAGCACTCATCATCATCTTATATCTAAGCTTTATGTTGATTTTTGATGTTCTCTTGATGAATGTGTTAAGCATATTATTCCCTTTGGATGACTTGGAAGAATTACTTAGAGTTTATTAGTGTTTTGTCAGCTTATAGATTGAAGTTTGTTCAATTCTGTGATCATTTTGCATTGATGATCTTCTGTTGGTCGAAAGCATAAGTTGAGATGTTATATTCTGCATTATTATGTTTATAGTTCATTGGTTGGGTAACTTCTGTTGAATTCATTAATAATCTGTTCGCTTATAGATTGAAGTAGTGAATTCTGTGATCTATTTATGGTCTTCTGTTGAGTTCATTAATAATCTGCTAGCTTTTGGATTGAAGTAGTGAATTCTGTAATATTTTTCTTGTCATCCTATGATAGAAAGTTCAAGCTTTAACTCTTTGCATAAGGTTTCTTTGGTCAGTTGGGCAAGGTTTATTTAGAGCTCAAATCTAATAGACTGTTATCTTATTCAATTTGTGAAGAGTATAATCTAAAGGGCTGAGATGACAAAGATTAATCCTTTTGCAACTCGCCTTCTGAGAGCACTCATCATCATCTTATATCTAAGCTTTATGCTGATTTTTTATGTTCTCTTAATGAATGTGTTAAGCATATTATTCTCTTTAGATGACTTGGAAGAATTACTTTGAGTTTATTAGTGTTTTGTTGGCTTATAGATTAAAGTTTGTTCAATTCTGTGATCATTTTGCATTGATGATCTTCTGTTGGCCGAAAGCATAAGTTGAGATGTTATATTCTGCATTATTATGTTTTTAGTTCATTGGCTGGGTAACTTCTATTGAATTCATTAATAATCTGTTCGCTTATAGATTGAAGTAGTGAATTCTGTGATCTATTTATGGTCTTTTTGTTGAATTCATTAATAATCTGCTAGCTTTTGGATTGAAGTAGTCAATTCTGTAATCTTTTTCTTGTTATCCCGTGATAGAAAGTTCAAGCTTTAACTCTTTGCATGAGGTTTCTCTGGTCAGTTAGGCAAGGTTTATTTAGAGCTCAAATCTGATAGACTATTATCTTATTCAATTTGTGAAGAATATAATCTAAAGGGCTGAGATGACAAAGATTAATTTTTTTCCAACTCACCTTTTGATAGCAATCTTCATCATCTTATATTTGTTTATATAGTTAATCTGTTTACAAGGCAATTTTAGTTCATTGGTTAGATAACTTCTATTTTTTCTGTATAAAATATGTTTCCAAGGGAAATTATCTTCGAAAATACCTTGTGGATATCAACTTGCAATCCATTTTATTTAAACTCTCAGCGTTTTGAATTCTAAAATTTTAGTTCATTGCGTATGTAACTTATATAGATAGCAAGTAAGCGAGATGGCGTCCGCACCGTCTTCGCCGCTGTCATCGATGTCGCCGAATGCATCTGGATCTCTGAGGAAACTGGTACGTAAGCGAGATGGCAGAGGAATATCGAAATTGCCTGCGGACTGAATGACCATCACGGAGGTCAGTACCACTGGGGTCCCTTTGAGTCCCAAGAAAGCAGCGGCAGCATTCCGGACCATCTGCAGGATACTTGGAAGGGAACGGGTCCCCATCACGACACCAAGCTAGAAGTCTCTGACGAACGTAGAGAGAGGCCACTGTGGACTGATATTTCAAGCTCATTCACTATCCCAGAAGCAGACCAGACACACGTGGAACGGCAGACGTTGCTCGCGATGGGACACGCGTGGAAGACCTTCAAGTGCACGCTTATCACGAAGTACGTGAACACGGGTCGGACGCCCTTCACGAAGTATAAATTCTTCTCGCGGGATATATGGGACGCCTTTGTGCGGATGAAGACAACGGCTGAATTTTAGGAGCAAAGTGCGGCACACAAGGTTCTCCAGGCACAAAACACTCACCCCCACAAACTCGGCACCACTAGGTACGCGGGTAAAACCACGCAATGGACGATGGAGGACGAGAATGCAATCCGGCGGGAGGCCCCCCGGCCATTTGCTGGGATCACAGACGAGCGCGTTTGAAACTGGTTAAGAGTGAGGGCATCAGCCACGTCTTCAGGTGGCATCCCTTTCACAAACCCGGCAGACGAGAAAGTGTCCCAATGTCTGGTAAATATGTCGAACTACCTAGTTGTTAATAAGTCCATAACTTCATAGTGTCTAAAATAACATGATGGCCTCCTGCAGCGCGCATTGACTATCGAATCTTCCCAATGCTCCTTCGAAGCAGTCAGGGAGAAGGATATGCTATCCATGGCCCTGGGAAACAATGAGCACCCGGATTGCACGCAAGGCCTTGGGGTTTACGTACCTTGGGAGGAGGGATTCCCTGACGACTCCGAGACGTACAGAAGTAGAAAGAGATCCAAGGCCGAGCGTGAGGACCGGTTGGTAGAGGAGATTAATGCGAAGCTTACTGCAAAATTTCAAGGACAGATAACAAGATTGCAGGATCAAATGAATCAACTCCTCAACCAGTCGCAAGTCGTCCCTGTTATTTTGGGAGCTAGTCCTCCTCAATATCGGAGTAGCGTCGCGTCCACGCAAAATTCTGAATATAGCGACGTCCAATTACCTATCGACAACATCAAGGTAATGTACATCTCTGGAATGCTCCAAAGATAGATCTATAGGACATCTTAGCTAATTGTGTATCGTTTTGTAGGAGTTGACGCCCTGTAAGCTCCAAGTGAGGATGGTTGGGTCCATTTCTATTGAGGCTGGGCAGGGGATGACGTATCCATGCCTGGAAGGGATAGTGTTGCACGGTGCCCAGCTGGCGCAGGGTTACGCCAGCGTCTAGTTGGACATGGTACATGACAATTTCATAGCCGTCCTACTGGAGATTCGCCCGAACGAAGACATCAGAACACTAGGGGATGCTATGTACACTTTTATCTAGTGGCCCAAGAAGGACATCGCCTTGGACCCTGTAGTGCCGCGATCTCGACATGACCATGCCTCTCTAATAGGACCCTCGATTACTCCATCTCAACCTTCACTTCAGAAGGCTGACTCATTGGTTTCCGTGGAGAAGACACCGAAGGAACAAAAAACATGTCGTTGTATCGGTTCCCGAGTCGTCTCACGGGAAGATGTGTAGTGGGCGAGTCCTTAAGGCCAAATCAAAATCAAAGAACATTAAGGCGCCTCCCAAGCTTGGGAAATACTATCTCGAAAGTCCGTTGGCCCCCGACATAGTATTAGCCTGTGTTGGAGTAGGTTGTCAGTCTTTGCTTGTCTGGTACATGCGGAAGACCAAAGAGATAGGGTGAGATACTGGAATCACCGTCAGATACACGAAGGAACATTTCTTCCACGAGCCCAACCACTTCGTCGTGGGCTTCGAAGACATATTCGACCTATTCAACCTCAATGCTCTTGACGCCTCGCTTCTACGATGCTAGACATTGTAAGTGTGTACAATCAAGTTCTACATTCACGTAATACCGATAAATGTCATAACTTATTGCTTATGAATAGATACATGATGAACCGATGGGTTTCCTTGACCCACACTTGATCTCTGAGCAATACATCAACGAAGATGCATCCTATGTCGTGAATTACATAACGACGGAGATTGCTTGCTCAGGGCGACAAGGACTACATACTAGTGCCCTACAACTAGATGTAAGTGCTTCACTACTTGCTATACAAATTTTATTTTACTTTATACGCAGCATAAACTTAGGTTTAATGACTATAATGACATACATGAGTAGGTTCCACTGGATCATTTTAGTCATTGTACCAAAGAGGAGCAAGGTAATATACCTTGATTCTCTACTCAACAAAAACCACGGCTTCACCTTTGTGCAAGGAATACTCGACAGGTATGCTCATTTCCTTCATACATAACTCTATTGTAGTCTTCCTTCGTTTGAAATGGCCGAGGATAACTTTTTGGAATCACGTAGGTCGTTCAATGCCTATGTTGCCGAGGGAGGGACACATAAGGAATCGAACGCCACACTGCAACACAGGACGCGATTTTCAGTACCTGCTACAACACAATAATCCTATATCTCACGTCGTAATAATGTGTCTCAAACTGACTATACCTATATATGTAATTCTATTTTTGCAGTGCCACCAGCAAAAACAAGATCACTTATGTGCATTTTACGTTTGCTGTCATATGCAGCAAATCATGAGTGCTAAGACAAATGATCCAGTGGTTTGTCAATCTCGCAATAATTATTTCCTAATTATAAATTTAAATATATATGCTTACTACTTTTTAATCCTCCTAGCGATAGGGCATGAATATCGATTTAGATTCATTCGTTATGGGCGAGATCTCGGAGGTTCAAGGATTGCTCTCCGGCTTCATCAAGACGGAGATCGTTAACACCAACGGAGAGTTTCTCTCCGTCGACACCACTGAATGACCTTGAAACAATTGATTCAATTGTGATTCACTTTGAGTAGTTGTAATTCAATTGTAACTCTAGCGACAATACTTGAACATATTCTTTTCTAATTGATTGAGTTGTAAATGATCACTTTGAGTTGTCAACAATTGATTCATCTGTGATTTATCTATTTTCTGCTTGCTTGTTTTCAGAGGGCATGGCTAGCAATTCCTGAGACTAACCAAAAATAAAAATATATATAGTTAGGTATAACGAACTTTCACAGACGATATTGTCGTATAAACCGTCTGTGAAAGTCTATTATCACAGACGGTTTTCACTAACAACCGTCTGTGATATGTTGGATATCACAAACGGTTCTTTTTAGTAACCGTCCGAGATATGTCTCCAATCACAGACGGTTAGTAAAAAGATCCGTCTGTGATATCCGACATATCATAGATGGTTGTCAGTAGAAACTGTCTGTGATAGTAGACCTTCACAGACAGTTTATACGACAAAACCGTCTATGTTGCGACTTATCACAGACGGCTCTGAAACCGTCTGTGATAACCACCTGTTATCACAAACCCATAAATTCAGACGGTTCAGAAACCGACTGTGATGACGGTATAGAACTGTCTGTGATGACCCTTTGTGTAGTAGTGTAACCCAAATCCAGTTGGACCCAAATACCCCAGACGAGATCACCTCGAAGCTCACCTCGGGAGGAGCTTACTCGTCAAAATCCGCATATGCTCCGCACTTCCTTGGTTCCACAACAACACCTTACCAACAAGTAATATGGAAATCCCATGCCCCCAGTGCAAATTCTTTGCTTGGCTAGCCATCCAAAACCGGCTTTGGACCTCTGACATATTGGCAACGAGGGGCTGGCCTAACCAGGGTACCTACCACTCGCATTTGGACTGCTATGGCAAATTGGGAGGGTACCGATTAGTTCAAGCCGTCCCAATGGGGGGGTGTAGGATCAAGGATAACCGACTAGAGGGGGGTGAATAGGAGGTTTTTAAACTTTTTAATAAATTAACAATTTAAGTCAATTAATAATTTAGTCTAAACAAGTTACACTTTTAGCTAAGCAATTTAACACAAAAAATAAGCTAGAAATGTAAATGCGGAAATAGTAAAGACTAGGAATAACCACAATGAGACAATGATGTTTTTCTTGTGGTATCGAAGACTTGCCGGTCTTCACTAGTCCACGTTGAGGAAGCTTGACAACTCAAGCCGGCTCCACGAATTAAGCCTTCCCTCGATCACTATGGTTGTTCTTCCTCCGCTCCGGACATGGCAAACACCAAACCACTCGCAAGCTTACACCAGGTCTCTTCACAATCTTCTTGAAGAGATCACCGTGCTCCACTGCCAAGGCCGTCTAGGATTTTGGCAAAACTCCAAGAGTAACAAATCGATGACCTTCGCTTGATGGCGCTCAAGTGCAATATGATCAACTAGGATGAATGGATGCACTTGAATGAACTCAACCACCTCACAATGAATGCACAAGGGAATTTTGGTGTTGAGTGAATGCTTAAAGCTCTCAAGGCTCTATAGATGTTAAATGAACACTAGCTACGTGTCCTTGAGCAGGTGGAGGGTTATTTATAACCCCCACCAACAAATATGACCGTTGGAGAGACAATCCCCAACTTTCAGCGAAATGCGGTATGACCGCCATCTAGAGTGCGATACGACCGCATCCATGTCAGAGCACAGTAGCGGCTAGAACAGAGGTATTAATTACTCTGATGTAGCCATTGAAAATCCCCGTGCGGTACGACCGCCAACCAACATGCGGTACAACCACATCAACCGGTCATATCGCATTGACGAGCGGTACAACCGATCGTAGGGTTTCCAATTTTGCCGAAATGACATGCTTTCTAGAAAATACGTACCGCCTTAGAAAAATCGGTACAACCGCAGAGCGGTACGACCGTTTCTCAAATGCGGTACGACCGATTATCAAAGAGAGCTCCGAGCCAAAATGCACCGGTTCTGGTTTTATCAAACCGCCAACTAGAAATCGGAACGACTGCAATGTGGTAGTACCGCTCAAAGAGCCGGTCGTACCGCATTAGCGCTCAGTTGGCTGAAGCATTCAAAACCCGGTAATACCGCCAAGTAAAGTGCGGTCATACCGCTCCAAGCGGTACAACCGTCCGTATAACTTCGGTACTACCGATTTCTGACAAAAGCACTTAGAGCTTTCGAATTCAAATTCAAATACATGCATGATCCTAAATTGATCCATATGGCACAAGAACATGGTATCAAGCTACTAGTCACGATCCCTCTTAATAGTACTGCATTTAACCTATAATCTAGTCTTCCAACCAAATCACCTAAGACTAGTAAAATAAAAAGGTCCTAGACTACTTGTACCTTGTCTTTAAGCCATGTAGATCTTCATGTTGTTCTTAGGCATGCATCCTTACGTCATCAAGTTTACCAGTGGGACTTAACCTTGTAAATACTCAATAAACACGTTAATCTCATATTCACATATTATCATTAATTACCAAAACAATTTTTAGGGGCCTAGATGCTTTCAGGGGGGTTGTGCCGGTCCTCTGAAGGCTAGTGGGTTAAGATCAATGAGTTGAGAGGACTCCCTAGAAGGGCGATGGCCACGGTCCTCATTCTAGTAACCTGGGAACTTTGGAAGGAACGTAACACTAGAATCTTCTGCAATACTTCTTCCTCTTTAACGGACCACCTAACAAAGATAAAAAAAGGAAGGAAGAACGTGGTGCCTTGCAGGGGCGAAATCTTTGGAGCAATTCCAAATATGTAATTAAAACCCTATCCTAAAAACCTGTTTCTCCTGCGGAATTCTACCGCTCTCCTTCTTTATTAATATAATGGGCACCACGCCTACCTGTTTTTTTAAAAAAAAAACCTTTTCCACGTAGGCTCTATTACAATAATTTGGAACTGAGTATGCAACAAAAATAATTCACTATCTAACCAAACTGGATTCTAACTCAAAAAAATGGAAACAAATTCCTACCTCTTGGCAAAATTCACTGTAAATTGCAAGTCTCGTTCTTATACAAAAATGTACTTGAAAAAATAGTATAAAAGTTTGGAACAAAAAATTGAATATGCAACAAATTTGTAGTAAGACACAACATCGATTAGATGAATATACAACAAAATTCCCCACGAATGCAACAACCCATTACAATTAAAACGATGCAACATCTAGCAAACCTACTACAACAGGAAAAAAATTCTTGTGCAACAAATATGGAACCCAACTGTAACAAAAAAATCTTATACAATAAAGGAATAAGTCCAGTTTACTCCGTCCAACTATCAGAAAAGCCTGGTTTACCCTCTGAACTTCAAAACCGATTATTTGACCCCCATGAATTTACAAAATCTGATTAATAAACCCCTCAAGCCAGTTTGAAGGAGTGGTTTTGCACCTGGCCCATGTTCTCCTCCTCCTCTCTCTCTCTAAACATGGGCCCTTCCTGTCAGCCGCTACCTCCTCCTTCCACCTGGTTTACAAAACAAAGGAAGTGGCGGCCGTGGTGCAAGCGCTGGTAGCGACGGTGGACGGTGGTGAGAGAGCGGTGGGGAATAGGAAAAATGAAACCCCAGAGAGGAGAGAAAGGCTTGGGCGGTAGCGGTGCGACAGAAACAGCGACGAGGCGGCGACAATGTCGACAACGGCGGAGGAGCAGCATGGGCTTTTAGCGGCTACAGCGAAACAAAAGCGCCTAACGGGAGCGGAGGTGAGCATCGGCTTGGCGGCAACACAAGGAACACGATGGGCAGCTCGGGATGATCGTAGAAGGCCGGAGGCGGAGAGGAACATGCGACGATGGTGAGATGCTAGGGTGGCAGAAAGAGGACAAGGAGAGGGGGGATCGGAGGAGGATGGCATGGAACACACGATGGCGTGCTCGGGGAGGCGAGGGACTCACTGAGGACAGAGATCGGGAACGGGCAACTCGGCTGGACTTGGAGACGATGAAGGTGACGACGATTCAGGGACGCATGGGTGAAAGAAAGGAGAGGAACACGTACAACACGGTGAAGCGAATTCAACAGTGGTGGAGGAACGACCAGATGATGATGGACAACGGCGGAATGGGCGATGGAGTCCTTCGGCAGTTCGACAACCTCTTCGGCGAAATCCGGCAAGACGAAGGCGAGACCGGTGATGTCTTCTTGGGGCTTCAGAAGAGAAGGACCAGGCAAGATTTTTGATGTGGGCAACACGAATGAAATAGGCTGGGGATCGGAGTATTGAGATGAGGCCGGCGACAAGACTCAGACATAAGAGCCCATAGGAGGAAGAAGCAAAGGAGGAAGGAGGAGGCGACGGTTGACAAGCGGGGCCCACGGGTCAGAGAGAGGGAGGAGGAGGAGAAAACAGGCCAGGTGCGCCACGTCACATGCTGATTTGGACAAATACAGCTACATGTGCAAAACTGTTTCTTCAAACCGGCATGAGGGGTTTATTCACTAGATTTCACAAATTCAGGGGGTTAAATAGCCAGTTTTGAAGTTCAGGGGGGTAAACCAGACTTTTCTGACAGTTAGGGGGAGTAAACTGTACTTATTCCTACAATAAATCTGCAACCCAACTGCAACAAAAATCCTCTTGCTACAACATTTGAAAAGATATGTTGCAACAAAATGAAACACCTCATGCAAAAATTTTTATAAAGATGTAACAAATCCATAAAATGATTGTAACAAGGATACCGGAGGAGGAGGGGATCAGGCAAACCCTGCTAATGCTCAAATACAGCTCTATTCCCACACACACATAGGTAGATCGGATGTCATTTCTCCCTTATTGGCCCATCCTTCCTCTGGCAATGCTACCTCTCGGCTTGCTCGCCACCATCACCTCTTTGCCACCACGTGGCTGCGATGATGCTTGATTGCATGGTGACTTGATATCAGAGTCTTGGTGGCAGAGCAACTAGCCGGCGCTCAATGAGGTGGATGCCCAGGGATGAATGCGTGGTTGGAAGATAAAGTAGGTGCTGGATTTGGAGAGGAAGGTCTAGAAATGGAAGAGGATGATGAGATTTGGGGGAAGGATCTGGAGATGGGACATAGACAGAGAAGATGAGTGGATGTAGGGGGAATTTGGAGATGGGAAAGAGATAGGATGAGCGGATTTGGGGGAATATGGAGATGGGAGAGAGAGGATGATGGGATTTTGGGGAGAAAGGTGTGAAGAGAAGAAGTGGATGAGGAAGTGATATGTCCAATGCCATCAGGCGCCTATCCCATAGCATTACCCTTTATTCTAGGAGATAGAGCGTGCGAGTGCGACCACCCTATTTTCCCTTTTCGGACTTGTTTAAATATATTGTGATCCGACCCAATCCCTTTAGATTGACTGAAAATTTAATCTAAAATCCATTCCAATCTAAAGGGATTGGTTCTAATCCCTCCTTATCCAAACAACCCCTTTTGGATGTCTGCGCGTGCCTCCCCTTCCCTTCTTTCCGAGCGCGTGTTCCATTCCGTCGGGTCTTGCCCCAATGGATCGCATCCCCTGTCCCGAGCTTCTTGGTCGGTCCCTGTATGCACATGAACATGCATCAAGAGTTAGTTTGTACGTGTTCATTATTTTACCTTGAAATTATCACTTCATTGAGAGTCTGTTTCGCATTCTATTTAATCCATCCATTGCGTTTCATACGACAAGCTTGACAAAAAAAAGACTCATATTACATATATTTTGATAACATACTAATAAGGTTACTTAAATACTAGTAACTATGCAACAACTCTACATGTTACTTGCTAGCACTTTACATATCATTTGCTAGCACCTACTATTGGTGGCTCTGTATTAGTTGTTAGCAACTATTTATACAATGAACTACTAGTGGTGGCTCTACATTAGGTGCTATAGTAACTATATATGTTACTTGCCACATTAATTGTTAGCTTAGTTCAACATGTTATTACTTGCTAGCTCTATATGTTACTTCCTATAATAGTGGCTAACTCCTACATGTTATTAGTTGCTAGCTCTACACTACATGTTACTTCTAGCATTAGTTGCTAGCTCTACATGTTATTAGCCGATCTACATGTCTACATTAGTTGCTAGCAACTCCTACATGCTGGTTGCTAGCATCTCTTGATGACAATTGTTAAAGATTTGTGTAATCGATTAGTTACTAGCAACTTTGCATATTACTTGCTAGTAGTGAACACCAAGAGTTGCTATCTGACTTGCTAGCAACTAATGTTTAGCGGTCAAAAAGATTTCTACCTAGACTTGCTAGCGGAGAAAAAAATATTATCAATATGTCTTCAAAACATATTTGATATACGTCTAGTTTTGCTAAGCTCTTTATAGGAACAAGTCCATTTTACCCCCCTGAACTATGGACTGAGTCCAAAAAACACCCCGAACTACAAAACCGTTCATTTTACACCCCGTAATTGTCAAAACCAGATCAAATTACACCCTCACCCTAAACAACCCCGGTTTTGGATGACGTGGCATCCACATGTAGCTGATTCAGCTGATATGGTGTCCCTTATCATCAAATGAGCTGACGTGGCCAGATGAGTCAAGAAATGAAACAAAAAAAATCGGGCCAACGTCAAGCTCGCCAAGGGCGGCACGCGAGGCGTGTCGGCCGTCACCGGCGACGGATTAGAGGGAGGGGGACTGTACACCAGGAGAAGCTCGAGGGGGCAGCTGCCGCCGGCGATGCCCGACTCCTCTAGGCGCTCCATCGACAGCCACACCTGCCCGAGCTCACCACGCGGCCGCCGTTTCGTGAGCGCTCGCTCCCAACCTCATCGACCAAGCCCATCCTGTCGGGCAGGATGACCGACGACGCCGATGGATCGTACCGCTCGACGCTGCGGTCCATCTCACACGACTCCTGGGGCGGCGACCTCGAATTCGGCTAGAGCATGCGCTTCCCCTCCATGGACTTCGCCGACAACCTCGATGTCTCCATGCTCGACACCAACCGTATGTGTGTTTGGTGCAGCCGCAGCGCGAGGTAGAGGCGGTGATGCGGCGGCTGCGGTTGGAGCTGAAGCAGGCGATGGACATGTACAACGCGGCGTGCAAGGAGTCCATCAACGCAGCGGCAAGGCCAAGGAGATGCTGGCGAAACCGAGGAGGCGCGGTGGTGGAGGAGGCCCTCCAGGCGGAGGAGGCGACGCTTAGCTTGGTCGAGATGGAGAAGGCCAAGTCTTTGGTCCGCCATGGAGGCGGCCGAGGCAACGAACTGTGGTGGCCGACACGAGGCGCAGCAGTGCCACAACGCCGAGGGTGAGCCACGCTGCTGAGTGCGGCAGCGACGCCGGTGGAAGGACGCGCTGGGTGCGGGACGGCGTGCTCTGCCCTGACCACCACGCGACTCGGCGTTAGGAAGGTGAAGTTGTCAAACTTCAGACCACCGGAGCAGCGACGTCGTGCCCCACATCCTGGGGTCTATGTCTGGCAGCTGCGAGTAGTCCCACGCGGGCCCCACGAGGACCAGGAGGGCATGGTGGTGGGCGGCGTGGAGGGGTCGGCGAGCGGGAACGCGGTGGCGCAATGGCGGACTCCTCCGCGTCCTTGCATAGAGCGACGCGGCCCTTGGCGCGGCCCTCGGCGTAGCAGAAAGGGATGAAGAGGGTGGAGAAGAAGGTGGGGTGGTGGTATATGGGCTGAAGGCGGCGGAGCCCAAGGCGGCCGGAGGCGACCGGGCGAAGAGGCGGCGACGCTTGGAGAGAGTGGAGAGGAAGAGAGATTTGGGGGAGGAAAAACACACACTCTCTCTCTCTCCGATTAGTGTCTGACCTGTGGGCCATGATGCCACGTAGGCGATAAAACCGGGTGGTTTTGGCCCGAGGGGGTAACTTGATCTGGTATTGGTAGTTCAAAGGTGTAAACTAAACGGTATTAGAGTTCAAGGGGTATTTTGGCCTCGGACCAAAGTTGAACGGTATAATATAGACTTGTTCCCTCTTTATATAAATCAGAATGGTACAAACGGAACACAATAGGACACTCGGTTTAATAGACATCGGACACTCGGTTTAATAGATGCAATCATTCAAGGAAAAAACGACGAACAAGTACAAAGCTTTGTCTTGTCTGTCTCCCTTCTCATCCGACGGCACACATGCATGGTATCCCGCGGTTAGCGCGTTCTTGAGTAAGATCGCACGACTGTCGTTGCCCCCGCTTCATCCAACAGTCACGCAAGTGTGAAAGCGATCGCGCAAACGCGCGACAAGTATGTACGAAGCATTACCGTTTATTGTGTGGCTCGAGGTGGAACTGTGGGAGGGGCCAGTCACCGGTGGCGGGCGTGGTAGGGGAACGCGGTACGGGAGAAGTAGAAAAGCATTAGGCTGGTCCCAATGGGTGGTTTCTTACTACAGTTTCTTATTACATGAAAAGCATTTAGATACCACCTTCCCAATGCATAGTATCCTAGAGTGTGGTATCCTAGGCCTTTGATATAGAGTATTTACTAGTATTTCTACCTAGGATACTGTGTATGAGTGGTATCTAAATAAGATACCAGTCTGCTCTTTCTCTTCCTTAATTAGAGTGCCACATCAGATTTTTGCTTATGTGACAGCCTTAAAAAACTTGCCAAGATGGAGCATTGGGATCAGCCTTAACAAGTAGTAATTTACGTGAAGGGAGACAAACCCAAGTTTCTCGTTAGGAAGCGGTGAGTGATATAATATACTGGCTAGGGTATAATTTGGATAGTGTGCCTTTAGGAACTCATAGCACAGTGCTGCAGAGTTTTGTTCTTGTTCCACCACTGTAGGATAAAAAGAAACGATGTTTTAGGGAACCAAGCGGCGCTTGGTTGCTATGGGGTGGCGTCGACCACACCGCACACAGAGCTCGAACCTGGACGCACGCTCCTTACGGTGAATGCTAGAGTTCTTAGTGCATCTTCAATAGTAGTCATCTCAGTAGTCTCTATGTTATTTAAAAATTTAGTTGGAGGATAAAGGATGTGAAGAGTGAGAATATATTATCTCTTATATAAGAGACAAGCTAGACAAACAAGTCATCGCCAATTGTGAGTGTGTAAGGAGAGAAGTTGTGTTAAAAATAAATGATTGTATAGATAAATTATTGGATATATTGTCTGTAGATGAGTTAGAGCCTTTAGAGACAACCCTAAATGACAAACATGACCTTAGCCAAATTGTTTTAAGAAACGACGTTTCAAATGGCCTCGGGCAGTATAGCAAAACAATGTAGTACATTAGATACTGTATAAACCAATTTGATGCGTTGAATTTTCAGTCGGACGGTTGGCATCCAACTAATGGCAGATTTACAGTCCCGCTGTAACATCTGGAAGTGCATGATGTATAATTTGACACGAAATTGTGTGAAGAATATCGATTATATATCCAAATTGTAACATCTGGATAGAGATCATCGTCATCACTTTCTCAAAGCATTAGTACAAACTAGTTATCAATCTGTGCATCTGCATGGGCTAGAGATTTTTTTATATTTTACTTGATTTTATGTGCATGTTTTATTTAATCAGGTATTCAGGTCCGACAACTACTTTAGTTTTTTTCTTTTTACTTTATTCTTGGATACTATACTACTTTCTAAAATTTTAATACCCAAAATTACATATATTTAGCTATCATATCTTTCCTCATAATTGTTTTACCTTTTACGTATTTATTACTAATTATATATACGCTTATTATGGATATATATGTTTATGAAATTAGTTATCCCTTTAAATTTAAATTTATTACTAATTCATGTATCTTGTGATCGATTTCAGACGGCATGTAGCTTTGGCAAAACCCAATAAGTGGCAATGTTAAACTTCATCACTTTTCACTGTTTTGCATCGTGTAGCGAGAGTGAGATAGAGGTAGTACATCACATGCAACTGGGTTGTTCTGTGGCAAAAATAATGCATATTCTTCTAGTGATAACAGTACTAAGTTTTAATAGAGAGATTAGGAAGTTTGATAACTTTTAATAGGAAGTTTTTTAATGATTTTTTTTTCAAAATTTAGTTCTAAACTTGAGTAGAATTTCCAAGTTTTTAATAGAATTCACTACTTAATAGGAATTTTTATATTAGAAAGTTAGAATGGTTAAGATTGGAAAGTTATTTTAATAGAAAATTTTGGATTTCAAAGTTGTACAATTTAGACAGAAAACTGTTTGATAGAATGTTTTAGACGGAGTATTTATGTTACTGTCTTGAGTACAAAAGTTTTGAACTCAAAAATTACGTACCGTGGATCCATATGCATGGAGGAAGAAACAATGCCTAGTAAAAAACAATCACCGCCAAGATTCCATACCGGAAGCTAGCCCCCTTCTTGTAACTGGACACAGCCACATAGGAGACATACCATGCATGTAAGAACTCCAACCTTGCAAACTCTTGACTGGACACGGGAGACATCTTGCATGCATGAGTCCCGATGTGATAGCGCATTGGATTCTAATTCTTCAATTTATGCTAGTACGTGGCTGCATAGGACTATCGATTTTTGCTAGTGCATAGTTGCATAAAACTTGATCTAAGCCATTGATTTATAGTATTATGAAGTTTGGATGATCCAGATCTTCTCTTTTTTGGATTAATGTGAGAATTTCTAGAATTTCTGATTTATGTGGGAGTTTCTAGCCTTTTATCCATCTAGAAAGTTCTAAACTTGAGTAGAATTTCCAAGTTTTTAATAGAATTCACTACTTAGTAGGAATTTTTATATTAGAAAGTTACTTGAGAGGAAAGTTTCAAAATTTGAGCCGAAAATTTTACTATTTGAGTAGAATGGTGAAGATTGGAAAGTTATTTTAATAGAAAATTTTGGATTTCAAAGTTGTACAATTTAGACAAAAAACTTGTTCGATAGAATGTTTTAGACGGAGTATTTATGTTACTGTCTTGAGTACAAAAGTTTTGAACTAAAAAATTACGTACCGTTGATCCATATGTATGGAGGAAGAAACAATGCCTAGTAAAAAACATTCACCGCCAAGATTCCATACCGAAAGCTAGCCCCCTTCCTGTAACCGGACACAGCCACATAGGAGACACACCATGCATGTAAGAACTCCAACCTTGCAAACTCTTGACTAGACACGGGAGACATCTTGCATGCATGAGTCCTGATGTGATAGCGCATTGGATTCTAATTCTTCGATTTCTGCTAGTACGTGGCTGCATAGGACTATCGATTTTTGCTAGTACATAGTTGTATAAGACTTGATCTAAGCCATTGATTTATAGTATTATGAAGTTTGGATGATCCAGATCTTTTATTTTTTTGGATTAATGTGAGAATTTCTAGAATTTCTGATTTATGTGGGAATTTTTAGCCTTTTATCCATCTAGAATTAACGTGAGGGTTTGTAGGAGAGCCACTAATTAATATATATAAAGATTTCTAGTCATAATTCAGACGAAACAGAATACGCTAGTCCAATCCAATTCATCATAAACAAAAAAAGTTCCCACGAATCCCATTAGTAGATACAAATTTGCTCTGTAATCAATCTTCCTATACTAGTCATGTACACGAATCGGATTCAGAGCGCAAGCGTGAGATGGTCGAGGCACGCGTCGCCGTCCAGCCGGCGGTAGGGGACGCCGCTCGCGGCGAGCCGGCCCTTGCGCTTCTTCATGAACCGCTGCAGCGACGCCTTCCTCGCCATGGGCAGGTCATCCGCCAGCTCGACGCGCCGGACCGTCCCCTGCGCTGCGGCGGAGGCTCCCGCGGCAGCGAGACGGAGCAGCTCGGCCGCCCTGCCGGCCGGGATGTCGTCGAGCACCGCCACCCGCCCGCCGTAGAAGATGGTCATCTGCGCGTGCGCGGCTCGGCTCGCCGGCGCCGGCGCCGGCCCCGCCTCGTGCTCTTCTTGCGCCGACATGTCCGCCCCCGGCATGAGAAGGAGAGCCGCCTGCCGCGCCTCCGCCTCCGCCGCCGCCGCCACCGCAGCATTCTTGACGTAGCTGCTGAGCACGCCGCACGCGGCCGCGAACCGGCGGCCCTTGATGCTCTCCGCCGCTGCCATTGTTGCCGCTCGACCCCCTCTACGACGCTATGCTCCCTTCACTTCTCTCGGCGTCGGAAATTTGGAATGCCTCGTGGGCTTTAGCTCCGCTTGCTTGGTTTGATGAATTCGATGGCTTCAGAGCTGGGATCGAGTCGGGAGTCGGGTCTCCGATTTATAGTTTTCGCGCGGCAGGTGCGTCCTGTGGAATGTGAAGGGCTCCAAGTTCTTTTTGGTCGTCGTCCTTGGCACGAAGAAAACGTGATGGTTGAGGGAGAATATAGACGTGGACGGCGCGATAATTCTAACGCGGTGGCTGGCTTGAAGGATGGGTGGGCTCCTGTCGTCGTGCTGCACGTCGAGTTGCCGACGACTTTTTTACTTATTAATTAATTCTTTTTTAAATTTTATTTTAAAGGTAATCCGGCAAACTTTATTTTTAATTCTAACCTTTTTAATCACGTCACGTGATAAAACAATATTGTCACGCTAGTCTATATCTAGAGTGAACTTTATTTCCAATTATAACCCCTTTAGTCACGCCACCACCCGTGGTGTGACAAAACAACACTGTTACGTCACCCTATATCTGGGGCAAACTTTATTTCCAATTCTAACCTCTGTAGTCATGCCACCATTCATGGCGTGACAAAACAACACTGTCACGTTAGTCTATATCTAGGTAAGTTCCTATCATGTCACGACTAGTAGCGTGACAGTATTGTTTGGTCACGTCACGACCAGTGGCGTGACAAAAATTACTATTTAGCGGACTTATCATATAGCGTGATAATATTATTTTATCACGTCATAAGTGGTGGTGTGACCAAAGAGATCAGAATTAGAAATAAAGTTCGCTAGAGGTTAACTTTAAAATAAATTTTTAAAAAAAGATTAATTAATGAAAAAAGTTCGTTGCCGACTGAGTGCTCGGTTCCTATGCGATTGTGTCGTGCTCTACATGTTATTAGTTGATCTACATGTCTACATAAGTTGCTAGCAACTCCTACATGCTGGTTGCTAGCATCTCTTGATGACAATTGTTAAAGATTTGTGTAATTGATTAGTTACTAGCAACTTTGCATATTACTTGCTAGTAGTGAACACCAAGAGTTGCTATCTGACTTGCTAGCAACTAATGTTTAGCGGTCAAAAAGATTTCTACCTAGATTTGCTAGCGGAGAAATAATATTATCAATATATCTTTCAAACATATTTGATATACATCTAGTTTTGTTAAGCTCTTTATGTAGATCGAATGTATAAATGGAACATAAATTGGACACTCGGTTTAATAGGTGCAATCATTCAAGGAAAAAGCGACGAACAAGTACAAAGTTTTATCTCGTTTGCCTCCCTTCTCATCCGACGGCACACATGCTTGGTATCCCGCGGTTAGCGCGTGCTTGAGTAAGATCGCACGACTATCGTTGCCCCCGCTTCATCCAACGGTCTCGCAAGTGTGAAAGCAACCGCGCAAATGCGCGACCAGTATGTACGAAGTGTTACCGTTTATTGTGTGGCTCGAGGTGGAACTGCGGGAGGGGCCAGTCACCGGTGGCGGGTGTGGCAGGGGAACGCGGTTCGGGAGAAGCTGAAAAGCGTTGACAAGTAGTAATTTCTTTTTCCAACCGATCCTATATAACATTTTGAATATTGATAAGGTCTGATCACCTTTTTTTGTATGAATATGATCATAAAAATATGTAATTATTTTTTACATAAAAATATTTTCCATAACTAATGTAATGATATTATTTTCACGTGAACAATTCAAATAGTTTTTTTATGTATTAGTAATCAAAGTTAAAGAAGATTACCTGTACGCTTTCTAAAACGCCAGGTATTTCTGAACGGAGGAGTAGCACTTTGCATTCGAGATTTCATCCCGGTGACCTGATGATTTCTAGGAGTACAATTCAGTCACAACCGTTTCTGCAAATGTCTTCCTTCAATTTACGTGAAGGGAGACAAACCCAAGTTTCTCGTTAGGAAGCGGTGAGTGATATAATATACTGGCTAGGGTATAATTTGGATAGCGTGCCTTTAGGAACTCATAGCACAGTGCTGCAGAGTTTTGTTCTTGTTCCACCACTGTAGGATAAAAAGAAACGATGTTTTCGGGAACCGAGCGGCGCTCGGTTGGTAGGGGGTGGCGTCGACCACACCGCACACCGAGCTCGAACCTGGACGCACACTCCTTATACTGAATGCTAGAGTACCTAAAGCATCTTCAATACTGGTAACCTCAACAGTTTCTTAACTGACATATTACTTAAAAATCTAGTTAAAGAAGAAATGATATGAAGAGAGAGAATATGCCATCTCTTATATAAGAGACAAGTTGGACGTGCAAACCATCGCAAATTATAAGTGTGTAAGGAGAGAAGTTGTGTTGAAAATGAATAATTTTATAGATAAATTCTTAGAGATATTGTCCGTAGATAAGTTAAAACCTTTAGAGACAACTCTAAAAGATAAACTGTTGTACATACCCTTAGCTAAATTATTTTAAGAAACGACGTTTCAAATGGCCTTGGGCAGTATAGCAAAACAATGTAGTAAATTCGATACTGTATAAACCAATTTGATGCGTTAAATTTTCAGTCGGACGGTTGGCATCCAACTAATGGCAGATTTACAGTCCCGCTGTAGCATCTGGAAGTGCATGATGTATAATTTGACCCGAAATTGTGTGAAGAATATCGATTATATATCCAAATTGTAACAACTGGATAGAGATCATCGTCATCACTTTCTCAAATTATTAGCACAAATTTCTAGTCATAATTCAGACGAAACAGAATACGCTAGTCCAATCCAATTCATCATAAACAAAAAAAGTTACCACGAGTCCCGTCCCATGACGAGCAACGGTTTAGATTCCATTAGTAGCTACAAATTTGCTCTGTACATTCCAATCTTCCTATACTAGTCATGAACACGAATCGGATTCAGAGCGCAAGCGTGAGACGGTCGAGGCACGCGTCGCCGTCCAGCCGGCGGTAGGGGACGCCGCTCGCGGCGAGCCGGCCCTTGCGCTTCTCCATGAACCGCTGCAGCGACGCCTTCCTTGCCATGGGCAGGTCATCCGCCAGCTCGCCGCGCCGGACCGTCCCCTGCGCTGCGGCGGAGGCTCCCGCGGCAGCGAGACGGAGCAGCTCGGCCGCCCTGTCGGCCGGGAAGTCGTCGAGCACCACCACCCGCCCGCCGTAGAAGATGGTCAACTGCTCGTGCGCGGCTCCGCTCGCCGGCGCCAGCGCCGGCCTCGCCTCGTGCTCTTCTTGCGCCGACATGAGAGGGAGAGCCGCCTGCCGCGCCTCCGCCGCCGCCGCCACCGCAGCATTCTTGACGTAGCTGCTGAGCACGCCGCACGCGGCCGCGAACCGGTGGCCCTTGATGCTCTCCACCGCTGCCATTGTTGCCGCTCGACCCCCTCTACGACGCTATGCTCCTTTCACTTCTCTTGGCGTAGGAAATCTGGAATGCCTCGTGGGCTTGGGCTCCGCTTGCTTGGTTTGATGAATTCGAAGGCTTCGGAGCTGGGATCGAATCGGGAGTTGGGTCTTCGATTTATAGTTTTCTTGCGGCAGGTGCGTCCTGTGGAATGTGAAGGGCTCCAAGTTCTTTTTGGTCGTCGTCCTTGGCACGAAGAAAACGTGATGGTTGAGGGAGAATACAGACGGGGACGGCGCGATAATTCTAACGCGGTGGCTGGCTTAATGGATGGGTGGGCTCCTCTCGTCGTGCTGCACGTCGAGTTGCCGATGACTTTTTTTATTAATTAACTCTTTTATAAATTTTATTTTAAAGGTAATCTGGCGAACTTTATTTCTAATTCTAACCCTTTTAGTTACGCCACCACTCGTAGCGTAATAAAACAACACTGTCATACTAGTCTATATCTGAAGCGAACTTTATGTCTAATTCTAATCCCTTTAGTCAAGCCACCACCCGGGCATGACAATATAACACTGTCACGCCAGCCTATATCTGGAAGTAAACTTTATTTCCAATTCTAACCCTTTTAGTCACGCCACTACCCATGGCGTAACAAAACAACACTGTCACGTCAGAATATATCTGGGCAAGCTCCTAACCAGTGGCGTGACAACAAGTGCTATTTAGTGGACTTATCCTATAACGTGACAATATTATTTTATCACGCTACATATGGTGGCGTGATCAAAGAGGTCAGAATTAGAAATAAAGTTCGTCAGAGGTTAACTTTAAAATAAAATTTTAAAAAATATTAATTAATAAAAAAAGTTTGTTGCCGACTAAGTGCTCGGTTCCTGTGCGATTATGTCTTGCTCTAACCCTCCAAAGTTCAATGTACTACTCCAGCCAGTTTTATACTAGAACCCGCCTTCAAGTTAATCAGGTTCGTCTTTGGCCATGCTTGTCTTTTTTCTAGGACCTATGTGCTATGCTGCATCTTTCCAAAAGAACAAGTCGTACTCCGTGGAAGTATTTCAGTGATTGTCCGCTATCTAAGTGCGTAAAGGCGCAATTTCTGAAAAACATTGAGAGCCCGATTGTAAGGGGAATTGATAATATACTCTTCACTTAGATGACTTTAGAGTATATACCTTATACTTTTCACTTAGATGGCTTTATTTCAGATGTAATTGATAATACATTCATCACTTATAGGGATTCCTGATTAAATACCCGTTTCCAATAAAAAAATACCAGATTACCCCCTCCTTCCTTCCGCTCTTTCTCCTCCTCTCTCTCAAGTCTGCTCCACCTTGCCGTCGCCCCACCCGCCGTGCCTCAAAGACGAGCTCGCCCACTATAGAACTCGATCCGGCCGGGCCCTCCGGTCATAGAGTCTAGGCTCTGGCGGGCGATGGACGACAGCGCTGGGACTGGGCGCGAGAGTCTGGCGGCGGAGTGTGGCCGGGGCGGCTTTCGGTGGTGAAGGCGTGGAGGAGGAAGTCAGCCATGTTGGCGCCGGCGAAGGTGACGCCAGAGTCGGAGCCAGGTAGGGCATCGCCGGCACGTAATACCAGCCGAGGAGGAGGGGCAGCGTCGCGGCGACGGTGGATCTTCGTTGCCTCCTCCTGTTCCTCCGGGGGTTCTCCAACCTTCCGCCGCTCTCGTCGCAGATGGCATCCTGGCCGCCCAAGGTCCGGATCGATTCCCCGTCTGTAAGAATTTACACTTGCACTACTAGGTTTTGCTTACCATATCTGCAGTTTAGTTTCTGCAAAGAGCATAAAGCACCGCTCGAACATATGTTCACAATTTCTGCCTTGTTTTCTTCTTCTTTCTAGAGGCGTTTCACATTTCCGATCAGGGGGCTAAGCTGGGTGTGCATATATGAGGTTACCTCTGTTCCTGAAAGATCCACCAGCTGCACCAACTTGCCAATTTTACTAGGCCAAACAGTGTACACATTTTTGGTGTGCTGATTCATAGCAAAATTAACTGGGGCCAACTGCTTTTGTTGGGTCAGGTTGATAAGAAGCACGTTTAACTTTTTTCGTTTGAGAGAGAAGCACATTTAACTTTGGTTTAGTTTTGACTATGGGAATGACAAGCAAGGAGCTTTCAAACTTGCTGCATTGCATTTTCTTTGTATGTACACTGCAGTCATTTACTCAACAGTTATATACCTTCCTCTCAAAACAAAACAAAAGTTATATACCTCACCAGAGACAGTTTCAGCTGAAGAATAAGTGAAATGTTTTATTCAACGTTTGGTATTTGTGGGCCTTAATGTTCTTCTTCCTTTTTGCTTCTTTAATTCGAAGGGAAATACTACCACGGTCGACAAGCTAAAGTACGTGCTGGCTTTCAGTTCAAAAGTGTGGGTAGTGCATACAGTGATCTGCCTTGGTAGAACGAAGCGTTTGCTTGCTTAATGATATCTAAGTTGTCTCGGCCTATCGTTTACTTTTTGTAGACTGTAGGCATCTATAAAGTTTTTGTTAGGCCTGCCTTCAAGACACACTTTTTGTTGGGCCTGGCTGGTAGGAGGCTTAACTGAATGCAAAGGGTTGGTGAGGTAGCATTAGGATCTAGTAAGGAGTTATGTTAGGGTCAGATCTAATCTTGTATTAGAGTCGGATTCAATTTTTACATTATAAATAAAGTGTATAGAATCCTACGGGACACACACAATTATTCCCAAAAATCTACATGGTATTAGAGTCATCGCGTTCCCATCCACCACCATCGAACCCTAACCCTAAGCGTCGCTTACCTCAGCTGCCACCGCCGCCGTTGTCCATGTCGCCTTGAGCCACCGCCGCGCCGCCTTGGGTCAAGCCCGAGTTGCAGCTGCAATGTGTCACCTCGCGGGTGAGCTCAGGCCGCGCCGCCTCGGATTGGGTGGGGAGGAGGCCGCCGCTTGGGCCTACAAAGCTGCCACCTCAGGTCACGTCTCCAGTCGCCGCCAATGAAGTTGTTGCCTTGCGTCACCGCCACCGAAGCTGTCTCCTCGGGTCGCCGCCACCAAAGCCGCTCGGGTCACCGCCACTGAAGAGAACCAATCTATTCGGCCAATTGGTTTTGAAGATAAGAATAGGAAAGAGAAAGACGATCGTTTTATCGGGATAAGAAGAGGAGAGAGAAAGGAAGAGGGGAACAATAGGTCACTGCATACTGTTGAATAATACATGCATGCAATTGTGCAAGGAGTACTAGCGGCAGTGCAGAACGTTGATGCGTGAAGTATTGCCGTGATCGTAGAAGATACGCACGACTTAACTTTGTGGTGAGCGGCATTGCTCCAGCTGATTGAGAAGATGACCCCTGAGGAAATTGAGGCTATTAGGAAGGAAGGAAGAAGAAGCAACAATGAGGGCGGTAGAAGAGAAGAAGAAGACAGTTGTTGAGACTACTTCCCTGCTTCTCATGCAAGGTGGCATTGGAAGAATATTACAAGACCTCTTCACGACGGGTATGATAGGTTCGAGAGCTATTGCAAGGTCATCTGAATTAAAGCTAGAGCTAATGCTAAATGTTGTAAAGTTAGACGGAAGTAAGAATTACCTGAGTTGGTCCAGAAGTGCTTAGCTAATTCTGAGAATGAAGGGGGAGGAGCACTACCTGCGAGGGACCTATATTGAGCCTACAGACAAGGTGAGCATGGATTGGAGGGTGTGGAACACCACTAACTCTGTGGTGGTGGCTTGGTTGCTAACTTTGATGTCTCCATCCATCGCTTGGATGGTGGAGCTGATGCAGAGTGCACCAGCAATGTGGGAAACATTGAGTGACATGTACTCCAGGGCAAGAAATGTCACAATGATGGTGGAGGTCCAGGGCAAGGTGGAGGCCCTGCAATACGATGAGAAGAGCGTCTAGGAGTATGCTAGTGAGCTGCAATAGCTATGGGCAGACTTAGATCACTATGATCCACTGCATTTAACATGTGTTGGTGATATTGCGGCTAGTAGGGTGTGGCTTCAACATAGACATGTTACACATTTTCTAAAGGGATTGAACCCAAAGTTTGAGAGCAGGAGGGCTGCCGTGTTTCACTCATCAAACTTGCCTACTATGGAGCAGGCTATTTCGGCTATGATGCAGGAGGAGATTCAACTATGAGCAATGGGGGACAGCAATCCTGTTAGGTCTGTATATGCTATACCCGATGATAGCAAGTGTTACAACTATGGAGTGAGGGGACATCTGAGTCGTGCTTGTCCTTCTAAACGGTATAGAGGCCGAGGTGGAGGTCATGGTGGTCATGGAGGCTGAACTGGAGATTATGAAGGGCGAGGTGGTGGTCGTGGAGGCTGAACTGGAGATTATGAAGGGCGAGGTGGAGGTTGTGGTGGTTGTGGAGGATGAGGTGGAGATTATGGAGGTTGACGAAGGGTCCGAGTTGGCCCCAAAGCTGTCAGGACCCCGAGTATGTAACCTCGAGACCCTCTGTGTATTCTGAACTAGTCTCAGATCAGTAGCTAGCTCACACAATTGCAACATTGATGTAATCATATCCATACAACAAACTATAGATGAAGCAGACAAATTAATGTTATTTAGTAGCAAAGGACCTTATGGTCAAGTCTTACAAGGTGTGCCACACAGGACTTAACATCAAAAGGTAACTTGCAGCGGAGAACAAAACATCTGGTGGAATCCATCTGACATGCCCACAGGCAATCGAGTGGAGGACGCGACCTAGTTCGCATAGTCTTCGAAGTATTCTTCCTCGTAGAACTTGGTGTTCCTGGTTCTTCTTCGGTGACTGATCAACAAATGGCGCAAAGCCGTGAGTACTTTAAAGTACTCAGCAAGTCGCAGGCAAATGTATGCAAATAGTATTCATGCAAAGGCTTGATAAGGATAGCTTTATGGCTATTTTGCAGAAAGCAATATTGATAGTAAATATAGTAACTAGATTGAAAGCACAATTTAAAAGATTAGTACATAAGTAATTGAGTTTCTTTAAATCAACCAGTGAACAGCCCGTTCACTTCCTAACTGTAACATCCCAAATACCTAAACAGGTGTTTGTTTCAAATGTAATTAAATGTGTAGAAATAAAAACATTTTCTCACATCTTGAAACTCTTGAACTCCCCTAAAAATCCTTATCAAAAGTGGGGGAGTTCAAAACCCTAAACCCCCTGTGGACTAAAGTCCAACCCTCATTCAACTTGTCCACAAATCTTGTGCCAATCCTTTGGAAATATTTTTCCTTGGTCCTAGAATTGATGTGGGACCTCTCTAAAAAATATCATAAGTTTTCAAACTTGTTTGATAATTTCTGGAGGTAAAACAATTCCTTGAACAGCCTTAATGAATTTCCTGAGAAAAATGCATTGCATAAAAACCTCTGGAAATTTTATGTAAGGTTAATCTTAATGTCAGCAAGCTCCAATTAAAATTTCATAAAATTTGGAGTTCATTTGTTATCTCAAATAATTCTGCAAAGTCTCAGCTGTTAAAAATTGAATTCAAAACTTGCACTGTTCCTTGGGCTGAGCCGCTTTGCAACCTGGTTCGACCCAACCACATCCCCAGCAGCATCAGACCTTCCCTCCCACCTTGATGAGGTCGTAACCGTTGGATCACCATCCAACGATCGCGACCTCCTCCGCGGTCAACACCGCCAGCACCTCCCCCCACCCCCTCATCAGGTTATAGCCGTTGGATCAAAGATCCATGGCCATGACCTCCCCCCGCTATCGAACCATCAGACCTCCCTTTGCACTCACTTGAGGTCGTAGCCGTCGGATCAGATCCAACAGCCCATGACCTCCTCTGCTTATCAAGCGCACCTGACCTCCCCCATCTCGTGTTGTGCACCGTTGGATTAAAATCCACGGTCACGACCTCCTCCTGTGCGCTATGCGCAAGCTCAGGACCTCCCCTTGGTTGTGTGCCTTGGATTTAAATCCAAAGGCCATGACCTCCCCCTCACTTATCAAAGTCACGTGCGGTTAAGTCCTCCCAGGAGGTCCACACCGTTGGATTTAGATCCAACGCCTTGGACCTCCTGTCCCCTTTTTCCTCGTGCGCATCCGCGTTATGGAAATCGTAGGGCCACGACCTCCCCGTCCTAGATCGTGTGGCTGGGACCTCCTCCCAGTCACTTTAAACGTAACGGTTCAAAAATAACATCCGATGGCCAGGACCTCCTCATTCACTTAATCCAACGGTGGGCTTGAGGACCTGTTCTTCTCCTAGCTTGGGCTCGCGTGCGAGCCATGGCAGAGGGGAAGGTCAGCTCCAGTCTTGTCCAACGGCTCTGCTCTAGGCGCATTAAATGCGTGTCAGCCCCCTTTCCGCCCACTTGGCCATGCTCTGTCTACCTTCTCTGTCCCCTCCATCTTGTCTACTCCATGGACCTCCCGTGGACCTCCCACGGGCTAAGCTCACCATGAGCTTAACCCGTGGTCCATGACCTCTTTTGCCCTAGCTATAAGACCTCCCCACTGTTGCCCTTGGCTTCTTTTACACACCATTGCCGCCTTTGCTTGCACCTCTGTGCTTGTAACTCAAATCAACCAAAACTCTCCTTGGCCGCCATTGTTGGAGCTTGGAACTCCGCGGTGGACAAGGGTCCCTGGAGTTTTCCCTCTCTTTCTCTGTGCTTCAATTCATGCCATTTTCCTCTGTAACCAAGATCCTAACTTGTTTAGTTGGGCATTTCGCAGAGGTGGCCAGTGTGGAGCTTGGAGTTGGCAATGAAGCTCCTTGTCTTCCCCAGCTCCGGTCCTCCACTTCATCGCCCTCTGTAGCACCTCTGGACCCCCAAGTAATCTCCCTGGTAATCCCTAGGCGCTTGGCACACGCTTGTATGTCGCTGCGGAGCTCAATGTATCGCTGTTGTCTTTTGCCGTGCTTGGCACCTTGGCCATCTCCGGCTCGCCGGCGTTCAAAGCCGTCGTCGTCGTCGAGAGTTGGTCCACTGTGTACGCAACACTATTGCGCACACGATGGTACCCTTGGTGGTCGCCGGCGAGGTCTGCAACGCCGGCTTTACCCATGTCTTTGCGGTGAGCATTTTTGTCGGAACTGACCACCCCGCGCGTGTCATTTGGACAAAGATTTCGGGCAGTAAATGCTCCCAATGATGGAGCATTTACTGCTGTCTTAGCGTCTGGACCTCCTTGTGTCCCGCGCGCTTTAACTCCATGTCCATCTGCGTCTGTGGCATAAAAGCGATGGCGCTGGATCTCGGGCCGTCAAGACCTCCTCAGGAGATCTTGAACGTCCAGGACCTCCCCTTGCGCAATAGTGGCCGTCCAGACCTCCCCTGGAGGTCTGTGACGTTTTGACCTCCGCTTAGGACCTCCCCGAGGTCATCTCAGCCGTTTATGACCTCCCCAGGTTGATCTTGACCGTCAAGGTCCTCCCTTGGACGATTTGGACCATCAAGGTCCTCTCTTGGAAAATCTGGACCGTCTAGGACCTCCCCCGTGAGGTCTTGACGATGTAGATCTTCCTTGGGGAGATCTTGATAGTTTAGATCTTCCTTTGGAAGATCTCAACCGTTGAGGACCTCCCTCGCTTAATCTGGGCCGTCCCGGTCCTCCCTCTTTCGTTGTGGTCCGTTGGATGCCGCATCAACGGCCACGACCTCCCCTCTGCTTAGCGCGTGCGTGTTGCTGGGAGGACAAGGACCGTTGGATCCAAGATCCACGGCCCATGTCCTCTGGACCCTCGCGAGCGCGTGTGCGCATCACCGCCTGGGAGGTCTTGAGCCGTCAGATCCAGGATCTGTGGCTCATGTCCTCCCTCGGTTCTTGTGGTTTTTAGAATTTCCAGAGAACTGTTATTTCATGAACTGAAAAAGGTATGAACTTTGAAATTGCATAACTAATTCAATTTAAATCCGAATAGGGTGATTCAAATTTCTGTAGCTCTGGTTTGGACTGGGCTCTAATCTAAAAATGGTTATGGGCTCGGTTCTACTACAGAACATGGTTTTGCAAATAGATTTCAAAACTAACTTTAAATGTTACACATAAATTCGTGTTTAGCTTGTAAAATGCATAAGTAAATCTCTGTAGATTATTTTTGAGTGAATCCAACTTTGTTGGCTTCCTATGTTAGTGCACTAAATGTTAGAAAAGGATTTAGGCATGTCACTATTTTCAAAAAGCTTTCTTGTGCATTATAATTTTGTTCAAGTTCTTGTTTTTGAAAAATTATAGAAAATGCATGGTAGCTCCAAATGAGATGAACTCAATTGTGTTATTCATCTCATGAGGTGATGGTTTTACAGTAAAAATCTCAGTATCACCTCCTTTCTAGAAAATGTTGCCAAATAATTAAATTAGTGAATAGTGGCAGTTTGGTATTTTTAGGGCTGAGCAGAATTGTTTTGCTCATATCTTTTGCATTGAGAATCCAAATCAATTGGTTCTTATTGCTAAATTCCCTAAAAATCATCCTCTTACTGATGTATAAATTTCAGAGCATTTGGAGTTTGTTTGCTGTGCTGTCTTTGTGGTTTTCGTCGTTCTTATCGCTTTTTCGTTAGGTGCCGACGAGTGCTACGAACCCGTGAGTGATCCTCAGCAATATATTGAGCAAAACCAGCAAGGCAAGCAGTTTGATCATGTCCCATTATTGTCCCATTACTTTAAAGCTTAATACTTTGTTTCACTTATATGTATGCATGCTACTTTGTGTTAAAATATCGCTAGTAATCCTATAGATGCATATTCTGTAGGTAAATGTTCATTCTCTACTACTAAGCCTGGGATTATCTTGCTGCGATTTAGAGTTCGATGGATGGACTCTTATCGCTTAGTAGTTTACGTGGATAATGCTTAGCAATGCTTAGATAACGGTAGAAATGGGCGGTTGTCGACATTATGTCGATGGCCTTGATCACACAAAAATCTTTATTCCATTGTTGTCCATCTTGTGTTTTGTTACTTGTAAACAAATAAAACAAAAATGAAAACAAAATTGTTATTGACTTGGGCACAATGGATGTTGGTGTGATTTGTTGGGTGTGAACGGAATGGTGCCCAGGTCCCCAAGGACCGAGTTACTTGCGCCACTGATCCAAGCACTTATGCGTGCTAACCACACGAGGGATATGGGACCTCTCTTGGCTAAGTACTTTGGGAGGTGTTAGTTGGGGGTCGCGGTGAGTAAAACTGTTTTATAAGGGAAAGAGCGTCATAGATTGCTTGGTGGGCAGTGTCTCCTACCTTAGGGTTATCGCGACTCTTAACTAGCATCATTCATGGAAATGCCTAGTAGGACTTAGCCGTGCCGCATACCAAAGGAAGTGTGCTAATCATGTGGCTAAAAGGCGGTGCGGCGTGTGGGTACATTGGTACACCCGCAGGTTAAAACTATTGAATAGCCTCGCCCTAGGTTATGGACACGCTTGGTGATTTCGCAAGAACTAGACTACAACATTTAATTAAAACTTGATGGGTTGGTATGAATGGATGTTCATACTATTGTTGTGGTGGCTATTGGGTTAGTCACTTCCAGGATTGTTGTTGTCTATCTATTGTTACCTGTCTCGTCGTTCTTGCAAATTAAAACGAATTGCAAATCTGCTTTGGAAATTATTTAAATATTGCAAATGAAAACCTGCTTTATGCTAAAATAAGTCCAAAGCCTCATCCACTAAATAAAGCTTGCATGTAGTTAAACTATAGTTCTGTTATACTACACGTCAGTCTTGCGAGTATATTTTTGTACTCATTTGCTTTGCTTAATAACTTTGTTGCAGAGGAGGTAGGGTCCAAAGGACTTTACTTTTGTGAGATGTGCGGTGGTTGGGAATCGAGCTAAGCGTCTTGGTTGGTTGCCTTGTGGGCTAAAGGCAAACTTTGTGGCTCTCTTTTGTTTATCGCCATCTTATGGCATGTTGCTTCCGCTGTGTTACTTTTATTTGTTGTATTTGGCCGGTCGGCCCCTTTTGTAATAACTCTATATATTGTATGTCTTTTGTTCTAGTTCGTGCTTTGGTTCTATGTCTTGAATGGAATTGATGCATGATTTTGTAAAGGGGTGTGTATACTGCATTCTGGGAAGTATACATATCTCGAAGACACGGATTATTATGTTTGTGATGCTAGGGTCAATGGATGACTAAGTATTACAAGCTTAATAAACCGGGGTCCTCACAAAGTTGGTATCAGAGCCATACTGACCATAGAAACCCTAGCTTGGTTGTTTTTAGGATATTTTGAAAAACCTATTTTCAAAATATCAAATGGTTTATGAAAGCTAAGTAAAGTCTCTACTTTTACTCCTTACCTATCTTAGCTTTCTCATCTCATCTCACTCTAATTTGAGTTTTAAAAATTGTTTACCTCTCCTTCCTTCAAAGATAGTTGTTATCGTTTAACTGGTTTTTGGGGGAACGTATGAGAGTTCTAAAATTGAAGTCTTGGCTGTCTTTTGGTGAAGAATGGAAGCATTTGGAGCTGGAATTCAAATCTGGAATTTTAGGACAGCAAGCAAGCATTTTAGGGCAGCAAGCTCAAGCTAGTGATTAAGGTAGAAAATGAGAGGTTAATTCAACTAAAACTTGTGGGAATAAAAGGGTAAGATGTGATACTAGTTAGCTAAGTATCTAACACTTAATTCGCTGGTTTAACCTTGCTTTTGAGTAGAAATAGAGCTAAAATAGCTTGCTGAAATTTTATCTTCTCAACCAATTACTCGTTCATTCAATACGGGATAATTGTATAGAGAAGTTGAGCTTTTTTTTAAAGATTCCTTGCTGTTTTTGGAGTCTTTTAGGAGCTTTTAAAGTCCTCTTACTTGTTGTTTTGGCTTTCGTTTAGGGTGATATTCCATTCCCCTAGTCGTTAGCCCCCGCTTTCGTTAACTTCTAATTGTTGGGTTTTTGGGTTGCTAACCTCTTTCTCCTCTCAACAGGATGGCGGGTCGTACTCGTAGTAGCCAAGGCCAGGCAGCTGGTCCGGACGAGGAGCTTCCACCTCCTCCGACCATGGCCGAGGTTCTTCTTCAGATAGAGCGCAACCGTGCGGATGACAGGAGAGTGCTATCGATGTCATCGCGCAGAACACCTCAAAGCCCTTACCGGTGCTTCAGATCCGTGCAAGGAATGCCCATCGATCTCGTGGGGGCCTCGTGAGTTTCTTCGTACTCGGCCCCCACTGCTTCAGTCCGAGGACCGCTCGTCTGAGCAGTGGCCGTCTGGTTGAGCGGAAGCTCAAGATCGCGCATGCTGGAGCACGAGAAGGCGCTGCTTGCATCGCACCGGTGGAGGGTGCAGCTTTGTCATGGTGGGAGAGCTATCTCGCCATGCAGCCCTTGAACCACCGTCACCGGGAGGAGTTTCAGATCGCCTTCCGTCGTTCTCATATCCCTGCCGACTTGATGAACATCAAGAAGCAGGAGTTTCTCGCCCTCAAGCAGGGGTGTAGCTCAGTCGTGGAGTATGTGTACGAGTTCAACCATCTAGCTCGTTATGCTCCCGAGGATGTGGCCACTGATATGGCCAAGCAAGCAAAGTTCAGGTGTGGCTTGTCTGAGGAGCCGAAGGACAAGCTTGCTTAATGATATCTAAGTTGTCTCGGCCTATCGTTTACTTTTTGTAGACTGTAGGCATCTATAAAGTTTTTGTTAGGCCTGCCTTCAAGACACACTTTTTGTTGGGCCTGGCTGGTAGGAGGCTTAACTGAATGCAAAGGGTTGGTGAGGTAGCATTAGGATCTAGTAAGGAGTTATGTTAGGGTCAGATCTAATCTTGTATTAGAGTCGGATTCAATTTTTACATTATAAATAAAGTGTATAGAATCCTACGGGACACACACAATTATTCCCAAAAATCTACATGGTATTAGAGTCATCGCGTTCCCATCCACCACCATCGAACCCTAACCCTAAGCGCCGCCACCTCATTTGCCACCATGCCGTCGTCCATGTCGCCTTGAGCCGCATGTGCCTTTAGGTCAAGCCCGAGTTGCAGCTGCAATGCGTCACCTTGCGGGTGAGCTTAGGCCGCGCAGCCTCGGATTGGGTGGGGAGGAGGCCGCCGCTTGGGCCAACAAAGCTGCCACCTCAAGTCGCGTCTCCAGTCGCCGCCAATGAAGTTGTTGCCTTGCGTCACCGCCACCGAAGCTATCTCCTCGGGTCGCCGCCACCAAAGCCGCTCGGGTCGCCGCCACTGAAGAGAACCAATCTATTCGGCCAATTGGTTTTGAAGATAAGAATAGGAAAGAGAAAGACGATCGTTTTATCAGGATAAGAAGAGGAGAGAGAAAGGAAGAGGGGAACAATAGGTCACTGCATACTGTTGAATAATACATGCATGCAATTGTGCAAGGAGTACTAGCGGCAGTGCAGAACGTTGATGCGTGAAGTATTGCCGTGATCGTGGAAGATACGCGCGACATAACTTTGTGGTGAGCGGCATTGCTCCAGCTGATTGAGAAGATGACCCATGAGGAAATTGAGGCTATTAGGAAGGAAGGAAGAAGAAGCCACAATGAGGGCGGTAGAAGAGAAGAGGAAGACAGTTGTTGAGACTACTTCCCTACTTCTCATGCAAGGTGGCATTGGAAGAATATTACAAGACCTCTTCACGACGGGTATGATAGGTTCGAGAGCTATTGCAGGGTCATCTGAATTAAAGCTAGAGCTGATGCTAAATGATGTAAAGTTAGACGGAAGCAAGAATTACCTGAGTTGGTCCAGAAGTGCTTAGCTAATTTTGAGAACGAAGGGGGAGGAGCACTACCTGCGAGGGACCTATATTGAGCATACAGACAAGGTGAGCATGGATTGGAGGCTGTGGAACACCACTAACTCTGTGGTGGTGGCTTGGTTGCTAACTTCGATGTCTCCATCCATCGCTTGGATGGTGGAGCTGATGCAGAGTGCACCAGCAATGTGGGAAACATTGAGTGACATGTACTCCAAGGCAAGAAATGTCACAATGATGGTGGAGGTCCAGGGCAAGGTGGAGGCCCTGCAATACGATGAGAAGAGCGTCTAGGAGTATGCTAGTGAGCTGCAATAGCTATGGGCAGACTTAGATCACTATGATCCACTGCATTTAACATGTGTTGGTGATATTGCGGCTAGTAGGGTGTGGCTTCAACATAGACATGTTACACATTTTCTAAAGGGATTGAACCCAAAGTTTGAGAGCGGGGGGGGCTTAGTGTTTCACTCGTCAAACTTGCCTACTATGGAGCGGGCTATTTCGGCTATGATGCAGGAGGAGATTCAACTATGAGCAATGGGGGACAGCAATCCTGTTAGGTTTGCATATGCTATACCCGATGATAGCAAGTGTTACAACTATGGAGTGAGGGGACATCTGAGTCGTGCTTGTCCTTCTAAACGGTATAGAGGCCGAGGTGGAGGTCATGGTGGTCATGGAGGCTGAACTGGAGATTATGAAGGGCGAGGTGGTGGTCGTGGAGGCTGAACTGGAGATTATGAAGGGCGAGGTGGAGGTCGTGGTGGTTGTGGAGGATGAGGTGGAGATTATGGAGGTTGACGAAGGGTCCGAGTTGGCCCCAAAGCTGTCAGGACCCCGAGTATGTAACCTTGAGACCCTCTGTGTATTCTGAACTAGTCTCAGATCAGTAGCTAGCTCACACAATTGCAACATTGATGTAATCATATCCATACAACAAACTATAGATGAAGCAGACAAATTAATGTTATTTAGTAGCAAAGGACCTTATGGTCAAGTCTTACAAGGTGTGCCACACAGGGCTTAACATCAAAAGGTAACTTGCAGCGGAGAACAAAACATCTTGTGGAAGCCATCTGACATGCCCACAGGCAATCGAGTGGAGGACGCGACCTAGTTCGCATAGTCTTCGAAGTATTCTTCCTCGTAGAACTTGGTGTTCCTGGTTCTTCTTCGGTGACTGATCAACAAATGGCGCAAAGCTGTGAGTACTTTAAAGTACTTAGCAAGTCGCAGGCAAATGTATGCAAATAGTATTCATGCAAAGGCTTGATAAGGATAGCTTTATGGCTATTTTGCAGAAAGCAATATTGATAGTAAATATAGTAACTGGATTGAAAGCACAATTTAAAAGATTAGTACATAAGTAATTGAGTTTCTTTAAATCAACCAGTGAACAGCCCGTTCACTTCCTAACCATCAACCAAAATCATCCACACAGATCCAACCAAACCATTCCAATATTTTTATAAAGTCTACCCCTCGTGTGAAATCACCAAGCATTGTCCATAACTGAGAACACGGCTATTCGAATAGTTTTACACATTGCAGAGGTTGTACAACTTTACCCACATGACACGACTTCTCTAGTTTGTTGGGCATCCGTCAATACGACTGTTCACTACCTTAGGTAAGTAGTCTAGAGCATGTGACAAGGCCTTTACAAAGTTCTGTTTTGATCCGGTTCTACTCGCTAAGGATTCGCCATACCGGCCCCCTCTTCGCCACTTATCAACCTAAACAGAACCGACTCAAAGCATTGCTAATTAGTTGGTCAGATCTATCCCAGTCTAGACATGTGGTCGTACGGTAAGACCTAGATCAATGGCTTACGAAGTTAAGTCCTTAGTGGTCGTACGGTAAGACCCAGATCAATGGTTTCGAGTGCTTCCAGTCCAATGGATCTCTATTGTGATAATGGTGGAGCCATTGAACAAGCTAAGGAGACTAGATCACATCAAAAGTCCAAACACATACTTCGATGATATCACGTCATTCGTGAGATCGCTGAAAGAGGTGATGTGAAGATATGCAAAGTGCACAGTTTGAATATTCTTGATTAGTTGACAAATCCTCTCCTACAACCTAAGCATGAGATGCACACAATAGCTATGGGTATTCGATACTTGTATGATTGACTCCAGTGCAAGTGGGAGACTGTTGGTGATATGCCCTAGAGGCAATCATAGAGATGATTGTATCATGTCTATGTTTATGAGCTATTGAATAAATATTATTATGTTCCTTGAATGAATCATTAGTTATAAAGATTAACAAGTATGTGACTTGTTGGTGAAGCTCTTCAACTTATATAATGTCATTCTAAATGTATCTCTAGTCGGATGTCACTCGTCGGAACACCAGTAACTCTACAACCAGCAAATGTATTGATTGATGACCATGTTTCACTGGTCATTGATATAGGGATATCGAATCAATAATGTGAACACATGTTAGAGAACATGGTGTTGGATTGACCCACCTTGAGATACTATTGAGATTATTATGATTCTATGTGTCATCAGTTGGTCTCAAGCAATGATGATGTATAATCCTTAGACCTGAGATCAACATGATTTTCTACATGTGTAATAGTACACTTAGGGTTTGTTAAACGCTACTCGTAACTGGGTAGTTATAAAGATAGTTTTCGGGTATGCTATGAAACATGCAGAGGGATGTGACTGGTTAGATATGAGATTTGTCCCTCCTAACATAACAGAAGAGATATCTCTGGGCCCCTCGATGTAGTCGGATAAAGAAAGTGTATGGCCATACCACTGATGGTCGAAGAGTTCGACTACATGAAGTTATCCGACAATTGATCGAGAAAGTATTGAACAGTCCATGGATGACATAATATCTCACCTGGAGTTCAACCAGATATCGTGAGGCAAAAGGAGAATACACGAGCAGGTCAGTTAGTTCGACTTGATACGAACTGATCGTAGAATGGTCGAACATAATCACTAAGTAGTCGAAACCTGGTCGTAAGGAGTTGTGAACTGGTAGAGACTGAATACAAACTGGTCGTATAAAGATACGAGCTAGTCGTAAGTGATAAGGACCTGGTTGTAGATCATATTGCATTAAGGTTCGTCCGATATAATTTGTGTGTATTCGAGAATCGTTATGTCCTGCTAGGAACCGCTAATGACTCATGGTCATAAAAGGGTTTCCGAGTTACAACCAAATACGCATGAACCTACAGGGTCACACACTTAACGGGTTTGGAACAAAAATGTTCAGATAGGATCCATCATGTGCTCTATATAAGAGGATGCATGAGGCTATTGGGAAAAACACACGAGAGACACGTGAGTCACACCACCGACACCCTAGCCACCATCTTCTCGGAGACCCTGCCGTGCGAGTTGGTGCTAGCACACTAGCGTACGATGTTCCTTACCTGGATGTGTGGATATTGCAGAGGCGCTACTGCAGTTGCTGTTGCGCTCAAGGACGATCCGCGATCTTCACAAGGAACGTTGGAGGTTGCTGGAGGAGACGATCGACTTTGATGACGTTGGATGATCGACTACGACCACTTCTTCGACGTGCTTTACGTTGGATCAGGCTACTCCAACTCTTCTTCCGCTGCGCTACGCGTCTAGTAGTAACGATCTGTGATCTTCTTCTTGCATGGCTTCCTGGTTTGAGTGGTAGATTTTTAAATTGCTAGCTAGTGTAGCCTACTTGTATCCCTTCACGACCGTGTGGCATTGTAGGATGACCGCTAAGTGTTGGGCGATCTATCCAGGCTGTGTGCCGGTCTAACCTGCTGGCTCTCTGATCGCCAAGTTTCAATGGTTTGACCAGTAGGGTTTTAGTCTGACCAAGCATGTGTTGTCGGTCTGACCCCCCGATCAATGTATTCCATTAGGGTTTTCCTCTTGAGTTAGCATGAGCTCCTTAGTTGAGTGGTCAACTGGTCCCTGTGTGAGCGGTCAGACCGATTGAGCCTATAACGGCTAGTTTTTATAGTTGTTGCACTAAGACCGGTCTGACCGGCCATTTGTTGGTGGTTAGACTAGGCTCCCCTGTTTTCCAGGCAACTTTCCCCAAACGGCTAGTTTCTTTGTGTGGTGTAAATACCCCCTTATGGCTGGTTGAGTGAAGGTGCTTTGTCATTTCCATCTTCCTTGAGCTAAGAGCAAGGCCTCTCTCCTCTTATGTGCATGCATTGCACCTAGTGAGCTTGGAGGGGCAAATCCTTGATCTTCTTGTTGCATTGTTCTTGTTTGAATGATCATCTCTGATCTTCATAGCTCCACATAGCTATTGGAGTGAAAGAACATTGAACTCCTTAATATAAAAGAATTTAAAGAGGTCGTCGATTGTGTGTCGCCTATTCAACCCCCTTCTAGTTGCTTCCTCGACAGAGTTATCAATTCAATTTCGATACCGACCAAAATGGTCAGAACATGTCATACCACTACCCAAAACGGCACACAGCAGGTTGCATCCTGTACCAGCCTCAATTCTGGCCGTTCTGGTCAACCCTGGCCATTACGAGCGGAATTGAGCTTACTAGCAATTTAAGATGGAGGAAATCAAGGAGGAAATGGTTAGATCTGAGAAGAAAGCAAGAAATTAGATTTGAGAAGAAAGAAAGAATCATGAAACCCTAGCCACAAAAGAACAAGAGGGCTTAGCTAGAGGTGAGGTCGTGTAGTGCCCGGCGGCGACAACTTGCACAGCAGCCGTAGGATGGCGGGCAGTGGCTCTGACCGAGGCAAGCCCGGCGGCGACAACCAACACAGTAGCACCAGCTTGTGCTCTTCCTTCTCGTGTTGTTTTCCTTTTTTTTTTTCCTTTTTTTGCGGCGGTGGTATTGCTTGCCCTGCTCCGCTTTCTTGTATGTGTGTTGATTCATTTGAGACAAGGATACTTTGGGTCGATGATGCCTAGGGGCCTGGGAAAGTTGAGGCTTGGCTTGTTGGGCCAGCCCAACTTACCCTTTTGATATTTTTTGGCACAAAAACTTATTATATAGCATAATAACTAGAGTTAATACCATTTATGTTAGTCAACTTCATTCACTTCTTCAAGACTCATATGTATTAATTGACTAGCTAAGTGCCTGTGCGTTGCAACGGATCTCAATTAAATATATGAATAAGTCCACTTTACACCCTTGAACTATGACCCGAGTCCAAAAAACACCCAGAACTACAAAACCGTTCACTTTACACCTCCAAATTGTCAAAACCAGATCAAATCACACCCTAGGTTGGTTTCATAGGTGGTTTTAGCTAGGTTGGCAGCCACATAATTAGTTTTGGCTTACGTGGCGTATCTTTCTTCATTCCTCTTCCTTCTCTCCCATTCTCTTTCTTCTCCTCGCGTGCGCCCCTTCAGGTAGGCTTGTCTTCGGCTCCGGCCGCCCAGAGGTTCCCCTCCCCATTTCATTCTCGAGGACTCCCATCTGTGGCGAGGGGGTAGGGGGCCTCGACAGTGTCATGGTGAGGCTCAAGCGTCCAGAGCTTGGCAGCCTTGGTGAACGTGGGCGAGGAGGTGCTCACTGTGGAGAACGCCGTCGTAGAGTAGGATGAAGGTGGAGCCGGCGACCTTGCAGACGCCCTTCCCCTTGAAGGCTAGCGCCATTTAGGTGAGCTCGAGAGTCTCGCCACACTTCAAAAAGTAGCCCTTGCGGGTGGGAGTAGGTTGTAACACCCCGGCCCAATATTGAGCCCAGAATACCACCAAACTACCATAACTACTAATTTTATCAATAAATAACAATGAATTTCAGCAAGCAATTTCAATACTAACACCCATCCACGGGTCACAATAACGTATAAATAATGACATGGCAAGCACAGATATTTAAACCCTAGATTGTAAGTAGGATAATAGTTCAAGAATCAACCAATACCAATCAAACGAAGGCTACTGAATGAGTAAATGAGTTTCACCCAATCACCTAGAATTATTCAATGTCTATCATGTCCTAAATGAATAAACCATCACGCTGAGGCAAAGTTTTCTCATGACAAGTGAGTGTATGCAGTGTACCCTTCCCAAGTGAAGCGTCATCAACGATCACCTAAAAACAACATTAGAGTAAGGGTGAGTCCACGACTCAGCAAATACATCAATATACAACGAACAATGATCAATCAACAATATTCAATAACTTCATTATCATCACATTTCCTTCTATTAATATTCTCATGACATTTTCTTCTCTTTGTTTTCACACACATTCATCTCATATCTCAATGCAACTCTACTCTACATGTCCACATGCACTTCTTTCGCGTATACCGGTATAGCGGGAGTGAACGCTCGCGACAACGTTCACTCTCAAGCCCACTCCTCCTCAAGGATCGGGGACCTCCTCCGCTCCCGTGGAGTTGTGATCAATCATGATCACCTGCTCATATGCAAAGATGCTTATGAATGCAAAAATGCATAATTTCATCATATTCGTCACATCAATTTTCCTCATGTTCACCAACAAGATATAGTCATACTATTCCATTGCTTGCAATAAAATAAAAATAAAAGCACAACAATAATGGTAATGAACGATAAATAAATACAGTGATCAATCATTGATCGCTGTTTACCATGCACTTGCCTTTACTAGTTGCGATGCACGATCTGGCTAGAAGATGGCAACAAGCACGACGTCTTTCCTACAATAAACACTCAAATTTCAATACAAGCTACAGCATCACAAGAACAACAATTAATTGACATCGCTCCTACACGTCCCCTAAATCCACAACGCTTCTCTAGTACGGAACAGTCACCCTTTGCTGTCCTGGTACTAAAAAAGGCGTAACTTTTGACTCACAAGTCCGATCATGGCAAACCACCCCAATCTGGAATCTACACAAAATTCTCCATATTTTCTTAGAATACCAAGACTTCTAATTAAATCATCTAACCCCCCGTTTCTATCCCAGAAGACCGATCTGTTATCTTCTGGACAGCGGTCTTATTAAATTCATAACTTGAGAATTACTCGTCCGCTCAACATGAATAAATACTCTATAGAAAGATATTGAAATTATCTACAATTAACTAGTAGATGATATTCCCAAAATTCGCCTTTAAGGTACTCTAATAAATCATACAACAGAACAGCAGACTAAACCAATCTACTGATCGATATCTCCCCGACTAGGAACATGCTAATAAAACATACAGCACTAACTAGCTAATGACTCACCTTTACTATTCAAGCATGCAACATAGCCAACACTAATTAACTACTGATGCTATAGAAGCATACATATTAGCTATTTCATCTCTCTCCCATAACACTTCAAACATGCAGCACTAGCCAACTACTACTCCAAACATGCAGCACTAGCCAACTACTAATGCCAATTACATTATCACTAGCAGCCCTATTAAAATAATCACTATTAAATTAATCTCTCTCTCCCCAACAAGCCCAATTAAAATAATCAAAGTAGATCCCAATTTAATAATCAACTACAGCACTAATAACTAATGCTAGTGCACCTTTATCTAATCAAAGTAGTACACGCAGCACTAAAACTAATTAACTAATGCCAAGATGCATGCATGAAATTAGGACACAGCACTAAAACCCATTCTTCCCTGTCCCTTATTATACCAATCGAACGCATGCACGTAAAAGAGAGAGCAGTCAATACTTGTAAGTGGTTGGAGGCCAGATTGCGTGCGGTTGTACTCCCACGACAGATGGCTTTGGCCGAGAGCCAGCCACGCAGCAGCCTTCATGCCTTCACGCGCACAAGCACACGCACAGACGGCTCCCTCGCGCGGCAGGGAGCGCCACTGGCCGAACGGCCGAAACAGGCTGGCGGCCTCGCGCTGGAGGGTGGTCGCGGTTGGTGTGCTACGTGCGGCCGGGCTGCTACGCGAGCAGGCGAGTGCACGCGGCAGCAAACGACGGGGCAGCCGGCCTCCACGCACGCGACTGTTCGTAGGACAAAACTGTGGCGGCGTACGGAGGGAAAAAAAACTGGTAAGGTTTCTAGAATCCGCTCTCCTCATGATCCTTTTATCCTGGTACGAACCAACCCCTTCCTAAAACTCCAATATACTCTATTTTTACGTATCCTCTTTTATCTAATGACGCACGGGCCCTTAAGGGGGTTATTTTCGGGCTATTACATAGATGCTGGGGCTTATGGAGCTGCAGTCGTGATGGTGAGGAGGCGGCGGCGGTGGTGGAAGGGAAGGTGGCGTTGGAAGGCGGCGTCAGAGAGGGGCGAGAATGCGGTAGCCTTCGTCGATCCGAGTCCAACGCGCTCCGCGCCACCATCAAGTAGCTCTCCAAGCTTGCTTGCTCCCCCGAAGCATCCACCTCTGCGCTCTCCAAGGGGCCTCCTCACCGGTGCGCTCCATGGATACGCCGCCGCCTCCGGATGCGAGGTGGCCATCTGGGCTGACGAGGATTAAAACCTCTATGTATTATTTTAATACATAATAAAAAACCATACGTCTACATGGTCGTGACCCCTAAGACTAACGACCTCCCTGGTCGTTAGTATTCCAGAGATTACTTAATGGGTACCCTGGTCGGATGAGGCTTTGTGCCTAATCCCCGACCAGATAACCGCTCGTAAAATTACTGGACTGGTATTTCTTATCGTATGATAAATGGAACACGTGCTATACGTTTCAAACCATGCGATGGTACAACCCTGAGACACTGACTATTAACCACCCTACGGTTAAGCTCTTCACAGGCAACCGCAAGGAAGTTAGCACGTTGCTAACTGCTCCACCGTTCCGACCAGTCGTAACGTTTCACTAGGGACGTCTTCTCCAGGAGTAACTGCCACCTCTTCGGAAGTTATTTAAAGGTGAAGCGCACAGGACACAACAGACACAAGAAGACCAAGACCAACAAAGACAAGAACAACGACAGTTCAACAAGAATACACAGAAGCCTAAGCGGTGGAATTAGAAGCTAGATAATCAGACTTAGACTCATATTCTAAGTCTGATTACCCGATTAGACATTCCCCCATTCAGTGTAATTCAGGGTAGTACTTAGCCACATCTTGTAAAACCCATTCCATTCCAGGATATTCCACGTCATTTTCCTCGTTCATTTTCGTAAGATCGGCGACTTGATCGAAATCGGCAATTTGGCGCCGTCCGTGGGGAAGAAGGCGTAAGTTTCTGAAGAAAATTCTTCGCTCAAGAAAATCCTCGCCAAAATCTCGCAATCGCTCATGCGACTATGCGGAGTTTGGGATGAGGAAAATCGGTTCGATTTGGCGGACTACGCCGACCTCGACATGGAAGGATGTATCCGCGCCATGGAAGAAAATGGCAGTCATCCTCCTCTTCCTCCTCCACCGGCTTCGCCGTCGCCCGGCGTTAGCGAGGTCGGCCGGATGGATGAAGATGCGCCGCCACTCTTGGTGGCGCAACCAGAGAACCGCCGTTCAGACCAGTTCGGAATGCGGAGGATCTCTTCAAGCCCGGTCTTCTCGACCGTGAAAGCAGTGAAGAAATTTCAGCCCCATCACCCGAAAACTCTATACCATTGATGAAATCATGGTGAAAGATACTCTCCTTGACCGGCAATTCAGAGTCAACCGTCACTTGGTAACGGTGTCGATGAAACCTCCACTCGTCGTAGGCCATGTGGGGATGATCGCACTCAGCATACGATCGGCGGTTCGTCGGATCAGGCTGAGAAGACCTCAGGAAGTGCTCATCTCCGACCGATCTCCATCGTGGAAGATTCTGACTGGCAGAAGAAGCACTGACAAGCTCTCCATTAGTTATGATGGAAGCTCATCGGAAGATCAATGCTGGAAGCACGAAGTCAACGCGATCGGAGATGAAGATCAAGATGCCCTGCACGGTCCTACACTCTCTACCACACCATCACGTGTTGTTAGAGATGATCCGGCCGTCAGCACCAACTTCCGGAGGCAACGGAACTAATCGGCGTCAATCGGTTAACTCGCTCGCATCGCCCCACCCAGAGTGAGTGATGGGACCGAACAAATCCGAAGGTCAGGGGAAGGTTCAGACAGGCATACACCTACGACCAGTATGAACCCCTGAGACCTTCGGTAACTGTACAAAACTTGCGGCGTATTCAAAACATGTTAAATAATTCGATCCGCTCTAGCGAGAACGCCTAGTTTTGTACAACTCGAGGTCAGGTATCCGAAATTCTCCAACCGACCATGCAGCGAACGGAAGCGTATCGGGAACAGAGGGTTTCAGGAAGTCAGACTATGACTTCATCCCAACGCTCCTCCTCGGCGAGGGACAACACGATCATACCAGAGAGCGATCGATACCGAGACCTCCTCGGCGATTCCGACCAAGGAGTCACGAGGGAGAAGGTTATTCAAGCTACTCCCCCACTGTGTCGAGAGGAACCACCACTAGGACCTAACGATCTCCGACATCGTTTGAACCAAGTGGGTGGTCGGAGGCATCATATCAGTGTCCACGACCGGATCGGTACACCGGATCGGTACACCGGAGTTCCGACATCGTTTGAACCAAGTGGGCGGTCCTAGGGATCGGTCTCCGACCGATTACAATCTGGCACCTTCCCAGAGAAGACGCCATGAATCAATCACAGGTTGTCGAACCTTCTCGCGGGCTCCAAGTCATGCGTTGGCCTAACCGGTTCCGATCAGCCTAACTTGGACAAATTCAATGGAACTCAAAACCCATTGGAATTTCTCCAATATATACCACCGCCATCGTGGCTGCCGTGGTGGCGATGAGAATGTAATGGCCAACTATTTACCCACCGTGCTCGAAGGGTGCGCCGGTCGTGGTTGTTAAACTTACCGGTCGGATCAATATATACTTGGGAACAACTCGTGATCTTCGATTGCCAACTTCGAGTGCGTCTGACGATCGCAGGAAGGAGGACGATCTCCACGTAATCCGGACAGGATCGATGAGACTTTCGTCAATATATCAAGAGGTTCAGCCAGTTTGTAACTCTATACCCAAGTCGCAGAATCCTCTCGTTATTCGGGCTTTTAAAAGCAGTCCGAGGAATCGGCGGTTTCACGGATGGCGAGGATTAAAACCTCTATGTATTATTTTGAATGCATAATAAAAGACCATACGTCTTCATGGTCGTAACCCTAAGACTAACGACTCTCCGGTCGTTAGTATTCGAAGGTTACTTAATGGGTACCACAGTGGGATGAGGCTTTGTGCCTAATCCCGACCGGATAACCGCTCGTAAAATTCTCGGCTGGTATTTCTTATCGTATGATGAATGGAACACGTGTTATCGTTCCAAACCATGCGATGGTACAACCGAGACATCGACTATTAACCACCCTACGGTTAAGCTTTTCACAAGCAACGCAAGGAAGTTAGCACATTGCTAACTTCTCTACCGTTCCAAACCGATCGTAACGCTTCATCGAGGACGTCTTCTCCAGAGTGCGCCACCTCTTGGAAGTTATTTAAAGGTGAAGCACAAGAGACAAACAACGAGGACAAGAGGGAGGCGATAGGCGACACACAAAACAAGGCCAAGGCAAAGATATGCCTGAAGCCTAAGCGGTGGAATTAGAAACTAGATAATCGATCTTAGACTCATATTCTAAGTCGATTGCGGATTAACATTCCTCCATTGATGTAATTCAGGGTAGTACTTAGCCACATCTTGTAAATCCAGTTCATATCAATAAAGAGCGACCCCATTCCATTCCGAATATTCCACGTCATTTTCCTCGTTTATTTTCGTAAGATCGGCGATTCGATCGTCGACAATTGGGCGCCGTCTGTGGGGAAGAAGGCGTAAGTTTCTGAAGAAATTTTTTCTTTTCGCTCAAGAAAATCCTCGCCCAAAAACTCGCAATCGCTCATGCGACTATGCGGAGTTTGGGATGAGGAAAAGCGGTTCGATTTGGCGGACTCGCCAACCTCGACATGGAAGGATGTATCCGCGCCATGGAAGAAAATGGCGAGTCATCCTCCTCATCCTCCTCGCCCGGCCTTGCGTCGCCGGCGTTAGCGAGGTCGTCGGATGGATGAAGATCGCCGCCACTACCGGTGGCGCAACCCAGAGAACCGCCGTTCCGACCAGTTCGAATGCGGAGGATCTCTTCAAGCCGGTCTTCTCGGCCGTAAGCAGTGAAGAAATTTTAGCTCCATCACCCGGAAAACTCTATACCATTGATGAAATCATGGTGAAAGATACTCTCCTTGACCGGCAATTCGAGAGTCACCGTTACACTGTAGCGGTGTCGATGAAACCTCCATCGTGCGAGACCATGTGGGGATGATCACGCTTCGACATACGATCGGCGGTTCGTCGGATCGGTGAAGACCTCGAGAAGTGCTCATCTCCGACCGATCTCCATCGTGGAAGATTACGCGATACCGACAAGCTCTCCATTAGTTATGATGGAAGCTCATCGGAAGATCAATCTTTGGAAGCACGAGGTCAACGCGATCGGAGATGAAGATCAAGATGCCATGCGGTCCTACACTCTCTACCACGCCATCACGTGTTGTTAGAGATGATCCGGGCCGTCAAGCACCAACTTCCGGAGGCAGCGGAACTAATCGGCGTCAATCGGTTAACTCGCTTTGCTTTGCCCACCTGAGTGGTGAGCGGGACCGACCAAATCCGAAGGTCAGGGGAAGGTTCAGACAGGCGTACACCTACGACCAGTATGAACCACCTGAGACCTTCGGTAACTGTACAAAACTTACGACGTTTTTGTAACTGTACAAAACTTACGATGTATTCAAAACATGTTAAATAATTCGATCTGCTCTAGCGAGAACGCCTAATTTTAATACAACTCGTAGGTCGGTATCGAAATTCTCCAACAGACCATGCGTGACAGGCGTGTCGAGAATAGAGGGTTGAGGAAGTCGGACTAGGACTTCGTCCCGGCGCTCCTCCTCGGAGGGGACAACACGGTCATACCGGAGAGCGATCGATACCAAGACCTCCTCGGCGATTCCGACCAAGGAGTCACGAGGGAGAAGGCTATTTCAAGAGGATACTCCCCGCTGCGTCGAGAAGAACCACCACTAGGACCTAACGATCTCCGACATCGTTTGAACCAAGTGGCGATCGTGGACATCATATCAACGTCCACGACCGGATCGATTACCGGAGTTCGGCGCCCAATCCTAGGGATCGGTCTCCGGCCGATTACAATCCGCACCTTCGGAGAAGACGCCATGAATCAATCACAGGTTGTCGAGCCTTCTCTGCGGGCTCCAAGGCGTGCGTTAGCCTAGCCGGTTCCGGCCAAGCCAACTTGGACAAATTCAATGGAACTCAAAACCCATTGGAATTTCTCCAAATATATACCACCGCTATCGTGGCTCTTTGGTGGCGATGAGAATGTAATGGCCAACTATTTACCCACCGTGCTCGAAGGGTGCGCGGTCGTGGTTGTTAAACTTACCTGGTCGGATCCATATATACTTAGGAACAACTCGTGATCTTCGATTGCCAACTTCGAGTGCGTCGACCATACAGGAAGGAGGACGATCTCCACGAGAATCCGGCGAGGATCGATGAGACTTTCGTCAATATATCAAGAGGTTCGGCCAGTTCAGTAACTCTATACCAAGTCGCAGAGTCCTCTGTTATTCGGGCTTTTAAAAGCAGGTCTAAGGAATCGGTGGTTTCACGGAGGACATAGCAATGAACCCTCCAAGAACAACCATTGATCTTTTTGATATGGCGGACAAATATACCCTTTGCTAGTGAAGCAATCGAGTGGTGTGAAGCCATCGATCGGAAAGACAAGATTCCCTGACCAGTGCGGACAAGCAGGAGAAAAAGAACAAGAAGTCTCTCAAGAAGAAAAAGAACCGCAGACCCGGCGACAAAGAAGTCCTCGCCGTTCGAGACAAGATCGGGAAGGGCAAGAAGGACTATCTTGGTCGAAGCAAAGCAAAAGTTCGGCCAGAAGGATTCGAGACGAATAAGAAGTGGTGTCCACTTCACGGTGAGCGAGGGCATGATCTGCGCTTTGTCGTGTCTGGCGAAGAAAGCGGAGGATTATTATGCGGGTAAGGACCATTTCAGCAATACAGGAACATGGAGAAAGCGAGCTCCAAAAGGACAAGGATGGCGGCGAGGAGATGGAGTACCGGGATCCCCAACACACGATCAACATGATTTTTGGAGGATCTTCTTCATCGAGTCGAGCGTCATCGAAGGCCATGGGCGGAGGTCAACCTCGTCGAATCTCCAACCGTAATCAAGCACTCGAAGTGGTCGGACACATAATTTCCTTGACAAAAGCATTGCGCACCATCCCATCGACTCGACCGGGTAGGTTCCCCATCGTCGTTGAACCAACTATTAATAATTGTCGGGTTAATCGGGTCTTAGTGGATGGGGGTAGTTCCTTGAATATATTATTTGTAGGAGCTTTAGAAGAAATCAGTCCCCATGTCAAAGGTGAAACACATGAAATATGCTTTTCATGGCATAGTTAGGGTTCTACCGCTAAACCGATAATACAAGTTTCCTTACGGTGGCGTTTGGAAAACGACAATTTCGAGCGAGAAGATCACGTTTGATGTAGTAAACTTGAATCCAAGATACAGCGGAATCCTCGGTCGACCCGGCATTAGCAAAATTCTTGATAGCCACGCATTACGGTTATCAAAGTTTGAAAATCTTAGGGGCGAAGGAGTCATCTGGTCGAGGAGATCGAAAATGGAAACTACGTATGCGATCGGAGGTATGCTCGAGTCCCGGGGAGGTGATCGACGCGAGCTTGCTCTCGGCCGATAAAAACCGATCAAGTAGAAACTATGACGTTTTGCACCGATCGGAAGGAAGCAATCGATCGGAGATTGACAAGCTTCTCAGCAGGATTTATTCGTGAAGTCGACCACCCACAAAGTGGCTTGCTAATCCTATAATGGTTAGAAAAATAATGGGAAATGGCGAATGTGTATCGACTTTCTGAGATCTTAATAAAGCTTGTCAGAAGGATGACTTTCCCTTCCGCATTGATCAACTAGTAGACTCTACTTACAGGTGCGAGTTACTAAGTTTTTTAGATCGTATTAGTGGTACCACCAGATTAGTATGTATAAAGAAGATGAGGAAAACTTCCTTCATCACCCCATATGGTACTTCTTGTTATATTAAGATGCCATTTGGTCTCAAAAATTGGTGCAACTTTTCAAAGGTTGATGCAAAAACTTTTAGTCCACAAATCGGTTGGAATCTAGAAGCTTATGTTGTGATCTGGTCGTAAAGACCACCAATTTGGCGACCACATTCGACTTACAAGAAACTTTTAATAACTTGAGAAGACATAACCTCAAGTTAAATCCAGGAAAAGTGTGTGTTGGAGTTTCTGTTTGGAAACCGCTTTCGGTTTCCTAGTTTCGCTAGAGGTATTGAAGCAAATCCGGCAAAAATTGCGACCATCGACGGATCGCCCTCAGACCACGAAGAAGGAAGTCCAAAACTAACGGTTGTATGTATGGCGTTAAGTCGTTTCATAGCAAGGTTAGGGAAAAGGATTACCTTTCTTTAAACTTCTTGGAAACATGGGAGTTTTGAGTGGACTAAAGAGGCAAAGCGATGCCTTTGAGGAACTTAAAAAGTACCTTACAAGTACCGGTTTTAGTTTCTCGAGACGGGAGAAACATTGCTAATTTACGTGGCGGCAACACCACAGCAGTTAGCGGTGTCTTGGTTGTAGAAAGGATAATATCCAACGACCGGTCTATTATGTGGCGAAGTCTTACATGGACCAAAGGAAAGATACCCACGGTACAAAAGTTGCTCTATGGCCTCCTTATGTCTTCAAGGAAGCACGAGGCACTACTTTCGAGCCCACAAAGTGGTCGTATTTTACGGATATCCCTTGGTCAAGTCCTTGAAACGAGGAATCATCGGGACGAATAGCCAAATGGGCGGTCGAGCTAGAGGCGTTCGATCTCCATTTCATTTCACGAACAGACAATAAAGTCGAGCAATAGCGAATTCATTGCGAATGGACAAACCACGAACCCACCCAAGGACCCGAGTACGAACACCACGACAGTGGACAATGTATTCGACGGTTCCTTGATGTTACAAGGATCGGGGTGGAGTGGTCTTGATATCCTCTTGGCGAACACATCAAGTCGCCATCGGTTAAATTTTCACGCCACCAATAATGTGGCGAATATGAAGGTTTCTTGGCGGGACTCGGCAGCTCGTTAAGCTCGGGATTCATGATTACTAGTGAAAGGCGATTCTCAACTAGTAGCGAATCAAGTGGAGAAAAGTATCAATGCTCTAGTACCAAGATGTCATCTTATCTGGCGGAATCGAAAACTTCGAAAAGCACTTCTTGGTTTTCGGATCCAACATATTCCTAGAAAGGAAAACTTTCTAGCGCACCGGTTAGCATGGATGGCCTCCACGAGGTCGGCCAGTCCGCTTGGAGATTTTCTCGAGCAACTCAATTCACCCTCGGTAGTTGAGCCTTGAGAACATACATGATTCTTTGCAAGTTGAACAAACTAATCAAGGAAACATGGATGCTCCACAGTCGTTGACGGTTGGTATTTATCACGATCAAGGTAGAGAGCTGGATGACATCGATCTACAATTATCTTGACATGACACAATTCCAGAAGATGATGTAGAGGCCGATCGTATAGCACGAAAAGCCAAATCATACACTCTAATCGAAAGTACCTTGTATAAGCGAGGATCTCATGGAGTGTTGATGAGATGCATATCTCAAGCGGATGGCATTAGATTGCTAACGAAATCCATGAAGGTGTCTGTGGAGCACACCATTCCTCTGAGAACCACAGTCGGTAAAGCCTTAAGCAAGGCTATTCTTGCCAACCGCCCTTCATGATGCAAAAGAGCTTGTGATGAAGTGTGTACAATGTCGGTTTCATAGTCGACAAGTACACCACCAAAGACAAGCCTTACAAACTAATTCCTCTTTCTTGGCCTTTTGCAACCTGGGATTTGGACATTACAGGACCTTTCCCAAGAGCACCGGGGCTTCAATTTTTTTCGTCATGATTGACACGTTTACAAAATGGATTGAAGCCGAGCGATCGTTAAAATAACAAGCGAGGCCGCTAAGAGATTTCTCTGAAAAATGTGATCACGCGATTTGGTGTACCCGATCGTATCATCACAGACAATGGTTCCCGATTCTCCGGCGATCAATTCCGAGAATTGCGATGAACTTGGTGTCAAAGTTCATTTTGCTTCATTGCACATCCGCAGAGCAGCGGAGGCGATTGAGCGAGCTAATGGTATCCTTATGCGAGGATCAAACGCCGAGTATTCGACCGATTAATCAAGCGGTCAGCGCTTGGGTTAAAGAACTTCCCTACGTGTTATGGGCGTTCGAACCACGACCGATCGTGCGACGGTGAAACTCCATTCTTTTTGGTTTATGGTCTTTGAAGCTATGCTTCCTCGAACTCAAAATTGGCTCTGCTTTCGAATCGATCGTTTTGACAAAATGATCGAGAATGAGCGACGACTTCGGCAGCGTCGATTTCCTTGAAGAACGCGAAACCAAGCCCTTATGCGATCGGTAGTCTACCAACAAGCCATGCGAAGGTACCATAGTCGTAAAGTGCGACCTCATGACCTTTGTCAGAGGTGATCTGGTTCTCGAGAAAAATTGAGCCAAACAAATCGCAATAAACTTTCTCCTAAATGGGAAGGTCCTTACTGCGTGGTCGAAGTAACCCGACCGGGTTCCGTCTGTCGGCTATGTTTGATGGGCAAATTTTGTCAAATTCTTGGAACATCGATCAATTGCGTAAGTTCTATGTTTAATTTTCATTCTTTCATTTCTTTCAATTTCAATTTCATTAAATTCATTAATTAATTAAGAAGTGCAACTTTGCTTATATATATACACCTACATTACGGGTCGTTTATTATTGTTAGTGCAGTGGAGAAGACATTTTCTCTCCGATATCCTTTTGAGGATCTCGATACTCTATGGTCCTAGTCGTGAGCATTTTCTTCAAATGATTCCCACAGCGACTACACTCTTTTCTCAAAGAAAATTAGTAATCGAGGCGCCACACAACTATCTCATGAATGATATGCTTACGATTCGAAGATTATGCTTCATTATTTTAAGATTCGGTCTATTCTTGTCAGCTCTTGGTCGGGACACGGAAAGCCTCCTAGTCGAAGTCTCTCCTTTTTAGCGTGGTCACGCCCACTAGAAGGAGCTTCCTAGCGACGGTTCTTTTCTTCGATCCTCGCTACGATCGGATCTGAGAATTTGAACACGTTTCAAGAAATGTGTCGTATGCCTTCGTGTCTTAGCATTAGTTCCACAGATTATGGGACAATAGATATAAACAAAGTTCACTTATAATTTGTTGCATACATATTTGCATTTCTTCTTATGTCAAGTTTGACAAAGTCTTTTTCCGACCATATATAGTGTTTTTGATTGGTATTTCCATTATGACAAACAAAGATCTATAACTAGTCGAAATCATCCGTTGGTCTGACCACATTTGATTTCCTAATCAAGAACGATCGCTTTTGTCTTACATGTCCAAACATACCTTCAAAACTCACATACATGGTTATGACCTCTTTTTATTCTCTTTCTTGGCTCTTTGCATGCAAGAACGCGTTCTTCTACTATCAAGCGATCGGGGCTAGGAAATATACGAGAATTTTAAAAAAAGTCAAACAGGATAAACAAAAGCTTTGTCAATGACATAAAAGGTAAGTTTTCATAGATATTCAAATATTTTTACACTTGCAGGAACCTACTCTAAGAAATATTCCCTGCCTAACTACTGCTTGTCGGAGATTCGACCTCCATCTCCTCTACAACTATATCTCCGAGTGGCCTGAGTTCTTCCATGAACTTGGTCGCCTCCTCAGTGGGCGATTGAAGTCATCTTTAACAGCTTGGAGATCTATGGAGGGTCGGAAGCTTTCGGTTTGCCAAAGCAAAACTAACTCCACTGCAACGCTTTGTTTTTAGGGCACAGGGCATAATTCGTCCGAGTAGTTTTGAGCAGAACTTTAAGGTCCTCTAGAAGTTGACCCAAATAGTTCATTTTCTCTATTGGATCTCCTAAGGAAGGCAGGCTTGATCCTGATCCCATATCAAAGATCATCTTGTTCAAAGCATGAATCTTTTCATCAATATTTTGAGCAAGAGCGCCTCCTTATCTGCTCAAATTTGAGTTTTCTTTACTCAAAGCATTTGCGTTTGCTCTGCAAAAACAAATCGCTTAATGAACACAAGCATAAGTGAAGGAAAAATCAAGCTTACGACATATTACCTTCATTTGTTTTGCTAAGTGTTTCATATTTGGTCGTTGCTTGACGATCAACAGGTCTTTAAGTGAACTTGCTTGACAAATGATCGATCTTTAGCTTTATTTCTTCTTCAAGAAGAGCTGCGTCTTGGCTTTCTCACCACAACCTCCTCTTTTATTTTCTCGGATCTATCGAATATGATAAGGAGAATAATTGTAGAGGAGCAAAGTATTGAAGAAGAAACAAAAGTTAAAAAGGAAAAAGTTCTTACTTTCCAACTCGAAGTGCTTTTGCTCCAAGTCCTTAACTCATTTGGTCATCCTCCGATCACAAAGAAAGTTCTCGACCAAATGCTACACAAATAGCGTTCTCTTTCTTAAGTTTCTTATAAACTTTTTAAAGAAGAGCTATGAAGTCTGGTCGAGAATACTTACGAATTGTTCGGTCATTATAACCAGCAAAAATCAAATCAGGGTGCATCTTGAGTTGAGTATCCGATACTTTCTGCCACGCCTCATCAAACTCCTTATCCTCGATAAATCGGAGACGAAAAGGGAACTTGTTAGGTTGAGAAGGGTTATCAACAGTGATCGGAACCTGTTGAGACCTCTCAGAGGCATCTACCTCCACAGAAGGGGTTTCAATCACCAAAGGATCCAACTCAACCGTTGCCCTTGTCACCTGCTCGGGGGCTTCTTGGACCACTATTTCCTCAGGAACTTTGTCCTGAGAAGTGCTCTGGTCGGGAACTTCCACAGTGCGAGTCCTCAGAAGAACACAGTGAAGCGACCGGAACACCAGAAGACCTATGCAAACCGAAGATGGGAAGTTCAAAGTATCAAATCATCAAGGAATTATTAGAGGTACATACTTATCGACCACTTTCATTTGTACATACCTTGTTAATCTCGATTTGACTCAAACGCAGCAAGAGAGAAATCGTGCCGCTAGCCTTCCTTTTCTTCTCCTCCAATTTTTTGGTTACGGACGGCAAGGTTTGTTGAACCTCACATCCTCCAACAAGATGTCGGAAGCTATGTCCTCGACCGGTTCATCAAGGACCGCATTCCCGACTATCCGGTGGAGGAGTGGTTTCATCAATCTCGGATCGCTTGTTTCATTAACAACCGTAAGGTCGTGCACGACCACTCTGAGTCTCTGACCTCCATGATTACATTCTGCGGGCCCTCGAACTTATCCACCTAAATCAAAGAACAAATTTGATTGGGTGAAGAAATCCTTTATCTAAAAAATTCGTACATATATGATTCGAAATGTTCTATTACCTCGAGGATTCATCTCCTTCAAGTGCCTCGAGGCACGACTCGGTCGGAACTAAGGTGGGGCGTTGATCCTCACCAGATTGTATGATTCATAATCCGACCGATCGCAAAAGTAGAGCACGATTGGAAATCTGGTGGAATATATGTATACACATGGTAAAAGGAATTTTTGATTAAATTACCTTAAGCCTTGCAGTCTCCTTCAATAGGAGTTACTGGCTAAGATCTTGGGGCATTGACATTTTCTCGGGCTCCCCCTTACAGATCATCTTGACTCGATCTCTAATTTCCCGGGAAAGAGCTTTAATGAAGGAAGAATAGACAGATTTTAAGGTAATACATTAATCAAATCAAAATACCGATCGAAATTAATCTCAAAGACTTACCACCTTCCGAGGTAGCTTCATCACGATCAAGGCACCAGAGGGAATGAGTCAGGAGCTTCAATGGGCTAATCGGCGAAAGGTGAAATCCTTCACCACATGCCACTAAGTCGGGCCCTCGACTAAGAAGTCATAGATGGCATCCGCCCATCTCTTGACTATCCTGTCTTCTTCGGTTTCCTTCCACTTGGAGTTTTCACTTGCTCTAGTTCCGTGAAGTAGAGGCCATCGTCTTCGTAACCGTCATGTAAAACCGATTACTTTTCCACGAGCGACCACGAAGATTTCGTGTACATGAAGATGTACTCATCGGCCTTCCCGTCATGAAGGCGCAATGTGCATTCCCCAGAGCTGCCTCGATTTTGCCATGATTTTCCCATCACCATGCGGTAGAAATAACTAAAGAGCTTCAAGTTCGGTTGTATTCCCGGTATGCCTCGCACAAATATCTGAAAATACTAATATTTGCGATCGAATTTGGGGCCAAATTCACCAATTCCACCCCGTAATGTTCAAGAACGCGGAGGAGGAATTTGTGTACCGGTAGTCTCAGCCCACATTCGATGTAGGCAAGAAAAACAGGGATTTCGCCATCTTCACGGCTCGGAAAATGCTCTCCAGTCGCCGGTCTCCAATTAATCAGATTCCTATCTGGGAGCATTCCCATCTCGCTTGAAGGCCTCAAGTTTTTTCTTGCCCAATTCCGAAGGCAACCACTTTGTAATCTGCTCCGACATGGCGAAAATCCTCAAGGATGAGTAGCAAAAGTTGGAGACTTTGTGGTCGGAAGAACAGGAAAAGACTCTGGAGGATTTCTTGGCGAAAAGCTAAAGGGGATCGAAAGGGGATTCTGGAAGCATAAAAATTCTAAGAGCCCAGCGAGAGGAGATCTTATAACCTTCCGATACTTTCGAAGGATTCCCACAAAAGTCCAACTGACAAAAAGCTTCTTTTTGTTCAAACGGACAGAGGAACTCTTCGTTTCCCAAGGCAAGTTCTCAACTTTAAAGTGAACACAGACCACTTCGTATACCACGACATTAAATGGGTTGCGCCGATACGATTTCATCGGAAAAGGTATATACACGACAGTTCATTTAAAGTTAGGGGCTAGCCGGCGAGGATTAAAACCTCTATGTATTATTTTGAATGCATAATAAAAGACCATACGTCTTCATGGTGCGTAACCCTAAGACTAACGACCTCCACAGTCGTTAGTATTCGAAGGTTACTTAATGGGTACCACGGTGGGATGAGGCTTTGTGCCTAATCCCGACCAGATAACCGCTCGTAAAATTCTTGAATCGGTATTTCTTATCGTATGATGAATGGAACACGTGTTATCGTTCCAAACCATGCGATGGTACAACCCCGAGACATCGACTATTAACCACCCTACGGTTAAGCTTTTCACAAGCAACGCAAGGAAGTTAGCACATTGCTAACTTCTCTACCGCTCAAACCGGTCGTAACGCTTCATCGAGGGCGTCTTCTCGAGAGTGCGCCACCTCTTGGAAGTTATTTAAAGGTGAAGCACAAGAGGCGACAACGAGGGACAAGAGGGGAGACGATAGGCGACACACAAAACAAGGCCAAGGCAAAGATATGCACAGAAGCCTAAGCGGTGGAATTAGAAACTAGATAATCAGTCTTAGACTCATATTCTAAGTCGATTGCGGCTAAACATTCCTCCATTGATGTAATTGAGGGTAGTACTTAGCCACATCTTGTAAATCCAGTTCATATCAATAAAGAGACCCCCATTCCATTCCGGGATATTCCACGTCATTTTCCTCGTTTATTTTTGTAAGATCGGCGATTCGATCGTCGACAACGGAGGACATAGCAATGAACCCTCCAAGAACAACCGTTGAGCTTTTTGATATGGCGGACAAGTATGCCACCGCTAGCGAAGCAATCGAGTGGTGTGAAGCCATTGATCGGAAAGACAAGATTCTGACCCGGCTACCGGGCAAGCAGGAGAAAAGAACAAGAAGTCTCTCAAGAAGAAAAAGAACCGCAGAACCGACGACAAAGAAGTCCTCGCCGTTCGAGAAAAATTCGGGAAGGGCAAGAAGGACTATCTTGCGGTCGAAGCAAGGCAAAAGCTCCGGATCAAGAAGGATTTAACAAGAAGTGGTGTCCACTTCACCAAAGAGCGAGTGGCATGATCTCTGCTGTGTCGTGTCTAGCAAAAGAAGCTGGAGGATTATTATGCGGAGTAAGGACCATTTCCCGCAATACAGGAACATGGAGAAACGAGCTCCAAAAAGGACAAGGATGGCGACGAAGAGATGGAGTACCAGGATCCCCAACACACAGTCAATATGATTTTTGGAGGATCTTCTTCATACGAGTCCAGACGTCATCTGAAGGCCATGGAGCGAGAGGTCAACCTAGTCGAATCTCCGACTGTAATCAAGCACTCAAGTGGTCGGACACCGTAATTTCCTTCAGCAAAGACGACTGCCCCATCCCATCGACTCGACCGGGTAGGTTCCCTATCGTTGTTGAACCAACCATTAATAATTGTCGGGTTAATCGGGTCTTAGTAGATGGGGGTAGTTCTTTGAATATATTATTTGTGGGAGCTTTAGAAGAAATGCAGGTCCCCATGTCAAAGGTCAAACACATGAAATATGCTTTTCATGGTATAGTTAAGGTTCTCTTGCTAAACCGATAGGACAAGTTTCCTTACGATTCGTTCGAAAAGTCTGACAACTTTCGAACAGACAGGATTCCGTTTGATGTAGTAAACTTTGAATCAAGATACAACGGAATTCTCGATCGACCGGCATTAGCAAAATTCTTGATAGCCACGCATTACGGTTATCAAAGTTTGAAAATGCGGGGCGAGGGAGTCATCACTATTCGAGGAGATCGAAAATGGCTTATGTATGCGATCGAAAATCCTTTGCCTTTGGTTGATGAACTTCCGACCGAGAGGTTAACCGACTCCCATGCGAGTCAAGCACTCGAGGCCAAAGATGACACCCAAACCATCCGACCGGACAAAGGAGGTACCACTCGACAAAAGCGCTTCTCGGACAGCGTCAAGTCTTCACATGGGTCGGGACATCGGACCCAACCGCCAAGAAGATTACGGTCGGGCAAGACTCGACCCTAAATAGGAAGAGTCGCTCGTCTCCTTCCTCCGGCGAATCGGGGCGTGTTTGCTCGCAAGCGTCCGATATGCCCGAGTCCCCGGAGGTGATCGAGCAGACTTGCTCTCGGCGACAAAAAACCGATCAAGCGAAACTCTGACGTTTACTTTTGATCGGAAGGAAGCAATCCGATCGGAGATTGACAAGCTTCTCAAAATTTGGATTTATTCGTGAAGTCGACCACCCACGATGGCTTGCCAATCTGTAATGGTTAGAAAAACAATGGGAAATGGCGAATGTGTATCGACTTCTGAGATCTTAATAAGGCTTGGTCAGAAGGATGACTTTCCCTTCCTCGCATTGATCAATTGGTAGACTCTACTTACGGGTGCGAGTTACTAAGTTTTTTAGATGCGTATTCAGGGTACCACCAGATTAGTATGTGTAAAGAAGATGAGGAGAAAACTTCCTTCATCACCCCATATGGCACTTACTGTTATATTAAGATGCCATTTGGTCTCAAAACGCCGGTGCAACTTTTCAAAGGTTGATGCAAAAACCTTTAGTCCACAAATCGGTTGGAATCTAGAAGCTTACGTTGACGATCTGGTCGTAAAGACCACCAATTTGGCGACCACATTCCTGACTTACAAGAAACTTTTAATAACTTGAGAAGACATAACCTTAAGTTAAATCCGGAAAAGTGTGTGTTCGGAGTTTCTACTAGAAAACTGCTCGGTTTCCTAGTTTCGGCTAGAGGTATTGAAGCAAATCCGGCAAAAATTGCGGCCATCGACCGAATCGCCCCCGACCACGAAGAAGGAAGTCCAAAACTAACCTAACAGATGGCGGCGTTAAGTCCTTTCATAGCAAGGTTAGGGGAAAAAGGATTACCTTTCTTTAAACTTCTTCAGAAACATGGGAGTTTTGAGTGGACTAAAGAGGCAAACAATGCCTTTGAGGAACTTAAAAGTACCTTACAAGTACCCGGTTTTAGTTTCTCCGAGATCGGAGAAACATTGCTAATTTATGTGGCAGCAACACCACAGACAGTTAGCGGTGTACTGGTTGTAGAAAGGGATAATATCCAACGACCAGTCTATTACGTAAGCGAAGTCTTACATGGACCAAAGGAAAGATACCCACGGTACAAAAGTTGCTCTATGGCCTCCTTATGTCTTCAAGAAAGCTAAGGCACTACTTTCGGGCCCACAAAGTAGTCGTACCTACCGGATATCCTCTTGGTCAAGTCCTTGGAAGCAGGAATCATCGAGCGAATAGCCAAATGGGCGGTCGAGCTAAGGCGTTCGATCTCCATTTTATTTCATGAGCGACAATAAAGTCGTGCAATAGCGAATTCATTGCGAATGGACAAACCTGAACCCACCCAAGGACCCGAGTACGAACACCACGACAGTGGACATTGTATTCGACGGTTCCTTGATGTTACAAGGATCGGGGTGGAGTGGTCTTGATATCCCTCTTGGCGAACACATCAAGTACGCCATCCGGTTAAATTTTCACGCCACCAATAATGTGGCGAGAATATGAAGGTTCTTGGCGGGACTCGAGCACTCGTTAAGCTCGGATTCGCAGACATTACTAGTGAAAGCGATTCTCAACTAGTAGCGAATCAAGTGGGGAAAGAGTATCAATACTTGAGTACCAAGATGTCATCTTATCTGGCGGAATCGAAAACTCGAAAAGCACTTCTTCGGTTTCGGATCCAACATATTCCTAGAAAGGAAAACTTTCTGGCGGACCGGTTGGCATGGATGGCCTCCACGAGGTCGGCAGTCTCGCCGAGTTTTTCTCGAGCAACTCAATTCACCGTCGGTAGTTGAGCCTTCCGAGAACATACATGATTCTTTGCAAGTTGAACAAACTAATCAAGGGAACATGGATGCTCCACAGTCGTTGACGGTTGGCGCATCACGATCAAGGTAGAGATCGGATGACATCGATCTACAATTATCTTCAAACATGACACAATTCGAGAAGATGGCGTAGAGGCTGATCGTATAGCACGAAAAGCCAAATCATACACTCTAATCGAGCGTATCTTGTATAAGCGAGGATCTCATGGAGTGTTGATGAGATGCATATCTCAAGCGGATGGCATTAGATTGCTAACCGAAATCCATGAAGGCGCTCGTGGAGCACACCATTCCTGAGAACCACAGTGGGTAAAGCCTTCGGCAAGGCTATTCTTGCCAAGCGCCTTCATGATGCAAAAGAGCTTGTGATGAAGTGTGTACAATGTCAGTTTCATAGCCGACAAGTACACCAGCCAGCACAAGCCTTACAAACAATTCCTCTTTCTTGGCCTTTTGCAACCTGGGGACTGGACATTCTAGGACCTTTCCCAAGAGCACCCGGGGGCTTCGAATTCCTTTTCGTCATGATTAACACGTTTACAAAATGGATTGAAGCCGAGCCAGTCGTTAAAATAACAACTGAGGCCGCTAAGAGATTTCTCCTGAAAAATGTGATCACGCGATTTGGTGTACCCAGTCGTATCATCATAGACAATGGTTCCCGCTTCTCCAAAGATCAATTCCAGAATTTGCGATGAACTTGGGGTCAAAGTTCATTTTGCTTCATTGCTCATCCATAGAGCAGCGGAGCGATTAATGAGCTAATGGTATCCTTATGCGAGGATCAAATGCGAGTATTCGACCGATTAATCAAGCGGTCAGGAGCTTGGGTTAAGAACTTCCCTACGTGTTATGGGCGTTAGAACTACGACCGATCGTGCGACCGGTGAAACTCCATTCTTTTTGGTTTATGGTCTTTGAAGCCATGCTTCCTCCGAACTCAAAATTGGCTCTGCTTTCGGCGATCGCTTTGGCGAAAATGATCAGATTGAGCAACGACTTCGGCAGCGTCGATTTCCTTGAAGAACAGCGAAACCAAGCCCTTATGCGATCGGCGGTCTACCAACAAGCCATGCGAAGGTACCATAGTCGTAGGTGATAGGGTTCTCAGAAAAATTCAGAGCCAAACAAATCGCAATAAACTTTCTCCTAAATGGGAAGGTCCTTACATCGTGGTGAAGTCACCTGACCAGGTTCCGTACGACTAGCTATGTCTGATGGGCAAATTTTGTCAAATTCTTGGAACATCGATCAATTGCGTAAGTTCTATGTTTAATTTTCATTCTTTCAATTTCAATTTCACTAAATTTATTGATTAATTAAGAAGTGCAACCTTGCTTATATATATACACCTACATTTTGGTCGTTTATTATTGTTAGTGCAGTGGAGAAGACATTTTTCTCTTCGATATCCTTTTTAAGGATCTCTGATACTCTATGGTCCTCGTCGTGAGCATTTTTCTCAAATGATTCCCACACGCGACTATACTCTTTTCTTAAAGAAAATGAGTAATCGAGCGCCACACAACTAACTATCTCATGAATGATATGCTTACGATTCGAAGATTATGCTTCATTATTTGAAGATTACGGTCTATTCTTGTCGCTCTTGGTTGGGACACGGAAAGCCTCCTAGTCGAAGTCTCTCCTTTTTATACGTGGTCACCCCACTAGAAGGAGCTTCCTAGCGACGGTTCTTTTCTTCGATCCTCGCTACGATCGGATATAGAATTTGAACACGCTTCAAAAAATATATGTCGTATGCCTTCGTGTCTTAGCATTAGTTCGACCGGACTATGGGACAATAGATATAAACAAAGTTCACTTATAATCTGTTGCATACATATTTGCATTTCTTCTTATGTCAAGTTTGACAAAGTTTTTTTTTCCGACCATATATAGTGTTTTTGATTGGTATTTCCATTATGACAAACAACGATTTATAACTAGTCGAAATAAATCACTGGTCTCGACCACATTTGATTTCCTAATCTTTAACGATCGCTTTTGTCTTTCATATCCAAACATACCTTCAAAACTCACATACATGGTTATGACCTCTTTTTTATTCTCTTTCTTGGCTCACTGCTTATACAGTAACGTTCTTCTACTATAAAGCAGTCGGGGGCTAGGAAATATACGAGAATTTTAAAAAGTCAAACAGGATAAACAAAAGCTTTGTCAATGACATAAAAGGTAAGTTTTCATAGATATTCAAATATTTTTACACTTGCAGGAACCTACTCTAAGAAATATTCCCAGCCTAACTACTGTTTGTCGGAGATTCGACCTCCATCTCCTCTACAACTATATCTCCGAGTGGCCTGAGTTCTTCCATGAACTTGGTCGCCTCCTCAGGTGGGCAGTTGAAGTCTTCTTTAACAGCTTGGAGATCTATGGAGGGGTCGGAAGCTTTCAGTTTTGCCAAAGCAAAACTAACTCCACTTGCAACGCCTGTTTTTAGGGCCTGGGCATAATTCGTCCGAGTAGTTTTGAGCAGAACTTTAAGGTCCTCTAGAAGTTGACCCAAATAGTTCATTTTCTCTATTGGATCTCCTAAGGAAGGCAGGCTTGATCCTGATCCCATATCAAAGATCATCTTGTTCAAAGCACGAATCTTTTCATCAATATTTTGAGCAAGAGCCGCCTCCTTATCCTGCTCAAATTTCAGAGTTTTCTTTACTCTGTTCAGCATTTGCGTTTGCTCTGCAAAAACAAATCAGTTAATGAACACAAGCATAATTGAAGGAAAAATCAAGTTTGCGACATATTACCTTCATTTGTTTTGCTAAGTGTTTCAAATTTGGTCGTTGCTTCAGCGATCAACCGGTCTTTGGCTGAACTTGCTTTAGCAAATGACTGGTCTTTAGCTTTTATTTCTTCTTCAAGAAGAGCTTGTCGACGATCGAATCGCCGATCTTACGAAAATAAACGAGGAAAATGACGTGGAATATCTTGGAATGGAATGGGGGTCGCTCTTTATTGATATGAACTGGATTTACAGGATGTGGCTAAGTACTACCCTGAATTACACTGAATGGAGGAATGCTTAACCGGGCAATCAGACTTAGAATATGAGTCTAAGACTGATTATCTAGTTTCTAATTCCACCGCTTAGGCTTCTGTGAATATCTTTGCCTTGGCCTTGTTTTGTGTGTCGCCTATCGTCTCCCCTCTTGTCCCTGTTGCTGTCTCTTGTGCTTCACCTTTTAAATAACTTCCGAAGAGGTGGCAGTTACTCCTGGAGAAGACGTCCCTGATGAAGCGTTACGACTGGTCGGAACGGTAGAGAAGTTAGCAATGTGCTAACTTCCTTGCGGTTGCTTGTGAAAAGCTTAACCGTAGGGTGGTTAATAGTCGATGTCTCGGGGTTGTACCATCGCATGGTTTGGAGCATTATAACACGTGTTCCATTCATCATACGATAAGAAATACCGATTCGATAATTTTCTGGCGGTTATCTCGGTCGGGATTAGGCACAAAGCCTCATCCAGGCCGAGGTACCCATTAAGTAACCTTCGGAATACTAACGACCGTGGAGGTCATTAGTCTTAGGGGTTACGACCATGAAGACGTATGGTCTTTTATTATGCATTTAAAATAATACATAGAGGTTTTAATCCTCGTCAGAGCTGTCTTGGCTTTCTCAGCCACAACCTCCTCTTTTATTTTCTCCAGATCTATCGAATACGATAAGGGAGAATAATTGTAGAGGAGCAAAGTATTGAAGAAGAAACAAAAGTTTAAAAGGGAAAAGTTCTTTTTACTTTCCAACTCGGAGTGCTTTTGCTCCAAGTCCTTAACTCGCTGGGTCAGTCCTCCGATCACAGCAAAGTTCTCGACCAAATGCTACACAAATAGCATTCTCTTTCTTAAGTTTCTTATAAACTTTTTAAAGAAGAACTGGTCGTAGAATACTTACCCGAATTGCTTGGTCATTATAACCAGCAAAAATCGAATCAGGGTGCATCTTGAGTTGAGTATCCGATACTTTCTGCCACGCCTCATCAAGCTCCTTATCCTCGATAAATCGGGGACGAAAAGGGAACTTGTTAGGTTGGGAAGGGTTATCAACAGTGATCGGAACCTGTTGAGACCTCTCAGAGGCATCTACCTCCACAGAAGGGGTTTCAATCACCAAAGGATCCAACTCAACCGTTGCCCTTGTCACCTGCTCGGGGGCTTCTTCGACCACTACTTCCTCAGGAACTTTGTCCTGAGAAGTGCTCTGGTCGGGAACTTCCACAGTGCGTGTCCTCAGAAGAACACCGGTGGAAACGACCGAACACCGAAGACCTATGCAAATCGAAGATGGGAAGTTCAAAGTATCAAATCATCAAGGAATTATTAAAGGTACATACTTATCGACCACTTTCATTTGTGCATACCTTGTTAATCTCCGAGATTTGACTCTGAACGCAGCAAGAGAGAAATCGTGCCGCTAGCCTTCCTTTTCTTCTCCTCCAATTTTCTTTGGTTACGACCAAACAGGTTTGTTGAACCTCACATCCTCCAACAAGATGTCGGAAGCTATGTCCTCGACCGGTTCATCAAGGTCCACATTTCGACTATCCGGCCTGGAGGAGTGGTTTCATCAATCTCCGATCGCTTGTTTCAAGAATAACCGTAAGGTCGTGCACGACCACTCGAGTCTCTGACCTTCGCAGATTATATTCTCGGGCCTTCAGCTTATCCACCTAAATCAAAGAACAAATTTGATTGGGTGAAGAAATCCTTTATCTAAAAAATTCGTACATATATGATTCAAATGTTCTATTACCTCGAGGATTCATCTCCTTCAAGTGCCTCGAGGCACGACTCGGTCGGAACCAAGGTGGGATGTTGATCCTCACCAGATTGTATGATTCGCAAACCGACCGACTGCAAATGTAGAGCACGATTGGAAATCTGGTCGGGATATATGCATATACGTGGTAAAAGGAATTTTTTGATTAAATTACCTTAAGCCTTGCCAGTCTCCCTTCAATAGGAGTTGCGGCTAAGATCTTGGGGCATTCAGTCTTTTCTCCAGGCTCCCCCGCACAGATTAGCCTGACTCGTTCTCTAGTTTCCCCATAGGAAAGAACTTTAACAGAAGGAAGAATAGACAAATTTTAAGGTAACACATTAATCAAATCAAAATACCGATCGGAATGTATCTCAAAGACTTACCACCTTACGGAGCAACTTCATCACGATCAAGGCACCGGGAGGGGAATGAGTCCGGAGCTTCAATGGACTAATCTGGCGAGAGGTAAAATCCTCACCACATGCCACGAAGTCGGGCCCCGACTGCAGAAGTCATAGATGGCATCCGCCCATCTTTTGACTATCGCCTTCTTTACTGGTCTCCTTCCACTTGGGGTTTTCACTTGCTCCAGATTACCGCGAAGTAGAGGCCATCGTCTTTCGTAACCGTCATGTAAAACCAGTGCTTTTTCCATGACGACCACGAAGATTTCGCGTACATGAGGATGTACTCATCGGCCTTCCCGTCATGAAGACGCAATGTGCATTCCACAGAGTCGCTTGATTTTGCCGCAGATTTTCCCATCACCATGCGGTAGAAATAACTAAAGAGCTTCAAGTTCGGTTGTATTCTCAGATATGCCTCGCATAAATATGCGAAAATCTCGATATTTGCGATCGAATTTGGGGCTAAATTCACTAATTCCACCCCGTAATGTTCAAGAACGCGGAGAAGGAATTTGTGTACTGTAATCTCGGCCCACATTCGATGTAGGCAAGAAAAACAGGGATTTCCTCATCTTCACGGCTCGGAAAATGCTCTCCGATCGCGGTCTCCAATTAATCGGGTTCCTATCTGGGAGCATTCCCATCTTCGCCAAAGCCTCAAGCTTTTTCTTGCCCAATTCAAGGCAACCACTTTGTAATCTGCTCGACATGGCGAAAATCCTCAAGGATGAGTAGTGAAAGTTGGAGACTTCGTGGTCGGAAGAACAGAAAAAACTCGGAGGATTTCTTGGCAGAAGCTAAAGGGATTGAAAGGGATTTTGGAAGCATAAAAATTCTAAGAGCCCAAAGAGAGAAGATTTTATAAACTTCCGATACTTTCAAGGATTCCCACAAAAGTCCAACCGACAAAAAGCTTCTTTTTGTTCAAACGACAGAGAACTCTTCGCTTCCCAAGGCAAGTTCTCAACTTTAAAGTGAACACAGACCACTTCGTATACCACGATATTAAATGGGGTCTGCCCGATATGATTTCATCGGAAAAAGGTATATGCACGACCAGTTCATTTAAAGTTCGGGGGCTAGCTGACGAGGATTAAAACCTCTATGTATTATTTTAATACATAATAAAAGACCATACGTCTACATGGTCGTGACCCCTAAGACTAACGACCTCCCTGGTCGTTAGTATTCCAGAGGTTACTTAATGGGTACCTTGGTCGGATGAGGCTTTGTGCCTGATCCCCGACCAGATAACCGCTCGTAAAATTACTGGATTGGTATTTCTTATCGTATGATAAATGGAACACGTGCTATACGTTCCAAACCATGCGATGGTACAACCCTGAGACACTGACTATTAACCACCCTACGGTTAAGCTCTTCACGAACCGCAAGGAAGTTAGCACGTTGCTAATCGCTTCTACCGTTCCGACCGATCGTAACGTTTCACCAGGACGTCTTCTCCAGAGTGCGCCACCTCTTCGAAGTTATTTAAAGGTGAAGTGCACAGACACAATGCACACAAGAAGACCAAGACCAACAAAGACAAGAACAACGATAGTTCAACAAGAATACACAGAAGCCTAAGCGGTGGAATTAGAAGCTAGATAATCAGACTTAGACTCATATTCTAAGTCTGATTACCCGATTAGACATTCACCCATTCAGTGTAATTCAGGGTAGTACTTAGCCACATCTTGTAAAACCCAGTTCATATCAATAAAAAGTGACCCCCATTCCATTCCAGGATATTCCACGTCATTTTCCTCGTTCATTTTCGTAAGATCGGCGACTTGATCGTCGACATGGGCGCTCAAGGACCAGCAACGCTGCCGCCTCCACGGGATCTGGGAGCGCGGCGTCGCCTGGAAGCCGCCATCCCTAGAGGCCAATGCCACCTCCGTCGTCTTCTGCCTCGACCATGGCGGAGAGGTCGAGGCTGACGGCAGGAGCCGGGAGCGGGGGGAGTTGGTGGTGAGCCGGAGGCCGGAGGAGCGATGGCATGGGCGTGGCGGGCGAAGGCGGCGGCTGGGTGCGCCACACCAGAGCCGGGGGCGGCGTGCGGGAGAAAGGAGAGGGCGCAGGGGGGCCTGGAGATGGGAGAGGAGGCGCCGGGGAAAGAAATGGAGGAGTGAGGATGGAGGTGAGTAGTGAAGAATGAAATGGGGAGAAGAATCTGGCCAAAGAAGTAGCACGTGGGCGCCACATCAACCAAATAGGTACATGTGGACGCCACGTCATCCAAAACTGGGGTGGTTTAAGGTGAGGGGGTGATTTGCTCTAGTTTCAATAATTGAGGGGTGTAAACTGAACGGTTTTGTAGTTCGGGGTGTTTTTTGGACTCGGGTCATAGTTGCCATAGTTCAAGGGTGTAAAGTGGACTTATTCCTTAAATATATATAAGTTTTAAACTTGAAAAACCAATTTGCATAAGGTAATTATCCCTACATTTAAAAGTTGCATGCATAATTTGCATACGATCAACAAAGCCACAAAGAGTTTTTTTTTGGTCAAAAATCAAGTGTGCATATGATCTAATTGTTCACAAAAGATCCTCATAGCAACATATGTATCCATGCACATCTATGAACAAAATATCCCACTTACTTAAGAGGTGGAGAGGTAAATGACAGACTCGCTATCATCATCAAGTCCTTCTTTTGTAATAGTAAAGATAGTTACAAACAAATTACTGAGATTAGGGAAGAGTTTCCCAATTACATTTTTGCATCTGATGATATATATATAGTGTAATGCTGAAAATGTACGGGGTGGTTACAAGAAAAGGCGCAGCTCTGGGTCGGAGCTGCACCTCTTTGTATCCTTGGCTAGTCTACGAGCTACCTTGTTGACTTCTCTTGGGATCTTTTGTGTATGCATGATGCATTGTCTTTGTATAATATTAAGTCAACTTTGATCACCCATTGAACTGTTACTTAACAACGAGTGGCATGGAGCTGTTACGTATGCCGATTTGGTTTTAATGCATATATATATATATATATGTGGATGTGGAAACATGCTGTTGACCTGGCTTGGTGGAAAATTATCCAACCAATGGTTAAGGAATTTTTAGTTTAGCACTCCAAATTTATGCGATTTTCTTAAATCCATATCTGTTTGGACGCGTGTGTGTTTGAGTTTTCCGAAAAATTGTGCTATTTAAAAATGTAGAATAGCTATGCTATAGTAATAAATCGTTTCTCAACTTTCTTCCCTTACATTTATTTCCATGTCCATTTGTATGATGAGCAGTAGATGGTGGAAGAAGTTTTTTTTTTCTTTCGAATTTTGGTGAAAGAAGTGCATGTGTAGTGCCTAGCATACAAACGCATATGTACAATTAATAGTTTTAAAAAGAAGAATATAGGGCCTTATTTGAGCTATTGATTTATTCCTCCTAGAACAAAGGCAAATACTGGAATATGATACGTAGCTGTCGTCGTAAGCAAAGAAAAAGCTAGGCAGAACAAAGCTAACCCGGGATAGTTTAAAAAGAAGAATAAAGGCCTTATTTCGTAACGAGATTTACATGACCGGAGCTTCTGTTGGGCTCCGAGAATCCAGGATAACTAACCCGGATTCCTACTGTGATACCAGCACTAGTCTAGGACACGCTAGTGCACACAATTAACATCGTTATATTATATCTATACATGGATAAATAAGCATGATAGAACACAAATATTAGAGAGTCGTAAATAGATATTTATGACCAAATTTTACAAACCGGCCGAGTAGGTCAAATACATGAACATTAGAGTCTTGCTGTAAGAAGATACATAGAAACATGATAAAGTCCATGTGGTATGTCATACCATCTATATTGAAATTTGAAATTATGGCGAACCGAGCTCAGCTCGGTTGGTTAAGCACTCCCGCTGTGGAGGCACCCGCCCGGGCTCGAACCCGCGGCGCGCACTCTCCTTCTTAAAGCCAACGGCGGTAGCCATCTGCTCCGCACGTCCTCAAAAAAAAATTGAAATTATAGTATGGTAAATCATAATTTAGTTCGTCTGTGGTATATATAATTTATCCTTCATAGACAAAGTAGTATATATAAATCATAATTTGAAATGATAAATGATTTGAATGGTAAATTCACATGTACAAAATATACTGCTAAGTACTAGCATGCGATAATTGGGTCACTGAAATTCAACCTACAGATTGAGAAAAAAAAAACTCCTTAGAAGGAAATTAGAAATAAAAAGAAAAATAATAAAACTCATTGTTCACTGAAATTTGTCTTTTTTTTCTTTCTCCTGATATATGTCGCATTTTCAGTTGAATTTTTGCAAGATACTTGATGATAGAACTCCATTGGTATCGTTTTCCGAAGGGTGAAAGTACCGATAGCATCATTTAAGGTAGAAGCACTGAAAATGCTCTGGGGACAACCACCCGGAATGCTCATTCCAATAGGCGGTAGGGCCGTGAGACTATTCAAGTACCGTGGGAAATTGCCATCTGGGCAACTAGAGGATGATGAAATTGTCTGCTGCTAAGTTTTACTATTCCATCCTCCTTCGTGTTGGCCAAGCATAATGCAATATATACTCTACTAAATATACTGCCTGTAATTGTTCTCGAATAGACGTCCTAAAATGAGTTCAGTCAACATTTTAAACCTTTAACTATTAATATACTTCAACTTATTTAGATTTGCCATATGAAAATGATTATTAGTAGATTTTTCATGGAAAGTGCTCTGATATCACATCATATATGATAAGTTTTGCCAACATATATAATGGCATGCATTAGAGACCGTGTTAATGTCCAAAATAACAAGTAAAAAATGACTGACAAAGTAACTACAAAATAAATGTCAAAGTTGCAGATTTGAGACCTTGGTGACGTTTGCAACGACATGCATATTTACTAATAGAGGGAATTAAACAACGTGGCAACATGAACGGTCGGCAACTTGATATGTTTTTTTTTTTACTTTAAGGTAATTTCATTTGCCGGAGTAACAAGTGGAGCTTAACTTTGACCTTTCTGAGTGATATTATTGGAAATCCTCAATCATTCCTCGATATAATTTCATTACATCTTTGAAAAACCAAATAAAGCCCAACAATACAATACCGCGATAAACACACTTAAAATAAGTTACACAAGCACACAAACAAAGATGCAAGCACACATAGACATAGAGGTGCCGCGGACGACTCAACCCAATGGTGGCATAAATCAAATCCACACCATGCCACGCCATTCAGCACATGGCTTTATTAACCAGAAAATAATAGTATATGCGTACTAGCTAGGTACTAGGCGTTTTGGTGTGGGTCGGTGTTCTGCTCAAGTGGCTGACGAGTAATGCCTGCATGAGTGCAGAAGGCCCAGAGGCAAGTGATGAGGTCGCCACCTGAGGAGGCCAATGCCTTGGCATGGCCTTGCACATCGTTGGACGGGGCCAAGTAGATGAGCAACTGGACCCAGAACTCAGCTAGATCCTTCCATACCTGAGCCTCACTCCTTTCTGCTTCCACTTTCTTGAGCTCACCAAACAGCTTCACACCATCCCGCGTCGTTGGGTAGTCTTCCAGATACCTCTCCTTTCTAAGAATCTTCTCTACAAGTGTTTTCCTGCAGCAATGGCTTGGTGTGTACATTGTGCCGCAGCGTTGCTCCGACACATGCTCCAGGCAGCTCCTCATATCCTCGTACCTATCACACACCCATGTCTCATCATCAGGCAGCAAATCGGGTGTGTGCGCCACCAGGTACATGCAGTACCTTGATAGCGCAGTCGCAACAGCCTTTGGAATTGGCTCGACTTGCAAGTGCCCGGCATCAGGGACGATCTCAAAGAGCTCCGTCGCCAGGTGAAACGCCAAGATGATCTCGGTAGAAGTTTTCCCACAGCTGTGAAGGCCACTCATGTGTGGCAGGTTGATGCAGCCAGTTTTCAGATCGATGCTCTTCAAGGACTCGACAATATCTGCCTTGGCTTCAGCTGCTAGTGCCACCTGAGACGCCCTTGCAGAAAATTTGTCAAATGGCCCGCAGGCATTAACAATGGATACCTGGTTGATCTTGATGTCGGTGTGACGTCGCCTTAGGAAAAATTTGACTAGACACCGAACTACACGGGATGCCAAATAGGGTGCTGAAATGAGGCAGTAATAAATTGGCTTGAGCCGCACCCCACACTGATCGTATGAGCATAGCAGGCGAACTATATTCCAATTGGAGAAAACATATAAGGTCCAGAAGTCAGTAGCCTCAATGGCAATGAGGGTGACAACAAGAGAGACGGTGATGGAGAGGTAGAGGGATGGAAAATTTATGTTGTCACCGCTGGCCCAGCCCATGGCTATGCAATATAGGTATGCAGCATCTTTGCTGTTGATTAGTATCACCAAGACGGCAGCGAAGTATATCAGCACAAAGAGCATGGACAAGGCAATGTTGGAGAAGAAAAGGATAGGTTGGGACATCACCACAGGGGCAGCATCCTGGTAGTAGTTCTCGAGGAAGTCGAGCTCTAGCTGAAGAACTTCGAAGGGCCTATGGGCTTTGTCTTTTTGGTCGTCGCCCTCGAGCTCGAGGGCGAGTAGGCCCTCGAGCATTAGCTTGCGTGCCATGACGGAGCCAACCTCCACCATGGGGTAGTGCTCGAACCGGCGGCGCAGCATCTTGAAAAGAGAGAAAGAGAGGCATAAGTTCTCAAAGTACTGCTGCCGCATTTTACCGAAGAAGAGCTTTGGGTGCTTGTTGTGTAGCTTCCATATATGTCCTACAGTGACCAGCTTTTCGTCGTCGAAGAGCTTTTGGTCAATGAGGACATCGACGTGCTTCTGTTCATTTTGGTCGCCATGAGGGACGCGCCTTCCCACGCCGTAGCCATACCCATGGGTGGTCACTATCTTGAGCGGCGCCTCTTCCCTCGTTCTCCTCTTTTCCTTTCTCATCTTTTCCATGTCGGGCACAAGGATCTCCTCCCCCATCACCGCGTACTTGCAGTTGGTCATGTCGTATGAGTGGTTCACCTCCTCCTCCGTATGATCCGTATCTAAGACATGCTGCATGTAGCCTGCAATAAGAAGAGGGTTCCTCGCTGTAAGCCAGGAGCGGCCGGCCAACCATGTGCTGACCCCCGTCTGCACCAGCTTCACCAAGCTCAGAGACCAGAGGATGGCAAACATGGCCACCAACCAAGGATGTTGGCCACCTTGCATGTTGGAGTAGATGAGGTAGCCGATCCACAGCAGGCGAGTCGCTTGGTCGGAGTAATCCATCAGCGTGAACCGGCCTATGCCCCTCGAGAAGGAGGAGCCATCGGCCGGCAGCACCATCAGGTGAACCTTCTTGCGGATGAGCTCTATGAGGAGCATCCACATAATCATCAGGAGAAGGTCCCTCTCCCGACCTTGACTAGTGTGGGAGAATACATAGGACAGGAGAGGAAGGAACAGCACCAAGGTGGAGTGCAGCAAAATGTGCATGATGGGGTAAAGGTTGTACCGACCAAGGTAAAGCGTGCGCCGGCCGACGAATAGGCGCATGAAGCCAGCGCCGAAGAGGGTGCAGCCGAGGAGCGCCATGAGCACCACCGTGAACGCCATCGCTCTTTCCATCGTCACATCTTTCGGGGACTGCGCCTCCGGGATACTTGTGTTGTAGTTGTACTGAGACTGAAGCAGATGGTCGCACCATGTCTTGTCGACGTTCTTCAAACCCACGAGGCTAATCCTATCAAAGGACAAGCTCATCCTTGTGTATGCGTGCATGGTGCGCGCTTAATTGCTATGGCATGCATGCAAACAAATAGACATGCATATATATAGGCATCATATGCATGGATGTCGGCAATATCGATCAACAAGATACCTGATCATTCTTTGCTTGGTAAACAATTCAACGGTGCCATCGCAGGTATATGCGGGAATGCTGTTCCATCTATCTTTATTTGCATATATTTAGGCATCTACCATGCTTTAATCCTAGTCCCCCACAACAACATGCAGTAAAAGGCGGGCCTTCCGGGGCTCTCACTTCCCCTTGATTTAGCTAGCAGAGAGCCAAGGCAAGTACTTTATTAAAAAAACTGAAAGGGCGGGACGAATGCCTATTAGCCAAGGCAAGTATTGGAACACGATGCGCGCCTACTTCCGCAGCAAAAAAGCTGTCCTAGCCTCCCCCGCGTCGAGGTCCTCCTCGAGCTCTCCGATAAGTTCGGCCTCGACCTCTCCTTCCCAACCACGTTGTCCTCGTCGTCCGTCGAGCCCACATCCACCTCCAAGCCCGACCCGCCCAAGTAAGCACCGGCCGATCGAGTCCGAGACTCCTAGTCCTATCTCCCAAGTCCGAACTCCCACGGGCGCACGGCTCATGGCGAAAGTAACTGCCATGGCGTCGGACAGCGACAACATTGGACGACGGTGGCCCTCCATGGTGACAGCGGCGGCCATGGCGGCGGAAGGCCACAATGACGGTGGTGTCCACGGCGGCGGCCATGACGTCGGGCGGCCACGGCGACAGCGGCCGGGCCTGGGTCGACACAGCACGGCGAGGTAGCTGGGTCGGCACAGCCCAACGTGGCCTGAAGCCCATCGTGCCAGTGCCGTGCTGGCACGGCGCGGCCCGATTGCCAGGTCCAGCCGGGACCAAAGGTATGTGTATTAGAAGATGATGCGTGCCAATCTTCGTAAGCAATGAAAAAGCTGCGCACAAGGAAAGTTAGCTTTACTGCTTTTGTGCTATACAAGTGGAAAAACATACAAGATTCATGGAAGTGTATCCTCGGTCTCTCAAACTAGAATGACAGAGGGGAACAGTGATATACCATTCGACAACTCTGGGCCATTGGATTGAGCATCCAACGGTTCGGATTGGGGTGGGTGAGATGATTGAGCTTCTCGCGGGACACTCCCTATAACCTCAATTTCTTTGCATTGATCTGGAGCATTGTTTCTTGCTACGACGGTTGTCAAGGCCGTTCCTTTGGTGCCTTTAGAACATGAAGGCGGAGGATTCATATGCTACGTGCCTAGCCATTTTCCCAAGGCCGCAGCAAAGGACAAAAGTGTGGAGACCATGTGGCATGGTTCTAATATTGGTGTTGAACAATTGACATCTGTGTTGAGGAGTTTGTAGTGTAAACCCTCAGTTGCAAATTGTCGGATTTGTTGTTTGGGTGCCGACGGTTTGACTGGCTTTGCTGGGCGATCTGACCGGCCAGGGGTAGCGGTCAAACCGGCGGTGAGAGCTTTTGAGGAATGTGCACTAAACACTTGTGTGAGAGTGTTTGAGGATGTGTTTGCACTAGGTGTTATTGAAAATAGAGAATAGATACAAAATCATATAGAGTTTTACCGAAAAGTCCAAAGAGAGGTGTTTTCTAGAAATAGGAAGCGGTCAGACTAGCCAAGGGCAAGCGGTCAAACTAGCGGAATGACCGGCCATGGCGGTTTAGGCACAGTGAGGTATGCTGAATGTTGAGGGTTGATCCTAGGAGCTTGGGAATGGTGCATATGTTTGCATTATACTCTTATGAACTAATGTGGATTAAGTTGTGAAGAACTTGTACCCAAAAATGATTGCTTGGTCTATTGTAGTGCAGGCGGTTTGGAGTCAATTACGATCAACGGTGAGGACTACGACTTGGTTAGGAGAACTAAGGTCCAGAATGATCATGGATACGAGGTGATATGGATGGACTCAAGCAAGGTGCAAGATGGACAAGAACTATGGAAGGCAAAGTTTGAGCAAAGACCTTCTGAGATAAAATGATGCTTCCAGGAGCCAAGTTTTGAAGATATGTGTTCTTGACTCATCAATTGTGTTAAGTGATGATTTTGAGTATCATGCGGTGCTACGTGACAGTTTGCTTGTTGGTGATGGTTGTAGAACTTCGGAGATACAACATGGTGAGACAGACGGGATTGAGACTAGTTTAGGAGAACTGAGGTCCAGAATGATCAAGGTGGCGCCGGAAGATGACCGAGGCTACTAGCACTACTACAAAAAGGCTAATACTGGATGCCTCATCACAGACGGTTGACCAAAACCGTCTATATTAAATACAATCACAGACGGTTTTGGTTTAGCGACCGTCGGTGTTACTAGCTACACTAAAAACCATCTGCGAAGAAGTAATATCACAGACGATTCGTGTTGAAAACTGTCTATGAAGTATCATAGACGGTTCTGAATAAGAAGTGTCTGTGATATTACAAAATATCACAGGCGCTTCTTGTTCAGAACCGTATGTGATACTTCACAGACGGTTTTCAACATGAACCGTCTATGACTTCTCATCCTCATCATAGATGGTTCTGAACAAAAACTCTCTAATTTTACTATGGCTTGAAGAAATGCCTAACTCTGTGATTTTAACATGACTCGAAATGCCTTACTCTGTGATTTTACTATGGCTTGAAATCACTAACTCTGTGATTTTATCATGACTTGAAATCACTAACACTCTGATTTTATCATGACTTGAAATCACTAACTCTCTGATTACCATGACTACTTGAAATCACTAACTCTATGATTTTACCGTGGTTTGAAATCACTAACTCTCTAATTTTATCATAGAGTTAGTGATTTCAAGTTATGGTAAAATCATAGTGTTAGTGATTTTAAGTAGTCATGGTAAAATCAGAGTGTTAGTGATTTAAAGCTATGGTAAAATCAGAGAGTTAGGCATTTCAAGCCATGGTAAAATTACAGAGTTAGGCATTTCAAGTCACAAAGTCAGGTAAAATCAGAATATACTTATCACAGACAGTTTTTAATATGAACTGTCTGTGATACTATCTCATCACAGATGGCTTCAAACAGTTTTTGTGGGTGCAAAAGTGTGGAGACCACGTGGCATGGTCCTAATATTGGTGTTGAACAATTGACATCTGTGTTGAGGAGTTTGTGGAGTAAACCCTCAGTTTTAACGAATTGTCGAATTTATTGTCTGGGTGCCGAAGGTTTGACCGGCCTTGTTGGGTGGTCTGACCAGCCAGGGGTAGCGGTCAAACCAGCGGTGAGAGCTTTTGAGGAATGTTGTAATACCCCGATTTTCAAAATCGGGGTGTTAATATTTAATTTGGCGATCTTTTAAATTTTTGACTGAGTTTTAAATTTTTCCTTGCTTTAGTAAAAGGTTTCTAAAAAAAATTAAAATCGAATTGTTTGAAAAACTACAATTAAAAGTTTAATTATTTTGATTTTATGTTTTCGCATGCATCACAAAAATCATATCATTATGCATGCATTAGTACTGTCGTTTTAGTTTCTAGTTCGACCAACCGCAGGCGAATCGCATGCGTGTTCTTTCCTTTCCCGTCATCTCTCTTTTTCCTTCCCTGCTAACTCCTTTTGCTTCTCTCCTTCAAATCTCATCCAAAAACTCAAAACCAAGCCATACATGTCATACCACCGTGATCGTCATCGCACAACCAACCCGATTCTACAATTCGCTTTCGCATGCATGGCAGTTGTGCAAATTTGCAAAAAGGAGAAAAGAAGTGGCGGATGAAACGCCTGTGTGTCCATTCTTTTCCCTAACTTCTCCCCTCACAATCATAACCAAAAACCAAAAATCGTGCAACGCATGTTACACCGTTGCGATCGTCGTCTCGAGAGCAATCCATTTTAGCATTTAGTTCACACAGGCGAGGTCGTTTGAGTGATTTGGAGAAAAGGAGGAAGAGCTACACTGCTATTCATCTTCCAAGTAAACACGAATTTAGATATTTTTAGAGAGCACCACATTCTGGATAAATTCCTGAAAATTTTACCTAAGCATCTACATTATGTCAAAAGCCTTCCCTAAAATTTTCATATTTTTTTAGAATTTATTTTCTATTTTATTCAAATAGTCAAAAAACCCCACTGCCTAGTGTTTTTCTCTCTCTCCAACACCCAACCGAGCACACCACTGCCCATTCATATTTTTACTCCCAGATGAACTTGCTACTCACTACCAATTCTTCTTTCACTCCCCAACCCCACTGCCCACTTGTCGGTGTTTTAGAACCGAACTTACGTAAAGATTGTTTGATTCAGGGGTCCCCCTAGGCTCAAAATCATGCAGAGAGGGAGACACGGGGATTTTTACACAGGTTCGGGCCTTCTCCTAGGAGAATAACAACCCTACTCCTGTGTATATGTATTGATTATGCTGGATTACAAGATCAAGAGAAAGACTAGAGTGTTGTCTCTTGTGCTCCTGATTGTGTTTCTGATTGCCCTCTGATCCTCCTCGATTGTCCTGATCATTCTGCCTTTTATACAGTTGTCGGAGTGTACCGTTGTATCTCCAGTCTAAAGGCCGCCTTAATGTCCCAGATTGTGGAGCCATTACTAGAGGTTATTGTGGGAGTAATAACGTTCCCACGTTGCTAGGCAGTTATGTAACAGCCTCAAATTAGTGAATAGTAATAATATACATTTCATATCATTTTTGTCATTTTAGAGCATGTGCAAAAGTTGTTACTTCTTAAAACCTTTTTTCAAACCCTATTTTCAAGCTTGTTTTGAAGCTTCCTTTGAAAATACAAGTCAATACTTGTATTGAAGCCCAGGAAGTATTTTTTTTTATCAAATACTAGATTATTTTTTACAAATTAAGATAATTTTTGTCAAATTTTTAGAAATCAGTTTGAACTTAAGAAAAACCTATGTTCCTTATTTAAACCTTTTTGGTTAAGGATTTTAAAGAAAGTATTTTAAACCGTGAGTTTGTGTTTTCAAAATTTATATGGGACATATGTCATCCCAGTAGCTTCTCTGAAAAATTTCGTATTTTTATAAATTTATTTGGTATTTTTAAACCTCCGGTCAAACTTTTGAAGTTTGATTTTAGTTCTAGTTGACCTTAGACCCAGCCCGAGCCTTTTCGGCACTGTAGCGATTCGAACCAATTTGGTTTAACCCCACCCAGTGCCGTTTGGACTGGCTCAGCCACGTTAGGGCTCAACCCAATCTCCAGTGCACGCGAACCGTCCGATTTTGAAATGAACGGACCAGATCAGCTGTGACGTTCGGACCGTCTGAACCCTCCATGTAATCTGGGCCGTCGATTTTCAATCGGACAATCCGCAATTTCTATGGGGTCGTGCCATTTTCAAATGGATAAGCCCAATGCACGCAAGCTGTTAGATTTAAATTCAACCGCCAAGATCAACGGTGATGTTCGGACCATCCGAGCGTGCATTGCTTTTGGGCCGTTAGATCTTAATCGGACCGTCCATATCAAGTGTGACGTTCGGACCATCCGAGCGATCCACTTAATCTGGACCATCCATTTTCTATCCAACGGCACCACTTTTCTTTCGTTTGAAACTTAAGCACACCTCTTTTTCATGACCGTTGGATTTTGATCGTGTGGATATCATGGGGATATGTGCATGATCTTAGGATGATGTTACAATTGGCAATGTCGTTAATGGTTTATCGAAACACGAGTTTTCGTCAAAGTTTAATGTGTGTCGATACAGTCGGTCGACCGGCGTTGGGTACGGTCGGGCGGCGTGATCGACCGACCTTTCAATTGCGGTCTGACCGGACTCTTGCTGTTCGTCGGCCAATCGGTGGCGATGAGTTTTGGGTTAGGTCAAGTTCATGGGTTTCATGGCATATTTGTTGCATGATGCATGTTTTGATTAATGTGGGTCAAGTTGTGAAGAACTTGTTCCCGGAATCGATTTCTTTGTCTATTGTTGTGTAGGTTGCTTGGAGGTCAATGACGGTCAACGACGAGGATGATCGGGACTAAGCTTGGAGAGCTGAGGTCCAGAACGATCGACGATGCCGGATGAGGTCAATGAACTCAAGCGTGGTGCAGAATGGACAAGGGTGACCGAACGGGCAGTTCGGTGCGACTGGTTCGATCAAGCGGCACGGGGGTCGGTGTAAGTGCCATGGTGGTTTCGGTGGGAGCCGGATGGGAGAGACTTGCCGACATGAAGAGAGCCGTTGGATCAACCTACACGTGGCGAAGTATGGGAGGTGCTTCACGAAGATGGGACTCGGTCTTTGCAAAAAGATCGAGAAGGGGTATTTTGGTAATTTTACCAAATACCGCCTTAGTGACCTTTTGCCAACCTGCGGCGCATGATGAAGCTGATTAGGTCAAGAGGAGATGAAGACGGCGCTTTAAAATGCGTACGTATGTGACCCATTTGTGTGTGGACCTTAACGGGAGCCCATTAGGTTTACTCTTCTAGAAGGTCTAAGCCTCCACTATAAATAGAGGAGGGAGGTGGCTGCACCCCCTAAAACCCTTTCATTTGTTTTGAAACCCTAGTTTGCTTAGGGAGAGGATTAGTGGAGGTTAGGGTTCTAGATAGTTGGATTTGATTTCGTACTCTTGTATTGAGTCCTTGTCCTCCATTGATGGAATGGTTGTAAACCAATACCATATCAAATCAATCCAAAGAAAGTTCTCTCAAAGATGAGTTCATTTGCTTTCTCTCTCTATTTGGTAATTTAGGATCTTTCTTTGATCTGTGAGTTTTTGCTTGGTTTCTTGCCTTGATCTAACTTGCTGTGACATGTGGGAACCTATCTAGGGTCATCTTGATCATCAATTACCCACGAGCAAGTCTCTAGATCATATTTCAATTTTGGCTCGGTTTTGGAGCACTCTTCGTTCAAACTGAAAAAGATAGGAACTTTGGCATGAATCTCGGTGATCTTTGATTGGAATAGGTTCTTAATATCTTATAGAAGGTGTGTCTCAAATTTCATGGAGTTTGGCCTTACGGATCAAAAGTTAGACCGATTTGAGTTTTGGTTTTCGGGGCTGTTTGTGCTGTTCAGCATGCTTGAGGTCAGTCCGCACTTTTGCCTGAGGTTAGTCCGACCTGAGTTCAGTCCGCACTTTTGCCTAAGGTTAGTCCGGCCTGAGGTCAGTCCACACTTTTGCTTGAGGTCAGTCCGGCCTTTTGGATTAGGGTTTTGGTTTTTGGTCTTTTGCTTTGAGGTTTTGGTTTGGATTCAATACAAGTCTTCCGTTGTACTTGTTTATTGATCTTCATAGCTGTTGGACCGAAAAGGCGACTAGAGGGGGGTGAATAGAAGCACTATCTATTTTTCGCTTTGATCGGATTCAAACAAGATATTGACTCCAATAGCTATGAGAACTATGAAGATCAATATACACAAGCGTAGCGGAAGACTTGTACTGAATCCCCTTCAAATCCCCAAAAGAAACGGCCAAAAACACAAAAATCAGCCTGATGAACAGTACTGGTCGTATCGGATGAACAGTGCTGGTCATTCCGATTTCTGGTACAACCGGATGAACAGTGCAGGTCGTTCCGCATGAACAGTAAAATCGGGCGAATGAATAGTAATAGCCTGAAAACGAAAACAAAAATTGACGTAACTTTTGATCCGTAACTCCAAACTTCACGAAACTTAAAACACACCTTTCTAATGATGTCAGGAACCTATTCCAAGCAACAATCGTCCAGATCTACGTCAAAGTTTTGATCTTTTTCAAATTTACGAAAGGAGGGTTAAAAACCGAGTTTCGAACCTAAATATGATCTAAGCCTTGCTCGTGGGTGATTGATGATCAAGATGATTCTAGATGGGTTCCCACATGTCACAGCAAGTTAGATCATGGCAAGAAACCAACAAAAAACTCACGGATCAAAGAAAGACCTCAAATCACCAAATAGAGAGAAAGAAAGCAGATGAACTCATCTTTGATAGAACTTTCTTTGGATTGATTTGATATGGTATTGGTTTATAGTCACTCCATCAATGGAGGACAAAGACTCAATACATGAGCACGAAATCAAATCCAACTCTCTAGAACCCTAACCTCCACTAATCCTCTCTCTAAGCACAAAAGCAAAACTAGGGTTTACAATGCAATGAAAGGGTTGAGGGGGTGCAGCCAACTCCCTCCTCTATTTATAGTGGAGACTTAGACCTTCTAGAAGATTGAACCCTAATGGGCTCCCGTTAAGGCCCAACACAAACGGGTTACATACGCACGTATTTTAAAGCGCCGTCTTCTCCTCTTGACCTAATCCGCTTCACCTTGCGCCGTGAGTTGGCAAAGGTCACCAAGGCGGTATTTGGTAAAATTACCAAAATACCCCTTCTCGATCTTTTTGCAAAGACCGAGTCCCAACGCATGAAGCACCTCCCATGCTTCGCCACGTAGGTTGATCCAATGACTTTCTTCATGTCGACAAGTCTCTCCCATCCGCTCCCACCAAACCACCATGGCACTCAGACCGACTCGCCAGCCTTGATCGAATTCCGCCGCCACCGAATCGCCTGATTCGGTCACCTTTGTCCTCTTGCGCAATGCTTGACTCCATTGACCTCACCCGCATACCCGATCGTTTCGACCTCAGCTCTCCAAGCTTAGTCCCGATCATCCTCGCCGTTGACCGTCATTGACCTCCAAGCAACCTGCACATCAATAGACAAAGAGATCAAATCCAGGAACAAGTTCTTCACAACTTGACCCACGTTAGTCAAAACATGCATCATGCAACACATATGCCATGAAACCCATGAACTTGACCTAACCCCACGACAAAACTCCAAGTTAAACGAAACTCAGAACCAAAACCGGTACAACCACCAAGTTAACTCCGGTACAACCGCACTGCGGTCGTACCACCCATATACCTGCGGTCGTACCGCTCCTCAAGGAAATCCAAAACTTCCCAAAAGCATCTTCTCTGGAAAAACCATACCGCTACTCAAACGGTTCAACCGTGATGCGGTACGACCGCCCTTTACAAGTCGGTACAACCGCACTTCGGTCGTACCGCGACTTACACGCCGGTACGACCGATTGTCCTGACACTTACTGAAAACGCTGTTTCAACAAACCGAGAACGACATTGCCAATTGTAACATCATCCTAAGATCTCAAGTATATCCCCATGATATCCACAATACCTTTCATAGCTATTGGAGTGAGATTCGTGTTGAATCTGATCAAAGTGAAAAAGTGAGTGTGCTCCTATTCACCCCCCCTCTAGTCGCCTTTTCGGTCCAACAGATCGCACGGTCAATATGAGCTGGGAACGTTCGGACCATCCGCATGCCCCGCTCAATCTAGGCCATTTATTTGTGATCGGACCGTCCACATGGATGGTGATGTTCGGAACGCCCGAACAGATTTTTCGATCAGGACCGTTGAAATTTGATCGGACCATCCGCGTGCATTTGAGCCAACCGTTTTGTGTGGCCGCTGAGAATGACAGCTTGGGCCCACATGGCAGCGACTCACCTTCGACATCTCCGCAAGCCATGCTAGCTTTGTGAAACGCCGAGGGCGAGGTGGCGTTGCGCTGCACATTTTGCCGCATGCAATCGCCACTTGGCATCGTTTTGCTGCCATCTTTGCCACGCACGAGCTTCCCTCGTTCTCTCTGGCGAGAAAACTATAAAAACCGATCATTTCCTTCTCGACCCAGCTAATGCGCCGCTCTTTTTTTCCTCGTCGCTCAGGAGTATTCCTTTGTTCTTATACCCTTGTCCATCTATCTTCATGCCTTAATCATCTTACTAATTGGTAACTTTGGCATTGTTTCTAGCGTTGGAACCCTAGGGCTGTCTTTTAAGCAACCAAAGCGCGCACCGAATGCCAAATTCGTGTCAATCTTGCATTCGGTGAGTTCTTAGCAAATCTATTCGTGTCATTTCGTGTCTTAGACTTTAGGGAGTAAAACCCCTCAATTATTTTTATCTTTGAATCAACAGGTTTGTTGAATTTGGAAATCTTTCTTTTCGAGCTGAAAACACCCCCCTTTTGTCTCCAACTCCGGCCGGGTGAGCCATTTCTTAATTCCTTCCCATGGTAGCATCTTGTATGCATAAGCAACCTATCTCGACCACTCATTTTTCGTTTCCATGTTCATATCATCTTGTCACTGTGGATCTTTAAATTGTCGTTTTCGGTCTCTCATTGCAGACGAGCTCTAGAGCATTTCCGTTCACTTTTTTAGCTCAGGTAGGCTCCTACTGTCCTTTAGTAGCTTAAGCATGCGTTGGTTTGCTCAATGTGCGTTCAAAACGGCATATCTGTTTTCACCGTATTGTGCACCGTTGCTATTTCTTGTCGCGCCACCGCTAGGGTTCGTCGCCGGCCAATCTCCGGCCACTATCCAGACCGCGACCCTATTCGGAACTCGTTTTAGCCTTCAGCTCGCGCGGCCGTAGGCCACAGCGCCGGCTGGCCGCCGTTCAAGCTCACGGCCGCTGCTGCTTTATTGTCAAACAAGCCCGAGAACATTGCAGCAGGGCCTTTAGCTGCTAATCACTGTTGGCTAGTCACGGATGAAATCGGGGACGGTACCTTAGGGTTTCAGAAGAGGGAAGCGAGGTGAAGAAATTGACGCGGTCGGCTTTGCTTATATAGCACCGGAGAGGGAGAGTCCACAAGAGGCACGGCGGCGCTGCACATCGTGAAGGACTCGGACTGGAGAGTCCTTGAGGTAGACGACGGCCATCACACGGTCCCACCGACAGGGACACAAGAGAAAAAGGAATACAACGGGCCTCGTTGCGGGGAGGAAAACAAGCGACCGCTTGCTTGCAATTGGCGCTATGCGAGAAAAAGGTGGGCCGACTCGGGCTGAGATTCCCACATGCATGCGTAAGGAAAAGAAAAAGAGCGGCAGCCTAGCTCGCTCGCGTAAGGAAAGGGAATTGCCGGCTGGCCTTCACGTGCGCTCAAAGAAGAATGGGAAGCGCATGGCTCGGCCGAAAAATAAAAGTGGAGCTTGGCTCCTGGTGCTTTCGCACAAGACGGCGAGAGGAAAAGGAGATGCGGGCCAAACGAGAAGACGAGTTTGAGCCACGCAAGGAAAAAGGTGAAGCGGGCCGGGCGCGAAAGAAAGAGTGGGCCGGGAAAGAGAAAAGAATTAGGCCAACAAAAGGAATTGAGCCCAAAACGATTTATGAGATTTTATATTAATTTTTCTTTTTAGAAAATAGCAAAAAAAAATCCAAATAACAAATAGAAAATAGCAAATGCACTCAGAATTTTTTTAGAAAATCTATAAAATATATCCAAGTACACAGAATCCAAATAAAATAATTTTGATAATAGTTGATGTTGATATTATTCATATTAAATTATTTTTGAACTATGAAAATTCCAATTAAGCTTTTAACTTTACCAGAAAAATCCAAATTGTTAAAAAAAAATTAAAACTTTAAAATAGACCAAATTTTTTGGGATGTTACAAACCTTCCCCCCTTAAAAGGAATCTCGTTCCCGAGATTCGGGCTAACTAAAGAATAGGTTCTCACGTAGGTCTAACTTAAAGGCTTACGAGAAACGACGTTCTGAACTGGTTGAACTTCCCCTGCGGTGACAAGATTCAGCCTTCCTCTTGCTGTAGTTGATGGTGTCATGGTAGCTTGACTTGGAGTCTAAGGCCCTCCTCTTCCTGCTCCTGGTACAGAAGTCCTGGCTGGTGTAGCTCCCAAATTAAAAGGAATTGGTGTCGGTCCTTGTTTCTGCGGACACTTGTTAGCATAATGACCTGTCTCCTAGCAGTTGAAACAAGTAATTCTTGCAGCATGATTGTTGATCCTCTGAGACTGATGATTGTTGTTGTTATAGACGTTGACGTTGGCATCCTCCGACTGAGTACGGCTTGATGTGTTGCGAGTGTCAACCATCTGCGACGATTCTCCACAGGTTTAGTAGATAAGATAGAAAAGCAATATAGACAAGAGAGAATAGCACAATAGACGAGACAGAATAGGATAGAAAAGATATATACAACTTAATAAGGGGAAACATATCATACCCAAAGACGAAAGACAAGGAAGACATCTTTTATTTCTTACCCATCTTATTATTTTGATAACAAAATAGTTTCTACAAACTCAAGTATGACATCTTTTATTTCTTACCCATCTTAGTGTCCGTTCTTACCCCAGCTTTCAGTTGGATTTACAAACCAATTTGCTCACTTACCTTATCTTCTTGTCTATAGATGAGCAGGTGGTATTTGGTTAAGGAGACCCGTGCTGAAGGAGTGGATGGATACCCGGCATTACTACGGGAAATGATGTGGAGGGCTAATTTCACCTATGCTACCTATTGCCGAGACCGAGGACCCGGGATGGAGGAATATAGAGCGATGATAAATGTTATTGCAAGACAGGTGTCGGGGAGCATTCCATACTGTATCCATGTTTAGGCCACCTCTAAAGCCATGGCTATCCAGGAAGCTGCTAGTGGGATGATGAGCTTTCTTCGTCTTGATTTGACGGAGTTGTCTCAACCACCTTACTATCATTTTCCTAGGCAAGGTCCTGGAGCAGAGGTGAACACATTCAGTGGGATTCAGTTTGGAGAAGACCCACACATGTGCCAGTTGGCGAGGTTGGTTCACATTATGGACCAAATCCATTGCTACCTTGTGTACGAGCTGTGGAAGACCCGCCGTCGTCTTTGAGAAGCTCAGGAGTACCTTAGGATCGGTGTTAGCATGAATCACGTTCCTTGTAACGTGCTTTATGGTAACAACGAGAGCTCCCTAGCTGCTGCTGCACCACCAGATTATCAACTTCCAGAAGTGGCAGGGCTAATACCTACTTATGGACAGCGTCGCCAAGCCCGGATGTCTGTAGGTTTTCCTCACGCGCAGCGGCTGGCACCCCCTGGAGGTCACGTTCCTTTGCTAGGTTCTCTAAGGCATCTCATCAGTCTACTAGACCCTATAGACACGGGATTTCCTGGAGCTCATCTTTTAGATGAATTCTCAGTGAACTTCAACCGGGATCACTTTGTTTAGGCCTTGGATGTTGAGGACTCGCGATATCGAGTTGTAATCAACTAGTAGCTGTCCCTTAAATAAATGTAATAGGATAGCTTTCGTATAATTATGTTCTTCTGTTGGAAGACTTTTTGTTTTGGGCAGTGGCCATGTTGTCTACAGACATATATGGATGAAACTGTGACCGAAGCTTGCTATTTGCTATTTAATGGATCTTGTGTTCTTTTGGTGTTAATTTTGGTGCAATTCATATCATTATGCATGCTAAGTTTAGTATCTTCCCTTGCTGTCTAAAAACTTTAAATTGTGAACGTTCGGGTGTACTCTTGTTGAGTTGCTAACCTTTGTATAGCAACAGAATGACATGACCTACTACTCGCTCTCGTGCACAACAAGAAGAGGGATCTTCACCCCCAAGATCCCGCTTTGCTTCTGTCAACGATCTTTACCCTCAGGGAGACCAGGCAGAACCTTCTAGTCGCCGTGGTCAGCAGGATGGCCGGCATCAGGAACAACTTCCTCCGCCGCCCACAATGGATGAGGTGCTCGGGCAGATAGAGCGCAACCGGATGGACTAGACGCGCGTTCAAAGTGATGTCTTCCGTGATTCTTCTGGTGCGGACTCCCTACTTGAAGGCTCTGATAACAGATGAATCAGAAACCTTAGGAATTGAATTGCAAACCTGACTGAAACACCTGATGAATTGGTGTAATGTCTCATGGTCATTCTGTCTTATCCTGTGCAGGTCGTCCTCCTTCCCGGGGCGATGGTAGGTGCCCTGCAAATTGGCTAGTAGAAGGTCGCAGAGGTGTTGCGACGAGTAGATCGACTCGAGTGGTTGGTTTAACAACCACGATCGAGTGGACCCTTCGAGCACAGTCGGAAGGTAATTCGCCATGATGCACTCTCCTTCTCCTGCTGCTCGGACAGCGGTCGTGTAGATCTGAAGAAATTCGATGGGATTTTGAGACCCATCAAGCTTCTCCATGTTCCCTGGTCAAAACCGTGGCGGCCAGTGAACTGCTCGGAGGTCAGGCGAGAATGCCCGACATCTGGTAATCACATCGTGACACCTTCTTTGCAAGAAAGAATGGTTGACGTCGCCAGGTGATCGTACTCAACGATACCCGGCAATGGGTGAATCTGAATTATGATAAGTCTCGATCCTACGAGGGTAATACTCCTCATATTTTGTCTGCTGTTGCAGACCTCTGGGTCAAAGTGGTGAATGATCACCTCTCCTGGGAGCTTTTTGACAATCAGGCGTTCGAGGAACCCTTTTTTAGTTTGGGGAACGATGCAACTTGCGGCGATCTCCATGTGGTGAGTTATTCGAACGATTGGAAGCTATTGGAGTCGTACTGCTACAACTTCCAGATTGATGTCAGCGGGGGCGTTCGAGCTTGCTCATCGTGCTTCGTAGCCTTCGTGCGATCTCTTTGGCAAAGAGGTCGTTGCCAGGTGCTCGGGCAAGTTTTTGAGATGGGTTCTCGAGCAGATCATTGATACATTGGAGTTCCTAAGCTTCTTCCGACTGGTATTGAGCGCGCCCAGGAAAACTTCTCTGAGCCGCAACTCATTTCCGTCGGATTGTTTCAGAATCATCCATACCTGATCCTTGAGCTTGCCTTAGTGAAGTGTGATGATCTCGAGGATTTCCCGCACGCTCATCAGAGTATTGACTCTGGTCATCGCTAGAGGTATCCTTGCCATTGCCACGAGCGGTCGTAGAGTATGATCGTCGGGGAGCATCCTCAGTTCTATCTCTAGGAGAGTTATTGCTACCTGAGGGAAGGACGAAGACCTCTCGTTGATGATCTCCACTTGCGCTTGAGGCCTCCTCGCTTGAGGAGTAGTCGAATGACACCATCTGGTGACTTGGAGCAAACCCCTCCAAGAAGGGGAATTCCGGGTTATAGCCGTCTCCGTCCGTAGGTGAGCCCTGCATTGGGATGGTCAAAATCACAGGAAGAGCGTGTTTGATCGCATCCTTGGCTGGGCTAACCGGAGAGAGAGAACCACCCGGTGCTGATGAAGATCCAGAATTACGACTTCCAAGAGTTGCCGGTCGGATTGTCTCAGGTGGACTTGAACATTTGGAGAGGGAACCCTCGCCATGCTCTGAGCCTGCCTTGGGACAGTCCTTGTTGTGGTCGGATAGACCCTTGCTCTCTGAGGAAGCTGGTTCCTCATCTGGACGTATCGTTGTGGGGGATAAGGATCCCTCCTCAACTCCATTGGTGGGATGGTCTCCTAAAGAATGATCTCCGGAGGCGACATCACCATCGGATGATGTAATACATAGCTCGTAGTCGAAACTGGCATCCATGTCGATATCTGCGTAATTGGCCAAGTCGAACCAGTTCTCCTCGTTCCACTCTCCTACCATGAGAGCATGAGAGTTGGAAAAGATGAAGGAAAGCTGATGACTCGAAGATCCCCACGGTCGGCGCCAACTGTCGGTGTTTTAGAACCGAACTTACGTAAAGATTGTTTAATTTGGGGGTTCCCCTAGTATGAAAATCACGCAGAGAGGGAGACATGGGGATTTTTATACAGGTTCGGGCCTTCTCCTAGGAGAATAACAACCCTACTCCTGTGTGTATGTATTGAGTATGCTGGATTACAAGATCAAGAGAAAGACAAGAGTGTTGTCTCTTGTGCTCCTGATTGTGTTTCTAATTGCCCTTTGATCCTCCTCAGTTGTCCTGATGATTCTGCCTTTTATACAGTGGTCGGAGTGTACAATTGTATCTCCAGTCTAAAGGCCGCCTTAATGTCCCAGATTGTGGAGCCGTTACTGGAGGTTATTGTGGGAGTAATAATGTTCCCACGTTGCCAGGCAGTTATCACCATAACAGGGAGTTTAAATCGTGCCATTATTCCAGAGAATAACAGCGTAGTTTACTACCCATATCTTAAATATGGTGCGGAAGATTATCTGGTTGAGTAGGCCCACATATCTGTAAGCCCTATTGACTAGGGACTGATCGTAGGAGAGCTTATGATCAGGTGGTGGTCTTAGAAGATCTTGCGACCACAGACTAATCGTAGCAGAACTTATGATCATGGGATAGTCGTAGAAGGACTTACGACTACGAGATGGTCGTAGAAGAACTTACGACCACCAGCTTCTCCCTTATGACTATTAAGGGGTATACTCAAGATTTATATGACGTCATTATTATCCATAATATGAATTATAGATAAATGATTAAATGAGGATTATTATATCCTCGTCATCTAGCCCCCCAGCTTCAAGCGAAAATAACTTACTTGAAAAAGGAGTAGTAGATGGTCTTATGACCAGTAAGTGGTCATAGAAAAAGTGGTCGAAGGAAGAACTCTTCAACTAGTGTTTCATTTGACAAGAAATTTACTTGGTCAAGAAAGTTGTGGAATAATCTTGTGACTTACGAGGTGGTTGTAGGAAATCTTATGACCACTAGGTGGTCGCAGTACTGTGGTAGGAAGAAAAATCTTTTCGATCAGTGTTGCATTTGACCAGAAAAAGACTTGGTCAAGAAGGTAATTTCGCTTGAGGTGTAAAGACTGACGTGATTTTCTTGAGCAAACAAATTTAAGAATCTCAATCGACTCTCTCAAACTTGTCTGTTGGAGCGGTTCCCGAAGCGTTGGCAACCGTTGCGTAGCCATGTTGACGAGGATCTAATAATCCTCATGTTATCTTTTATTTATAATTCTTATTATAAGTAAATATGATGTCATATGGTCCCTGAGTATACCCCTTAATTTTATAAGGGAGGAGCCTACTAGGTGGTCGTAAGTTATTCTACGACCACCTCCATAGTCGTAAGTCATGCTACGACTACCCCATAGTCGTAAGTATTGCTACGACTACCTTATGGTCGTAAGTTCTTCCACGACCAGGTCACTTACGACCACCTTATGATCAATTAAACCTACAGACAAGTGGGTCCAATTGATTAAGGAATTCAAACAGTTAATATACGCTGTTACTCTGCGAAGTAATAGCACGTAATGCTTCATTATCTCTGATATATAGCTGTCAGGCGGCGTGGAGGAGTTAATACGCCGGTGATTACTGCCAACACGCGCCCGTTACAGGATGTGATGAGGCGCCACTTCACCTAGAGAAACGGCCACTTCTTCAGGTACTATATAAAGGCGGCAATCAGAGAAGGAAGGGCAGATCGGATCGGGCTATCAGGAAGACAAGCACTATCATCTGTAATAGTCTTAGTTTTTCTCCTGATTGTTCAGAATACACTCAATACCATACACACACAGGAGTAGGGTTGTTATTCTCTCCGGAGAAGGCCTGAACCTATATAAAAATTCCCGTGTCAATCTCTCTACGTGATTCCATTCTAGGAGACCCCCCGAATCAAACAATCTTTACGTAAGTTTGGTTCTAAAACACCGACACATGTCTTTTTACTTCTGGCATGCGGTTAAAAATATTCACCATGGGTGAATCTTAGGCCTTTTACCTTTCCCCCAAATCGTTCATACTATTCAAGCTTTGGAGTTCTCTGCCGCCGACCAAATCGAACCTTCTCCTCCAATCTTTCCAAATCCAAATCTCCCACCTTTGAGAGAGATGGCCGGAGCTGCCTCCCAGTGGATGGAATCGGAGATGGATGTGACCAAAATCAAGGTCTTGGTTACTGCCGAGAAGATTCCGAAGAAGAAGTTCGTGAAGTGGATTGAGGCTGCTGGGTAGCATTGGACGTTGGGTGAGATTAGGCAAATCCCTGTCTTCCAAGCGTTCTGTGAGTGTGGTCTTCGCTTGCCTGCTCATGCTTTCCTCACCCTTGTACTCGAACACTTCGGCGTGGAGCTGGTGAACGTTGTTCCCAACTCCATTACAATGTTGGGTGTGTTCGTGTACCTGTGTGAGGCCTACCTGCGGATTCTGGCCGACCTGGAGTTGTTCCAGTACTACTATGGAATGACTAGGCTGGCTGGAATTGCCGGTAGCTGCAGTCTAAAGCTCCACAACGGGAAGTCAAAGGAGTATATTCAGATGTTTACCTGGTCGTCGTGGTCGGGGTGGAAGAAGAGGTGGTTCTATTGGGGGATTACCAATGAGGACAGCCTCTTCTTTACCGGGAAGCTGGCCAAGAAGATCTCTTCCTGGGATTCGACTCCCAAGGATCTCGGTCGAATTGCCCCCTTCATTCAAGCCATTGCAGACTTGAAGGAAGAGGGGCTTACCGGATGGCACGTGGTGAAGGATTTCTTCACGCGTTGCATCAGTCCTCTGAAGAAGAGGGCTCATTCAATGTGGAGGCACTCGGGGCTGAAAGACCCGACCAGGCACTACGAGGAGGGTAAGTAAACTTCATGCTTAGCCAAGCTTAGCCTTCTTTCTGTTAATTTTTAGACTTGGCTTATTGAAAGTTTTCTCATCCCTGCAGACCTCTCACAAGAGGCGATTGACGCTCGGGTCAAGGTCATCTGTGAGAAACCACCAGCCCATGTGGTTGCGCCTCCAATCCGGGCTGACATGTCTCTAGAGGACAAGGTGGAGCGCCTAAAAGTAATAAAGAATTGATTTTATCTTTAGGAACTTGTAGTCGTAGAAGAACTTACGACTAGGTACTAGTCGCAGAAAAGCTTACGACTAGGTACTGGTCATAGAAAAGCTTACGACCAGGGGGTGTCGTAGAAAAGCTTACGACTTGGTGATGGTCGTAGGAAAACTTACGACCGTTTTGTAATATCTCTCTTTCTAATTTCTGCAGAAAGTAGGCATAGAGAACCGTCGGAACGACGAAGAAGTCAAACTAATGGTTCTTGGCGTGGCAGTAGAGCAATTTGATTCTCCCCCGGCCAAGTAGCGTCGGCTCGTGCAAATCACAGACAAGGGAGGCGCGAGCTCGAGTTCTTTTGACCCGGTTAGGCCTTTCACAAAATTTGTCGCGGATCTGGCTGCTGCAGCAGAGATTGCGGTGGTTGAAGCGCTCGAACCCCTCAAGCGCAAAGCCCCCAAGACCAAGATACCCTTCTATTATGACAATAATACTTTCGTAGTTTCTACCTCCCGTGGCTTTGTCAAACGATTAGAAAAGGAGAATTGGAAGAGTTTTATGTCTTTTGTGAAGGAAACTGCTGCGCCAGTAGTACCTGTGGTCGAGGGTAGTGTTGCCCCCAAGACCCACGACCAGACGTGGTCATGGCCATTCCTCAACCCGAGTCTCGACTAGACGTGGTTGAGAAGAAGTTGAATAAATCTTTCATAGGGAAGGCTTTTTCCAAATTCAAGATCAAGTCCGGTACACGAAGGTATGTAAAAGAGACAAAAGTGTAAGAACATCATTTACCTTTTGCTTTTTACCACCTAATCGTGTTTTCCTTTTGATGATCTTAGCCCAGCTCCTCTTACCATCAAGGACGTTCCTGTCGAGGAACCCACTACTATTTTTCCAGCAACTGGAGAAATGATAGTGGCGGTGGTCGAAGGGTCATCCGCTGTCCGATTGGTGGAAAGTGCCGTTGTTGCTAAAGTGCCTACGACCACAGGGGTGGTCGTAGAGCCGACGGCAAAGATGGTAGCGGCGGAGACGTCCGGCCATGGGGGTGAATCGCAGGATCACCGCGCTGGGAAAAAGATCGTTGTGGATGACCCTCCCAGCCCCAAGGTCAAGCTGCTGACACCGCTACTTCTGAAGAAGAGGAGGGGTTAGAATTCTCTAACCACTCCTTCGTTTTCTTCGTTCCTGCAACTGTCGTGGGATCTCGTGCATTTAGGTCTCGTACTCGCGTTCCCCACCCTAAGGACATTCCTAACCGAGGGGATGTTTTCAATGACAAGCGTCTCGAAAAGGTGTGGCGGAACCGAGCTCAAGAGATTGATGAACTGAGGGACCCCACGAGGGTAGAATCTTCGTTTGCTTGGACTACCATGAATGTAAGTACTTGTCGTTCAGTATTTGCATACATGTCTTTTCTCGCTTCTTACTGTCTTTCTTTATGCAGAAAGCGTTGGAACAAATTGTCACTGTTGCTGAATACAACAGGCAACTTGTCCAACTGCGACAAGAAAAAGCGGTACTCTGCAAGCAGGCAAAGAGGTGGTAAGTAACTGCTTTTCGTAGCCTTTTGTGTTTCAACCACTTACACACTACTTGTGGGGATTATCGTAGAAGATCTTACGACTAGGTACTGGTCGTAGGAGGACTTATGACCAGGGTGTTGTCGTAGAAAAACTTACGACTAGGTTTTGGTCATAGAAGAACTTACGACTGCTGGTTTTATGCTGACGTCTACTCTTTCCCATTGTAGGTTCAAGAGCGATGAGAAGACCTTAGCTGATTCTCTCGACTATGAGAAAGCCGAGACGAAAAAGCTAAGTGAGAAGAATGAAGACCTCCTGAATAAGCTTCAGGAGGCAAACTCTGCAATCCAAAAGTTGTAGGGCTGAATAAACGGTAAGTGTTGAACTTAAGACCGCTTACGACCTTCTTTTCTTTCTCTGACTCTCATTCCTTTTCAGAAAAGACCAAGAGGTCCAAACGTGGGAGGAGTGCCACATAAAGAGCGCTGACTCTCACGCTGAAGAAGTCAAGAAGTTAGATTCTCGACTAGTTGGTAAGCAAATCTTTACCTGTGTTTGGTTGTGTTTTCCTCTCAAGGTCATTTTATCTGACTGGTCTTATTCTTTTCAAAGCAAGCAGTAGACATAAAACGACTCCGCGAGGCTTCAACTCGCAATCAGGAGGAAATGAAGTCTTTGAAGATCAATCTTCAAGACAACGTCTCTCTTCTGAAAAATGTACTCGGTGGGCTTCATGCTGAGGGGATCACTCCTCGTGAATACATGACAATAGCTCACTCGAGTGCCATTAGCGACCAAGTCGGAACTTTGCAAGAGTTGGTGACTACTCTGAAGACGAACCAAGTCGATTCGATAAAGGAGGCAGTCAAAGAGGGAATAAGATTTGTTTTAGCAAAACTTAAAGCTCATGACCCCAGCCTTAATCTGCAACCCGTCATAGACAGCTTCGCCTATCCTGAAAGCAGAAGCGGAGCAGTTAATGAAGGAAATGCTGTCGATCGCCGAGGAAGTCACGGAGGATATGCAGATAAGATCTCCTTCATCAGAGTAGTCTGCACCAGAGTCCTGAGTCCTGTAAAGACAAGCTTTTGTTGTTGCTGATATATAATCCTTCCTTCTTCCTGAAAATCATCTTGTCGAGTAGTTAGTAACTCATAAGATAATGAATGGAAAAAAGAGCAAGACTAAGAATTGAAGTCAAGTTAATAACTTTATCCTAGCCCCCGACTATTTGCTTGGTTTATTTAGATAAACCGAGTAAATAGTGTGAAATGGGTTTTCTTTAAAATAGAGGTTTAGCTAACTTGTAGTTTTTCGATCACGATTATCATGCACTGGTCGAAAGAGTAGGAACGAGTCGATACTAGGAAGTTCCTTCTAGTGGGCAGGACCACGTACAGAGAGGAAATACTTTGACTAGGTGATGTTACCATCTCTGACCAGACTAATCAAATCAAGAACGGTCAACTTGAGTTAGATAAATGTCTGGAGTTACTTAAAAATTTGTTCAACTCATTCCGGTGCACTCAGTAGGTTTGCTCTGGTAGAAAGAGTTAGAAACAGAACGACGCTAGGAAGTTCCTTCTAGTGGGCAAGACCACGTGCAGAGAGGAAAGTCTTCTACTAGGTGTTGCAACTTCCTCCGACCAGTTAAAACAAAGCGAGTTTACCAAAAGTAGTTGAGCAAATTTGAAAAGTGTACTCGGCTTAACTTATTTTTCAGAAATGAATGAAGAAATAAACTAAAGTACTAAGAGTCGACTTGACATTATTTCGACCATGTTTTAAACCCAAGCTCTTTGTGTTGGTAGCAAAAGGAAAGGAACGAGTCGACACTAGGAAGTTTCTTCTAGTGGGCGAGACCATGTGTAGAGAGGAAATGCTTCGACTAGGTGATGTTACCATCCTTTCGACCAGTGTAAAGATGAACCGGGTACTGGTCGTCGAATGTCTTACGACCAGTGTATTGTCGTAAAAAAGCTTACGACTAGGAACTAGTCGTAGGCGGACCTTCTACCACGTTATGGTTGAAAGAATTGTCAAAGCACTACTCAAAGTAAGACAATAAAGATAGAAAGAACCTGATGCTTTATTGTAGTGTTGGTTGATTACACAAAGAATTTGCATAACTGGTCAATATTCCAAGAATTAGAGAGAATCCGGCCGTCTTCCATTGCTAGTCGTACCGAACCTGGTCGCATAACTTGGACCTTCCCACTTGGGGGAAAGTTTGTCCCGATTAGACTGGGATTGAATTTTCCTCAATACCAAGTCACCTACAGCAAGGCTACGAGGCTGGACCTTACGATAATAGTATTTATGCAGGGCTTGCTGGTAGACTACTGAACAGATTAATGCTTGATTTCTCTTCTCTTTGAGCAGGTTTATGTCATCCGCTCGAGCTGAGTCATTGAAACTCTCGACCCTTGCAGACCTGATCTTTAGTTCTGGTGGAAGCATGGCTTCGGCACCGAAAACTAGGAAAAAGGTATTTACACTGTTGTCGACTAGTAGTCGCGGCGAATCGCCCATAATATCGAGGGTAATTTTGTACCCAAGCCCCGAGCGCTTAACATGCCGGGTCAAGACTCGAGTTTTAATTCCCTGCATTATTTGGCCATTCGCTCTTTTGACTGCCCCATTGCTCTGGGGATGAGTGACGGAAGCGTAACACAGCTTGTTACCCAACTCGTCGCAAAATTCCTGAAATTTTGCGCTCGAAAATTATTTACCATTATCTGTGATTATTCGACTTGGGACTCCAAACCGAGTAGTCATGTTTCTCATCATGAACTGTTTTGTGGCTTCCGTCCTAGTCACAGGTTCGGCTTCAATCCATTTTGTGAACGTATCAATAGCCACAAAAAGGAACTCAAAGCCTCCTAAAGCATTTGGGAATGGTCCTAGGATATCGAGACCCCAGGTCGCAAAAGGCCAAGATAGAGGAATGGTTTGTAATGCCTAAGCTGGTTGGTGTATTTGCCTGCTATGAAACTGGCATTGTACACATTTCTTAACCAACTTTTTGGCATTATAGAGAGCTGTTGGCTAGTAAAATCCTTGTCGAAAGGCTTTTTCGACCAACGTTTTGTAGGAAGCATGAGTTCCACAGATGCCCCCGTGTATGTCATGAAGGAGGTTTAGTCCTCTCTGCGGTATGCATCGCATGAGTACCCCTCGAGTGCCTCGTTTATGGAGGACTACTTCGACCAAAGTATACATTTTGGCCTTTCGAGCTAAACGATTTGCCTCGAGATCGTCGTCGGGTACGGAACCCATCTGAAGATACTCATAGATGGGATACATTCAAGTATCCTTGTATTCTAGAGAGGCTATCTCAATAGGAGATGTCTCTGGTGTCTCCACCAGAGACGACTTCTAGAGTTGCTCCAAGAAGACTCCTTTTGGTACTTGTGATCGTGAAGAAGCTATCCGAGCGAGCTGGTCTGTGAGGAAATTATCCTTTCGAGGGATGAATTGTACCTCGAAACCGAAAAAAATGCTTTTCAAGCTTTTGAACCTCCGATAAGTACCGAGATATGGTCGGATTAGAGCACTGGTACTCTTTTCTGACTTGATTCACGACTAGTTGAGAGTCTCCTCTCACTAGTCGTCGAATCATGAGAGCTTTCGCAGCTCGTATGCTAGCTAGCAAACCTTTGTATTCTGCCACGTTATTAGTGGCCTGAAAGTTTAATTGTATGGCATACTTTAAGGTCTATCTGCTAGGAGATTCTAGGACCGCCCCAGCTCCCGTCAAAGTACATCATCCACTGATCGTGGGCATCGTACTAGGGATCCTGAATAGGTTTAGGATTTGTCCACTCGGCGACAAAGTCAGCCAAGATCTGGGATTTAATGGCCGTTCGGGACAAGAAATAGAGGTCGAACTCCCCAAGTTCTACTGACCATTTAGACATGCGTCCCGCTGCTTCCCTATTTTGGAGGATCACTCCTAAGGGAAACTCAGACGGCACAATTATCTTGTGCATTTGAAAATAATGCCGTAGTTTCCTCGAAGACATGAGAATATGTAACACCCTAATTTTTTGGAGCCTTTTTGAAAATTTCAAAATAAAAAGAACCATTTGGTTTTGATGAGAATTCAAAGCTTAACTTGAGATTTTAGAATGGATTTCAACTCACTAACTCAGACTTCAACTAAAACTCTCAATTGGTTGTTGGGTTTGTTGGAGCTTTGGTTATCTTACCCATTCTGTACTTGTTTTGTTCTACTTCGTCCCGGACCTCCCCAAGTGCCTGGACCTCCCTTGGTCCAGCCTTTCCCACTTTGGTTCTTCTCTGGCTTAAACCTCCCCAGGCCTAAGCCTCCCTCATGTTCACTTGAGTTCCTTCTTCACTCTCTTGAACCTCTCTCTGTTCGCGTGGACTTCCTCTTTGCTTTGAACCATGTAACTCCCTCTGGAAATCCCCTTCTCTGCCAATCCGGTATTACCGCCCCCAACTCGTGGTATTACCGTTTCTCAGGACCTCCCTGTGTCCTTCAGGACCTCCCTGTGTCCTCTAGGACCTCCTCCTTGCTTATTCGGACCTCCCCGTGTCCTTCAGGACCTCCCTGTGTCCTCTAGGACCTCCTCCTTGCTTATTCGGACCTCCCCGTGTCCTTCAGGACCTCCTTGTGTCTTCTAGGACCTCCTCCTTGCTTATTTGGACCTCCCCGTGTTCTTCAGGACCTCCCTGTGTCCTCTAGGACCTCCTCCTTGCTTATTTGGACCTCCCCGTGTCCGTCAGGACCTCCCTGTGTCCTCTAGGACCTCCTCCTTGCTTATTTGGACCTCCCCGTGTCCTTTAGGACCTCCCTGTGACCTCTAGGACCTCATCCTTGTTAGATCTAAGGGACCAGACCTCATCAACGATTGGACCTACAACTTGCCCTTGCGGCTGTACCGCTCGGGATTAACCTTCCTGGTTTGAGGACCATTCGATTTGTGCTGGATGGCCCGATCTTGAGGGCACGTTCGGATGGTCCAAACATCCCACTCCTTCAGGGCCATTCAATCCACATCGGACGGCTCCAATCCGTTGGCATGATTCGCTGGTCCGAGCGTCCCAGTCGCCTCGCTCCGTTCGATCAAGATCGGATGGCTCCAGTCCTTCTGTGTATCCTCCCCTCCGCGAACCTCCCCTTTGCGCTTGATCTTGACCGTTGGACCTCCCTTTCGGAGATCTAACCGTCAGGACCTCCCGTTGCCTTTGATCTTGACCTTCGGACCTCCCGTGAGAAGGTCATCTGGACCTCCTGTCCATAGGACATCTCCATTGTGTGTCTTTTGGACCTCCTGTCCATAAGACCTCCCCAATGTTGAGTCTTTTGGACCTCCTTTTTCACTGGACCTCTTCCCGGTCCTTTTTGCAAGGGCTTTCCTTGCGGGTTGAGGCCACTTGGTGGCCAGGACCTCCAGTCCTGTGTGCTTGGACCTCCCCAATGGGTGATGATGAACCCTAAGGTTTGATTTGTTGGCCCGATCTTTCAATGAGAACGATAAGTCCGTTAGGCATCGCTCAACTCTGACGATCCTGGCTAAGAACACGCAAGGCTCGAAACAACGTAATCGCTGAACTGATTGACAAGTCGTTATCAACCGTGCATGAATACCCGGTTGACCTGACCATGAAGGTCGATTCCTGCATACACCGAAGAAGCACGCAAGAACAAGATAAAGTAATATGAAATTGCAAATAAAGATTGAAATATTGAAATTGGGATTTCGAAAGCGGTATTATGGTTGGTCTAGCCGACACAAGCCAATACACGAAGTTGCAACAAGGCTAACTTTTAACTAAACAAAATCCAAGAAAACTAGAGGGGGTGCAGCCTCCTTAAATAGGGAACGAGGAGCCACAAATCTAAAGGAACTAGCGGGGTGGTACTAAAGGTCGTGGGTTACTGTTCACGTGAACAGTAACCACGCCCCCAGGTTGGCCCAAACAAGTGATATGACGCCTTCTTTTGATGATTACGATCAGTCCAGAGGGAATTTGGAGGTGAGGCTAGATCTGTTGGAAAGAGGCCGAAATAAGCTTTCCATCAAGTACTCATGGACCTCCAACGGACTCCGTATATGAAAGTTATGCCTGTTTTAAGTTGGTGCTGTCAGGCTGATTCTAGAGGACGAACTGGATTCCAAAACGGGTCCCGCTCGAACTGCTTGCTTGTCTTGGACCAAAAGTGACATGGTGCTGCACATATATATATATTTCATCATTAGGTAGCATCATATAGTTCATATAATATAAAGACACTCCTAAAAACAAGCTCACCTGATAATTTAAGTAAAGCGTACGAACTCTTGTACTTGGAACAACAAGCATGGCAAATATGGTTGTATCGATAGGGGTCATGTCCTCATCATCCTCCCCTTCTTGAAAACAAAACCGTCCTCGGCTTTTGATAAGCTTAAAATAGGGTAAGAAAGAAGCCAAGGCGTATGCATGGTATAAGTATATGTCATCCGTTTTAACAGTTCTTCGTTGTTGCACAATTAATGTTATAAGACAGCAGCGATCATAAAAGCTCCTTGTATTATTAACCCAGGAATAATCATATATGTAAATGATCAAAACAAAATGTCTCACAAAACAATTATTGCAACTAGTTTTGCAAATGTAAGTGAAGCGTTTATGCAATTCAAATCTCTGAAGTTGTAAACTTGCAGTGGTAGCACATATGGGCAAATCTACAACTTTTGGAATCAAACAACATTCATCCATATAATCAAATTCAGTCAAGCAATAGCAAATTCATCTAGCAATGGTGAAAAGAATTGCAAGTTCTTCCATACTTCAGCATCAATATTTGGATTGTCAATACTAGATGGTGCAATAAGGGATGAACACATAGGTATTGGATGAACAACAAATTTTATTTTCCTCTCATATTGAACAAGATTCAGCACACAAGAATTGTTATCCAAAACAGTAAGCTCCAATTCATTCACATGATCACAAGTTATGCATATTCGATATACAAGAAATTGATTGTCTACACCATAATCTCCAATCAAATTAAACTTATACCCAGGGTGTAGGCACTAACCAAGGATTTCGAACATGCGATTTTAGAAACTTTCTCCATAGCATGTAACAATTTCATAGGTAGATCCAACATAATGTAACATAAAGAATTAGTAGGAGAAATTCTAGTTAAAATATCTTTATGTCTAACCAATTCCACATGATCATTATATGCTATTAACTCATCGCATGAAGTACTCACAACAGCAGGCAAATCAATTATTTTATCACATGGTGCACTCAAGTCAGCAGGTAAATCAATAATTTTATCACATGGTGCACTCAAATCAATGCAGTCTGAATTCTCTACTTGAAACATGTGCAAATCATAATTGTTTTCCACTAATTTTTGCTCTAAAATAGCATGAACAGTGGACAACTGTATTTCTTCACAAGCAAACTCACCTTGAGTGATGATAGCACCATGATCTTTACCTTTTTGGCTCTACTCAGATGATATATGTGCATTCATCTCCTCATCTTCCTTCTCGACCAATGGGGTTGGTGGTGCAATCAACTCATTCTCCTCTTTGGCATGGTTCGCAACTTCCTGCAAATTGTTAGTCATAGAAAAAGACACAAACACAGGTTTGTTCTCATGTTTCCTATCATCAAGCATTCTCAATTTCTCCTCAATCTGACGTTCAATCTTACAGGCAAGTATAAACAAATGAGAGAGAGAACCATATTCTTTGTGAACAAGAAGGTCCTGAATTGGTTGATTAAGTCCACTTAAGAATCTATTCTCTGTAGGTTTAGCATGTTCCTCTAAGCCACAACGTAACAAACGAGTTTTCAATTCATGATAATATTCCCTTACAATTCTATGACATTGTTTGAAACGTTGTAATCTAGCTAACAAATAATCACCATGATATTTAGGAACAAATTCATCTCTCAAAAGTTTTTTTAATGCATGCCAAGTTTGAGGCACTCTTCCATGCCTACGTAAATACTTCCACCAAAGTATGGTATCCTCAACAAAAACAATACTAGCAGCTCTAATCTTTTGCCTATCAGACCATTCATAATATTCAAATTCTTTGCCTAAAGCTATCTCCCAGTCAACATAGGCATCAGGATCAAATTTACCAGCAAAGGATGGCAAATTGATTTTAGTTTTACTGGATGTATCACGATCATATACCTCCCGTGGTGGACGATCTCGTCTCAAGCGTGCATCTTCCTCTTTGACTTTCTTGCGCTCCCGTTCAATGGCTTGAAGAAGACGTGGATCTATCTGGTAATCATCCCGCGAACCTGACATAGTTAGTAGAAAACATGGAAACAAATCACAAGTATATGTCCCTATCAACTACTAGGTTCTGGAGGCTCAACAGTCGCTCACACTCAAGCTTATACCCAGTTCTTATAAGTTCTTACCAATGCAGCAAGGAAGTGGTACAACCGTGGTCGGTTCGTGATACTCTCACTTGCGATCACCAACGATTATGAGGAATGGCACTCTTGAGTTAGTAGGAAGTGAAGCTCTAAGGCTAGTATGTAGCAAAGGAATAGCAATTATTCAATTCAGTATGCAAAGTTGAAAAGCAGTTCAAAGTACTAGTCACAAGTGCTGGTCCTAGTCTAAACCAAGCCTAGCTAGAGCAACTCGCAAGAACGACTAGTAGGAACAACAGAAAGCTAGCACAAGAATTATCAAGGCCAACGAGCAATGGATGACTATGCCAAACTGAACAAAGAGGCAGCTCTAATAATAATTTTTTTTCTTTCTTCTTCCTCTTTTTTTTCTCTTTTTTTCTCTTTTTTTTTCTTTTCCTTTCTTTTTTTTTCTTCTCTTTCCTTTTAATCCTCACAAGCTACTCAACTGGGACCTCTTGAAACCGAAAAGCAATATGACCTTGCTCTGGTGAATTTTTTTGGACGAGAAACAACACAACAAAAGCTTGTCTTGTGAGATGTATTAAATATAGAAAGGTGTGGATATCATGGGGATATGCCTGGGATCTTAGAATGATGTTACAATTGGCAATGTCGTTGACGGTTTGTCGAATCACGTGTTTTCGGCAAAGCTCCAGGTCTGTCAGGCCTCTGGCGGTCTGACCGGCCATTGTGGTGGTCAGACCGGCCATGCCTGTGTGGTTTTTCTGAAATGGTCATTTGGCGGTCGACCGCCAGGTGGGGGCCGACCGCTGAGCGGTCTGACTGCTTTACTCGAGCGGTCGACCGACTGCTGTAATGTTTTTGGATTTTGGAGCTGGGCCAAAAATAGAGGGTGTAGGCAAGTGAGAGGGTTCTTCTGCACTTGGTCTTATAATGTTTGGAGCTTCCAGGCAAAAGTTCTATTGGTTTGAAAATTCCAGTAGGTTTTGGTTTTCCAGGATGGAAATTTGGCTAAGTCTTGGACTGGCGGTCAGACCGGCCTTTGGCTAGCGGTCCGACCGGTAGGGGGAGCGGTCAGACCGGCTAAGGTGGCGGTCTGACCGGTTGTGAAATGGTTCGTCGTCCTTCGTGGCGGCGATGTTTGATTTTTAGGTCAAAGTCATGAGTTTCAGAGCATATGTGTTGCATGATGCATGTTTTGACTAACGTGGGTCAAGTTGTGAAGAACTTGTTCCCGGATTCCTTTGCTTGTCTATTGCTGTGCAGGTTGCTTGGAGGTCAACGACGGTCAACGGCGAGGATGATCGGGACTAGGCTTGGAGAGCTAAGGTCCAAAACGATCGGGGATGCCGGGTGAGGTCAATGGGTTCAAGCATGGCGCAGAATGGACAAGGATGACCGAACGGGCAGTTCGTTGCGACGGGTTGGATGAAGCGGCGTGGGGGTCGGTGCAAATGCCATGGTGGTTTCGGTGGGAGCCGGATGGGAGAGACTTGCCGACATGGAGAGAGCCGCAGGATCAACCTACACGTGGTGAAGCATGGATGTGTTTCACGCAGTTGGGACTCGGTCTTTGCAAAAAGATCGAGGAGGGGTATTTTGGTAATTTCACCACATACCGTCTTGGTGACCTTTTGCCAAATCACGGCGCAAGATGGCGCAAGGTGAAGTGGATTAAGTCAAGAGATGAAGATAGCGCTTTAAAACGCGTGCGTATGTGACCCGTTTGTGTGTGGGCCTTAACGGGAGGCCATTAGGGTTCAATCTTCTAGAAGGTCTAAGCCTCCACTATAAATAGAGGAGGGAGGTGGCTGCACCCCCTTCAACCCTTTCATTGTGTTTGAAACCCTAGTTTGCTTAGGGAGAGGATTAGTGGATGTTAGGGTTCTAGAGAGTTTTTGATTTGATTTCGTGCTCATGTTTTGAGCTTTGTCCTCCATTGATGGAGTGGCTGTAAACCAATACCATATCAAATCAATCCAAAGAAAGTTCTCTCAAAGATGAGTTCATTTGCTTTCTCTCTCTATTTGATGATTTTGAGTCTTTCTTTGATCCACGAGTTTTTGCTTGGTTTCTTGCCGTGATCTAACTTGTTGTGACATGTGGGAACCCATCTAGGATTATCTTGATCATCAATCACCCACGAGCAAGTCTCTAGATCATATTTTGCATTTGGCTCGGTTTTTGAACCACCTTCGTTCATATTGAAAAAGATAAGAACTTTGACATGGATCTCTATGATCTTTGATTGGAATAGGTTCCTAATATCTTTAGGAAGGTGTGGTTCAAGTTTCGTGAAGTTTGCCCTTACGGATCAAAAGTTAGACCGATTTTAGTTTCGGTTGTCGGGCTGATTTTGCTGATTTACTAGTCTTCCGCTGTACTGGTATATTGATCTTCATAGCTTCCATAGCTATTGGAGTGAAATTTGTGTTGAATCTAATACTTGTGAAAAAGTGAGCGTGCTCCTATTCACCCCCCTCTAGTCGCCTTTTCGGTCCAACAAGTGGTATCAGAGACCGGTTAGTTCAATCTTGATCTTAACCGGTCACTGAACTTGGCGATGGATAAGTACTCCACCAAGCCGCATATCTTTGATGGGCACGACTATGCCTATTGGAAGAATCGCATGCGAGTCTTCCTTGAGAGCGAAGGACAAGCTATATGGGAGGTTGTTCGAGCTCCGCTTGTTTTGCCCGAAGTTGCTACGCCGGCTTCAGTAGCCCTCTTGACTAGCAACAATAAGGCAAAGAACCTCCTATATGGTGGGCTTGGTAGACTGGAGTATGATCGGATTTGCAATCTTGAGACCGCGCACGAGATTTGGAACACCCTCGAAACCTACCATGAGGGTTCGTCCCAAATCAAGCAAGTACGCCAGACGGTCTATAAGCGTGAGTATAACAAATTCGAGATGCGTCCTAGAGAGAGCATCGATGACATTTTCAGTCGCTTTAACAAAGTGATTAATCAGATGAAAGCGGTTGGTATTGAATATACTCAATCTGAAAATGCCACCCACCTCTTGGCTGCAATCAACACCAAGGAGTGGGAGATAAAGGCTACCGCCATTGAGGAGAACGTCAATCTTTCTGATCTGACTTTGGAGCTGCTCTATAGCAAGCTCAAGACTCATGAGACCAAGAGGGTTGATCATCCCAAGAAGGAAAACATGGCTTTCGTAGCAGACCCGCTAAAGAGAGCTTCTGATGGGTCTTCTGAGTTTTCTTCTGGATTTTCGCTTGCTGGTTTATCTGCAATCCATGAAGAGGAGTTTGAGAGTCTTCCTGAGGCTGAGTTGGCCCTCATAGTTAAAAAAGCCACACGGGCCTATAATAATATGAGAAACAGAAAGAAAGGAGGCCCCGTGACCTGCTATGAGTGTGGTGAGCTCTATCATATTCGGGCAAATTGCCCCAAGCTGAAAGGTAAGAGTAATCACAAGGAAGAGAAGCCAGCTTGGAAGAAGCCTCAAGGATACAAGTCCAAATTTGATAATGCCAAGCTTAAGAAGGCCGCTCACCGGGTTCTTGCCGCTCTTGGAGATCAATCTTTGAGTGATGTGGACTCCGGGAGCGAGGAGGACAAGGAGGAGGAGATTCCTCAAGACAAGAAGAAGGGGAAGGCCAAGGACTTCACCGGCATGTGCTTCATGGCGGACTCCGTCGACGCCGATGACTCCAGTGAGGTAACTCCATCTTTTGATGTCCTCTCTGCTAGATGCGACACCCTGTTTGAGCAATTAATGAATCAGGATAAGGCTTTAGCTTTCGTCATGGATAGAAATATGGACTTAGATTCACAAATAAATGATTTAAAATTAGAACTTGTGAACGCTAAGGATCTTGATGTTGATGAATGCTCATCTTGCCTTGCCTTACATTCTGAACTGGCTAAATTACAAACTGCTCATGATACTGTCATGCATCAACTTGAAAATGTTAGGACTGAGCTAATTGAAGTCAAATCTGCTTCCTGTGTTAAATGCTTAGATTCTAGTAAGTTGATTGCTTCTAGTCTTGTTGCATCTAGCCCTTGCTCTGCCTGCTTAGAACATGAACGTGAAGTGAAAGATATTTTAGAAGCAGCTAGAGCTAAATATGCCAAGCTTAAGGATAGAATTAATTCTTCCAACTGTGCTTCATGTGAAGCTCTTAAGCTTGAGCTTGTTGTTTATAAGGAGAAACAGTCCAAAACTGTCAAAGCCAAAACTTGTGATTCATGTGTTAACTGTAAAAAGGAAATTGCTTACCTTAATGATACATTAGAAAATATTTCTAAAGGTAAGAAACAGTTAAACATGATTCTTGACAAGTCAAAGACTCCTTATAAGAATCAAGGGTTAGGATACAACTTTGCCCAGGACAAATCTAAAGGTATTCAAATTTTGAAAGATGGCTTAGTTGAATTCAATACCAAACCTGCAAAGATCGTTTTCAAATCTGCAGGCTTTGCCCAACCATCTGTTCAGTCAAAAGGTGCTTCTCCCAGTGGTACCAAGTACCATTGCACCTATTGCAAGAAGGATGGGCATTTAGTTGAGTTTTGCTGGCGTAGGTTGAAAAATGATAAGAAAATTTTTGCTAGAATTTCAACTAATCAACCTAGAGCTTTCTTGAGACATGGTAATCTGAAAAATAATAAACCTGGTTTAGGATTTACTTCACATGTTCATCATCATGCTTCTAGACAGGATAACTCTCATGTTAGAGTAACCATTGCTCAAAACAGAAACTCTTTTAGGATCAAGGATAGCACTTCTGCTTTGCATACTATTTCAGACGCGTGTGTCTCAAGATCGGGTTCCAAAGTCTTGTTTAACTAACCTTGAAGATTGAGACACATCGTTCTTCTGTGCCTTGATTTTCAGGATTACCGCGGAAAGAGGAAGGACACGTGGTTCGTCGACTCCGGCTGTTCACGCCACATGACCGGAGACTCAAAATAGTTCACCTCCTTCACGCGGGCAACAGGTGATGACTTCATCACCTTTGGAGATGATAGACAAGGGCGGATTGAAGGAACGGGATCGATCAGGGTGAACGACAAGTTCATCCTCAAAGACGTCGCCCTTGTGGACAAGCTAAGGTTTAACTTACTTTCTGTCTCTCAACTTCTTGATGATGGCTATGAGACTAGATTTAAGAAGAATGCTTGTCGGGTGCTTGATTCAGCTGGTGAGCTTGTTTTTGGGATTACTAGAGTTGCTAGGATCTTTGGAGCTGATTTTTCTGAATCTCTTGCTGATTCTCTCAAGTGCTTGATTTCATCGTCTTCTTCTGATTTCTGGCTTTGGCATCGTCGTTTGGGGCACATTGGTTTTGATCATCTGATGCGAGTTAGCAACCTTGATCTCATGAGAGGTTTGCCCAAGCTCAAAGTCGTCAAGGATGTCAGATAGCGCCTCAGAGGCATGGCAAGCAAGTTGCCGCCTCACACCCTTCAAAGGACTATGGTCATGACTAACGGACGTGATGCTTGCTTCATATGGATACTGTTGGTCCTGCTAGAGTTCGGTCAGTTGGTGGCAAATGGTACATTCTTGTCATAGTCGATGATTTTTCGAGATACTCTTGGGTGTTCTTTCTTGCTTCGAAGGATGAAGCTTTTGATCATTATCATGATCTTGTTCTTCGTTTGGCTTCTGAACTTTTGGGTGCCTTAAGAGCGATCCGCAGTGACAATGGCACGGAGTTCAAGAATGCCTCTTTTGCTTCTTTTTGTGCTGAGTGTGGAATTGAGCATCAGTTCTCTTCTCCACACGTCCCTCAACAAAATGGCGTTGTGGAAAGAAAGAACAGAACCCTAGTCAAGATGGCTAGGACGATGCTAGATGAGTATAGCACACCGAGGAGGTTTTGGGCCGAAGCTATTTCTACTGCTTGCCATATTGCTAATCGTGTCTTTTTGAGACCGTCTTTGGGCAAGACTACTTATGAGCTTCGGTTTTGTAGAAAACCCTCTGTCTCTCACTTTTGAGTTTTTGGAGCCAAGTGCTTCATTCTCAAGATAGAAAACCTAGATAAATTTGAGTCAAGAACTTTTGATGGTTTATTTCTGGGTTATCCTGCTCATTCGAGGGGTTTTCGGGTCTTTAATGTTGAAACTAACATTGTTTAGGAGACATGCAATGTCACTTTTGATGAGAATAGCCCTGGAGCTAGATCAGATGTTTCAGGTGACTTACAGGTGATAGAGAGCATTTTTGTTGAAGAAGATGAGGATGAGTTCGATGCTGCTCCTTCACCTGCTGCTGATGTTCCTGTCCAAGCTCCAGAACCTGTTACGACTGCTTCACCTCCAATTGAGGCTCCTGCTGCTTCTTCTTCATCAGCAGTACCTGCGAAGGTTGAGGAGATACTATCTCCCCCAGGCGCTCCACTACACATTCAAAGGCAGCACCCTCCGGATCAGATAATTGATAATCTTCATGAGCGAGTCACTCGCTCCAGGTATCATGATCCGAGTCTCTTCTCTCATTCTGCATTTGTTGCTTCTTTTGAACCCCGCGATATATCACATGCTTTATCTAATACTAGCTGGGTCAATGCCATGCATGAGGAGTTAGAGAACATTGAAAGAAATAAAGTCTGGAATCTTGTATAACCTCCTAGTGGTCATAATGTTATAGGAACCCGTTGGGTGTTCAAAAATAAACAAAATGAGGATGGTTCTGTGATTAGAAACAAGGCTAGGTTGGTAGCTCAGGGTTTTAGCCAAGTTGAGGGGTTAGATTTTGATGAAACTTTTGCTCCTGTTGCTAGAATAGAAGCCATTCACATTCTGCTTGCATTTACTGCATCTAAGGGCTTTAGATTGTATCAGATGGATGTTAAGAGTGCCTTTTTGAATGGTTACATAGAGGAGGAAGTATATGTTAGGCAACCCCCGGGCTTTGAGAATCCCAAGTATCCACATCATGTGTTCAAGCTATCCAAAGCCTTGTATGGTCTTAAGCAAGCCTCTAGAGCCTGGTATGATAGGCTTAAGACCTTCTTGCTTAAGAATGATTTTGAAATGGGAAAAGTAGATAAGACTCTTTTCATTCTTAGACATGGCAATGACTTCCAGCTTGTTAAGATATATGTTGATGATATTATCTTTGGTGGTTCCTCTAATGCTCTTGTTTTCAGTTTTTCTGAGACCATGTCCAGGGAATTTGAGATGAGCATGATAGGAGAAATCAATTATTTTCTGGGGCTTCAAATCAAGCAATGCAAGGAAGGGATCTTCATCCATCAGACGAAGTTGTAACATCCCAATTTTTTTCAGAGCTTTAAAAATCATTTAAATAGTTGTAGTGAGAAAATTCACCATTTGGATTTATTTGAATTTAATTTAAAAGCTTAATATTGGACTTTGAGTAACAAAACAATTTAATATGATTAAAATCAACATGAACAAGGGTCAAAACTATTTTATTTGGATTCTATGAGCTTGGATATATTTTCTAGAATTTTCTGGAATTTTTCCAAGTTCATTTGCTATTTTCTATTGCTTATTTGATTTTCTGCTATTTTCAAAAAACGAAAAACCTATTTAAATACCCAAATAGTGTTTGGGCGAAACAAATCCTCGCCCGTTCTTTTCCTCCTCCTCTGCACGGCCCAACCGCCCGCATCAAGACTCTCCTCTCTCAAGACCCTGCCCCACCCGTCAGCTCCTATCCTCTCTCTGTCTTGTGGGCCCTCGCGACCCTTCTTCCTCGCCGCGTTCTTCTCCGCGAGGACGCGCTGCCGCGCCTACACCAAAACCGACATGGGCGGTCAACGCTGAAGCCAGAACGGCGCCTAACCTCCCGTTTTCCACGCAGCGCGCGACGACTCGCGCCCATCGCCGCCATTTAACCCCACCCTTTTCCCTTCTTCTCCGCGGGCATGCGACGGCCGCAACTGCCGCCCACGATCTCCACGCCGCCACGCCGCCGGACCTCCCCGCCTCTATAAAGGCAGCCAGGCGCCCTCGCGTCACCCATCCCAAATCCGCAACCCACTTCTCTCCCTATGTGCTCGTTGGAATCGAGGATTCTCGCCGCCGATATCAAGGTTGAGCTTGATTCCGCCGCCATCAGAGACGCCAGATCCCCACCACCACCACTATCTCCATCGCCGCGGCGCGCGGACTTGGTGTGGCGCCTCGCCGTCGTCGGAGAGCCACCGAGCGCATTCGCCGTCAAGCCGCAACTCGCCGTCACCTTTTTCTCGCCATGGCCGCCTGCCCCTACTCGCCGAGTGGGTGGCGCACTGTAACCCCATCCCTCCTCTCTCTTTTCGCGCGCTCGCCGCCCGCCGCCAAGACGTTGTAGCTCGGTGACCCTTGGTCCTCGCGCGCGCGCCGCCGCCATCGTGGCTTTGCCACGTGCGCCACGCTAGCGACCACCTCGGCGCCCACAGCGTGTCGTCTTGTGTGTGCGCCGCGTCGGTGCTCAGCAGCAGCGCCATGAGGCGCCCACCCCACCCCAGATTCCGAGGCTCGGTCGACCCAGTCTACCGTGAGCCGGGTCACTGACATGTGGGTCCCACATGTCAGTTGATTCTTTAATTCTTTTAATTCCCGGAAAATCCTTCGCTGACATCATGCTGATGCTATTAAGCTATTAATGAAAGTATTTCATTTGAGTTTTCTTGAGCTGTGTTTGTTGGGTTTAATCTATTCCCCTGTCTAGTTCTTCACTCATCTTGTGCTTGCTACCTTATCTAACCTATGGAGCTTCACCAGATGATTCATACTCGTCACACTGCTGCAAGTGGATCCGGCGCCCCAGCGTCCGATGGAAATAATCAAATCCCCGCAGGAACAGTGCCACCCCAAGCACCACCTCTTGACTTGCAGAACTTTGGAGCCTTTATGGCAGCCCAAACGCAGATGATGTACACCATGATGAACCAGATGCAAGCCATGAACAACAACAACAACAACAATCGTCAGGGAGGAGCCCCCATCGCTCAGGGTTATCAGGGACCATCCAAGTTGGCTGAATTCATGAGGACCCGTCCGCCAACTTTCTCTGGCCATGTCTCGCTAGTAGAGGCTGATGATTGGCTTCGTGTAATTGAGAGGAAGCTGCTGATCACCCAATGCAGCGATCATGAGAAAGTTTTGTATGCCACTCATCAGATGGAGGGCATAGATGCTGAGTGGTGGGAGAACTTCTGCGCAGCGCATGAAGCACCGTAGAATATCACCTGGGAAGAATTCTCCGCCGCTTTTCGCCAGTATCATGTACCTGAAGGCATTATAGATCTGAAGAAGGATGAGTTCCGTGCTCTCAAGCAAGGGGCTATGTCAGTGACTGACTACTTGAATAAGTTTTCTCAGCTAGCTCGCTATGCTCCAGAGGATGTCGCTACTGACAGGTCTCGCCAGAGCCGATTCTTGAAGGGTTTGAACTTAGGACTACAAGTCAATCTTCTTGCCCACACCTTTCCGGATTTCCAGGAGTTGATTAACAAGGCGTTGGTCATGGAGGACAAACGCAAGGAGCTGGAGGATCACCGCAAGCGTAGGATGATTCAGCAGGGAAGCCACCAGCCACAACAGCAGAGGGCAAGAGTAGTGCCACAGCAGTTTACTCGCTTCCAGCCGCAGAGTTCATTCAGAACACCTGCACCGCCTTCAGCACCTCGTCCTTTTGTTCAGAATTCTCGCAACCCTACACCAGTCAACCCCACCCCAGGGAACAACAACCGGCAGAATGAACCGAGAGTGTGTTACAATTGCCGTCAGCCAGGGCATTTTGCTAATCAGTGTCCTCAGAAGGGAACTATCACTCCAGTCTGCTTCAACCTTGGAGCAACACCTACCAAGACCCAAAGCAGTAACAACCAAGGAGTTTCTCAGGAACCAACAACCAGAGGAACGCCTACGATGGTTAGAGGTCGTGTTAATCACGCCACTTTGAAGGAGCTCAGAAGCACCAGACGTTGTTGGGTAAGTTCCTAGTAAATTCAAGACCTACTTCGCTTGCTTGATTCTAGAGCTTCAGATTCGCTTGTTTCTCGAAAATTTGCAACTAAGAATAAGTTGGAAGTTATGCCTCTTAAGCGCACTCTGTTAGTCCAAATACCGAGCAGAGCTAAGTTCTAATATGGGTTGTTTAGGGCTAAGTTACTCATAGTCGAGTTGAGTTTCTAGCTAACCTAGTTATTCTAGACACCCAGACCATAGATGTCATCCTTGGCATGGATTGGTTAACCAAGCACAAAGCCGTGCTAGATTGTGGTCGAAGAGCTATTACAATCGAGGATACCAAAGGAAACAAAGTGGAGTTCCTAGCTACCTCAGTGCGTAATGGAGATCTGCTAGTCAATAGCCTGAAGACCGTTGTGTTGGAAGATGTGCCAGTTGTCAAGGAGTATCCAGATGTGTTTCGGAAGAGTTACCAGGAATGCCACCGGATCGTGACATCGAGTTTGTCATTGATCTAGTGCCGTGAACAAAGACCACTCGAAGAGACCTTATCGGATGCCAGCCGATGAGTTAGTAGAAATGAAGAAGCAAATAGAAGAACTTTTGGAGAAAGGTTTTGTGAGGCCTAGTTCGTCGCCATGGGGAGCGCCAGTCTTGTTCGTCAAAAAGAAGGATGGAAGCATGAGAATGTGCATCGACTACCGATCTCTCAATGAAGTCACCATCAAGAATAAGTATCCATTGCCCCGGATAGATGATCTGCTTGATCAAATGAAGGAGCCGAGTGTTCTCAAGATCGACCCGCGATCGAAGTTACCATCGATTGAAGATCTGTCCCAAGGATATACCTAAGACCGCTTTCTCAACGCGGTACGGACATTATGAGTTCTTAGTCATGTCCTTTGGTCTGACTAATGCCCCTGCCTATTTCGTGAACATGATGAATAAGGTATTCATGGAATATTTGGACAAGTTTGTAGTCATATTCATCGATGATATTTTGGTTTACTCCAAGTCAGAAGAAGAGCATGCTGAACATTTGAGATTAATTCTAGAGAAGCTCAGAGAGCATCCGTTGTATGCTAAGTTTAGCAAGTGTGATTTCTGGAAAAAGGAAGTGGATTTTCTTGGTCATGTGATGACAGCTGCAAGAGTAGCCGTTGACCCCTGTAAAGTTAAAACAGTATTACATTGGGAACAGCCCAAGACTGTCACTCAGATTCGCAGTTTCTTGGGATTGGCGGGATACTATCGTCGTTTCATTGAAGGATTTTCATCAATTGCTAAACCTCTTACGCAATTGTTGAAGAAAGAGAAAAAGTTTACCTGGACCCCAGCTTGTGAAGAAAGTTTTCAAGAATTGAAGAAGCGTTTGACTTCATTGATCTCGATTCTCGCCAGATATTTGCAAGGATTTTGATATCTATTGTGATGCTTGGCGTCAAGGATTGGGATGTGTCCCGATGCAAGAAGGAAGAGTCGTCGCTATGCGCCAAGGCGATTAAGGCCGCATGAAGAAAATTACCCTACCCATGATCCGAATTAGCTGTCAGAGTGCATGCTTTGAAGATTTACGCCATTACCTCATCGGTAATGTCATTGCGAGGTATACACAGATCATAAAAGCTTGAAATATATTTTCACTCAGTCAGATCTGAATATGAGACAGAGAAGATGGCTAGAGTTGATAAAGGATTATAATATTGGAATCCATTACTATCCTGGTAAAGCCAATGTCGTTGCAGATGCCTTGAGCCGCAAGAGCCACTGTAATGCTTTGGAACTGAAAGAGCCTTGTTCAGAACTTCAAGAGGAATTCCAGAAGCTGAAGCTAGAAGTAGTATCTGAAGGATTCATGGCAAATTTGGAAGTGTAGTCTACTTTGGAGAAGCAGATTCATGAGGCTCAAATTAAAGACTTCGAGTTCTCCGACATCAAGAAGAAGATGACAGAAGGGAAGTTCAAGGACTTCACAGTGGATGATCAGGACATACTGTGGATCAATGGACATATCTGCGTGCCAGATGTTGATGGATTAAGACAGCTAATTTTGAAGGAGGCCCATGACTCAAAGCATTTGATTCACCCTAGTAGTACTAAGATGTATCAGGATGTTAAGAATAAGTTTTGGTGGCCAAATCTGAAGCGAGATGTCGCAGAGTTCGTTGCCTTGTGCGACGTGTGTCAGAAAGTTAAAGCAGAGCATCAGAGGCCAGCGGGTCTATTGCAACCTTTGAAGATTCCAGAGTGGAAGTGGGAAGAAATCGGAATGGATTTCATTACCAGATTACCCAAGACTCAATCGGGTCATGATTCGATTTGGGTAATAGTGGATCGTTTGACTAAAGTTGCCCATTTCTTGCCAGTCAAAACCATGTACTCGGGAGATCGTCCGCGAGTCAGATATGTCGAGGATTGTCAGTTTGCATGGTGTGCCCAAGAAGATAGTGTCGGATCGAGGATCTCAATTCACCCCCCGATTTTGGCAGAGTTTGCATGAAGTCTTAGGGACTCACCTGAATTTCAAGATCGCGTATCATCCCTGCATGATGGATAGACCGAAAGGGTTAATCGATATTGAAGATATGTTGAGAGCCCGTGTTTCAGCAAATGCTACTCGTTGGGATAAGAGTTTACCGTATGCAGAATTCTCATACAACAACAGTTATCAAGCTAGTTTACAGATGTCGCCGTTTGAAGCTCTGTATGGTCGTCCCTGCAGAACACCGCTGAATTGGTCAGAAACTACTGAACGTACAGTCTTTGGCCCAGATATTATTCAAGAAGCAGAAGAACAAGTGGCTATGATCCGAGAGAGACTAAAGATAGCTCAGTCGAGGCAGAAGAGTTATGCTGATAATCGTCGTCGTGATCTCAGTTTCGAGCCAGAGGATTTTGTTTATCTTCGAGTTACGCCCCTCAGAGGTGTGAAAAGGTTCCATGCCAAAGGGAAGCTTGCCCCTCGGTATATTGGTCCGTTCAAGATTTTGGATCGCCATGGAGAAGTAGCTTATCAGTTGGAGCTACCGCAGTCGCTAGCGGGAGTCCATGATGTCTTTCATGTCTCTCAGCTGAAGAAGTGTCTTCGTGTCTTGGGAAGAACAAGCACTGAGTCAATTGAACTAAAAGAAGATCTCACCTACAAAGAACAAATGGTCAAGATTCTCGATGTCGCAGAATCAGCGGACCGAAGCAAGACGATTGCGTTTTGCAAGGTACAAGTGGAGCCACCACTGAAGGTGAAGCAACGTGGGAGCATGAAGAAGAGTTGAAAGCCGAGTTCCCAGCCTTTTCTCCAGCTAGTCTGAATCTCGGGGTCGAGATTCCTTTAAAGGGGGGAGGTTTGTAACATCCCAATTTTTTTCAGAGCTTTAAAAATCAGTTAAATAGTTGTAGTGAGAAAATTCACCATTTGGATTTATTTGAATTTAATTTAAAAGCTTAATATTGGACTTTGAGTAACAAAACAATTTAATATGATTAAAATCAACATGAACAAGGGTCAAAACTATTTTATTTGGATTATATGAGCTTGGATATATTTTCTAGAATTTTCTGGAATTTTTCCAAGTTCATTTGCTATTTTCTATTGCTTATTTGATTTTCTCGCTATTTTCAAAAAAGATAAACCTATTTAAATACCCAAATAGTGTTTGGGCGAAACCGCCTCGCCCGTTTTTTCCCCTCCTCCCAAGACGGCCCAACCGCCTGCATCAAGACTCCTCCTCTCCTCAAGACCCAAATTTCCACCCGCCGGCTCCTATCCTCTCTCGTCTTGTGGGCCCTCGCGACTTCTTCTCGCCGCGTTCTTCTCATGGCACGACGCGCCAGCGCTTACGCCTAAAATCGCCATGGGCGGTCAACGCCGAAGCCAGAACGGGCGCCTAACCTCCCCGTTCTCTCGCGTGTAGGCAAGACGACTCGCGCCCATCGCCGCCACGAACCCCCCCCTTTTCCCTTCTTCTCCGTGGGCATGCGCGACAAAGCCGCAAACCGCCGCCCACGATCTCCACGCCGCCACGCCGCCGACCTCCGGCCTCTATAAAGGCAGCCCCGGCGCCGCCACCCATCCCAAACCGCAACCCACTTCCCTCTCTCCCACGTGCTCGCCGGAATCGAGGATTCTCGCCGCCGATACCGAAGGTTGAGCTTCGATTCCGCCGCCACCAGAGACGCCAGATCATCACCACCACCACCATCTCCATCGCGCGACGCCGCGGACTTGGTGCAGGCCTCGCCGTCGCCGGAGAGCCACCGAGCGCATCTTCGCCGTCAAGCCACAACTTCGCCGTCGCCTTTTTCTCGCCGAGGGCCGCCCCGTCCTGCCTCGCCGAGTGGGTGAGCGCACTGTAACCCCATCCCTCCTCTCTTTCGCGCGTCGCCGCCCGCCAGCGTTGTAGCTCCGGCGACCCTAGGTCCCCGCGCCGCGCCGCCACCGCCGTGGCTTTGCCACGCTGCGGCGCCACGTTAGCGACCACCTCGGTGCCCGCTGCGCGTCGTCTGTCTCAGTGGAAGGCGCGGCGTCATCCAGCAGGCGCCGCGTGGCGATCCACCGCCCAGATTCCGAGGCTCTAGAGACCGGTCCACTCGTGAGTCGGGTCATTGACATGTGGGTCCCACATGTCGATTGATTCTTTAATTCTTTTAATTCGGAAAATCCTTCACGACGTCATGTGATGTCATGCTTGCATAATATTCTGATTTTTCTATTAAGAAATAATTCGAATTCCAAGAATCCAATTTCTAGGGTTTTCTATAGATTCAAACTTTGAAACCCCATATCTTTTGCATCCTAACTCCAAATCAGCCCATTCAAATTTCTAAATTCGTCTAAAATCAAGATCTACCTAATGGAGCTTTTTTTTTGGAGTTGTTTTGCCTCTGTTATTTATTTATTCTTGTTGTTTGCTTCGTTACGAGTAGACTTCAACGATACATCTGGAAGGTTTGAGGAAGAAGGAGCTTTCCAAGACCAAGACCAGCACCTGAACCTATTCCAAGGCAAGCTATGCCCTTGACCATTTGGCTTCCCAGTTTTATAAAAGTATTTTAATTCAAATTACTGCATCTTAATTCAAGTATTTATTTAAAAGCTTTTGGGTGCAGTAGTTAATTCCAAATTGTTATGCCTTCCTTGTGTAATTGCTATGCCCTGATTCCTTGTCACCCTAGTTGATATTTAGTTGGTAAATATTGTAGCACCAACGTGGGTTGGTTAGTATGAGTAGATTGCTTAGCCATGCCACGACTCATTTATTGTTGTGAAGTTGCAAATTATCAATGACTAAGTGAATATGAAATCTTGAATAACTGTGGTGTACTATGTGTCCTTATGGCATGTGTTACACTTAAACCAACGGGTGGTAAAAGGATTTGGGTGAGGCAAGGGGTGGATATCTGTGTGAAATGGTGGATCGTGTGAATAACAACTGTGTGTCTGTGTGGTTTAGTTAGCATGTGGAAGTCTTGCCTTGGTCAATTAAGGACCTCACCATGTGCGCCATTGAACTGAGCCCCTGCATGCGACCACATGCCTGTTTTGAGACAGGCCTAGCATAGTAAGATAAGGTATCTGAAATGCTTTGTTATGATTAGTGTTAGCTACACTAATTGTATCTTGTGGGTAAAGTGTACAAACTCGCAGAGTGTAATTTAATCTATTGAATATGCGTCATGATCATGGACAATGCTGGGATTTCACACTTGGGGTAGATCTTCATAAAGCTGTGGGAAGGAGCTGTGTGGTTTAAATCATCCAAAGCTATGTGAATAAAATTGTCTAGGTCAGGTGTGTCTTTGTGAAATAAATTGTTAAATTATTATTGTCTATTCGTTTTACTTGTTTTTCAATCTATTATCTCAGATTCAATCGCAAATATTGCATTTCGCAAAAGAGCCACGAATACCTTTCCCTTGTAAAAAGCCAAGATGTATACATTGCATTTACGTGGTGTGGCTTAAGTAGTACGGTGTGTACTCACGCTTGTTTTGACGAATCAAGCGTAAGAGGAGGAGTCTTCACCACTTTCGAGGACGAAGTTTATCGAAGGTGCCCGATCGCGAGGGTCCCGATCCGATCGGTTGTTCGTGGTGAATCGATGGGGTGCCACTACCGCTTTTGTTTAGGTGCTTTATTTCTCTAGTTAGCCTGCGTGGCTTGAATAGATGTAAACTCAATCGTAAGGTCAAACCATTATTTATTAATCAAACTATCGTTTATGCTATTATTCGCTTGTGTGGATCGATATCCACCTTTGTTAACACTGTGTGCACTAGCGTGATCCTGGACTAGTGCATTATACACAGAGGGTCCCGAAGGCTTAAGACCTTCTTGCTTAAGAATGATTTTGAAATGGGAAAAGTAGATAAGACTCTTTTCATTCTTATGCATGGCAATGACTTCCTGCTTGTTAAGATATATGTTGATGATATTATCTTTGGTGGTTCCTCTAATGCTCTTGTTTCCAGTTTTTCTGAGACCATGTCCAGGGAATTTGAGATGAGCATGATAGGAGAAATCAATTATTTTCTGGGGCTTCAAATCAAGCAATGCAAGGAAGGGATCTTCATCCATCAGACGAAGTACACCAAGGATCTACTCAAACGCTTCGACATGGGTGACTGCAAGCCGATCACCACTCCCATGGTGACTTCGACTGCTTTGGATCCAGATGAGGAAGGAGAAGCCGTGGATCAACGCGAGTACCGCAAAGATGGTCGGCTCCTCTCAGATTCGACGGCCTTAAGACCGGACATCCACTTCACGGTCTGCCTCTGCGCGAGGTTTCAGGCATCACCGAGGACTTCACATCGCCAAGCCGTTAAGCGCATCTTCAGGTATTTACACTCTACCCTTTAGTATGGCATTTGGTACTCTTGTTCATCTTCGCTGTCCATTCGGGGGTTTTCAGATTCTGATTTTGCGGGCTGTAGGCTAGATAGGAAGAGCACTTCTGGCACATGTCATTTCTTAGGCACTTCTCTTGTCTCTTGGTCTTCTAGGAAGCAGTCTTCTATTGCACAATCCACTGCTGAAGCTGAATATGTAGCTGCTGCTAGTTGCTATAGTCAGATTTTGTGGATGGTCTCCATACTTAAGGATTTTGGGTTAACTTTTGCTAGTGTTCCTCTTTTCTATGACAACACTTTTGCTATTAACATTGCTAAGAACCCAGTGCAACATTCTAGGACCAAGCACATAGACATTCGCTATCACTTCCTTAGAGATCACGTTGAGAAGGGTGATATTGTGCTGCATTTTGTGGAGTCCGAGGCTCAGTTAGCCGATATCCTCACCAAGCCTTTAGACCCAACAAGGTTTGCCACCTTGAGAAGTGAGTTAGGGGTAATTTATCCCTATGGGTTGGTTTGAGGGGGAGTTGGATCTTTTCTGATCTTTTCTTGTTCTTTTGATCTTTTATTGATCTTATTTTAAACTTGTTGATCTTTTTGATCTTTTTAGGCTTTATGAGCTTTTCTTGCATCTCATTGTATCATATTGCATTCATATGAAAAATTCAAAAAGATGCATTGTAATATAAGCTTTTCGCTTATCTTTTAAAATTGATGAAGCTTTGCTTATTACCCTTTGGAGTTTTAGTGTTTCAAATTCTTGCTCAATGCCATGTCTAGTTCTTTGACTTGCTAGAATTATCATGCTTTCACATGTGTAGCTAAGTCTTTCTTTGTATGAGCTAGAACTTGAAAACAACTTGAACTAAGAAATTAGCAATTTGTGAATTGTTTAGCGATTCTTAATTAGTGCTCCTTTTGTGACATTGGCCTGTCAAAATTGCTTTGTTAGCTCTTGAATCTAGCTTTGACCATTACTTGAGCTTCTTGTGCTTCTGAGAATCTAAAACTGCTCTTGTGGAAAATAAAAAATCAACTTCCAAGATTGTCTTATGCTTAATTTGTGCCAAACTACTCTTACAAGACTGCATGTCAAAGACATGAACTTGGAGATAGTTTGATGATCCAGACGATCTCATGGGGACTGCTTGTCACAACTGACATGAACCTCAAGATTTGTCGCCCTGGTAGAAGCTTAGGAAGAGTTTGTGGATGGCTCCTAGTCCAGGATCTTCTTCACTAAGATATACCTTTAATCAACTTTTGGTCAAAGCTTAGGATGAGTTTGTGGATGGCTCCTAGTCCAGGATCTTGTCACTAAGTTAGACCATTAGTCAACTTCAATATTCATTGCAAATGAAAAACAATTGAAAAATGGGCGTTTGAGAAAATTGAGCAAACCGATTCATTTCAGGACCTGTTTGTCTCTTAATGTGGTCATGGTTAGCTTTTAGATCTCACGTTGACATTTTGACATGGCCAGTATCATTACAGGATTCCTGTTGATGAACTTGCTAGATTTGAAGCTTTGCTTAAAATGCTAAAATTCATTGCTTTATATTGAGCCTTCTTGCTTAGCTTTGTTATATATGTCTTATCATGATCTTGCTAGCACCTTCAGGCTTGATATGTTGTTTGTGCAATTTTAGAAATGCTAGCTTGTTCTTTTTGGGTAATCTCCAAAGCTTCTTGTACTCAACAATTGAAAAATACAAAAAAATTGAAGCCACTCCATTGCATTTCATGCATGCTCCATCTTATGCTTTTTCCTCATTCTGCATTTGTCATCTCTGGACGAGAGGAAGGCGTGATTCCTTGATGACTCCATTGTCAAAGGGGGAGAAGATATGTCAAAAAATGTGTAAAGGGGAGAAGTTGTTTGAAAAAGGGAAGTTATGAAAAGGGGGGAGCTACTTGGAGAAAAATTGAAAATTTGAGGATCATAGTGAGGGAGATTTTCTTATTTGTATTCTTATGGTTTTATTGCCATTTCTGAACTTGAATTGCAATTCTTGATCCTCACAATGATCAAAGGTCATTTCGAACAATTGTTCTTTCATATGGACCTTAAGTGAGTTTTTGACTCCTTTCTGGAATTTGAAGTTTTCATGCTTTCTTTTGCCGTATCTCACTTGCTGATACTATTCTGAAGCCAGCTTGGTCATTTCCTTTGCTTTTTCTTGCATTTGGACCAAGTTGTGCCTTTGAACGAAAACGACGTGTTTTAACTTTTCAAACCTCTAAATTTGCTTTTGTGGAAAATTGCCAATGTGTTCATCAAGAGGGAGATTGTGGATATCATGGGGATATGCCTGAGATCTTAGGATGATGTTACAATTGGCAATATCGTTGACGGTTTGTCGAATCACGTGTTTTCGGCAAAACTCCAAGTCTGTCAGGCCTCTGGCGGTCTGACCGTCCATTGTGGCGGTCACACCGGCCATGCCTGTGTGGTTTTTCTGAAATGGTCGCTGGCGGTCAGACCGGCTAGGGTGGCGGTCAGACCGGCCAGTGGAGAGGTCTGACCGGCTTTGCTTGATTAGTCAAACCGGCTATTGCAATGTTTTTGGATTTTGGAGCTGGGCCAAAAATAGAAGGTGTAGGCAAGTGAGAGGGTTCTTCTGCACTTGGTCTCATAATTTTTGGAGCTTCCAGGCAAAAGTTCTATTGGTTTGAAAATTCCAGTAGGTTTTGGTTTTCCAGGATGGAAATTTGGCTAAGTCTTGGACTAGCGGTGCGTATAAAGGTGAACCATTTGCGCTCACGCGTCCGTCTTGATCTTCTCTTCCAATCCCCTGATTTGATTTCCTCTAAACCAATCTATTTTCATCGCCATTTGCAGAATACCGAGCTCCTCCCAAAAGTCTTCTCTGGCGAGTTGCGCCTTCATCCGATGTCCACCGGCCGAACCGTCTGTGGCGTTGGCTTTGCGTCGTCGTCCTCTATGTCATGGTACCATCCACTTCTTTGAAGATCGCGAGCACCGCCGCCATTAAAGCTCAACCGCGTTAAATCGCGTTCGCTTCCTCGGTGAGTTTTTCCAAAATCCGATCGCACCATTGCGTCCCGGCTCGTCGCTTCCTTTCCATTTTGCCCTTCACCGTCGCTGCGTTGTCTCCGACGCCGCCACCCGTCGCGCTTGCTTATGCATGGTATCTTAGCGTTCATGCTCTGGTCATGGCTGTATGTGTTCGTTTAGATTTCTTTCTCTCTATTCTGTGCTTGCAGCTCCCAGCGCCTATCCTCTGATCGGTTGGTGCGGTGCTTCCCATCTCTGTGCTAAGAATCCAAGCCACTGGTTTGCTTCCGTGTGCCGTCCATCTTGCGTCAAAATCAGCCTCAGTTGAAGCAGTTCATGTTCTGTTGTTGTCGTTCTTCTCTGTTGCTACTTTGGTTTTCCTTCTACCTCTGTGTCATGCTTGTCCCAATTGATCTCTGCCACTTCTTTTTGCCGCCGTCAACCGCGGGCCACCATCTTTGCGCCACAACCGACGGCGTGACCCAGTTTTTTTTCTCGGTTGGTTAGCTCTCTGTTGTCCTTTGCTGCTTGCTGTTCTCTGTTGTAACAGAAGCACGTTCTATGTTGAGTTCTCTGTATTGTTTGGCCCACTGGTCATTCAAACGTTCCAAGCCAAAACAGCATATCTGCTCTCTACCTCTATTCGATTGTTTTCCTGCCGCCATGCACCAAGAACAGACAGCGAGCTCATCTGTTGTGTGCTCTTATTCTCTGTGATTCCCTCTAATTCTTTGTCCCTCTTTGCTGTGCAATCTTATGCCACAGAGCCGCCTCCATGAGACAAAAATCTGCCTAGCTCTATTGAAGCACTCCTGTGTCTCGGTTCTATTGATTCGGTTCTGTAAGTTGTTCTCTGGTCTTCTTTATTGATTCTCTTTTCCTCTATTATATGTAGATCTCAAGTGTAATCTCTCTACCATGTCCTTGTCACTTCTTAACCACCGTGTGCGAACAGCAAGCAGCTCCATCGCCTTCCTCTATCCTGTTAATCCTTCTCTGTGTGTTATGTCCTCTAGCTTTCTCTGTTATTCTTGTTCATTAATTCTTTCAATCCATGAGGAATAGTCCCCATATGTCATGTAAGGAAAACAAATCTATTACACTTACATGTGGGCCCCGCTCACTTTCGCTCTTCTTCTCAGAGTAATCGAGATGTGATCTCCAGATCCAAATCGAGGCAAAGGTTCGGTCACGACCATGTTATGCCACCTCATGGCCACGTTGTTATTCCATCTTATGTGGCATCCACGTCATTGATCTCGTGCACGCCACGTCATCGCCATCTTGCGACCTCATCTTCTCTTTCCACTTATGGCATGCACCGTCATAACCTACGTGGCCTACACCCTGACCTAAACCAAAACCGTATAGATCTAGTTCACCTTGAACCTATTCTATGATCTACGGACCCCGCGTGTCAGTGCATTGTTCCATGAACCCAATCTACCTTGCACCTTAAAACCCTAGATTAGTTCTCTCTCTTGCATGCGGGTCCCGCATGTCAGTCAACTCTTGGTCAAACCCTAGCCATGAGCTTGGTCCACCTTGGACTAGCATATCTCTGTGGACCTGGTCCATAGACCAGTGGCCCACATGTCAACCCCTAATCATATTTTCGGAAATTCATCTCATTTCTGAAATCCATTTATCCAGTTGGTCCCACGTATCATTCACTATCCTTGTTCTCTCTCACTTACCAGTGGACCCCACTTGTAAACCGCCTATTCATTTTATTTTAATCCGAAAGAATATTCTTTAAATATTCTTTTCTATCTCAATTTCATCCTTTCATGTGATTCTTCCGAGAGTCATATCTTTTGGATCCGAACTCCGATTGTGTCCATTCAAATTCCTAAATTCATCTAAAATTCATTATCTACCTTCCAGTACCATTCAATTTCAATTTGGAGTTTATCTGAGTTGTCTTTTTGAATTTAGTTTGTTTTTGCGCTTTCTTTCTCGTTAGACGTTGAAGTCCCGAAATCGTCTGAAGGAGCAAAAGGTCAAGGAGGTAGAAGATCAAAGATAATTAAGATCATCATTGCTAGCAAGGCAAGTTGTACCTTTGATCATATTGAATCCCAGTGTTCTAAAAGTATCTTGATTCAAATTATTGCATTTACTTTAAGTATTTATTTAAATGCTTTTGGGTTTGGTTAATAATCCTTATTGTTATAACATCCTTGTCTAATTGATATGCCATAATCTTTTGTCACCCTAGCTTGGTTATTTAATAGTTGGTATTATTGTAGCACCAACGTGGGTTGGTTAGATGCGAATAGATTGCTTAGCCATGCCACGAATCATGTGCTCATATAAAGTTGCAATTATTAACTGGACTAAGTGACTATGGAACTTTGTGATAATCTGTGTGTACTATGTGCTATTATGGCATGTGTTGCACTTAACCAACTGGGTGGGAAAGGATTTAGACTGAGGCAAGTGGTGGAAACTGTGTGACATGGTGACTATGTGATATGGGAATATGAATCTGTGTGTCAAAATAATCTGTGTGGCTTAGTTAGAAATTGGAAGTCTTGCCTTGGTCAATTAAGGACTTAACTTTGTGCGCCATTGAACTGGGCCTCTCGTACAACCGCATGTCTGTTATGGGACGGCCTAACTTAGTAAGTTATGAATTCTTGACATTGATTGCTCAGGCAATAGGTTAGGCTTAGTGATGGGTGGAGGTGTGTGCTACCAAGTAGTCGTATCGCGAGACGGTTCGCCGCTTCCCTGTCCAGCGTTGTGTGTTGTACCATCCTCTGTGTTAGGGTTGGTATGACGACAAAGCACACTGGGAGTGTCAATGTTGAGATGAAGTTTCGAAAGGTTTTGTTGTGATCGGCTCGATCCGCTTGATTGCATCTTGTGGGTAAAGTGTACAAACTCGCAGAGTGTTAAACAATCTATTGAATAGCGCCATGATCATGGACATGCTCGGGATTTCACACGAGGGTAGATTTTCATAAACTGTGTGGGAAGGGAGCTGTGTGATCTAAATCATATGGCTATGTGAATAATCTGTTTAGGCTGTGTGTGTCTTTGTGAAATCAAATTGTTAAATTATGATTATCTATTTGTTTTACTGTATACTTTCAATCTATTATTTGTATTCAATTGCAAATATTGTATTTCTGCAAAATAACCACAGAATGCCATTCCTTTGGAATAAGCCTGCATGTATAATTGCATTTCTGTGGTATGACTTACGAGTACGGTGTGTACTTACGCTTGCTTTGACGAATCAAGCAGAACTAAAGGAATTGCCAGTCAACAAGGTCTACTTCAAGAATCATGGAGAATTAGGTCACGCACCCCAGCCAATTGCCTGTGGGCATATGGATGGGCTTCAGTGGAGTCATCCTGTTTCATTCCGCTGTAGCTTTTTTGAGCTTTTTGCCTTCTGAGGCATTTAATTGTAAGTTTTGACCTTAAGGTCTTTACTCTGATGTTTATTATATTTGCCTATTTATTAGTTATCTTTATATATGAAATTGATATTTCACTGATGTTGTCACTGTGTGCACTAGCGTGATCCTGGACTAGTGCAGTATACACAGAGGGTCCAGAATTGTATTTGTGGGTCCCGACAACTGTCTTAGATTTGCCCTTGCTGCCTCACTTTGTAGAGGTCGACTTCGTAAGAGTCGATTGAGAAAGAGGTGTAGATGCATCTGATGCACCGGGCCCTTGCCGCGTCAGTGAAGGTAGCTTCGGTGCAGTCAGCTCCCGTGGACTTGGTACCGTTGCAGGACATTCCCTTGAAGTTGACACCGGAGTAGGTAGCTCCAGGCAGATGTCCCCCTTGGGCTACTGGATGAATGTTCCAATGGCTTGCTCTAGAGTCATGACCTCGTCATTTGGGGGAATATGCAGCGGGACGTCCCCGAAATTGGCACAAACACCGTTCACATTCACTTTTGCGAAACCCAGCGTTAGATTTACACCATGCACCAAAGCCCCGACACCAAATGGATAACCTAGCCCCAAGCAGCATCTAGGGCAACAGAGGAATATCTCACTTGGAGATTGCACTTCATAGCCACCTACATAACGATACAAAATTAGCTACTCCAACAGGCCTATCAATGGATCGAGCATTCTAGAGATAATAATTATTACCTGGGTGTCATCAACAGGAAATCTGTCGTCGCCTATTGGGGCAGGGTTAGACGCGTAGCTACTCGGAAGTTTGGGGGGGGGGCTGGCTAGCTAGCATAATAGGGGCAGGGGCTTGCAACTGATTTGGGAGTTGCAATTCCTTAAGTCTTTCCTCAAAGCTCTCCATCTGCCGTTGCGACGCAGCTCTGACGTGATCATCGATCTCACGGGTGATCTCATCTTTGAGGCATTCACGAATCTCCTCTCGTAGCTTTGCATCGCACTCGGCTTTGGCTCTCTTCCTACTCCGGTATGATCCGGAGTCCGCTCGGAACCATTCTGCCCATGTAACATAAACACCAGCGCCTCTCGTGCGACCCAAATGCTCATTGTTTCCTAGGGCCGCGGAGAGTATATCTCTCTCCCTTTCTGTTTGGAATGAGCCTTGGAAAGATAGTACACTCAGCGTTACCTACAATAGCCTGACATGTCATTTCACTTCCTATGAAGTTATAGAGTAATTACAAACTAGGTAGTTCAATATCTTACCAGGCGCTAGGACATTTCCTGGTCTGTGGGGTTTGGAAAGGAGACTTCCCCCATAGACAAGGTACGTAACCTCCCAAATAACCAGTTTCGAGCATGCACATCAGTGATCTCGGGAAATGGCAGGGAGACATTCGAACGGCTTGCCTGCTGGTCCTAATCCCTCTATATCAGGATTTTACCCGCATACCCAGCGGTGCCGAGTCTGTGGGGGTGCTTGTTTTTTTCCTAGAGGGCCGTGTGCGCCGCACTTTCACTCCTAAATTCATCTATCGTCTTCTTCGGAACAAACTCGGCTTAGGACTATTCCAAGAATGGATACTTGTGGAAGGGTGTCAGGTCCTTCTCCACGTAGTTCTTGATAAGTGTGCTCTTGAAGTTCTTCCACGCTTTGCACGCCTGTGGCAACGTGTGTCGTCGCACGGAGTCCTGGTGTTCTTCTGGGATCTCGAATGATCGAAAAATATCCATCAACAGCTCATCTTTCTGTACTTTGGTCAACTCCTTCCACGAATCGTAGGTGACATTGACCCGTTGCCGTGCAACTATTCCAACCGTTCTCTGGAATGCGGCAGCTACTCGGTGAGGATTGATAGGGGTCCCAGACTGATCAACCTCCGTGATGGTATATTGGCCCGTGGGCCTTTTCGGTATTCCTTTTCTTCTACCGCGGTTGGGTATTCCAAAGGATGGTGCATCATCAAACACATGAGACAGCGATGACGAAGAATGAGCGGAAGACATCTTCACAAGAAATAGAAGTTCTGACACACATGAACATATTATCATAAGATGTGTATGGGTATACACACCAATTAATAGTAATTGGGATATGTAGGGAAGACATTAAGACCAATACAATGACATAATTGACATAGACCTGTAAATCCTCTAAGTCATTTAAAAGGAATAATATGCTCAACACAAACATCATGTGAACAAATGAAATCAGTATAAAGCTAAGATTTAACATTTTGATATTGCTATCACATGTAGAGTAAGCATTCCAATTAGAGCTCAAGTTCAAACCCGATTATCAAAACAATTTCAGTACAAGACTATTATCATCACAGAGCATTCATCTCAAGCCTACCACACCACATTGCAATGTATTCCAGTAGTAGTATCAAAACAAATACCATATGAATAACTGACTAGAACAAATACAAATTCCTAAAACAAGTACAATTATCATGAGTCAATCAGGACCAAGACAGATTATTAATAGAAAGAGTGAGGAAAAGGGGCGTCGGGGTCGGCAACTCAGCATTGGTTACCTTTGGGTGTCGAGGAGAAGGATGAGTAGGGAGCAGTACTGGAGCAGCAGGGTGGTGTCGAAGGGGAGGCGCGCCAGGCTCGGGGGAGGGGAGGAGGCGGTGGGCTCGGGGAGGAGGCGCGGCGGGCTAGGGGAAGGAGGCGCGGCGGGCTCGGGGGAGGAGGCGGTGTCGAGGACGGCATTGACGGGCTCGAGGGAGGAGTCACGCCGGGCTTGAGGAGGAGGCGGCATCGAGGACGACGGCGATAGGCTCGGGGGAGGAGGGAGCGAGGAGTTGAGAAACTTAATCGTTTGAGTCGGGGGCGCGGGCAAACCCTAGAGTCCTAATATAAATAGGGATGGACATCACAGACGGTTCTAAAGTAGAACCATCTGTGATATGTGATGTATCACAGACGGTTCCAATCAACAACCGTCTGTGATATATAATCACAGACGGTTTGGTCTACAAACCGTATGTGATATTATTTTATATTGGTTAATCTAGTTCTGTTTATTGGCTAGCCTCAGGAAATGCTAGCCATGCCCTCTGAAACAAGCAGAAAACACAACAAGTACATGTATATACATCCAATTCACATTTATTTCAGAAACAATCACATCCATTTCACAGTACAAATCAATTAACTCAAATGAACTAAAATTAACCATTCATCAGAACATACATATACACACATTAATTGTTCAATTAATCTTTAAAAATTAGCCCTTCATGATGATCGACGCGTATGTAGCTAGTTTCGTCACGTTCTTCTTCCTCGACCCTTATGCCATTTCCGAAAGGAGGTAACTCATCAAATTGATTGTATTCTTCCTCGTCCACTACATTCTCAACTCCGACAATTCTTCTTTTTCCATGAAGAACTACATGGCACTTCTTATTTGCCGGGTCGGTTACATAGAAGACTTGAACAACTTGGTTAGCCAGTATGAATGGTTCGCCTTTGTATTCGACATGTTCGAGGTCCACGGTAGTGACGCCGTACTTGTCGACCTTCACCAGTGGGAGATGGACCCAACGGCACCAAAATAGGGGGATCTTGAAAAGCACGTAGTCGAGCTCCTATATCTCCTCTATTTGCCCATAGTAGGAGCTCCTCAGCCTATCGGTACTGAATGCATCTATGCGGACGCCACTGTTCTGGTTAGTGCTCTTTATATCCTGAGCCTGCGTATAGAATATGTACCCATTTATGTCATATCCTCGCCATATCACAACTATAAATGTTGGCCCTTTTGCCAACTATGTCAGCATATCACTTGACGAGCTCCTAGCGAGTCGCTTCTTCAACCATTGGTTGAACTGTCTATTGTGTTGTCTTGTGATCCAAACATCCGGCCGCTCCGGATTCTGTTGCCGAAGCACGTCCTTGTGCAGATCGATATACGGGGACACTTCAGTCATGTGTTGCAAGACCGTGAAATGGGCTTGAGCATACGCATCCATATCTGGAGTGATTGCTTTCCTTCCGATGGTCCCGATACTCTCGAGCTTCCCCTCATGGCGAGATCGAGGCACACCTATCGGTTCGACCTGAGCCATGTAATTGATGCAGAACTCAATGACCTCTTCGGTTGCATAACCTTCGACGATCTTGCCTCGGCCAAGATTGATTCCGTACATAGGACTTGAGAATTCCCATGAACCTCTCGAGCGGGTACATGCTACGAGGAACACAGTTCCCGACATCTTTATCTCCTCACAATGTGAACAATGAGATGGAGCATGATATCGAAAAGCGATGGAGGGAAATACATCTCAAGATCACATAGAGTCGTCACCACCTCGTCCTGCAGAGCATCTAGTCCTTCGGTATCAATGACCTTCTAAGCAATTGTGTTAAAGAAATAACACAGCCTCGTGATTGTCTCTCGGATCTTGATCGGCAAAATACTTCTAATTGCAATAGGGAGCATTTGTGTCATCAGCACAAGACAATCATGAGACTTCATGCCAATTAACTTCAAATCTTCAATCGAAACAAGTTTCTTCATGTTGGCGGAGTAACTAGATGGAACTTTCACACCATCCAGGCACCAGCACAGTTCAGTTCTCTCGGCCTTAGACAGAGTGTAACAAGCAGGGGGAAGGTACGTTCATCCTTTATCGGTCTTTGTTGGTGCTAACTCAGGTCTGATGTCCATATCAACCAAGTCAAGCCGTGCATTGACACCATCCTTTGTTTTGTCACGAATGTTCAGTAAGAGACCAATCAAGCTATCACATACATTCTTCTCTACGTGCATGACGTCGATGCAGTGGCGAACTTCTAGGTGCTCCCAATAAGGTAAGTCCCAAAATATTGATCTCTTCTTCCACATGTTCTTCTTACGGGTCCTCGATTTACATCCCTTTCCGAGCATAACATCTAAATCCTTAACCATATCATAGACCTCTTTTCCGCTTAAATGCCTTGGAGCTGAACTGTCCTCCTTCTTTCCGTTGAATTGTTTCTTCATCCTGCGGTATGGGTGAGCCCTCCGAAGGAACCTACGATGACTTATGTACACGGTTTTGTGCGAGTAATTCAGCCACACACTCTCAGTATCATCTAAGTAGTGAATACAGGCTTTGGCCCCTTTTGTACTCTGGCCTGACAGATTAGCAAGGGCAGAATAATCATTTATGGTGCAGAACAACAAGGAACATAAAGTGAAGTTCTCTCGTTTGTACGCATCCCATACCTTTACCGCTTCAATCTATAGTATTTTTAGATCTTCCATCAATAGTGCTAGGTACACATCAATATCATTCCCAGGTTGCTTCGGCCCTTGGATAAGTATCGATAGCAAATTATACTTCCACTTCATACACAACCAAGGATGAAGGTTGTAGATACAGAGCGTCACGGGCCAAGTGCTATGTCGGCTGCTCATGTTACTAAAAGGATTCATTCCATCTGTACTCAATCCAAACCTTATATTCCTCAGTTCAGCACCGAAGTCTGCAAACCTCCTATCGATGTTTCTCCACTGGGTGGAATCAGCAGGGTGTCTTAGCTTTCCGTCATTCTTACGCTCCTCTGAGTGCCAATGTAGTAGTTTTGCATTCTTTGGGTTCACAAAAAACAGCTTCAAACAGGGAATTACAGGAAGATAGTACGCCACCTTAGCAGGAGGTCCTTTCTTCACCTCGATTCCCTCATCGTCATCTGATTGATTCTTACGCTTGTATCGGGATGCGTTGCACACCGGACATACATTCATGTTTTTATACTCGTTACGGTAGAGGATACAGTCGTTCGGATATGCATGTATTTTTTCTACTTCCATTCCCAATGGACAAAGAACCTTCTTGGCTTTGTAGGTGGTTTGTGGCAACTTGTTTCCCTCTGAAAGCATGTCTGCTAAGAGACCTAATAGCCCGTGAAACTCTTGTTGGACCAACCGTTGCTTGCCTTCAATTTCAGCAGTTCAAGCACGGATGACAACCTTGTGTATTCCGGCTTGTAGCCCAGGAACAAAGGTTTCTCCGAGTCCTCCATCAAGCCTCGGAATTGAACATACTCCCTCTCATCACAGTTCCCTTCTGCATCACGAGGCATCTGATCTAGATTGTCATCGTGCAACCTATCCGAATCGGAGCCACAATCGACATCACCCGGCGGCATATCGTTGACTTCCTGTATAATATGCTCTTCACCGTGACTGGTCCAACGTGCATAACCCTTTTTGAAACCCCTTCGAATCAAGTGTGCTTCGATCTACGCTCGGTTCTTAAATACCTTCAAATTCTCGCAGTCAATACATGGACAGTACATATATTCCGCCCCCTTATTCAACATATCCTCCTCGGCAGCTCTTGTAAAAGCATGCACACCATTAATGTACTCTTCACTCACACGGTTCTCAGCATACATCCAGCTTCGGTCCATCACACGGTTTGTATTGAAAACCCTAGAAATAAATAAAAGGGTGACTTCGAAAGCATATTTTCTAAGGTTTAATTACGCTTTCCAATAGAGAAAGCATATTTTTCTCTGAACTAAAGGTGGCTTTTTTCATTTTTTCATTTTTCCAGATTTTATTAACTTACATGTGGGCCCTACTTGTTAGTGACTCATTTTTTATTTCATGATTTTATTTATAAAATCTATGGCGGTCCCACATGTCATAGACTTGTTAGTTTATTAACTAAATAATTAAAAACAGTAGGATTTTAAGCTCAAATTGGGTTTAGGGTGACATCGCATGGCGGCGAACCGACGGTGATGTCCTATGGCGGCGCCATGGACTTCACTAGCGATTTCGGCGTAAACGCTTGAAACTACTCAAATTAGAGGATGCTTATGCTCCAGTAGCTCACCTCGATCACGAGGAAGGTGTCAGTGAATTCGGGGAAGGTCTAAGGCGGCTGGTCGTCGATCGGTGAATAGAGGTGACGGCGGCAAGCTCCACGGTGACAATAACTGAAATAGACCACACGAGCGGGCTCAGTAAGGTGAGGCGATACTCAACCGGGCACGGAGTGACGATGGACTCACCGGGCTTGGAGATCTCCCGTGGTTACCGTAGCGCCAGAGATGGAGATTAAGAAGACTCTATTGGGGAGCTATGTACACTGCACCGTCTGTGATGAGTTAATTATCACGGACGGTTTTTAGCAAAAACCGTCTGTGATATGGTAATATCACAGACGGTTTATGTTTAAAACCATCTGTGAAGTATCACAGATGGTTCTGACTAAAAACCATTTGTGATATTGGGTAATATCACAGACGGTTTTTAGTCAGAACCGTCTGTGATATGACCTCTTCACAGGCGGTTTTTTGCGCGGAAAATAACACAGACGGTAGGTAAACAAAAACCGTCTAAGATTGTGTTTAATACAGATGGTTTTGATGAACTGTCTGTGATCAGGCGTCTAGTATTAGCATTTTTGTAGTAGTGTTTATTGTCTACGAGAAACTACACATTTGCAGAGCTAGTCTCGCAGATAATTAAAATTGAAGAATAATTTCCCTGATCATCATGTAAAGTCCACCAAAATGGACAACGCTGGAGAATTTACTTCAAAGGCATTTGATGATTATAGTATGGCAATGGGAATTAAAGTTGAGCATTCTGTACTGCATGTCCACACCTAGAATGGACTAGCAGAGGCATTAATCACAAGGATTAAATTTATTGCTCGACCACCTTTGAAGAATTGTAATTTACGAACTGCATGTTGGGGACACGCAGTCCTTCTCATAGCAACTCTCATCAATTTTAGACCACCGGCATATAACATCCATTCATCTATGCAACTAGCGCAAGGACCAGCACAGAAAATTTCTCATCTTTGAAGATTTGGTTGCAAGGTTTATATACCTATATCACCATCATAGCGAACTGTAATGGACCTTCTTCGAAAGTTTGGGATATACGCTGGTTATGAGACAACATCCATAATCAGGTATTTGGACCCTATGACTGGAGATTTGCATAATGCCCGATTCGCTGATAGTATATTAGATGAGGTTAGTTTTCCGTCATTAGGGAGAAGAAATCAACCCCTTGATGAAAATATCGAGAAATAGAGAAATCCAGAAGATAATTGAAATCCATGCACATGACCCGTGCACTAGTGAAGCAAATAGAGAAGTCCAGAAGATAATTGAAGTCTAGAAGACAATTGAAATCCATAAGATAATTGAAGTCCAGAAGATAATTGATTTGCAAGAATTAGTGAATCAACTGCCTAACCACTTTAGTGATTTGAAGAGCGTGACCAAGTCACATATGTTTGTACACCATGCACCGGAGAGGGTTGAAATACCGATGAAGGTATTCCTAATCCCGTCCTAAGGCCTCTGAAAGGATGAGAACTCCGCCCTCGAATCCAAAGTGGCGGGGACTTTGGTGAAAAAGGATAAGAAGGACTTGACACAGCCGATCACCGAAGTTCCCCAGAACCAGAAGGGGAACCAGTTGAGACCTGGCACGAGTATGGCACCTTTAGAAAATGCATACCAGAATTGAACATCCCCATGAAGGGAGACATCAGCATGGATGTGTGCACACACATCGGAGCTGAAACACTAAAGGGACTTGCCCCCATAACTGAAAGCAGCGGTGAGCAAGTAGAAGCATTAGAAGAATCGCCCCTTGAAGAAATAGCTATAAACTTTGTGACCTCAGGAGAATCTATGAATAAGACAACATCCAATGTCGACATTGAATTTGCAAAGAAAATTGTCACAATCATCGGTCTTGATCCGGAGCCTGTATCGCTCGCTAAATGAAAGAAAAGATCAGATTAAGAAGATTGGAAGAAGGCAGTAGAAGCATAATTATTATCTTTGAATAAAAGAAAGACGTTTGGGCCTATAAGCCATTCGTCTTCCCATGTGCAACCCGTAGGGTATAATTGGGTATTTGTTCGAAAGAGAAATGAAAATAATGAAGTAAAGCAAGGGTTGTTGCATAAGGTTTCACTCAACATCCAGGAGTTGTTTATGAAGAAATCTATTCCCCGGTCATGGGCAGAACCACTCTTTAGATATTTAATCTCAATGGCAGTAAACTTGAAATTAAAAGTGAAATTGATGGATGTGGTAACTACATACCTTTATGGAATATTGGATTCGGACATTTATATGAAGATACCTGAATGTATCCCTATCCCGAACCAAGATAGAGCAAATAGAAATCTGTATAGTGTGAAACTCAGAAAATCACTATACGGACTTAAGCAATCAGACAGGATGTGGTATAATCGCTTGAAACGACTTTCTATGAAAGAAAGGCTACACGAACAATGAGAATAATCCCTGTGTATTTATACGATGATCCCAAGATGGATTTTGTATAATATCAGTGTATGAAGATGATCTGAATATCGTTAGAACCCTGGAAGGTATTTAAGAAAGCAAGCTCTTACCTGGAGTCAGAGTTCAAAATGAAAGATTTGAGTAAAATCAAATGTTGCCTAGGCTTGCAGCTTGAGCATGCCCCTGAAGGGATTTTAGTACATCAGTCAACCTACACTAAGAAAGTGTTAGAAATGTTTGGATTTGAAAGGCATACCCTTCGAAAGTGCCTATGGTCGAAAGGTCCTTGCAGCAAGACAAGGATCCCTATAGACCTAAAGAAGAGGGGGAGAAAGTCCTGGGATCGAAACTCCCATACTTAAGTGCAATAGAAGCACTCATGTACTTAGCAAACTGTACTAGATCGGCCATTGCATTTGCCGTAAACCTACTAGCAAGGTATAGTGCAGAACATACCAAAGGAATTGGCAGATAATGAAGGACATCTTCCGATACCTCCAAGGAAGCAAATAACTTGGTCTGTTCTATAGAAAGAACCAAGACCTAACTATGAATGGCTATGTAGACACTGGATACCTGTAGAACCCGCATACAACCAAATCGCAAACAGGCTATGAACTCCTATGTGGTGGAACTGCAATTTTATGGAAATCGTCTAAGCAGAGTCTTGTATCGACTTCGACGAACCACTAAAAAATAATAGCACTGTACGATGCCTCACGAGTGCTTAGCTTCGGTGGATGATTCACCACATCCAGCAGTCATGTGTATTGAATACCGCGCAAACCCCCACTATTATCTATGAAGATAATGCAGCTTGTGTTGCACAAGTGCAGATGGTTATGTGAAGAATCATCTCACAAAGCATATCAACCCCAAGTTCTTCTATGCTCATGAATTGTAAAAGATGAACGAAACTAAAGTACTGCATACTAAGTCTTGAGAAAATCTTGCAGATTTATTCACTAAATCACTTCTAGCATCTAGCTTTGAAAGGTGCATATGTGGAATTGGAATGATAAGACTTAGAGAAATGCAGAATTCAGGGGGAGAATCTTCACGAACTCATTATTGAAACTTGATAACGAAGATCGAGTACCCAAAGAGTAAATCATGGAGATTAAATGAAATTGGGTGGATTGTACTCTTTTTCCCTTGACGAGTTTTCCTGAAATTTCTCGGCTAAGGTTTTTAATGAGACAATTCATGCAACGCAGCATAACTTGTATCATGAGCTCTTTCTCTAAATTTTTCCCACTAGGTTTTTATGGAGTTTTGATAAGACATGAACATGTCAGATGAGTGGCAAAGGGGGAGTGTTAAGAAACCAGGTCCAGGCCAGAGAGTCCTGGCCCAGGTGGACTCCTCATCCCAAACCCTAGTAGTGTCTCTAGCCTATAAATAGGGGGTGCTATTCATTATAAACGATTGATGAAGGAATAAAGAGAAGCAAGAAACCCTCTATATCTCTGTGTTCAATTTACTATTATGTTCTAGTGTTCTTGCATTGTTCTTACGATTCTATACTTGTCTACGAGGTAATCGTTTGGACTGGACTCGCCAGCGACGGTGCCTCGACACAAACAACCCCTTCTAGATGCTGCGCGTGCCTCCCCTTCCCCTCTTTCCGAGCGCGTGTTCCATTTCGTCGGGTTTTGCCCCAACGGATCGCATCTCCTATCCTGGGTTTCTTGGTCGGTCCCTATATGCAGATGAACATGCATCAAGAGTTAGTTTGTACTTGTTCGTTATTTTACCTTCAAATGATCACTTCATTGAGAGTCTGTTTCATACGACAAGCTTGACAAAAAAAAAAGACCCATATTACATATGTTTTGATAACATACTAATAAGGTTACTTAAATACTGGTAACTATGCAACAACTCTACATGTTACTTGCTAGCACTTTACATATCATTTGCTAGCACCTACTATTGGTGGCTCTGTATTAGTTGTTAGCAACTATTTATACAATGAACTACTAGTTGTGGCTCTACATTAGCTGCTATAGTAACTATATATGTGTTACTTGCCACGTTAGTTGTTAGCTTAGTTCAACATGTTATTACTTGCTAGCTCTATATGTTACTTCCTATAATAGTGGCTAACTCCTACATGTTATTAGTTGCTAGCTCTACATGTTACTTCCAGCAATAGTTGCTAGCTCTACATTAGGGATGGAAAATGATAAAGGATAATCTGTTTTATCCAATATTCGTATCCGAGAAAACGCAAATGTGGTAAGTAAAATCCGCATTCGAATAGTATTCATATCCGTATTCGGTGTTATTCGTATCCGAAAAAAATGGATAGTATTTGTATCTGTATTCGGTGTTATTCGTATCCAGAAAAAAAATGGATAGTATTCGTATCCATATTCGGTGTTATTTGTATCCGGGAAAAAAAACCGGATAGTATCCGAAAAAACAAATACTATCCGGGAAAAACGAATACGAATACTATCCGTTTTTTCTAGGATACGAATCTGAATACTATTTGTTCTACCAAGATTTGTCGCATAAAAGTTGTAGAATATTAGATTTAATCGAATTGAGTACATATTCGATTCAATTCAGATTCGTTATTTACATTGAATTCAGATTCGCTATTCACGACATTCGATTTGTATTCGAGAATGTTCAAATTCATATTCGTATTCGTTTTAAAAATAGGGATTCGTATTCGTATTCGTTTTAAAAAGAATTTTTTTATTTGGTCCTGTAGCGCCACGTAATTGCAAAAATGACCCCTCTTCCACCGTATTTGCAAAATTAGACCCCATACGAGCGCGGAATCGCTAGGGGGCCGACGCGTGTCCCCTTCCGCGGTCCGTGAGCGTGGAAAGAGAGTGACGCCCGTGGGAATTCGGCCGAGCGTAGAACCGAAGTGACGGACGCAGGAGGTACCGGGGCCGGCGTCTTTCCGCGGTCGCCGCGCGAGGAAAATCGCCGTCGCCTTTCCGTGGTCGCCGAGCGCAGGAAGTCGACAACTTTCCACGGTCACTGAGCGCGGAAGCTTTGCTTCCCGTATAGCCCGTGCACGCTACCGCCACGCGCCCGCCTGTGCGCTGCCTCGCCCGTGGACCTTCCGCGCTCGGCCACTGCAGGATCTCGCCGTCCTTCCGCGCTCCTCCCCGCGGAAGGTGACCGCTCCCTCCAGTCCAACGCCCGCGTCGCTACTCCCGCACCGGCGTCCCTTCTGCGCTCCATGACCGCGGAAGAGGACACGCGTCGGCCCCCCAGCGATTCTGTGCTCGTATGGGGTCTAATTTTGCAAATACGGTGGAAGGGGGTCATTTTTGCAATTACGTGGCGTTACAGGGCCAAATCAAAAAAATTCTTTTAAAAATAGGGATTCGTATTCGTAGTCGGGACTATTCGATTCGTATTTGATCCGTTTCCATCCCTACTCTACATGTTATTAGTTGATCTACATGTGTACATTAGTTGCTAGCAACTCCTACATGCTGGTTGCTAGCATCTCTTGATGACAATTGTTAAAGATTTGTGTAATCGATTAGTTACTAGCAACTTTGCATATTACTTGCTAGTAGTGAACACCAAGAGTTGCTATCTGTTTAGTGGTCAAAAAGATTTCTACCTAGACTTGCTAGAGGAGAAATAATATTATCTATATGTCTTCAAAACATATTTGATATACATCTAGTTTTGTTAAGCTCTTTATATAGATCAGAATGGTATAAACGAACACAAATTGGACACTCGATTTAATAGTTGCAATCATTCAAGGAAAAAGCGACGAACAAGTACAAAGCTTTATTTCGTTTGCCTCCCTTCTCATCCGACGGCACACATGGATGGTATCCCACGGTTAGCGCGTGCTTGAGTAAGATCGCACGACTATCGTTGCCCCCGCTTCATCCAACGGCCGCGCAAGTGTGAAAGCGATCGCGCAGGCATTACCGTTTATTGTGTGGCTCGAGGTGGAACTATGGGAGGGGCCAGTCACCGGTGGTGGGCGTGGCAGGGGAACGCGGTACGGGAGAAGCTGAAAAGCGTTGACAAGTACTCCCCCATTCTTTTTTATCTGACAACCTAAAATCTATGCAGTCAAAATTTTCAAAGTTAGGCAACTAATATGTTTAAAACTATATGGATTGGCTACATGAAAACTATACCAATAGATTTGTCGTCAAAAATACTTTCATAATATTATAATTTTATTGGTATGCTTTAATATAAAGTTATAAAAAAGTAACGATCAAAGTCGCATCTCGGAGACCGTAAAAAGTCAAAAACGTCAAATAAAAAAGAACGGAGGGAGTAGTAATTTCTTCTTCCAACCGATCCTATCATCCAGTCTTTGATTTGTCAGAGCAAAATGCTAGTTCAACAATATATGACATTTTGAATATTGATAATATCCAGATTGATTCTAAAAAGGTGACTAAAGGGGCTGGTGAGAAGATTCTCATTAAACTGGGACATAGGTTGGACAACTGGAAGAACAACCTTCTTTCTTCTGGGGGGAGATTCATTTTGATTAACAGCTGCTTAAGTAATCAGCCTTTGTATAATATGGGTTTTTACAGACTGAGCAACCAGATCCATGGAAAGATTGATAGTATTCGCTCCAGATTCTTCTGGCGAGGTAATAGTAACAAGGCTAAATTCCACATGGTCAAATGGGAAGTCGCTTTGTGCCAAGAGACTTTGGGGGCTTAGGGTTTTAAATACCAAGCTTATGAATGACTGCATGCTTAGCAAATGGATTTGGAGAATGAATGGTGCTAAGGATGAGTTGTGGTTTCGTTTACTTAAAGCTAAGTATTTTCCCCATGGTGACTTCAGGGACTCTATTGATCTTAAGGGGTCTCAATTTTGGAATAATCTGAGCAGAGCTAATCGCCTCTATAGCAGGGGTGTTTCCTATCAGGTTGGCAATGGTAAGAGTATCTTTTTCTGGAAGGATGTTTGGATTGAGGATTGCCCACTGTATATTAGGTTTAACAGACTTTTCAATACTTGTGCTGATCCTAACATCAAAATTGCAGAGTGCCTGGTTCATGGTACTTGGGACATTAGGTTTGTGAGGGCCTTTGGGTTGTTAGAAGAGAGCCTTTGGAAGACTCTAAAAGAGCTAATCCAAGGGGTTATTCTGCGTGAGGGCAGTGATAGAGTTATTTGGTGCTTGGATAATTCCAAACAGTTCTCTGTCAAGTCCCTTTATAGACACAGTATTTTTGGGGGTGTTGTTGCTAATAGACTGAAACACATTTGGATTATTAGGATCCCTCTGAAGGTTAAAATTTTCCTTTGGCAATTATTTCTGAATAGACTGCCTACTACTGATCAGATGGCGATGAGAAACTGGAAAGGGGATACTAAATGCTAGCTTTGTGGAGTTCAAGAAGACTCTAACCATGTTTTTTTCAATGTTTAATGTCTAACTTCGTTTGGACCTGCTTCAGAGAAATTTTTCATTGGAAGAGATGCCCCCAGACTTTAGATGATTTTCATCTAGGATGGTTAGAATGCAGGGGTGCTAATGACTATAATCTTGGGTTATTCAGGTTTTGCAACAGATGCATGGACCATTTGGAAATGCAGGAACCGAGGAGCGATTGAGAAGACTTTTGTAAGCAACCTATTGGAGTTGTTTTCAACATTGTGTCCTGCTTGCTATTGGCGTGCCCTCATCCAAAAAATGACCGTAAGAAGCTTGGAATGTCTTTGAGCCGACGTTGGATTGGTGCGCAATTTCAACTGCCTCGACTCTGAAGTTGCTTGTGGTCTTGGCGCTTTATTTTGCCGGACGTTTCGATGCGCCGCATACCCGATCTTTTGTTAGCAGTTTGTAGTGGGGGTTTCTGAGTCTTTAAGGGGTTAGTAGTGACTTGGACTTTATGTTCTGTTCGACGCTTGTTCTTGCTGCTGGAGCTGGTTCTGGCTCACTAAGCCTGTTATTTTTGTAATAGGGTTTTGTTGGTTCTGCTATAGGCTCTGCCCTTTTGTTATGATACGTAGGGGTGTCGGTTGATCTTTCTAGTTTTGTTTGGGCTGGTTGCCTTGTGAACTGGCGACCCCAGTGCTGTCTTTGGTCTGCTACTGTTTGTAAGACCTTTATTCGGCTTTTTATAAAAGTTGGGTGCATTCCCTTCTAAAAAAAAGGTCTGATCACATTTTTTGTATGAATATGATCATAAAATATGTAATTATTTTTTCATAAAAATATGTTCCATGACTAATGTAATGATACTATTTTCACGTGAACAATTCAAATAGTCTTTTTTTTATATATATTAGTAATCAAAGTTAAAGAAGATTAGCTGTACGCTTTATAAAACGCCAGGTATTTCTGAACGGAGTACTACTTTGCATTCGAGATTTCATCCCGGTGACCTGATGATTTCTAGGAGTACAATGCAGTCACAACCGTTTCTGCAAATGCCTTCCTTCAATTTATGTAAAGGGAGACAAACCCAAGTTTCTCGTTAGGAAGCGGTGAGTGATATAATATACTGGCTAGGGTATAATTTGGATAGCGTGCCTTTAGGAACTCATAGCACAGTGCTGCAGAGTTTTGTTCTTGTTCCACCACTGTAGGATAAAAAGAGACAAACTGTTGTATATGCTCTTAGCTAAATTATTTTAAGAAACGACGGTTCAAATGGCCTTGGGCAGTATAGCAAAACAATGTAGTAAATTCGATACTGTATAAACCAATTTGATGCGTTGAATTTTCAGTCGGACGGTTGGCATCCAACTAATGGCAGATTTACAGTCCCGCTGTAGCATCTGGAAGTGCATGATGTATAATTTGACACGAAATTGTGTGAAGAATATCGATTATATATCCAAATTGTAACATCTGGATAGAGATCATCGTCATCACTTTCTCAAATTATTAGTACAAATTTCTAGTCATAATTCAGACGAAACAGAATACGCTAGTCCAATGCAATTCATCATAAACAAAAGAAGTTCCCACGAGTCCCGTCCCATGACGAGAAACGGTTTAGATTCCATTAGTAGCTACAAATTGGCTCTGTACATTCCAATCGTCCTAGACTAGTCATGTACACGAATTGGATTCAGAGCGCAAGCGTGAGATGGTCGAGGCACGCGTCGCCGTCCAGCCGGCGGTAGGGGACGCCGCTCGCGGCGAGCCGGTCCTTGCGCTTCTCCATGAACCGCTGCAGCGACGCCTTCCTCGCCATGGGCAGGTCATCCGCCAGCTCGACGCGCCGGACCGTCCCCTGCGCTGCGGCGGAGGCTCCCGCGGCAGCGAGACGGAGCAGCTCGGCCGCCCTGTCGGCCGGGAAGTCGTCGAGCACCACCACCCGCCCGCCTTAGAAGATGGTCATCTGCGCGTGCGCGGCTCCGCTCGCCGGCGCCAGCGCCGGCCCCGCCTCGTGCTCTTCTTGCGCCGACACGTCCGCCCCCGGCATGAGAGGGAGAGCCGCCTGCCGCGCCTCCGCCGCCGCCGCCACCGCAGCCTTCTTGACGTAGCTGCTGAGCACGCCGCACGCGGCCGCGAACCGGCAGCCCTTGATGCTCTCCACCGCTGCCATTGTTGCCGCTCGACCCCCTCTACGACGCTATGCTCCCTTCACTTCTCTCGGCGTCGGAAATTTGGAATGCCTCGTGGGCTTTGGCTCCGCTTGCTTGGTTTGATGAATTCGATGGCTTCGGAGCTGGGATTGAGTCGGGAGTTGGGTCTTCGATTTATAGTTTTCGCGCGGCAGGTGCGCCCTGTGGAATGTGGAGGGCTCCAAGTTCTTTTTGGTCGTCGTCCTTGGCACGAAGAAAACGTGATGGTTGAGGGAGAATACAGACGGGGACGGCGCGATAATTCTAACGCGGTGGCTGGCTTAAAGGATGGGTGGGCTCCACTCGTCGTGCTGCACGTCGAGTTGCCGACGACTTTTTTTTATTAATTAACCTTTTTATAAATTTTATTTTAAAGGTAATCCGGCAAACTTTATTTTCAATTTATCCTTTTAATCACGCCACCACTCGTAGCGTAACAAAACAATATTGTCACACTAGTCTATATCTGGAGCAAACTTTATTTCTAATTCTAATCCCTTTAGTCAAACCACCACCCGGACATGACAATACAACACTGTCATGCCAGCCTATATCTGGGAGCGAACTTTATTTTCATTTCTAACCCCTTTAGTCACGCATTACTTGTGACGTAACAAAATAACACTGTCACGTTAGTATATATCTGGGCAAGCTCCTGTTACGCCACGACCAGTGGCGTGACAACAAGTGTTATTTAGTGGACTTATCCTATAGTGTGACAATGTTATTTTATCACGCTACATGTGGTGGTGTGATCAAAGATGTCAGAATTAGAAATAAAGTTCGTTAGAGGTTAACTTTAAAATAAAATTTTTAAAAATATTAATTAATAAAAAAAGTTCGTTGCCGACTGAGTGCTCGGTTCCTGTGCGATTATGTCGTGCTCTAAACCTCCAAAGTCCAATGTACTACTCCAGCCAGTTTTATACTAGAACCCGTCTTCAAGTTAATCAGGTTCGTCTTTGCCAATGCTTGTCTTTTTTCTAGGACCTATGTGCTATGCGGCATCTTTCCAAAAGAACAAGCCGTACTCCGTGGAAGTATTTCAGTGATTGTCCGCTATCTAAGTGCGTGAAGGCACAATTTCTGAAAAAACATTGAGAGCCCGATTGTAAGGGGAATTGATAATATACCCTTCACTTAGATGGCTTTAGAGTATATACCTTATACTTTTCACTTAGATGGCTTTATTTCAGATGTAATTGGTAATATATTCATCAGTTATATGGATTCCTGATTAAATACCCGTTTCCAATAAAAATTACCAGATTACCCCCCTCCTTCCTTCCTCTCTTTCTCCTTCAACTCTCTCAAGTCTGCTCCACCTTGTCGTCGCTCCACCCGCCGTGCCTCAGCACGGAGCCTGTCCACTATAGAACTCGATCCAGCCCGGGCCCCTCCCGGTCATAGAGTCTAGGCTCTGGCGGGCGATGGACGACGGCGCGGGGGACTGGCGCGGAGAGCTAGCGGCGGAGTGGCGCGCCGGGGGGCGGCTCGGCGGTGAAGGCGTGGAGGAGGAAGTCAGCCATGTTGGCGCCGGCGAAGGTGACGCTAGAGTCGGAGCCAGGTAGGGCATCGCCGGCACGTAATACCAGCCGAGGAGGAGGGGCAGCGTCGCGGTGACAGTGGATCTTCGTTGCCTCCTCCTGTTCCTCCGGGGGTTCCCCAACCTTCTGCCGCTCTCGTCGCAGATGGCATCCCGGCCACCCAAGGTCCGGATCGATTCCCCGTCTGTAAGAATTTACACTTGCGCTACTAGGTTTTGCTTACCATATCTACAGTTTAGTTTCTGCAAAGAGCGTAAAGCACCGCTCGAACATATGTTCACATTTTCTGCCTTGTTTTCTTCTTCTTTCTAGAGGCGTTTCACATTTCCGATCAGGGGGCTAAGCTGGGTGTGCATATACGAGGTTACCTCTGTTCCTGAAAGATCCACCAGCTACACCAACCTGCCAATTTTACTAGCTAGGCCAAACAGTGTACGCATTTTTGGTGTGCTGATTCATAGCAAAATTAACTAGGGCCAACTGCTTTTGTTGGGTCAGGTTGATAAGAAGCACGTTTAACTTTTTTCTTTTGAGAGAGAAGCGCGTTTAACTTTGGTTTACTTTTGACTATGGGAATGACAAGCAACGAGCTTTCAAACTTGCTACATTGCATTTTCTTTGTATGTACATCGCAAATATTTACTCAATGATTATATACCTTCCTCTCAAAACAAAACAAAAGTTATATACCTCACCGAGACAGCTTTTAGTGAAGAATAAGTGAAATGTTTTATTCAACGCTTGGTATTTGTGGGCCTTAATGTTCTTCTTCCTTTTTGCTTCTTTAATTCAAGGAAATACTACCACGATCGACAAGTCAAGCACGCGTCTTTGGCTTTCGATTCAAAAGTGTGGGTAGTGCATAATCGACCGCCTTGGTAGAACGAAGAGTTTGCTTTCTTAATGATATCTAAGTTGTCTCGGCTTATCGCTTACTTTCAGTGGTTGTGAGGCATCTCAGAACTTTTGTTAGGCCCGCCTTCAAGACACACTTTTGTTGGGCCCGGCCGGTAGGAGGCTTAACAGAATGCAAAGGGTTGGTGAGGTAGCATTAGGATCTAGTAAGGAGTCATGTTAGGGTCGGATCTAATCTTGTATTAGAGTCGGATTCAATTTTTACATTATAAATAAAGTGTATGGAATCCTACAGGACACACACAATTATTCCCAAAAATCTACATGGTATTAGAGTCATCGTGTTCCCATCCACCACCATCGAACCCTAACCCTAAGCGTCGCTTACCTCAGCTGCCACCGCCGCCGTCGTCCATTTCGCCTTGAGCTGCCGCCGCGCCACCTCGGGTCAAGCCTGAGTTGCAGCTGCAATGCGTCACCTCGCGGGTGAGCTTAGGCTGCGCTGCCTCGGATTGGGTGGGGAGGAGGCCGCCGCTTAGGCCAACAAAGCTGCCACCTTAGGTCGCGTCTCCAGTCACCGCCAATGAAGCTGTCGCCTTGCGTCACCGCCACCGAAGCTGTCTCCTCGGGTCGCCGCCACCAAAGCTGCTCGGGTCGCCGCCACCGAAGAGAACCAATCTATTCGGCCAATTGGTTTTGAAGATAAGAATAGGAAAGAGAAAGACGATCGTTTTATTGGGATAAGAAGAGGACAGAGAAAGGAAGAGGGGAACAATAGGTCATCGTGATCTCGTTGAATAATACATGCATGCAATTGTGCAAGGAGTACTAGCGGCAGTGCAGAACGTTGATGCGTGAAGTATTGCCGTGATCGTGGAAGATACGCGCGACATAACTTTGTGGTGAGCGGCATTGCTCCAGCTGATTGAGAAGATGACCCCTGAGGAAATTGAGGCTATTAGGAAGGAAGGAAGAAGAAGCCACAATGAGGACGGTAGAAGAGAAGAGGAAGACAGTTGTTGAGACTACTTCCCTGCTTCTCATGCAAGGTGACATTGGAAGAATATTACAAGACCTCTTCACGACGGGTATGATAGGTTCAAGAGCTATTGCAGGTCATCGAATTAAAGCTAGAGTGATGCTAAATGATGTAAAGTTAGACGGAAGCAAGAATTACCCGAGTTGGTCTAGAAGTGCTCAGCTAATTCTGAGAATGAAGGGGGAGGAGCACTACCTGCGAGGGACCTATATTGAGCCTACAGACAAGGCGAGCATGGATTGGAGGGTGTGGAACACCACTAACTCTGTGGTGGTGGCTTGGTTGCTAACTTCGATGTCTCCATCCATCGCTTGGATGGTCGAGCTGATGCAGAGTGCACCAGCAATGTGGGAAACACTGAGCGGCATGTACTTTAGGGCAAGAAATGTCACAATGATGGTGGAGGTCCAAGGCAAGGTGGAGGCCCTGCAATAGGATGAGAAGAGCGTCTAGGAGTATGCTAGTGAGCTGCAATAGCTATGGGTAGACTTAGATCACTATGATCCACTGCATTTAACATGTGCTAGTGATATTGAGGCTGGTAGGGTGTGGCTTCAACGTAGACATGTTACACATTTTCTAAAGGGATTGAACCCAAAGTTTGAGAGCAGGAGGGCTGCCGTGTTTTACTTGTCAAACTTACCTACTATGGAGCAGGCTATTTCCGCTATGATGCAGGAGGAGATTCAACTATGAGTAATGGGGGACAACAATCCTGTTAGGTCTGCATATGCTATACCTGATGATAGGAAGTGTTACAACTATGGAGTGAGGGGAAATCTGAGTCATGCTTGTCCTTCTAAACGATATATAGAGGCCGAGGTGGAGGTCATGGTGGTCATGGAGGCTGAACTAGAGATTATGAAGGGCGAGGTGGTGGTCGTGGAGGCTGAACTGGAGATTATGAAGGGCGAGGTGGAGGTCGTGGTGGTTGTGGAGGATGAGGTGGAGATTATGGAGGTTGACGAAGGGTCCGAGTTGGCCCCAAAGCTGTCGGGACCCCCGAGTATGCAACCTCGAGACCCTCTGTATATTCTGAACTAGTCTCAGATCAGTAGCTAGCTCACACAGTTGCAACATTGATGTAATCATATCCATACAACAAACTATAGATGAAGCAGACAAATTAATGTTATTTAGTAGCAAAGGGCCTTATGGTCAAGTCTTACAAGGTGTGCCACACAGGGCTTAACATCAAAAGGTAACTTGTAGCGGAGAACAAAACATCTGGTGGAAGCCATCTGACATGCCCACAGGCAATCGAGTGGAGGACGCGACCTAGTTCGCATAGTCTTCGAAGTATTCTTCCTCGTAGAACTTGGTGTTCCCTGGTTCTTCTTGGGTGACTGATCAACAAATGGCGCAAAGCCGTGAGTACTTTAAAGTACCCAGCAAGTCGCAGGCAAATGTATGCAAATAGTATTCATGCAAAGGCTTGATAAGGATAGCTTTATGGCTATTTTGCAGAAAGCAGTATTGATAGTAAATATAGTAACTAGATTGAAAGCACAATTTAAAAGATTAGTACATAAGTAATTGAGTTTCTTTAAATCAACCAGTGAACACCCCGTTCACTTCCTAACCATCAACCAAAATCATCCACACAGATCCAACCAAACCATTCCAATATTTTTATAAAGTCTACCCCTCGTGTGAAATCACCAGGCATTGTCCATAACCGAGGACACGGCTATTCGAATAGTTTTATACTTTGCAGAGGTTGTACAACTTTACCCACATGACACGACTTCTCTAGTTTGTTGGGCATCCGTCGATATCACTGCTCACTACCTTAGGTAAGCAGTCTAGAGCATGTGACAAGGCCTTTACAAAGTTCTGTTTTGATCCGGTTCTACTCGCTAAGGATTCGCCATACCGGCCCCCTCTTCGCCACTTATCAACCTAAATAGAATCGACTCAAAGCATTGCTAATTAGTTGGCCAGATCTATCCCAGTCTAGACATGTGGTCGTACGGTAAGACCTAGATCAATGGCTTTACGAAGTTAAGTCCTTAGTGGTTGTACGGTAAGACCCAGATCAATGGTTTCGAGTGCTTCCAGTCTAATGGATCTCTATTGTGATAATGGTGGAGCCATTGAACAAGCTAAGGAGACTAGATTACATCAAAAGTCCAAACACATACTTCGATGATATCACGTCATTCGTGAGATCGTTGAAAGAGGTGATGTGAAGATATGCAAAGTGCACACGGATTTGAATATTACTGATTCGTTGACAAATCCTCTCCTACAACCTAAGCATGAGATGCACACAAGAGCTATGGGTATTCGATACTTGTATGATTGACTCCAGTGCAAGTGGGAGACTGTTGGTGATATGCCCTAGAGGCAATCATAGATATGATTGTATCATGTCTATGTTTATGAGCTATTGAATAAATATTATTATGTTCCTTGAATGAATCATTAGTTATAAAGATTAACAAGTATGTGACTTGTTGGTGAATCTCTTCAACTTATATAATGTCATTCTAAATGTTTCTCTAGTCGGATGTCACTCGTCGGAACACCAGTAACTCTACAACCAGCAAATGTATTGATTGATGACCATGTTTCACTGGTCATGGATATAGGGATATCGAATCAATAATGTGAACACATGTTAGAGAACATGGTGTTGGATTGACCCACCTTGAGATACTATTGAGATTGTTATGATTCTATGTGTCATCAGTTGGTCTCAAGCAATGATGATGTATAATCCTTAGACCTGAGATCAGCATGATTTCCTACATGTGTAATAGTACACTTAGGGTTTGTCAAACGCTACTCGTAACTGGGTAGTTATAAAGGTAGTTTTCGGGTATGCTATGAAATATGCGGAGGGATGTGACTGGTCGGATATGGGATTTGTCCCTCCTAACATAACAAAAGAGATATCTCTAGCCCCTCGATGTAGTCGGATAAAGAAAGTGCATGGCCATACCACTGGTGGTCGAAGAGTTCGACCACATGAAGTTATCCGACACTTGATCGAGAAAGTATTGAACAGTCCATGGATGACATAATATCTCACCTGGAGTTCAACCAGATATCGTGAGCCAAAAGGAGAAAACACGAGTAGGTCGGTTAGTTCGACTAGATACAAACTGGTCGTATGGAGATACAAACTGATCGTAGAATGGTCAAACATAAGGAGTTGTGAACTGGTAGAGACTAAATACAAACTGGTCGTATAAAGATACGAGCTAGTCATAAGTGATAAGGACCTGGTTATAGATCATATTGCATTAAGGTTCGTCCGATAAAATTTGTGTGTATTCGGGAATCGTTATGTCCTGCTAGGAACCGCTAATGACTCATGGTCATAAAAGGGTTTCCGAGTTACAACCGAATACGCATGAACCTGCAGGGTCACACACTTAATGGGTTTGGAACAAACGTGTTTGGATAGGATCCATCATGTGCTCTATATAAGAGGATGCATGAGGCTATTGGGAAAAACACACGAGAGACACGCGAGTCGCACCACCGACACCCTAGCCACCATCTTCTCAGAGACCCGGTCGTGCGAGTTTGTGCTAGCACACTGGTGTACGATGTTCCTTCCATAGATGTGTGGATACTGCAGAGGCGCTACTACAGTTGCTGTTGCACTCAAGGACGATCCGCGATCTTCACAAGGAACGTTGGAGGTTGCTGGAGGAGACGATCGACTTTGAGGATGTTGGACGATCGACTACGACCACTTCTTCGATGTGCTTTACGTTAGATCAGGCTGCTCCAACTCTTCTTCCGTTGCGCTACGCGTCTAGTAGTAACGATCTGTGATCTTCTACTTGCATGGCTTCCTGGTTTGAGTGGTAGATTTTTGAATTGCTAGCTAGTGTAGCCTACTTGTATCCCTTCATGACCGTGTGGCACTGTAGGATGACCGCTAAGTGTTGGGCGATCTATCCAGGCTGTGTGCCGGTCTAACCTGCTGGCTCTTTGATCGCCAAGTTTCAATGGTTTGACCAGTATGGTTTTAGTCTGATCGAGCATGTGTTGTCGGTCTAACCCCCCGATCAATGTATTCCATTAGGGTTTTCTTCTTGAGTTAGCTTGAGCTCCTTAGTGGAGTGGTCAACTGGTCCCTGTGTGAGCGGTCAGACCGATTGAGCCTATAACGGCTAGTTTTTATAGTTGTTGCACTAAGACCGGTCTGACCGGCCATTTGTTGGTGGTCAGACTAGACTCCCCTGTTTTCCAGGCAACTTTCCCCAAACGGCTAGTTTCTTTGTGTGTGGTGTAAATACCCCCTTATGGCTGGTTGAGTGAAGGTGCTTTGTCATTTCCATCTTCCTTGAGCTAAGAGCAAGGCCACTCTCCTAGTGAGCTTGGAGGGGCAAATCCCTGATCTTCTTGTTGCATTGTTCTTGTTTGAATGATTATCTCTGATCTTCATAGCTCCACATAGCTATTGGAGTGAAAGAACATTGAACTCCTTAATATAAAAGAATTTAAAGAGGTCGTCGATTGTGTGTCGCCTATTCAACCCCCTTCTAGTTGCTTCCTCGACAGATTTATCAATTCAATTCCGATACCGACCAAAATGGCCGGAACATGCCATACCACTACGCAAAACGGCACACAGCAGGTTGCATCCTGTACCAACCTCAATTCTGGCCGTTCTGGACAACCCTGGCCATTACGAGCGGAATTGAGCTTACTAGCAATTTAAGATGGAGGAAATCAAGGAGGAAATGGTTAGATCTGAGAAGAAAGCAAGAAATTAGATTTGAGAAGAAAGAAAGAATCAAGAAACCCTAGCCACAAAAGAACAAGAGGGCTTAGCTAGAGGTGAGGCTGCAAAGGTGCTTGCATGGCGACAACTTGCACAAAGAACAGAGGATGGCGGGCAATGGCTCTAACAGAGGCAAGCCGTGGCATGACAACCAAAGACAAAGAGCACCAGCTTGTGCTCTTCCTTCTCGTGTTGTTTTCCTTTTTTTTCCTTTTTTTTGTGGTGGTGGTATTGCTTGCCCTGCTCTGCTTTCTTGTATGTGTGTTTATTCATTTGAGACAAGGACACTTTGGGTCGATGATGCCTAGGGGCCTGGGAAAGTTGAGGCTTGGCTTGTTGGGCCAGCCCAACTTACCCTTTTGATATTTTTTGGCACAAAACCTTATTATATAGCATAATAACTAGAGTTAATACCTACTCACATTTATAAATATATAATTATACGTCGGAATAGACTGGTACCAAAATGATCAATTCCAAAAGCCAAACCGAAATGGTCCCTAGAATGGAATTGACAACTATGCTTCTCGGTTCAACAAAAAACCTAGCCACAACACAGCTAGCTAGCTGAAGTTGGGCACACATTAAACCATTTATGTTAGTCAACTTCTTTCACTTCTTCAAGACTCATATGTATTAATTGACTAGCTAAGTGTCCGTGCGTTGCAACGGATCTCAATTAAATATATGAATAAATCCATTTTACACCCTTGAACTATGGCCCGAGTCCAAAAAACACCTAGAACTACAAAACCATTCACTTTACACCCCCAAATTGTCAAAACCAGATCAAATCACACCCTAGGTTGGTTTCATAGGTGGTTTTAGCCAGGTTGGCAGCCACATCATTAGTTTTGGCTTATGTGGCGTATCTTTCTTCATTCCTCTTCCTTCTCTCCCATTCTCTTTCTTCTCCTCGCGCGCGCCCCTTCAGGTAGGCTTGTCTTCGGCTTCGACCGCCCAGAGGTTCCCCTCCCCATTTCATTCTCGAGGACTCCCATCTGTGGCGAGGGGGTAGGGGGCCTCGACAGTGTCATGGTGAGGCTCAAGCATCCCGAGCTTGGCAGCCTTGGTGAACGTGGGCGAGGAGGCGCTCACCGTGGAGAGCACCGTCGTAGAGTAGGATGAAGGTGGAGCCGGCGACCTTGTAGACGCCCTTCCCCTTGAAGGCTAGCACCATGTAGGTGAGCTCGAGAGTCTCGCCACACTTCAAAAATTAGCCCTTGCGGGTGGGAGTAGGTGCTGGGGCTTACGGAGCAGTAGTCGTGATGGTGAGGAGGCGGCGGCGGTGGTGGAAGGGAAGGTGGCGTTGGAAGGCGGCGTCAGAGAAGGTCGAGAATGCGGCAACCTTCGTCGATCCGAGTCCAACGCGCTCCACGCCACCATCAAGTAGCTCTCCAAGCTTGCTTGCTCCCCCGAAGCATCCACCTATGCGCTCTCCAAGGGGCCTCCTCACTGGTGTGCTCTATGGATACACCGCTGCCTCCAGATGCGAGGTGGCCATCTGGGCGCTCAAGGACCAGCAGCGCCGCAGCCTCCACCGGATCTGGGAGCACGGCGTCGCCTGGAAGCCGCCTTCCCCAGAGGCCAATGCCACCTCCGTCGTCTTCTGCCTCGACCACGGTGGAGAGGTCGAGGCTAACGGTAGGAGCCGGACGGGGGGAGTTGGTGGTGAGCCGGAGGCCAGAGGGGAGCAGTCGGGTACGGGTGTAGGCGGGGAGGGGGGGGGAGTGGCACCAGGGCACGCCACGCCAGAGCCGAGGGCGGTGTGCGGGAGAAAGGAGAGGGCGCAGGGGGCCTGGCGATGGGAGAGGAGGCGCCGGGGAAAGAAATGGAGGAGTGAGGATGGAGGTGAGTAGTGAAGAATGAAATGGGGAGAAGAATCTGGCCAAAGAAGTAGCACGTGGGCGCCACATCAACCAAATAGGTACATGTGGACACCACGTCATCCAAAACCAGGGTGGTTTAGGGCAAGGGGGTGATTTGCTCTGGTTTTAATAACTGAGGGGTGTAAAGTGAACGGTTTTGTAGTTCGGGGAGTTTTTTTGTACTCGGGTCATAGTTGCTATAGTTCAAGGGTGTAAAGTGGACTTATTCTTTAAATGTATATAAGTTTTAAACTTGAAAAACCAATTTGCATAAGGTAATTATCCCTACATTTAAAAGTTGCATGCATAATTTGCATACGATCAACAAAGCCACAGAGTTTTTTTTTGGTCAAAAATCAAGTGTATAACCATTGGATTCGTGGCACAAATGGTAGATAGCGAAGTATTTTTCTGCCAATAGGAAGCTGCCTCTTCTAACCATCACCGGAGTCAACCTCAACAAACCTAGACTCACCACACTTATCACAGTGATCTTTGTCCACATTCTCATTCCTAAATAGCATGCAATGATTTGGACAAACATCTATCTTCTCATATGGCATATTTAGTGCGCTTATCAATTTCTTGGCCTCATACAAGTTAGCGGGCAGTTTGTGACCATCTGGGAGAAGAGTGCTAAACACGCTTAAGAATGCATCAAAGCAAGCAATGCTTGTGCTGAACTGAGACTTGATAGCAAGTAGTCGTGTGATGGCATCTAGTTGGGACATCTGTGTGTGCCCATGAAGTGGTTGACTCCATGACAACATATCAAAGAAAGCCCTTGTTGTAGGCTCCGGTTCTTCCTCAAAGAGTGGCCCATATGCATGACACACATCATCTAGCATGTCTTCTATCCTACTCTCATTGTGGCCGCCATCGTCTGCTTTCTTCCCTTAGCACATCCGATTTGCTATGTTGTGACTTGCCGTGATACACCCACACGGTATAGCTCGCCCTAACCAGATTTTGCACGGTGTGCGATCATTGTTGCCCTCATTTGTGGCCGTGTGTTCGAACAACGAGAACAAGGGCACAACACACCCCGTCCATTACGCCTAGCAAATGCTCGATACACAAAATCTGTCGACTTTTCCATCCATTCTTGGGTACAGTCACCCATCTCTCTACGCCCAGTGTACATCCAACTACGATCCTCAGCCATCCTAGTGTACAAAACATAATGCATATTTTAATCCAGCTTTTATTTATGTCAAAAATTACAACTACAGAGCTAGCTAGAAGCTACCCTATGATGCATGGCTTATATATGTACACTAAAACAGATTGACATGAAGACAATATACATAGCAGAGCTAGCTAGAAGCTACCCTATGATGCATGCCCATATATGTACACTAAAACAGATTGACATGAAGACAATATACATGATCAACGGAGCATAAAAACACTTTCTTTCAATATATATGAATACCTTTATTTATTAACACGTTAATGTAGCATTGTAATGACAAAGATATCAATCCACCATAATGGACAACACAAAAGAAAATAAGCAAACTTTATTTCTTTTTGCACTTATCCATTACCTTACAGTACTTCTTGGAGCTGAGGGAGCCGAGGGAGCTGCGGTGGGGAAGATGGTTGCAGCTGTGTGTCAGTGGAGGCAGTCGGCGAGGGGAGGCGGCAGCACTGTATTGAAAACCATGAGCTATATTAGGACAGAATCGGCACTTAAGCATTGAAATTTAGACAAAACAAAAAAATCGCTACACACAAACTAATTAAGTTTGCACGGGGAATGTGTACGTTGAAAGTGCTACAGAACCAATCGTTGTTTCATGTTTGTCCATATTGATATAGCTCAACAAATTGTACGGCAATATCATTTTCTAGTACTATACCCATTAATAACCCAAAAGGGGAAGAAAATATCAGCTCATGAGTACTTAACTTTCTATCTCTATTCCAATTCCTACTCAAGTGATCTTTTTCCCTAGTCGGCAGAGCAGGGTCGGCCGGCTGGCAGAGCCATGAACCTTAGGCGGCGTCGGTTTGGGGGGGAGAGAGGATTTATGGTGTGTGAGGATGAGGAGAAAGGAACGGAGAAAACGAAGTGACTTGAAGTGTTGTGGCGGTAGAGATGAGGAGATAAGGGAGTCGGACGAGATAACGAAGTGGAGTGGAGAGCGGTTTGGCGTCCCGGCGCATTAGACGCACACGCCCTATCATTACCCTAAAATTAATCGATGATCATATGATGTTAATCTGATCATGCTCGTGTTCGTGCATTCTCATTTGGAATTAATATTTGTCACTCGAGGATTCTGCTTTTTCTCAGCAGATATATATATATATATATATATATATATATATATATATATATATATATATATATATATATATATATATATATATATATATATATATATATATATATATATATATATATATATATAGAGAGAGAGAGAGAGAGAGAGAGAGAGAGAGAGAGAGGTGTAACCCTTCTAGTACGTGAATATGTTATATGTTATATTAGAAGGATATTAAGATGAATATATTTTAGGTTGGCAAACAACAACATTTTGTTTTGTCTTGATATACAACGCATGCTCAACGACTAATTAATACCTATCGCAGCTTGTTGTCAATGAAGGAAAAGGCTCAAGTTAAAAAGGAGGAAGTAAGGCAAATCATACGAGATTCTAGCTCTTCAGATCGCCTCTAAAGCTAGAGCTCATCGACACATTGCAACGGATTGGACCGACTATCACTACGAAAAGGAGATTGGTGAACTACTATGCAAAGGTCCATGATGCATGTGGTGAAGATTGCAAACTTGAAACAACTGCACTTCGGTTTTATTTGCTTAGGAAGCATGGATATCATATATCTCCTGGTAAGGCTTCAAAGCAATATTTACTAGCATAGTATATAAATTGAGATATGCCCTCAGGCATAATTTGCCCAACACATCTGAGATAACAAAGGGACAAGATTAAGGTGCACAATTCATGATGCAGGTACCTAAGGCACATTTATCAGAGGTCTCTTTTTTGTCGTCGTTGCTTTGAAGTATTTCTTTGGCACAATTAAGTACCATAGTATATATTTCATAATGCTTAATAAATTCTGATGCTGCAGATGTATTTTTGAAGTTCATAGATGGGAAAGGACATGTTGAAAGTGATGACATCAAGTGTTTGTTGAGAGTACATGATGCTGCACATCTTAGAATTCATGGGGAAGAGATACTTGATCGTGCTATCATTTCTACAAAGAAACGCCTCCAGTCTATGATCGAACACTTGGAAACAGGTGCGGCAAAAGAAGTGCGATATGCACTAGAAACACCTCTTTTTCGAATGCTTGAAAGAGTTGAAGCAAGGCGCTACATCTCAACATACGAGAACCGACTACACTAAATGAGACCATCCTAGAGTTTGCAAAGTTGGACTTCAATATTTTGCTCAACTTGTATCGCGATGAGCTAAAATCTCTTACGATGTAAAAGCACCACTCTCTAGTATTAGAGTCCAATTTTTAGTACTTATCTACATTATTAGCAAATGTGATGCCATCTCTCGACACATATTTATTTACAGATGGTTGAAAGAAATTAATGTCAACAAACATCTAACTTTGGGCGCGAGATAGGATAGTGGAGATGCACTTTTGGATGCTTGGGTTTTACTTGAGCCTCAAGATTCATGTTCACGAATAATGCTCACAAAGTGATTATAATTGTCTCATTGTTTCATGACTTCGTGACAACTACAAAGACTACGTAAGAAAGCACGATGTTCACGTAGCAATGGAAAGGTCCGTCATACTTTCCTTTTCTATATTACATTATGTATGGTCAAAATAAGTATGTTATTTTATTGATGCAACTACATTTAGCTCTTTGCCTCTTTCACCTTGCTTTACATTGAAGTAAACAAACTAACATGCAAAAATTGAACATACATATCTTAATGAACATTTCAAGCACGGTGATACTCAGAAGGGCGACGGCGTCCGACGAGGGGGCGGCGCTGGCCGGAGGAGGGAGCCGACGGAGGAGGCAACGGGAGGCGGAGTCGAGGCGGCGGGTGACGGGGGCGGAGGAGGAGCCGGGAGGGGGGCGGCGCAAGTGAGGAGGGAGCTGGGAGGCGGAGTCGCCGGGCCGGGAGGAGGTCGGGCGGCAAGGCTCTGGAGGAGGTCGGGCAAGGCCGAGGGAGGTGGGGGAGGAGACGAGGGGAGGCGGGCGGGCGGGCGGGGGCGACGGGGTGACGGCGGCGGTGAGGCGGTGGAGGCGGTGGAGGCGGGAGACGGGAGGAGCGGGCGCCATGGGGATTGGGAGGGAGCAGGCTGGGGGATTGGGAGAGGGAGCGGCCATGGGGTTTTGGGGAACTAACGTTAGAAACGAACAGCGCGCATGTGGGGAAAAAAATGGCGCGACCGGATGTTTTAGCTCCGAGTGTCGACACTCGGGACATTGTTGCTCCGCCAAATTTTCCCGATTGTCCGATTGGACACTGGAAACGATAATTTCGAGTGTTTTATTCTATTACCTAGTGTTTCAGAGGCACTGGGAAGTTCCCAAGTGTATTACCAAACACACTGGAAACTTCGAGCACTCGAAATTAGACGATTCTCGTAGTGAGATACATAGAAACATGATAAAGCCCATGTGGTATGTCATACCATCTATATTGAAATTTGAAATTATAGTATGGTAAATCGTAATTTACTTTGCTTATGTATATATAATTTACCCTTCATAGACAAAGTAGTATATATAAATCATAATTTGAAATGATAAATGATATGAATGGTAAATTCACACATACAAAATATACTGCTAAGTACTAGCATGCGATAATTGGGTCACTGAAATTCAACCTACAGATTGAGAAACAAAAAAAAATCTCCTTAGAAGGAAATTAGAAATAAAAAGAAAAATCATAAAACTCATTGTTCACTGAAATTTGTCTTTTTTTTTCTTTCTCCTGATATATGTCGCATTTTCAATTGAATTTTTGCAAGATACTTGATGATAGAGCTCCATTGGTATCGTTTTCCGAATGGTGAAAGTACCGATAGCATCATTTGAGGTAGGAGCACTGAAAATGCTCTGGGGACAACCACCCGGGATGCTCATTCCAACAGGTGGTAGGGCCGTGAGACTATTCAAGTACCGTGGGAAACTGCCAACTGGGCAAGCTATTTCATAAAGGACTAGAGAACGATGAAATTGTCTGCTGCTAAGTTTTACTATTCCATCCTCCGTGTTGGCCAAGCATAATGCAACCATGCTAGCACACATATATACTCTACTAAATATACTACCTTTAATTGTTCTCGAATAGATGTCCTAAAATGAGTTCAGTCAACATTTTAAACCTTTAACTATTAATATACTTCAACTTACTTAGATTTGCCATATGGAAATGATTATTAGTAGATTTTACATGGAAAGTACTCTGATATCACTTCATATATGATAAGTTTTGCCAACATATATAATGGCATGCATTAGAGACCGTGTTAATGTCCAAAATAACAAGTAAAACATGAATGACAGAGTAACTAGAAAATAAATGTCAAAGTTGCAAATTTGATGGAGAGGTAGAGGTAGAGGTAGAGGTAGCAGGCGAACTGTATTCCAATTGGAGAAAACCTATAAGGTCCAGAACTCAGTAGCCTCAATGGCAATGAGGGTGACCACAAGAGACATGGTGATGGAGAGGTAGAGGTAGAGGTAGAGCCATGGAAAATTTCTGTTGTCGCCGCTGGCCCAGGCTATGGCATTGCAATATAGGTATGCAGCATCATTGCTGTTGATTAGCACCAAGACGGCACCGATGATTATCAGCACAAAGAACATGGACAAGGCAAAGTTGGAGAAGAAAAGGATTGGTTGGGACATCACCACAGGGGCAGCATCCTGGTAGTAGTTCTCGAGGAAGTCGAGCTCTAGCTGAAGAACTTGGAAGGGCCTATGGGCTTTGTCTTTGGGGTCGTCGCCCTCGAGGGTGAGTAGGCCCTTGAGCATTAGCTTGCGTGCCATGACGGAGCCAACCTCCACCATGGGGTAGTGCTCGAACCGGCGGCGCAGCATCTTGAAAAGAGAGAAAGAGAGGCATAAGTCCTCAAGGTACTGCTGCCGCCTTTCGCCGGAGAAGAGCTTTGGTTGCTTGTTGCGTAGCTTCCATATATCTCCTACAGTGACCAGCCTTTTGTCGGAGAAGAGCTTTGGGTCAATGAGGAGATGGACATGCTTCTGTTCATTTTGGTCGCCGTAAGGGACGTGCTGCTTCTTGTGTTCATTCGGGTGGCAAGGGACGCGCCTTCCCACGCCGTAGCCAAACCCATGGGTGGTCGCTATCTTGAGCGGCGCCTCTTTCCTCGTTCGCCTCTTTTCCTTGTCGGGCACAAGGATCTCCTCCCCCATCACCGCGTACTTGCAGTTGGTCATGTCTATGGCGGCGGAATCAGCAGCGCTCGAGTGGTTCACCTCCTCCTCATCATCTAAGACATGCTGCATGTAGCCTGCAATAAGAAGAGGGTTCCTCGCTGTAAGCCAGGAGCGGCTGGCCAACCATGTGTTGACCCCCGTCTGCACCAGCTTCACCAAGCTCAGAGACCAGAGGATGGTAAACATGGCCGCCAACCAATGGCTACCTGGCATGTTGGAGTACATGAGGTAGCCGACCCACAGCAGGCGAGTCGCTTGGTCGGAGTAATCCATCGGCGTGAACCGGCCTATGCCTCTCGAGAAGGAGGAGCCATCGGCCGGCAGCACCATCACGTGAACCTTCTTGCGGATGAGCTCTATGAGGAGCATCCACAGAATCATCACGAGAAGTTCCCGATTTTGACTTTGAGTGTGGGAGAACACATAGGATAGGAGAGGAAGGAACAGCACCAAGGTGGAGCGCAGCAAAATGCGCATGATGGGGTAAAGGTTGTACCGACCAAGGAGAAGGCGCAGGTGAAGCGTGTGCCGGCCGACGAATAGGCGCATGAAGCCAGCGCCGAAGAGGGTGCAGCCGAGGAGCGCCATGAGCACCACCGTGAACGCCATCGCCATTTTCATCATCACTTCTTTCTGGGACTGCGTCGGAGGGGGTGCAGCCGAGGAGCCCTCCGGGGCCATTGTGTAAACCAGATGGCCGCACCATGTCTTGTTGAGGTTCTTCAAACCCTCGGTGATGCTAATTATATCAAAGGACAAGCCCATCCTTGTGTATGCGTGCATGGTGCGCGCTTAATTGCTCTGGCATGCATGCAAACAAATAGACATGCATATATATAGGCATAAGCATGGATGTCGATCGGCAATATCCATCAACAAGATACCTGATCATTCTTTGCTTGCTAAACAATTCAACGGTGCCATCGCAGATATATGCAGGAATGCTGTTCCATCTATCTTTATTTGCATATATATAGGCATCTATTTGCCTTGGCTCTCACTTCGCCTTGATTTAGCTACCAGAGAGCCAAGGCAAGTACTTTTTTTAAAAAAAAAACTGAACGGGCGGGACGACTGCCTATTAATATTAGAGCCAAGGCAAGTATTGGAACACGATGCGCGCTTACTTCCTAAGCAAAAAAGCTTACCCCTTGCCATCTGCGTTGCCATGATTATCTTGTTCTACATGAAAACAAATTGCACGTGCCAATATGTTGTTCTCTTTCCCTTTCCTGCCAATAAACTACATGTGCAAGTGTTGGCGCCGTTCTGAGCTAGCCATTATGCATTTCACGGAGGACACGGTCGGATATGATCATATGACAATGATACTAACAATGTGGACAAATATATGTTTAAACGACAATTTACGAGGGGGCTTCAAGAATTTTTTTTAGAAAATAATCATTATTTTATTCTAAAATACAGTAATATACCTATCTTTTTTTATTTTACAGAAATAATCATCGTCACTCCACCGTTGAGTGACTTGGGTCTAGTCGCTCAACCAATGGGTGATCGATCTAAGTCGCCCAACGGTGCAACGATTACGTGGACTAGTCGCTAACGGTTGGAGAGGCAATCCCCAACTTTCAGCGAAATGCGGTATAACCGCCATCTAGAGTGCGGTACGACGACCGCATCTATGTCAGAGCACAGGAACGGCTAGAATAGAGGCATTAATTACTCTGACATAGCCGTTGAAAATCCCCGTGCGGTACGACCGCCAACCAACATGCGGTACAACCACATCAACCGGTCATACCGCATTGGCGAGCGGTACAACCGATCGTAGGGTTTCCAATTTCACCGAAATGACATGCTCTCTGGAAAATACGTACTTTCTTAGAAAAATCGATACAACCACAGAGCGGTACGACCATTTCTCAAATACGGTATGACCGATTATCAAAGAGAGCTTCTAGCCAAAATGCATCAGTTCTGGTTTTATCAAACCACCAACTAGAAATCGGAACGACCGCAATGCGGTAGTACCGCTCAAAAAGCCAGTCGTACCGCATTAGCGCTCAGTTGGCTGAAGCATTCAAAACTCGGTAATACCGCCAAGTAAAGTGCGGTCATACCACTCCAAGCGATACAATTGCCCGTATAACTTCGGTACTACCGATTTCTGACAAAAGCACTTAAAGCTTTCAAATTCAAATTCAAATGCATGCATGATCCTAAATTGATCCATATGGCACAAGAACATAGTATCAATCTACTAGTCACGATCCCTCTTAATAGTACGGCATTTAACCTACAATCTAGTCTTCCAACCAAATCTCCTAAGACCGGTAAAATAAAAAGGATCCTAGACTACTTGTACCTTGTCTTTAAGCCATGTAGATCTTCATGTTGTTCTTAGGCATGCATCTTTACGTCATCAAGTTTACCAGTGGGACTTAACCTTGTAAATACTCAATAAACACGTTAATCCCATATTCACATATTATCATTAATTACCAAAATAATTTTTAGGGGCCTAGATGCTTTGGGGGGTGGTTTGTGCCGGTCCTTTGAAGGCTAGTGGGTTAAGATCAATGAGTTGAGAGGACTCCTTAGAAGGGCGATGGCCATGGTCCTCATTCTAGTAACCTGGGAACTTTGGAAGGAACGTAACACCAGAATCTTCTGCAATACTTCTTCCTCTTTAACGGACCACCTAACAAAGATAAAAAAGGAAGGAAGAACGTGGTGCCTCGCAGGGGCGAAATGTTTGGAGCAATTCCAAATATGTAATTAAAACCCTATCCTAAAAACATGTTTCTTCTACGGAATTCTACTGCTCTCCTTCTTTATTAATATAATGGGCACCACGCCTACCTTTTTTTTTTTAAAAAAGCCTTTTCCACGTAGGCTCTGTTGCAATAATTTGGAACTGAGTATGCAACAAAAATAATTCACTATCTAGCCAAACTGGGTTCTAACTCAAAAAAATGGAAACAAATTCCTACCTCTTGGCAAAATTCACTGTAAATTGCAAGTCTCATTCTTATACAAAAATGTACTTGAAAAAATAGTATAAAAGTTTGGAACAAAAAATTGAATATGCAACAAATTTGCAGTAAGACACAACATCGATCAGATGAATATACAACAAAATTCCCCACGGATGCAACAACCCATTACAATTAAAACGATGCAACATCTAGCAAACCTACTACAACAGGAAAAAAAAATTCTTGCGCAACAAATATGGAACCCAACCGTAACAAAAAAATCTTATACAATAAAGGAATAAGTCCAGTTTACTCCCTCCAACTATCAGAAAAGTCTGGTTTACCCCTTGAACTTCAAAACCGATTATTTGACCCCCATGAATTTACAAAATCCGATCAATAAACCCCTTAAGCCGGTTTGAAGGAGTGGTTTTGCACCTAGCCCATGTTCTCCTCTTCCTCTCTCTCTCTCTAACCCATGGGCCCTTCCTGTCAGCCGCTACCTCCTCCTTTCACCTGGTTTACAGAACAAAGGAAGTGGCGGCAGTGGTGCAAGCGCTGGTAGCGACGGTGGACGGCGGCGAGAGAGCGGTGGGGAAAAGGAAAAATGAAACCCCAAAGAGGAGATAATGGCTTGGGTGGCAGTGGTGCGGCAAAAACAGCGACGAGGTGGTGGCAATGTCGACGATGGCAGAGGAGCAGCATGGGCTTTTAGCGGCTACAGCGAAACAAAAGCGCCTGATGGGAGCGGAGGTGAGCATTGGCTTGGCGGCAACACAAGGAACACGATGGGTAGCTCGGGATGATCGTAGAAGGCCGGAGGCGGAGAGGAACGTGCGACGACGGTGAGATGATAGGGTGGCAGAGAGAGGAAAAGGAGAGGGGGATCGGAGGAGGATGGCATGGAACACGCGATGACGCGCTCGGGGAGGCGAGGGACTCACTAAGGAGAGAGATCGGGAATGGGCAACTCGGCTGGACTTGGAGACAATGAAGGTGACAGCGATTCAGGGATGCATGGGTGAAAGAAAGGAGAGGAACACGTACAACACGGTGGGGCGAATTCAACAGGGGCGGAGGAACGACCAGATGATGATGGACAGCGGCGGAATGGGCGATGGAGTCCTTCGGCAGTTCGACGACCTCTTCGGCGAAATCCAGCAAGACGAAGGCGAGACCGGCGATGTCTTCTTGGGGCTTCAGAAGAGGAGGACCGGGCAAGATTTTTGATGTGGGCAACACGACTGAAATAGGCTCGGGATGGGAGTATTGAGATGAGGCTGGCGACAAGACTCAGACATGAGAGCCCACAGGTGGAAGAAGCAATGGAGGAAGGAGGAGGCAACAGTTGACAAGCGGGGCCCACGGGTCAGAGAGAGGGAGAAGGAGAAAACAGGCCAGGTGCGCCACGTCACATGCTGATTTGGACAAATACAGCTAAATGTGCAAAACCGCTTCTTCAAACCAGCATGAGGGGTTATTCACTAGATTTCGCAAATTCAGGGGGTTAAATAGCCAGTTTTGAAGTTCAGGGGGGTAAACCAGACTTTTCTGATAGTTGGGGGGAGTAAACTGTACTTATTCCTACAATAAATCTGCGACCCAACTGCAACAAAAATCCTCTTGCTACAACATTTGAAAAGATATGTTGCAACAAAATGAAACACCCCAAGCAAAAAAATTTAGAAAGATGTAACAAATCCATAAAATGATTGTAACAAGGATACCGGAGGAGGAGGGGATCAGGCAAACCCTGCTAATGCTCAAATACAGCTCTATTCCCACACACACATAGGTAGATCGGATGTCATTTCTCCCTTATTGGTCCATCCTTCCTCTGGCAATGCTACCTCTCGGCTTGCTCACCACCATCACCTCTTTGCCACCACGTGGCTGCGATGATGCTTGATTGCACAGTGACTTGATATCAGAGTCTTGGTGGCAGAGCAACTAGCCGGCGCTCAATGAGGTGGATGCCCAGGGATGAATGCATGGTTGGAAGATAAAGTAGGTGCTGGATTTGGAGAGGAAGGTCTAGAAATGGAAGAGAATGAGGAGATTTGGGGGAGGGTCTGGAGATGGGACATAGACAGAGAAGATGAGTGGATGTAGGGGGAATTTGGAGATGGGAAAGAGATAGGACGAGCGGATTTGGGGGAATGTGGAGATGGGAGAGAGAGGATGATGGGATTTTGGGGAGAAAGGTGTGAAGAGAAGAAGTGGATGAGGAAGTGATATGTCCAATGCCATCAGGCGCCTATCCCGTAGCATTATTGTTTATTCTAGGAGATAGAGCGTGCGGGTGCGACCACCTATTTTCCCTTTTCGGACTTGTTTGAATATATTGTGATCCGACCCAATCCATTTAGATTGACTGAAAATTTAATCTAAAATACATTCCAATCTAAAGGGATTGGTTCTAATCCCTCCTTATCCAAACAACCCCTTTTGGATGTCTGCGCGTGCCTCCCCTTCCCTTCTTTCCGAGCGCGTGTTCCATTCCGTCGGGTTTTGCCCCAACGGATCGCATCACCTGTCCCGAGCTTCTTGGTCGGTCCCTGTATGCACATGAACATGCATCAAGAGTTAGTTTGTGCGTGTTTGTTATTTTACCTTGAAATGATCACTTCATTGAGAGTCTGTTTCGCATTCTATTTAATCCATCCATTGCGTTTCATACGACAAGCTTAACAAAAAAGACTCATATTACATATGTTTTGATAACATACTAATAAGGTTACTTAAATACTAGTAACTATGCAACAACTCTACATGTTACTTGCTAGCACTTTACATATCATTTGCTAGCACCTACTATTGGTGGCTCTGTATTAGTTGTTAGCAACTATTTATACAATGAACTACTAGTGGTGGCTCTACATTAGGTGCTATAGTAACTATATATGTTACTTGCCACATTAATTGTTAGCTTAGTTCAACATGTTATTACTTGCTAGCTCTATATGTTACTTCCTATAATAGTGGCTAACTCCTACATGTTATTAGTTGCTAGCTCTACACTACATGTTACTTCTAGCATTAGTTGCTAGCTCTACATGTTATTAGCTGATCTACATGTCTACATTAGTTGCTAGCAACTCCTACATGCTGGTTGCTAGCATCTCTTGATGACAATTGTAAAAGATTTGTGTAATCGATTAGTTACTAGCAACTTTGCATATTACTTGCTAGTAGTGAACACCAAGAGTTGCTATCTCACTTGCTAGCAACTAATGTTTAGCGGTCAAAAAGATTTCTACCTAGACTTGCTAGCGAAGAAAAAAATATTATCAATATGTCTTCAAAACATATTTGATATACGTCTAGTTTTGCTATGCTCTTTATAGGAACAAGTCCATTTTACCCCCCCCCCCCCCCCGAACTATGGACTGAGTCCAAAAAACACCCCGAACTACAAAACCGTTCATTTTACACCCCCCCAATTATCAAAATCAGATCAAATTACACCCTCGCCCTAAACAAACCCGGTTTTGGATGACGTGGCATCCACGTGTAGCTGATTCAGCTAATGTGGAATCCCATATCATCAAATGAGCTGACGTGGCTAGATGAGTCAAGAAATGAAACAAAAAAAATGGGGCCAACGTCAAGCTTGCCAAGGGCGGCATGCGAGGCGTGCCGGCCATCACCGGCGACGGATCAGAGGGAGGGGATCACACACCAGAGGAGCTCGAGGGGCAATGCCACCGGCGACGCCCGACTCCTCTAGGCGCCCATCGATAGCCACACCTGCCAAGCTCACAACACGGCCGCCGTTCATGAAGCGCCGCTCCCGCCTCGTCGACCAAGCCCATCTGTCGGGCGGGATGACCGACGGCGTCAATGGATCGTGATCGCCGATCGCGGCGGTCCATCTCACATGACTCTGGGCGGCGACCTCGACCGCCAGAGCATCGCGCCTCCATGGACTTCGGCGACAACCTCGACGTCTCCATGCTCGACACCAATCGTATGTGTGTTTGGTGTGCGGCAAAGACGAGGTGGAGGCGGAGATGCGGCGGCTGCGGGCCGAGTGAAGCGACGATGGACTTGTCTGCCATGACGTGCAAGGAGTCCATCAACGCGAAGCAGCGCGCCAAGGAGATGCAGCTGATGAAGCTGGAGGAGGCCCTCCAGGCAGAGGAGGCGATGCTAGCGCAGGTCGAGATGGAGAAGGCCAAGTGCTGGGCCGCCATGCTAGCGGCTGAGGCAGTGAAGTGGCTGGCCGACCTGGAGACGCAGCGGTGCCACAACGCCGAGGGTGAGCCATGCCTGTAGGCGCGGCAGCGACACCGGGTGGAAGGACGCTGGGTGCGGGACGGCGTGCTCCTGCCACGGCCACGCGCACGACTCGAGCGTCAGGAAGGTGAAGTTGTCGAACTCGGGCTACCGGAGCAGCGACGTCATGCCCCACATCCTGGGGTCTGTGTCCGGCGGCTGCGAGTAGTCCCACGCGGGCCCCACGAGGACCAGGAGGGCGTGGTGGTGGGTGGCGTGGAGGGGTCGGCGAGCGGGAACGCGGTGGCGCAATGGCGGACTCCTCCGTGTCCTCGCATAGAGCGGCGCGGCCCTCGACACAGCAGAAAGGGATGGAGAGGGTGGAAAAGAAGGTGGGGCAGTGGTATATGGGCCGAAGGCGGCGGAGCCCAAGACGGCCGGAGGCGACCGGGCGAAGAGGTGGCGGCGCTTGGAGAGAGTGGAGAGGAAGAGAGATTTAGGGGAGGAAAAAGCACTCTCTCTCTCTCCGATTAGTGTCTGACCTGTGGGCCATGATGCCACGTAGGCGATAAAACCGGGTGGTTTTGGCCCGATGGGGTAACTTGATCTAGTATTGGTAGTTCAAAGGTGTAAACCAAACGGTATTAGAGTTGTTTTTTGGACTCGGGCCAAAGTTCAGCGGTGTAATATAAACTTGTTCCCTCTTTATATAAATCGGAATGGTACAAACGGAACACAATAGGACACTTGGTTTAATAGACATCGGACACTCGGTTTAATAGACATCGGACACTCGGTTTAATAGATGCAATCATTCAAGGAAAAAACGACGAACAAGTACAAAGCTTTCTCTTGTCTGTCTCCCTTCTCATCCGACGGCTCACATGCATGGTATCCCGCAGTTAGCGTGTGCTTGAGTAAGATCGCACGACTGTCGTTGCCCCCACTTCATCCAACGGCCGCGCAAGTGTGAAAGCGATTGCGCAAACGCGCGACAAGTATGTACGAAGCATTACCGTTTATTGTGTGGCTCAAGGTGGAATTGTGGGAGGGGCCAGTCACCGGTGGCGGGCGTGGCAGGGGAACGCGGTACGGGAGAAGTAGAAAAGCATTAACAAGTAGTAATTTCTGCTTCCAACCGATCCTATCATCCGGTCCTTGCTTTGTCAGAGCAAAATGCTACCCCCTAAGTTCAACAATATATGATATTTTGACTATTGATAAGGTCTGATCACGTTTTTTTATGAATATGATCATAAAAATATGTAATTATTTTTTCATAAAAATATTTTTCATGACTAATGTAATGATATTATTTTTACGTGAAAAATTCAAATAGTTTTTTTAAATATATTAGTAATCAAAGTTAAAAGAGATTAGCCGCACGCTTTCTAAAGCGTCATAAATTTTTGAACGGAGGAGTACTACTTTGCATTCCAGATTTCATCCTGGTGACCTGATGATTTCTAGGAGTACAATGCAGTCACAACCGTTTCTGCAAATGCCTTCCTTCAATTTATGTAAAGGGAGACAAACCCAAGTTTCTCGTTAGCAAGGGGTGAGTGATATAATATACTGGCTAGGGTATAATTTGGATAGCATGCCTTTAGGAATTTATAGCACATTGCCGCAGAGTTTTGTTCTTGTTCCACCACTGTAGGATAAAAAGAAACGATGTTTTAGGGAAGCAAGCGGCGCTTGGTTGCTAGGGGATGGCGTCGATCACACCGCACACAGAGCTCGAACCTGGACGCACGCTCCTTACGGTGAATACTAGAGTTCTTAGTGCATCTTCAATAGTAGTCATCGCAGCAGTCTCTTAACTGATATATCATTTTAAAATCTAGTTGGAGGAGAAAGGATGTGAAAAGTGAGAATATATCATCTGTTATACAAGAGACAAGCTAGATGCACAAGCCATCGCCAATTGTAGTGTGTAAGGAGAGAAGTTGTGTTGAAAATAAATAATTTTATAGATAAATTATTAGATATGTTGTCTGTAGATGAGTTAGAGTCTTTAGAGACAACCCTAAATAACAAACATGACCTTAGCCAAATTGTTTTAAGAAACGACGTTTCAAATGGCCTCGGGCAGTATAGCAAAACTATGTAGTACATTAGATACTGTATAAACCAATTTGATGCGTTGAATTTTCAGTCGGACGGTTGGCATCCAACTAATGGCAGATTTACAGTCCCGCTGTAACATCTGGAAGTGCATGATGTATATAATTTGACACGAAATTGTGTGAAGAATATCGATTATATATCCAAATTGTAACATCTGGATAGAGATCATCGTCATCACTTTCTCAAAGCATTAGTACAAACTAGACATCAACCCGTACATCTGTATGGGCTAGAGATTTTTTTATATTTTAGTTGATTTTATGTGCAAGTTTTATTTAATCAGGTATTCATGTCCGACAACTACTTTAGTTTTTTCTTTTTACTTTATTCTTGGATACTATACTACTTTCTAAAATTTTAATACCCAAAATTACATATATTTAGCTATCATATCTTTCCTCATAATTGTTTTACCTTTTACGATTTATTACTAATTATATGTACGCTTATTATGGATATATATGTTTATGAAATTCGTTAACCCTTTAAATTTAAATTTATTACTAATTCATGTATGCGTGATCAATTTCAGACAGCATGTAGCTTTGGCAAAACCCAATAAGCTGGCAATGTTAAACGCCATCACTTTTCACTGTTTTGCATCGTGTAGAGAGAGTGAGATAGAGGGCAGTACATCACATGCAACTGGGTTGTTTTGTGGCAAAAATAATACAGATTCTTCTAGTGATAACAGTACTAAGTTTTAATAGAGAGATTAGGAAGTTTGATAACTTTTAATAGGAAGTTTTTTTAATGATTTTGTTTTTCAAAATTTAGTTCTAAACTTGAGTAGAATTTCCATGTTTTTAATAGAATTCACTACTTAATAAGATTTTTATATTAGAAAGTTAGAATGGTTAAGATTGGAAAGTTATTTTAATAGAAAATTTTGGATATCAAAGTTGTACAATTTAGACAGAAACTTGTTCAATAGAATGTTTTAGACGGAGTATTTATGTTACTATCTTGAGTACAAAAGTTTTGAACTCAAAAATTACGTACCGTGGATCCATATGCATGGAGGAAGAAACAATGCCTAGTAAAAACAATCACCGCTAAGATTCCATACCGAAGCTAGCCCCTTCTCAGAATCGACACGACCACATAGGAGACATACTATGCATGTAAGAACTCCAACCTTGCAAACTCTTGATGGACAAGGAGACATCTTGCATGCATAAGTCCCGATGTGATAGCGCATTGGATTCTAATTCTTCAATTTACGCTAGTGCGTGGTCGCATAGGACTATCGATTTTGCTAGTACATAGTTGCATAAGACTTGATCTAAGCCATTGATTTATGGTATTATGAAGTTTGGATGATCCAAATCTTCTCTTTTTTGGATTAATGTGAGAATTTCTAGAATTTCTGATTTATGTGGGAATTTCTAGCCTTTTATCCATCTAGAAAGTTCCAAACTTGAGTAGAATTTCCAAGTTTTTAATAGAATTCACTACTTAGTAGGAATTTTTATATTAGAAAGTTACTTGAGAGGAAAGTTTCAAAATTTGAGCCGAAACTTTTACTATTTGAGTAGAATGGTTAAGATTGGAAAGTTATTTTAATAGAAAATTTTGTATTTCAAAGTTGTACAATTTAGACAAAAACTTGTTCGATAGAATGTTTTAGACGGAGTATTTATGTTACTGTCTTGAGTACAAAAGTTTTGAACTAAAAAATTACGTACCATGGATCCATATGCATGGAGGAAGAAACAATGCCTAGTAAAAAACATTCACCGCCAAGATTCCATACCGGAAGCTAGCCCCCTTCCTGTAACCGAACACAGCCACATAGGAGACACACCATGCATGTAAGAACTCCAACCTTGCAAACTCTTGACTGGACATGGGAGACATCTTGCATGCATGAGTCCTGATGTGATAGCGCATTAGATTCTAATTCTTCAATTTCTGCTAGTATGTGGCTGCATAGGACTATCGATTTTTGCTAGTACATAATTGCATAAGACTTGATCTAGGCCATTGATTTATAGTATTATGAAGTTTGGATGATCCAGATCTTCTCTTTTTTGGATTAATGTGAGAATTTCTAGCCTTTTATCCATCTAGAATTAACGTGAGGGTTTCTAGGAGGGCCACTAATTAATATATATAAAAATTTCTAGTCATAATTCAGATTTAAAATGTAATATGCTAGTCCAATCCAATTCATCATAAACAAAAAAGTTCCCACTAATCCCATTAGTAGGTACAAATTTGCTCAGAATCAATCTTCCTATACTAGTCATGTACACGAATCGGATTCAGAGCGCAAGCATGAGATGGTCGAGGCACGCGCCGCCGCCCCGGCCGTATGAGGGACGCCGCCACGGCGAGCTGGCCCTTGCGCTTCTCCATGAACCATCGCAGCGATGCCTTCTCGCCATGGGCAGGTCATCCGCCACTCGGACGCGCCGGACCGTCCCTCGCTGGCTGGGCGGAGGCTCGCGGCGGCCGAGACGCGAGTACGGCCGCCTCGCCACTGGGAAGTCGTCGAGCACCACCACCCACCCGCCGAGAAGATTGTCATCTACGTGTGCTGGCGCTCACGCTACGCCCTGCGCCGCCACCTCTTGCTCTTCTTGCGCCGACACGCCCGCCCGACATGAGAAGGAGAGCTTTCTTCGCGCCTCCGCTCTGCCGCCGCCGCCACCGCAAAGATTCTTGACGAAGCTGCTGAGCATGCCGCGACGCGCCATGTACCGCGCCCTTGATGCTCTCCGCCATTGCCATTGTTGCCGCCGACCCCCTCGACGCTAGGCCGCCGTCGAGGCGCGAGAAGTTTAAGGCGACGACGCTGGTGGCTGAGATGGGCTCCCTGCCTCATGGCCTTGACCTTCTCTGCCGCCACAATCTCCGGTCTCCTTCCCAAACCTTAGCTCTCCCTAGACCACGCTGCCACTGCCAAACCACCGTATTGAGTCACCGATTTGGCCATTCTTCGCTAGGAGGGCCGGCAACGCCGTTAGGCCCTTGGCGAGGCGTCTAGCGAGCCTATTGGGCGGCTACCGGTGAGATCCCATGTGTGTCCATCTATCATTTCGCCGCTACATGCTTGGATTTTGGGTTTTATGATTTGACCTGATCTGTCGTCGTGATTTTTTGGCAGCGTGCAATTCAAGAAGCCGGTTTTGGCCGTAGCGCGACAGGGGCAAGGCAGCTATACTCCAGTAGGAGTAGGTGTGTTTCTTGTATGTTCTTGATTTCATTTAGCTTCTGCTAATTGAGAAGAACCTTTCTCCTTCTTGGACTTGTGGGCGAATGTAGAAGTTTCCAACCATGGTGAAGGACTGCGCCTACCAAAGACAAGTGATATCTTGGTTCATTTGGTCCAAGAATGAGATGAAGAGCTAGATTTTGATGATTTCATTGTGATTTCTGGTGCTTTGGTCTTCATGCAGTAGGAGAAAGGAGCCTGCAATGAATGGTTCAAATTTGAGTGACATCGATTCGGGGTAAGTGTTTATGAGTTGTGTAATTGCAGTACTACGCAAGCTTTTGTAGTTATGGAATGTGTGTTTGTCTAAATGGATTTGTGTTGTGTAATTGCGGCGACGACCGGTGTCGGTGAAGGGGAAGCTGAGTGGCCATCGCGGGTGTCCCAGGGAGCAGGGACCGGTGGCGAGGGAAGCTACCGACGACTGTGTTCTTGGGGATCTAAGGAGGGAAGACGGAGAGGCTGCAGAATGCGGGCCAGCGAGGAACGGGCCCTGTTGGCAGGAGAGTGAGTAGTGTGGCCATCGGGTGAGGGAGGCGGCGTGCGGCGTCTGACGGGAGCAAAGTAGTCGTGAGCTTGCTTCACTGGTTGGGATGTGGCTGCGAGAGGCATCAATAGTCGCTTTGCAAACAAGAAGGAGAGTTCTCCTCTAAAGGCAATTGATTTTAGGCTATCCGTGTTCTTTAGGCTCGGTATGCTCTGCAGACAACCGATGCTCAATCACGTACCTCTGCAATAAATGGAATTTGTTTAGTGCATGAAATAAGCAAGCAAAGTGTAAATGTAATTGCCCTTTGTATTTTGCTTCATTTCGCCCCCGCAAAATGGAGCTAAATTTGTTGATACTGATTTTATTGAAATACGATAGTATTATTTGGGCAAAACTGAATGCTTGTTCATTACTAATGATAGCTTCTATATGCAGGTTAGCGGTTTACTGAAATTGTAGGTAGTCCATACTACATGGCCCCAGAGGTTTTAAAGCGAAATTGTGGCCCCGAAGTTGATGTTTGGAGTTCAGGAGTGATACTTTACATACTTCTTTGTGGTGTGCCACCATTTTGGGCAGGTACTTTCCTTGTCTAGATCGCATGTATGTTGCGGGAAGTTATAGAGCACCATGGTGATTACAAATTCCTATGATGTTGTGTAGAAACTGAACAGGGAGTAGCGCAGGCAATTATACGATCTGTAGTAGATTTCAAGATACCCTTGGCCCGGAGTATCTGAGCCTGCTAAAGATCTTGTCAAGCAGATGTGGATCCAAATCCAACCACTGCCACTCGCAAAGACAAGTACTTGGTAAGTATTACCCGTCCTAATGCATAACAAAGATCTCTCACTTCAATATTGAATTGAATCTTATGTTGGGAGGTGCGGAATTATATATTAGCCTTGATATGATGAATAATGAACTCACATGATTATGAGCAAATTAAAAATTAGCCAAGGGCTATTTCTCATTCAGAAGAATTGCATAGGACAAATCCTAGATAATTTTAGTTCTCTATGCGTAAAAGAATTAATTTAGGTAGTTATTCTATTTTATGCCTGTGTTTTTCATCCGAATGTTGTTCCAAGTTCATCACCATCCCGCCAATTGCGCTGCCTCAAATAATTTTCTTTTTCATTTTCCGACGATGTTGATTACATGAGCGAGAACATGCATGGTTACACGATTCCAAAAGATGCCCGACATTCCTCTGGGGATCTTGTCCAGTGAAATTGCAGGCGATTTGTCGCAATGAACAAGTTAAAGAAGAAAGGCCTCGTGGTAAGACTTATTGCATGGTGGTTCCAAAGTACACCAGTATCCTTATTTAACAAAAACTTCTACATAGAACTGATGACACAAAAGGTGCATTCTAATTACTAGACGAGTAGATGGATTTCTTTAGTTAACTTATTTTATGCTTTAACCTTTGCAGGTGATTGCTAAACATTTATCTTCAGAGGAAGTAGCTGACATAAAGCAAATGTTTGATAACATGGATGTGAATAAGAATGGCAAACTAACCTCTGAGGAGTTTAAGGCCGGCCTCCGCAAACTTGGAAACAAAATGCCCGATGCAGATCTTCAGATATTGATGGATGCTGTGAGTTACTAAACAAAAGTGGTCTACACTACAGAAATTTGTTTATTTTACTCAAGAGATGTTTATGTTACTTACACTGCTTTGCAGGCTGACGTTGATAAAAATGGCACCCTAGATTATGGAGAATTTGTTGCTGTGTCTATCCATGTGAGAAAAATAGGCAATGATGAACATATCCAAAAGGCTTTCGCATACTTTGACAAACATCGGAGTGGGTACATAGAAATTGAAGAGCTTAGAGAGGCTTTGAGTGATGAATTGGAGGAAAATGATGAAGGCATTATCAATGGCATCATCCATGATGTGGATACAGATAAGGTCCGCTCAATCTTACCTTCACAGCCCACAAAATTCTACATCATTTTTCTTGGAACATATGCTAATGATTAAACTATCAGAAACGATGATGAAAGCAAGCTACTGGTGAATACTGCTTTGAATATTAGTTTCTGGAATAGTGCCACATGCATGACCACACGGCGTTTAGGATTCAAATGTTGCCACCTGCAAGGCATGGTTTTATTTAAGGGGTTCCCTTTATTTAACTGAAGTACCGGTGATTGTCATCATTGCAACTGTAATGTCATAAAATCAAAGGCATACCAACCAGATAGACAAGAACAATACTAGACAAGAATAGTATGAAATAGATGACATACCAGACAGTCAACTACAACACAATTGGATATGATGTGATGCAATTTATAGTTGAAAGTAGCAATGTATGACTTGTTCAATTTCCCCCTCCATACAAGACTAATTGGCAGGGTCAATCCTAACAACAAGGTCTGACATGGTATTTGGATTTCTCAGGATGGGAAAATAAGTTACGACGAGTTTTCCGCCATGATGAAGGCTGGAATGAACTGGAGGAAGGCATCTAGGTTGTACTCAAGGCAGAGGTTCAGCAAATCTCAGCCTGAAGCTTCAAAAGGATGGATCCATCAGCGACGATGTGCGGTAGACTGAAGAGAAAAAGAGTGATGCTGATATCTTGAGTGTGGGTGGGTATCGAGTGTTCTTTGCTTTGTTTTGCTGTGCCAATTTGATCGTCGGTTTTTTCAACTCTTCCTTTCACACAGTATTAACTCTGATTCTTGGCTTTGTAAAGATAGTGTTTGTGTTGGTATGCACTAGCGATTCAGCAGCATGTACGCAAACGAGGGCTGCAACGAGGCAACGCACATTTGTTATTCCGTGGCAACGCACAGGCACCCTACTAGTAATTGATAATATATTCATCACTTATATGGATTCCTGATTAAATACCCGTTTCCAATAAAAATTACCAGATTACCCCCTCCTTCCTTATTACCCCCTCCTTCCTTCCTCTCTTTCTCCTCCTACTCTCTCTCAACTCTGCTCCACCTTGCCGTTGCCCCACCCGCCATGCCTCAGCACGGAGCCTGTCCACTATAGAACTCGATCCAGCCCGGGCCCCTCCCGGTCATAGAGTCTAGGCTCTGGCGGGCGATGGATGATGGCTGGGATCGGCGCGAGAGTCTGGCGGAGTGGCGCGCCAGGGGGCGGCTCGGCGGTGAAGGCGTGGAGGAGGAAGTCAGCCATGTTGGCGCCGGTGAAGGTGACGCCAGAGTCGGAGCCAGGTAGGGCATCACCGGCATGTAATACCAGCCGAGGAGGAGGGGCAGCGTCGCGGCGACGGTGGATCTTCGTTGCCTCCTCCTGTTCCTCCGGGGGTTCCCCAACCTTCCGCCGCTCTCGTCGCAGATGGCATCCCGGCCGGCCATGGTCCGGATCGATTCCCCATTTGTAAGAATTTACACTTGCGCTACTAGGTTTTGCTTACCATATCTGCAGTTTAGTTTCTGCAAAGAGCATAAAGCACCGCTCAAACATATGTTCACATTTTCTGCCTTGTTTTCTTCTTCTTTCTAGAGGCGTTTCACATTTCTGATCAGGGGGCTAAGCTGGGTGTGCATATATGAGGTTACCTCTGTTCCTGAAAGATCCACCAGCTGCACCAACCTGCCAATTTTACTAGGCAAAACAGTGTACACATTTTTGGTGTGCTGATTCATAGCAAAATTAACTAGGGCCAACTGCTTTTGTTGGGTCAGGTTGATAAGAAGCACGTTTAATTTTTTCTTTTGAGAGAGAAGCACGTTTAACTTGGGTTTAGTTTTGACTATGGGAATGACAAGCAAGGAGCTTTCAAACTTGCTGCATTGCATTTTCTTTGTATGTACACTCCAGTCATTTACTCAACAGTTATACACCTTCCTCTCAAAACAAAACAAAAGTTATATACCTCACCAGAGACAGTTTCAACTGAAGAATAAGTGAAATGTTTTATTCAACGTTTGGTATTTGTGGGCCTTAATGTTCTTCTTCATTTTTGCTTCTTTAATTCGAAGGGAAATACTACCACGGTCGACAAGCCGAAGTACGTGCTAGCTTTCAGTTCAAAAGTGTGGGTAGTGCAGACACAGATCTGCCTTGGTAGAACGAAGCGTTTGCTTGCTTAATGATATCTAAGTTGTCTCGGCCTATCGTTTACTTTCTGTAGACTGTAGGCATCTGTAAACTTTTTGTTAGGCCTGCCTTCAAGACACACTTTTGTTGGGCCTGGCTGGTAGGAGGCTTAACTGAATGCAAAGGGTTGGTGAGGTAGCATTAGGATCTAGTAAGGAGTCATGTTAGGGTCGGATCTAATCTTGTATTAGAGTCGGATTCAATTTTTACATTATAAATAAAGTGTATGGAATCCTACGAGACACACACAATTATTCCCAAAAATCTACATGGTATTAGAGTCATCGTGTTCCCATCCACCACCATCGAACCCTAACCCTAAGCGTCGCTTACCTCAGCTGCCACCGCCGCCGTCGTCCATGTCGCCTTGAGCCGCCGCCGCGCCGCCTCGGGTCAAGCCTGAGTTGCAGCTGCAATGCGTCACCTCGCAGGTGAGCTCAGGCTGCGTCGCCTCGGATTGGGTGGGGAGGAGGCCACCGCTTGGGCCAACAAAGCTGCCACCTTAGGTCGCGTCTCCAGTCGCCGCCAATGAAGCTGTCGCCTTGTGTCACCGCCACTGAAGCTGTCTCCTCGGGTCGCCGCCACCAAAGCCACTCGGGTGGCCGCCACTGAAGAGAACCGATCTATTCGGCCAATTGGTTTTGAAGAAAAGAATAGGAAAGAGAAAGACGATCGTTTTATTGGGATAAGAAGAGGACAGAGAAAGGAAGAGGGGAACAATAGGTCACTGCATACTGTTGAATAATACATGCATGCAATTGTGCAAGGAGTACTAGCGGCAGTGCAGAACGTTGATGCGTGAAGTATTGCCGTGATCGTGGAAGATACGCGCGACATAACTTTATGGTGAGCGACATTGCTCCAGTTGATTGAGAAGATGACCCCTGAGGAAATTGAGGCTATTAGGAACGAAGGAAGAAGAAGCCACAATGAGGGCGGTAGAAGAGAAGAGGAAGACAGTTGTTGAGACTACTTCCCTGCTTCTCATGCAAGGTGACATTGGAAGAATATTACAAGACCTCTTCACAACGGGTATGATAGGTTCAAGAGCTATTGCAGGGTCATCTGAATTAAAGCTAGAGCTGATGCTAAATGATGTAAAGTTAGACGGAAGCAAGAATTACCTGAGTTGGTCTAGAAGTGCTCAGCTAATTCTGAGAACGAAGGGGGAGGAGCACTACCTGCGAGGGACCTATATTGAGCCTACAGACAAGGTGAGCATGGATTGGAGGGTGTGGAACACCACTAACTCTGTGGTGGTGGCTTGGTTGCTAACTTCAATGTCTCCATCCATCGCTTGGATGGTGGAGCTGATGCAGAGTGCACCAGCAATGTGGGAAACACTGAGCGACATGTACTCCAGGGCAAGAAATGTCACAATGATGGTGGAGGTCCAGGGCAAGGTGGAGGCCCTGCAATAGGATGAGAAGAGCGTCTAGGAGTATGCTAGTGAGCTGCAATAGCTATGGGCAGACTTAGATCACTATGATCCACTGCATTTAACATGTGCTAGTGATATTGAGGCTGGTAGGGTGTGGCTTCAACGTAGACATGTTACACATTTTCTAAAGGGATTGAACCCAAAGTTTGAGAGCAGGAGGGCTGCCGTGTTTCACTTGTCAAACTTGCCTACTATGGAGCAGGCTATTTCGGCTATCATGCAGGAGGAGATTCAACTATGAGTAATGGGGGACAGCAATCCTGTTAGGTCTGCATATGCTATACCCGATGATAGGAAGTGTTACAACTATGGAGTGAGGGGAAATCTGAGTCATGCTTGTCCTTCTAAACTGTACAGAGGCCGAGGTGGAGGTCATGGTGGTCATGGAGGCTGAACTGGAGATTATGAAGGGCGAGGTGGTGGTCGTGGAGGCTGAACTGGAGATTATGAAGGGCGAGGTGGTGGTCGTGGAGGCTGAACTGGAGATTATGAAGGGTGAGGTGGAGGTCGTGGTGGTTGTGGAGGATGAGGTGGAGATTATGGAGGTTGACGAAGGGTCCGAGTTGGCCCCAAATCTGTCGGGACCCCGAGTATGCAACCTCGAGACCCTTTGTATATTCTGAACTAGTCTCAGATCAGTAGCTAGCTCACACAGTTGCAACATTGATGTAATCATATCCATACAACAAACTATAGATGAAGCAGACAAATTAATGTTATTTAGTAGCAAAGGACCTTATGGTCAAGTCTTACAAGGTGTGCCACACAGGACTTAACATCAAAAGGTAACTTGCAGAGGAGAACAAAACATCTGGTGGAAGCCATCTGACATGCCCACAGGCAGTCGAGTGGAGGACGTGACCTAGTTTGCATAGTCTTCGAAGTATTCTTCCTCGTAGAACTTGGTGTTCCCGAGTTCTTCTTCGGTGACTGATCAACAAATGGCGCAAAGCCGTGAGTACTTTAAAGTAACCAGCAAGTCGTAGGCAAATGTATGCAAATAGTATTCATGCAAAGGCTTGATAAGGATAGCTTTATGGCTATTTTGCAGAAAGCAGTATTGATAGTAAATATAGTAACTAGATTGAAAGCACAATTTAAAAGATTAGTACATAAGTAATTGAGTTTCTTTAAATCAACCAGTGAACACCCCGTTCACTTCCTAACCATCAACCAAAATCATCCACACAAATCCAACCAAACCATTCCAATATTTTTATAAAGCCTACCCCTCGTGTGAAATCACTAAGCATTGTCCATAACCGAGGACACGGCTATTCGAATAGTTTTACACTTTGCAGAGGTTGTACAACTTTACCCACATGACATGACTTCTCTAGTTTGTTGGGCATCCGTCGATACCACTGCTCACTACCTTAGGTAAGCAGTCTAGAGCATGTGATAAGGCCTTCACAAAGTTCTGTTTTGATCCGGTTCCACTCGCTAAGGATTCGCCATACCGGCCCCCTCTTCGCCACTTATCAACCTAAACAGAACCGACTCAAAGCATTGCTAATTAGTTGGCCAGATCTATCCCAGTCTAGACATGTGGTCGTACGGTAAGACCTAGATCAATGGCTTACGAAGTTAAGTCCTTAGTGGTCGTACGGTAAGACCCAGATCAATGGTTTCGAGTGCTTCCAGTCCAATGGATCTCTATTGTGATAATGGTGGAGCCATTGAAGAAGCTAAGGAGACTAGATCACATCAAAAGTCCAAACACATACTTCGATGATATCACGTCATTCGTGAGATCGTTGAAAGAGGTGATGTGAAGATATGCAAAGTGCACACGGATTTGAATATTACTGATTCATTGACAAATCCTCTCCTACAACCTAAGAATGAGATGCACACAAGAGCTATGGATATTCGATACTTGTATGATTGACTCCAGTGCAAGTAGGAGACTGTTGGTGATATGCCCTAGAGGCAATCATAGAGATGATTGTATCATGTCTATGTTTATGAGCTATTGAATAAATATTATTATGTTCCTTGAATGAATCATTAGTTATAAATATTAACAGGTATATGACTTGTTGGTGAAGTTCTTCAACTTATATAATGTCATTCTAAATGTATCTCCAGTTGGATGTTACTCGTCGGAACACCAGTAACTCTACAACCAGCAAATGTATTGATTGATGACCATGTTTCATTGGTCATGGATATAGGGATATCGAATCAATAATGTGAACACATGTTAGAGAACATGGTGTTACCCACCTTGAGATACTATTGAGATTGTTATAATTCTATGTGTCATCAGTTGGTCTCAAGCAATGATGATGTATAATCCTTAGACCTGAGATCAGCATGATTTCCTACATGTGTAATAGTACACTTAGGGTTTGTCAAACGCTACTCGTAACTGGGTAGTTATAAAGGTAGTTTTCGGGTATGCTATGAAACATGCGGAGGGATGTGACTGGTCGGATATGTGATTTGTCCCTACTAACATAACAGAAGAGATATCTCTGGCCCCTCGATGTAGTCGGATAAAGAAAGTGTATGGCCATGCCACTGGTGGTCGAAGAGTTCGACCACATGAAGTTATCCGACACTTGATCGAGAAAGTATTAAACAGTCCATGGATGACATAATATCTCACCTGGAGTTCAACCAGATATCGTGAGGCAAAAGGAGAAAACACGAGTAGGTCGGTTAGTTCGACTATATACGAACTGGTCGTATGGAGATACAAACTGATCGTAGAATGGACGAACATAAGGAGATGTGAACTGGTAGAGACTAAATACAAATTGGTCGTATAAAGATACGAGCTAGTCATAAGTGATAAGGACCTGGTTGTAGATCATATTGCATTAAGGTTCGTCCGATATAATTTGTGTGTATTCGGGAATCGTTATGTTCTGCTAGGAACCGCTAATGACTCATGGTCATAAAAGGGTTTTCGAGTTAGAACCAAATAAGCATGAACCTATAGGGTCACACACTTAATGGATTTGGAACAAATGTGTTCGGATAGGATCCATCATGTGCTCTATATAAGAGGATGCATGAGGCTATTGGGAAAAACACACGAGAGATACGCGAGTCGCACCACCGACACCCTAGCCACCATCTTCTCAGAGACCCTGCCGTGCGAGTTTGTGCTAGCACACTGGCGTACGATGTTCCTTCCATAGATATGTGGATACTGCAGAGGCGCTACTACAAGTTCTGCTGCGCTCAAGGACGATCCGCGATCTTCACAAGGAACGTTGGAGGTTGCTGGAGGAGACGATCGACTTTGAGGATGTTGGATGATCGACTACGACCACTTCTTCGACGCACTTTACGTTGGATTAGGCTGCTCCAACTCTTCTTCCGTTGCGCTACGCGTCTAGTAGTAACGATCTGTGATCTTCTACTTGCATGGCTTCCTGGTTTGAGTGGTAGATTTTTGAATTGCTAGCTAGTGTAGCCTACTTGTATCCCTTCATGACCGTGTGGCACTGTAGGATGACCGCTAAGTGTTGGGCGATCTATCCAGGCGGTGTTCCGGTCTAACTTGCTGGCTCTCTGATCGCCAAGTTTCAATGGTTTGACCAGTATGGTTTGTTGGGTCGCGGGGTGGCTACGATAGCTACAAACAAAATTTTCTACCACACAAACCAGGAAGCCAAGCAAGTAGATGATCACAGATCGTTACCACCAAACACGCAGAGCAACGGAAGAAGGGTTGGAGCAGCCTGGTCCAACGAAGAGCGTGTCGATGTAGTGGTCGTAGTCGATCGTCCAACGTCCAGCAAGTCGATGCGGTGGTCGTAGTCGATCGTCCCCTCCAGATCGCGGATCGTCCTCAAGCGCAACAATCGTAGTAGCGCCTCTACGGTATCCACACGTCCAGGGAAGGAACAACCGAACGCCGGTGTACTAGCACCAAGTCGCACGGCGGAGCTCTCAGGAAGATGGCGGCTAGGGTTTCGGTGGTATTTTCTCGCGTACCTCCCGACAACCTCATGCATCTCCTTATATAGTGCTCGTGACGGATCTTATCTGAACACGTTTACGAATCGTATTCGTACTGGTTTGTTCTAACCCGTTAAGTGTGTGACCCTGTAGGTTCATGTGTAGTTCGGTTGTGACTCGGAAACCGTTTCCGATCACGAGTCGTAGCGGCTCCTAGCAGAGCATATCGATTCCCGAATACACACAAATTATATCGGACGAACCTTAATGCAATATGATCTACGATCAGGTCCTCATCACTTACGACCAGGTCCTATCTTTATACGACCAGTTCGTATTTGGTCACGACCAGTTCGTAATTGCTTACGACTAGGTTACGACCACTCTGTGACTATGTTCGACCAGTCTACGACCAGCTCGTATCTGTATATGACCAGTCTGTAACTATTCGAACTAAGCGACCTACTCGTGTATACTCCCTTTGCCTCACGATGTCTGGTTGAACTCCAGGTGAGATGTTGTGTCATCCATGGACTGTTCAATTCTTTCTCGATCGAGTGTCAGATAACTTCACGTGGTCGAACACTTTGACTACTAGTGGCATGGCCATGCACTTTCTTTATCCGATCACAACGAGGGGTCCAGAGACATCTCTCCTATTATGTTAGGAGGGGCAAATCCCATATCCGACCAGTCACATTCCTCTCCATGTTTCACAAGATACCCAAAAGCTACCTTTATAACTACCCGATTTATGTAGCGTTTGGCAACTCTAAGAGTGCTCTTACACATGTAGGAAACCATGCCGATCTCGTGTCTAAGGATTATACATCATCATTGCTTGAGACCAACTAACGACACATAGATTCATAACAATCTCAATAGTGTCTCAAGGTGGGTCTTATCCAACATCATGTTCTCTAACATGTGTCCATATTATCGGTTTGATATCTCCATATCTATGACTCGTGAAACATAGTCATCAACCAATACATATGCTAGTCTATTCATATGTGTCCTCATATGTTTACGACCAGGGATCGTAAAAGAATAATTATCGCAGGAATATAGAGTTTCACAACCAAGTCACATACTTGATAATAAATATTAACAATATTATTCTAGGAACAAGATAACACATTATCCAATATCATGACATAATGAAATATAATCATCTCTATGATTGCCTCTAGGGCATATTTCCAACATGGTTTTAGTCTGACCGAGCATGTGTTGTCGGTCTAACCCCCCGATCAATGTATTCCATTAGGGTTTTCCTCTTGAGTTAGCTTGAGCTCCTTAGTGGAGTGGTCAACTGGTCCCTGTGTGAGCGGTCAGACCGATTGAGCCTATAACGGCTAGTTTTTATAGTTGTTGCACTAAGACTGGTCTGACCGGCCATTTGTTGGTGGTCAGACTAGGCTCCCCTGTTTTCCAGGCAACTTTCCCCAAACGGCTAGTTTCTTTGTGTGTGGTGTAAATACCCCCTTATGGCTGGTTGAGTGAAGGTGCTTTGTCATTTCCATCTTCCTTGAGCTAAGAGCAAGGCCTCTCTCCTAGTGAGCTTGGAGGGGCAAATCCTTGATCTTCTTGTTGCATTGTTCTTGTTTGAATGATCATCTCTGATCTTCATAGCTCCACATAGCTATTGGAGTGAAAGAACATTGAACTCCTTAATATAAAAGAATTTAAAGAGGTCGTCGATTGTGTGTCGCCTATTCAACCCCCTTCTAGTTGCTTCCTCGACAGAGTTATCAATTCAATTCTGATACTGACCAAAATGGCCGGAACATGCCATACCACTATGCAAAACGGCACACAGCAGGTTGCATCTTGTACCAGCCGCAATTCTGGCTGTTCTGGTCAACCCTGGCCATTACGAGCGGAATTGAGCTTACTACCAATTTAAGATGGAGGAAATCAAGGAGGAAATGGTTAGATCTGAGAAGAAAGCAAGAAATTAGATTTGAGAAGAAAGAAAGAATCAAGAAACCCTAGCCACAAAAGAACAAGAGGGCTTAGCTAGAGGTGAGGCCGTGTAGTGCCCGGCGGCGACAACTTGCACAGCAGCCGTAGGATGGCGGGCAGTGGCTCTGATCGAGGCAAGCCCGGCGGCGACAACCAGCACATTAGCACCAGCTTGTGCTCTTCCTTCTCGTGTTGTTTTCCTTTTTTTTCGTTTTTTGGCGGCGGTGGTATTGCTTGCCCTGCTCCGCTTTCTTGTATGTGTGTTGATTTGAGGCTTGGCTTGTTGGGCCAGCCCAACTTACCCTTTTGATATTTTTTGGAACAAAAACTTATTATATAGCATAATAACTAGAGTTAATACGTACTCACATTTATAAATATATAATTATACGTCGGAATAGATTGGTACCAAAATGATCAATTCCAAAAGCCAAACCGAAATGGTCCCCAGAATGGAATTGACAACTATGCTTCTCGATTCAACAAAAAACCTAGCCACAACACAGCTAGCTAGCTGAAGTTGGGCACACATTAAACCATTTATGTTAGTCAACTTCTTTCACTTCTTCAAGACTCATATGTATTAATTGACTAGCTAAGTGCCCATGCGTTGCAACGGATCTCAATTAAATATATGAATAAGTCCACTTTACACCCTTGAACTATGGCCCGAGTCTAAAAAAACCTAGAACTACAAAACCATTCACTTTACACCCCCAAATTATCAAAACTAGATCAAATCACACCCTAGGTTGGTTTCATAGGTGGTTTTAGCCAGGTTGGCAGCCGCATCATTAGTTTTGGCTTACGTGGCGTATCTTTCTTCATTCCTCTTCCTTCTCTCCCATTCTCTTTCTTCTCCTCGCTCGCACCCCTTCAGGTAGGCTTGTCTTCGGCTCTAGCCGCCCAGAGGTCCCCCTCCCCATTTTATCTCGAGGACTCCCATCTATGGCGAGGGGGTAGGGGGCCTCGACAGTGTCATGGTGAGGCTCAAGCGTCCCGAGCTTGGCAGCCTTGGTGAACGTGGGCGAGGAGGCGCTCACCGTGGAGAGCGCCGTCGTAGAGTAGGATGAAGGTGGAGCCGGCGACCTTGTAGACGCCCTTCCCCTTGAAGGCTAGCACCATGTAGGTGAGCTCGAGAGTCTCGCCACACTTCAAAAAGTAGCCCTTGCGGGTGGGAGTAGGTGCTGGGGCTTACGGAGCAGCAGTCGTGATGGTGAGGAGGCGGCGGCGGTGGTGGAAGGGAAGGTGGCGTTGGAAGGCGGCATCAGAGAGAGGCGAGAATGCAGCAACCTTCGTCGATCCGAGTCCAACGTGCTCCGCGCCACCATCAAGTAGCTCTCCAAGCTTGCTTGCTCCCCCAAAGCATCCACCTCTGCGCTCTCCAAGGGGCCTCCTCACTGGTGTGCTCTATGGATACGCCGCCGCCTCCGGATGCGAGGTGGCCATCTGGGCGCTCAAGGACCAGTAGCGCCGCCGCCTCCACCAGATCTAGGAGCGCGGCGTCGCCTAGAAGCCGCCTTCCCCGGAGGCCATTGCCACCTTCGTCGTCTTCTGCCTCGACCACGGCGGAGAGGTCGAGGTTGACGGCAGGAGCCGGGAACGGGGGGAGTTGGTGGTGAGCCGGAGGCCAGAGGGGAGCAATGGCACGGTGTAGGTGTGGGGGCGAAGCGGCACGGGCACGCCACGCCAGAGCCGAGGGCGGCGTGCGGGAGAAAGGAGAGGGCACAGGGGGCCTGGTGATGGGAGAAGAGGCGCTAGGGAAAGAAATGGAGGAGTGAGGATGGAGGTGAGTAGTGAAGAATGAAATGGGGAGAAGAATCTGGCCAAAGAAGTAGCACGTGGGCGCCACATCAACCAAATAGGTACATGTGGACGCCACGTCATCCAAAACCGGGGTGGTTTAGGACGAGGGGGTGATTTGCTCTGGTTTCAATAACTGAGGGGTGTAAAGTGAATGATTTTGTAGTTCGGGGTGTTTTTTTGTACTCGGGTTATAGTTGCCATAGTTTAAGGGTGTAAAGTAGACTTATTCTTTAAATATATATAAGTTTTAAACTTAAAAAACCAATTTGCATAAGGTAATTATCCCTACATTTAAAAGTTGCATGCATAATTTGCATACGATCAACAAAGCCACAAAGAGTTTTTTTTTGTCAAAAATCAAGTGTGCATACGATCTAATTGTCCACAAAAGGTCCTTATAGCAACATATGCATCCATGCACATCTATGAACAAAATATCCCAGTTACTCAAGAGGTGGAGAGGTAAATGGTAGACTCGCTATCATCACCAAGTCCTTCTTTTGTAATCGTAAAGATAGTTACAAACAAATTACTGAGATTAGGGAAGAGTTTCCCAATTACATTTTTGCATCCGATGATATATATATAGTGTAATGCTGAAAATGTACGGGGTGGTTAGAAGAAAAGGCGCAGCTCTGGGTCGGAGCTACCTTGTTGACTTCTCTTGGGATCTTTTGTGTATGCATGATGCGTTGTCTTTGTATAATATTAAGTCAAACTTTGATCACCCATTGAACTGTTACTTAACAAACGAGTGGCATGGAGCTGTTACGTATGCCGATTTGGTTTCAATGCATATATGTGCATGTGGAAAAGGGGGCATGCTGTTGACCTGGCTCGGTAGAAAATCATCCAACCAACGGTTAAGGAATTTTTAGTTTAGCACTTCAAATTTATGCGATTTTCTTAAATCCATATCTGTTTGGACGTGTGTGTTTGAGTTTTCTGAAAAATTGTGCTATTTAAAAATGTAGAATAGCTGTGCTATAGTAATAAATCGTTTCTCAACTTTCTTCCCTTACATTTATTTCCATTTCCATTTGCATGATGAGCAGTAGATGGTGGAAGAAGTTTTTTTTTCTTTCGAATTTTGGTGAAAGAAGTGCATGTGTAGTGCCTAACATACAAACACATACGTACAATTAATAGTTTCAAAAAGAAGAATAAAGGGCCTTATTTGAACAAAGGCAAATACTAGAATATGATACGTACCTGTCGTCGTAAGCAAAGAAAAAGCTATGCAAAACAAAGCTAACCCGGAATCCGGAATATGTCATTCTGTCGGGATAGTTTAAAAAGAAGAATAAAGGGCCTTATTTCGTAACGAGATTGACATGACCGGATCTGGGAGCGCAGCGTCGCCTGGAAGCCGCCTTCCCCGGAGGCCAACGCCACCTCCGTCGTCTTCTGCCTCGACCACGACGGAGAGGTCGAGGCTGATGGTAGGAGCCGGGAGCGGGGGGAGTTGGTGGTGCGCCGGTGGCCGGAGGGGAGCGATGGCATGCGGGCGAGGGCGTGGCGAGTGGCGCCGGGGCGAGCCACGCTAGAGCCGGGGGCGACGCGCGGGAGAAAGGAGAGGGCGCAGGGGGCCCGGCGATGGGAGAGGAGGCACCGGGGAAAGAAATGGAGGAGTGAGGATGGAGGTGAGTAGTAAAAAATGAAATGGGGAGAAGAATATGGCCAAAGAAGAAGCACATGGGCACCACATCAACCAAATAGGTACATGTGGACGCCACGTCATCCAAAACCGGGGTGGTTTAGGGCGAGGGGGTGATTTGCTCTGGTTTCAATAATTGAGGGGTGTAAAGTGAACGGTTTTATAGTTCGGGGTGTTTTTTGGACTCGGGCCATAGTTCAAGGGTGTAAAGTGGACTTATTCCTTAAATATATATAAATTTTAAACTTGAAAAACTAATTTGCATAAGGTAATTATCCCTACATTTAAAAGTTGCATGCATAATTTGCATACGATCAACAAAGCCACAAAGAGTTTTTATCAAAAATCAAGTGTGCATATGATCTAATTGTCCACAAAAGATCCTTATAGCAACATATGCATCCATGCACATCTATGAACAAAATATCCCACTAACTCAAGAGGTGGAGAGGTAAATGGCACACTCGCTATCATCACCAAGTCCTTTTGTACTCCCTCTGTTCTTTTTTACTTGACTTCTTAGAATCCATGAAGTCAAACTTTCTAAAGTTTGACTACCAATAGACTTAAAACTATCTAGATTGACTATATAAAAATTATATCGTTAGATTTGTCGTTAAAAATACTATCATAATATTATAATTTTATTACTACATCTTAATGTAAAGTTATAAAAAGTAACGGTCAAAGTCGTATCTCGAAGACCGTAAAAAGTCAAAAACGTCAAGTAAAAAAGAACGGAGGGAGTAATAGTAAAGATAGTTACAAACAAATTACTGAGATTAGGGAAGAGTTTCCCAATTACATTTTTGCATCCGATGATATATAGGAGTATATAGTGTAATGCTGAAAATGTACGGGGTGGTTACAAGAAAAGGCGCAGCTCTGGGTCGGAGCTGCACCTCTTTGTATCCTTGGCTAGTCTACGAGCTACCTTGTTGACTTCTCTTGGGATCTTTTGTGTATGCATGATGCGTTGTCTTTCTATAATATTAAGTCAACTTTGATCACCCATTGAACTGTTACTTAACAAACGAGTGGCATGGAGCTGTTACGTATGCCGATTTGGTTTCAATGCACATATGTGCATGTGGAAAAGGGGGCATGCTGTTGACCTGGCTCGGTGGAAAATCATCCAACCAATGGTTAAGGAATTTTTAGTTTAGCACTCCAAATTTATGCGATTTTCTTAAATCCATATCTGTTTGGCCGTGTGTGTTTGAGTTTTCAGAAAAATTGTGCTATTTAAAAATGTAGAATAGCTATGCTATAGTAATAAATCGTTTCTCAACTTTCTTCCCTTACATTTATTTCCATTTCCATTTGTATGATGAGCAGTAGATGGTGGAAGAAGTTTTTTTTTCTTTCGAATTTTGGTGAAAGAAGTGCATGTGTAGTGCCTAGCATACAAACACATACGTACAATTAATAGCTTTAAAAAGAAGAATAAAGGGCCTTATTTGAGCTATTGATTTATTCTGCCTAACCCGGAATCTGTCGTCGTAAGCAAAGAAAAAGCTATGCAAAACAAAGCTAACCCGGAATCTGGAATAAAGGGCCTTATTTCGTAACGAGATTGACATGACCGGAGCTTCTGTCGGGCTCCGGGAGTCCAGGATACCTAACCTGGAATCGTACTGTGATACCAGCAATAGCCTAGGACGCGCTAGTGCACATAATTAACATCGTTATATCATATCTATACATGAATGAATAAGCATGATAGAACACAAACATTAGAGTCATAAATAGATATTTATGACCAAGTTTTACAAACCGGCCGAGTAGGCCAAATACATAAACATTAGAGTCTTGCTGCAAGAAGATACATAGAAACATGATAAAGCCCATGTGGTATGTCATACCATCTATATTGAAATTTGAAATTATAGTATGGTAAATCATAATTTAGTTCGTTTGCGGTATATATAATTTACCCTTCATAGACAAAGTAGTATGTATAAATCATAATTTGAAATGATAAATGATATGAATGGTAAATTCACACATACAAAATATACTGCTAAGTACTAGCATGCGATAATTGGGTCACTGAAATTCAACCTACAGATTGAGAAACAAAAAAAAAAAAATCTCCTTAGAAGGAAATTAGAAATAAAAAGAAAATCATAAAACTTATTGTTCACTGAAATTTGTCTTTTTTTCTTTCTCCTGATAAATGTCGCATTTTCAGTCCATTGGTATCGTTTTCCGAAGGGTAAAAGCACCGATAGCATCATTTGAGGTAGGAGCACTGAAAATGCTCTGGGGACAACCACCCGGGATGCTCATTCCATCAGGCGGTAGGGCCGTGAGACTATTCAAGTACCGTGGGAAACTGCCAACTGGGCAAGCTATTTCATAAAGGACTAGAGAATGATGAAATTGTCTGCTGCTAAGTTTTACTATTCCATCCTCTTTCGTGTTGGCCAAGCATTAATGCAACCAGGCTAGCACATACATATACTCTACTAAATATACTACCTTTAACTGTTCTCAAATAGATGTCCTAAAATGAGTTCAGTCAACATTTTAAACCTTTAACTATTAATATCCTTCAACTTATATAGATTTGCCATATGGAAATGATTATTAGTAGATTTTACATGGAAAGTACTCTGATATCACTTCATATATGATAAGTTTTGCCAACATATATAATGGCATGCATTAGAGACCATGTTAATGTCCAAAATAACAATTAAAAAATGAATGACAGAGTAACTAGAAAATAAATGTCAAAGTTGCAGATTTGAGACCTTGGTGATGTTTGCAACGACATGCATATTTACTAACAGAGGGAATTAAACAACGTGGCAACATGAACGGTCAGCAACTTGATATGTTTTTTTTAACGTTATGGTAATTTCATTTGCCGGAGTAACAAGTGGAGGTTAACTTTGACCTTTCTGAGTGATATTATTGGAAATCCCCAATCATTCCTCGATATAATTTCATTACATCTTTGAAAAACCAAATAAAGCCCAACAATACAATACAGCGATAAACACACTTACAATAAGTTACACAAGCACACAAAGACAGATGCAAGCACACATAGACATAGAGGTGCCGCGGACGACTCAACCCAATGGTGGCATAAATCAAATCCACACTATATGCCACGCCATTCAGCGCATGGCTTTATTAGCCAGAAAATAATAGTATATGCGTACTAGTAGCTAGGTACTAGGCGTTTTGGTCGCCGGCGGTGTGCTGCTCAAGTGGCTGACGAGTAATGCCTGCATGAGTGCAGAAGGCCCAGAGGCAAGTGATGAGGTCGCCACCTGAGGAGGCCAATGCCTTGGCATGGCCTTGCACATCGTTGGACGGGGCCAAGTAGATGAGCAACTGGACCCAGAACTCAGCCAGATCCTTCCATACATGAGCCTCACTCCTTTCTGCTTCCACTTGCTTGAGCTCACCAAACAGCTTCACACCATCCCGCGTCGTTGGGTCTTCCAGATACTCCTTGCTGCGAATCTTGTCTACAAGTGTTTTCCTGCAGCGATGGATTGGTGTGTATATTGTGCCGCAGCATTGCTCCGACACATGCTCCAGGCAGCTCCTCATATCCTCGTACCTATCACACACCCATGTCTCATCATCAGGCAGCAAACCGGGTGTGTGCGCCACCAGGTACATGCAGTACCTTGATAGCACAGTCGCAACAGCCTTTGGAATTGGGTCGTCTTGCAAGTTCTTCTTGACATCATGGACGATCTCAAAGAGCTCCGTCGCCAGGTGAAACGCCAAGATGATCTCGGTTGAAGTTTCCCCACAGCTGTCAAGGCCACTCATGTGTGGCAGGCTGATGCAGCCAGTATTCAGATCGATGCTCCTCAAGGACTTCACAATATCTGCCTTGGCTTCAGCTGCTAGTGCCACCAGAGACGCCCTTGCAGAAAATTTGTCAAATGCCCCGCAGGCGTTAACAATGGATACCTGGTTGATCTTGATATCGGTGTGACTTCGCCTTAGGAAAAATTTGACTAGACACCGAACTACACGGGATGCCCAAAACCGTGCTGAAATGAGGCAGTAATAAATTAGCCTGCGCAGCACCCCACACTGTTCGTATGAGCACAGCAGGCGAACCGTATTCCAATTGGAGAAAACATATAAGGTAAAGAACTCACTAGCCTCAATGGCAATGAGGGTGACCACAAGAGACACGGTGATGGCGAGGTAGAGGGATGGAAAATGTATGTGGTCGCCGCTGGCCCAGCCCATGGCTATGCAATATAGGTTTGCAGCATCTTTGCTTTTGATTAGTGTCGCCAAGACGGCAGCAGAGTATATCAGCACAAAGAGCATGGACAAGGCAAAGTTGGAGAAGAAAAGGATTGGTTGGGACATCACCACAGGGGCAGCATCCTGGTAGTAGTTCTCGAGGAAGTCGAGCTCTAGCTGAAGAACTTGGAAGGGCCTATGGGCTTTGTCTTTGGGGTCGTCGCCCTCGAGGGTGAGTAGGCCCTCGAGCATTAGCTTGCGCGCCATGACGGAGCCAACCTCCACCATGGGGTAGTGCTCGAACCGGCGGCGCAGCATCTTGGAAAGAGAGAAAGAGAGGCATAAGTTCTCAAGGTACTGCCGCCGCCTTTCGTCGGAGAAGAGCTTTGGGTGCTTGATGGCTAGCTTCCATATATCTCCTACAGTGACCAGCTTTTTGTCGGAGTCGGAGACGAGCTTTGTTGGGTCAATGAGGACATCGACGTGCTTCTGTTCATTTTGGTCGCCATAAGGGACGTGCTGCTTCTTGTGTTCATTCGGGTGGCAAGGGACGCACCTTCCCACGCCGTAGCCAAACCCATGGGTGGTCGCTATCTTGAGCGGCGCCTCTTTCCTCGTTAGCCTCTTTTCCTTGTCGGGCACAAGGATCTCCTCCCCCATCACCGCGTACTTGCAGTTGGTCATGTCTATGGCGGCGGAAGCATCAGCGCTCGAGTGGTTCACCTCCTCCTCATCATCTAAGACATGCTGCATGTAGCCTGCAATAAGAAGAGGGTTTCTCGCTGTAAGCCAGGAGCGGCTGGCCAACCATGTGTTGACCCCCGTCTGCACCAGCTTCACCAAGCTCAGAGACCAGAGGATGGCAAACATGGCCGCCAACCAATGGCTACCTTGCATGTTGGAGTAGATGAGGTAGCCGACCCACAGCAGGCGAGTCACTTGGTCGGAGTAATCCATCGGTGTGAACCGGCCTATGCCCCTCGAGAAGGAGGAGCCATCGGCCGGCAGCACCATCACGTGAACCTTCTTGCGGATGAGCTCTACGAGGAGCATCCACATAATCATCAGGAGAAGGTCCCTCTCCGGACCATGACTACTTTGAGTGTGGGAGAACACATAGGACAGGAGAGGAAGGAACAGCACAAAGGTGGAGTTCAGCAAAATGCGCATGATGGGGTAAAGGTTGTACCGACCAAGGAGAAGGCGCAGGTGAAGCGTGTGCCGGCCGACGAATAGGCGCATGAAGCCTGCGCCGAAGAGGGTGCAGCCGAGGAGTGCCATGAGCACCACCGTGAACGCCATCGCCCTTTGCATCATCACATCTTTTTGGGACTGCGCCGCAGAGGGTGCAGCCGAGGAGCCCTCCGGCGACATTGTGTAAACCAGATGGGCGCACCATGTCTTGCTATCGTTCTTCAAATCCTCGAGGCTAATCCTATCAAAGGACAAGCCCATCCTTGTGTATGCGTGCATGGTGCGCGCTTAATTGCTCTGGCATGCATGCAAACAACTAGACATGCATATATATAGGCATAAGCATAGCAATATCCATCAACAAGATACCTGCTCATTCTTTGCTTGGTAAACAATTCAACGGTGCGATCGCAGTGCCAAGGAAAGTACTTTTTTAAAAGAACTCAACGGGCGGGACGTACGACTGCCTATTAGAGCCAAGGCAAGTATTGGAACACGATGCGCGCCAACTTCCTAAGCAAAAAAGCTTACCCTTGGCATTGCAAAGCTAGTCCACCGCCGATGCACCATCTTCACTAGCTCTGGCTCCAATTACCGCCGCCGCCACGACGCCAACCGACGTCGCCTACAGCCGAATACGTGCCTGAGCTCCGTGCTGGGCATCCAGCTCTCTCTCTTTCCCGGCTTCGGCCTAAGCTCCATGATTTGGCCGTCCGAGCCATGTCGCCGCGGGATCCGGCCGTCCCGAGCCGCGACATGCTGCCACTGCCCATCGACAGATCAAAAGGTAGAGAGACAATGCTGGATGTGAAGGATAGAGTGGACGCTTGCCTCCGTCGGCGACGATGACAGTGGCGGCCATGATATGGGACGGCCACGGCGACAGCGGTCAGATCTAGGTCGACATAGCACAGCGAGGTGGTTGGGCTGGCACAGCGTAACATGGTCCAAAGTCCGTGTGCCAGTGCCGTACTGGCATGGTACGGCCCGGCTGCTAGGTCTAGCCGGGACCAAAGGCATGTGTATTAGAATATGATGCGTGCCTATCTTCGTAAGCAATGAAAAAGCTACGCACAAATAAAGTTCGCTTCACAAGTGGAAAAATATACAAGATTCATGGAAGTGTATCCTCGGTCCCTCAAACTAGAATGTCCGAGGGGAACAGTGATATGCCATTCGACAACTCTGGGCCATTGGATTGAGCATCCAACGGTTCGGATTGGGGTGGATGAATTCTCGCGGGACACTCCCTATAACCTCAATTTGTTTGCATTGATCTGGAGCATTGATTCTTGCTACAACGGTTGTGATCAAGGCCGTTCAATTGGTGCCTTTAATACATGAAAGCGGAGGATTCATATGCTACGTGCCTAGCCATTTTCCCAAGGCCGCAGAAAAAGACAAAAGTGTGGAAACCACGTGGCATGGTCATAATATTGGTGTTGAACAATTGTCATCGGTATTGAGGAGTTTATGGAGTAAACCCTCAATTTTAGCAAATTGTCAGATTTGTTGTCTGGGTGCTGACTGTCTGATTGGCTTTGCTGAGCGATCTGACCAGCCAGGGGTGGCGATCAAACCGGCGGAGAGAGCTTTTGAGGAATGAGCACCAAATACTTATGTGGGAGAGTTTGGGGATGTATTTGCACTAGGTGTCATTGAAAATGGAGAATGGATACAAAAGTAGATAGAGTTTTGACGAAAAGTGTTTTCTGGAAATGAGAAGTGGTCAGACTAGCCAAGGGCTGGCGGTCAAACTGGCGGAATGACCAGCCATGGTGGTTCAGGCATAGTAAGGTGTGCTGAATTTTCAGGGTTGGTCCTAGGAGCTTGGGCTTGGTGCATATATTTACATTATACTCTTATGGACTAATGTGGATTAAGTTGTGAAGAACTTGGGCCCGGAAATGATTGCTTGGTCTATTGTAGTGTAGACGGCTTGGAGTCAACTACGATGAACGGTGAGGGGGACTGGGACTTGGTTAGGAGAACCAAGGCCCAGAATGGTCATGGATGCCAGGTGAGATGGATGGACTCAAGCATGGTGCAAGATGGATAAGAACCATGAAGGGCAAAGTTTGAGCAAAGATATCTTCTGAGGTTAAGTGATGCATCCGAGAGCGAAGCTTTGAAGGTATGTGTTCTTGCCTCATCAATTGTGTTCATTGATGATTTTGAGTATCATGCGGTGCTACGTGACGGTTTACTTGTTGGTGATGGTTGTACGACTTCGGAGATACGTCATGGGTGAGACGGACAGGATCGGGACTAGATTAGGAGAATCAAGGTCCAAAATGATCAAAGTGGCGCCAGAAGATGACCGAGGCTACCAGAGTGATTACAAGCCGAGAAGACAACAAATCAGAGTGGGAGCTACCGGTGATGTACATGTTGGACAATCATAAAGTGGACTGGGACTAAGCTCGGGGAGGAGCTGAGGTCCAGACCAGTTAGGGGATTGAAGCCGGTGCAGCCATGGTGTATGGTAAGGCATGCGACGCACCAAGTGACTTGGGCCCGTTTGCAAGATAGGATGGTTCGTGTGAGAGCCCCCGAGAGATTTAACCTGTAATGCTTAACCTTCCCAATGGTCCTAGCATCATAAGAGAAATTTCCCGCTCTCAGTGTATTATGTACCTCTCAGGAGCGGTACACATATACCTTCACAAACAAAAAGCCAAACACAAGTTATTACAATAATAAAATCTTCATAGTGTACAACATAATAAACATACAAGGTTCAGATTTCATACATAGGGCCGACTGGCCAAATAGCACAACAAATTACCAAGTTTGCAGCGGAAACACAAGCCATAAAATGGCAGCGAAGAAAAGCCAACCGGCTGCCCTTACCCACAAGGCAACTGATCGATAAACCACCGAGCTAGTCGTCAACGTCATAGTCAGTCTCACATTGGCCAATCCCTTGGGGATCAACCTCCTCTGTAGCAAGTGGACAATCCAGTTGGGTACAAAGTTGTACTCGCAAGTCTTACAAACAACAGAATAAGTACATGCATTCAAGTATCAAATGAAGGCTACTACACAAGGCAATTTTTAGCATAAAGATAATGTTCTTTGCAATAGAGTAATAGGTTGTAAATCAATTTACCAAACCTGTTGTTATTTGTTCAAATAACAGCGAGGCAATATTTAGAGACATAATTAACAACCTAGAGGTGCTGCCCACACCAACCACAACAATAGCACGAATTCCCCAATTCGTACCACCCAATGTCAAGTTTTATCGAAAAATATGAGTCTAACTATTGCAAATCCTAATCCAGTGTGTCTATAACCAAGGACTTGGCTATTCAGATAGATTATAACCTGTAGGGGTGTACAAATTTACCCACATACGAGACCTCTTCTTTGCCAAGCTATTTAGCACACTTCCTAAGGTGTGCTAGCAGCGCTAAGTCCCACGTGATGTTTTTCGATGAAATGCATTAACTATGAGCCACCCTATGGGTGCGAAGACCTCCATGAACCACCCTTGTGTGTGCAGACAGGGCTCCCATGGAGGACTCATACATTGTGTCGGAGTCATTGTAAAGCCTCAGCAACTACTGATGCTCCTCAGATGAGGGAACCTACTCGGATGCCAACCCGCACATTTTCATTAACAACATAACATTTTTCTCCCTAATAACTACTACCTGCGGCTCAGAGTTAACACACAACAAAGTAAAAAGTCATATAACAACTAGACATGCATATATATAGGCATAAGCATGGATGTCGGTAATATCCATCAACAAGATACTTGATCATTCTTTGCTTGGTAAACAATTCAACGGTGCGATCGCAGAGCCAAGGAAAGTACTTTCTTAAAAGAACTGAACGGGCGGGACGACTGCCTATTACCTATTAGAGCCAAGGCAAGTACTATTGGAACACGATGCGCACCAACTTCCTAAGCAAAAAAGCTTACCCTTGGCATTGCAAACCTTGTCCATCGCCGATGCACCATCTTCACTAGCTCCGGCTCTTCAACTACCGCTGCCGCCATGACGCCAACCGATGTCGCCTACCGCCGAATACATGCTTGAGCTCCGTGCTAGGCATCCATCTCTCTCTTCCCTGGCTCTGGCCCGAGCTCCGCGATTCGACTATCCCGAGCCATGTCGCCACAGGATCCAGCCATCCCGAGCCGCGACATGCCGCCATTGCCCGCCGACAGACCAGGAGGTACAGGGACAGTGCTGGAAGTGAAGGAGGGGTGGACGCTTGCCTCCGTCGACGACGATGACGGTGGCAGCCATGACATGGGACAGCAACGGCGACAGCAACCGTATCTGGATCGACATAGCACAGCGAGGTGACTGGGCCGGCACAGCGCTTGACATGGCCCAAAGCCCGTCATGCAAGTGCCATGCTCGCACGGTATGGCCCGACTGCCAGGTCTAGGTCTAGCCGGGACCAAAGGCATGTGTATTAGAATATGATGCGTGCCTATCTTGGTAAGCAATGAAAAAGCTACGCACAAATAAAGTTCGCTTTACTCCTTTTGTGCTTCACAAGTGGAAAAACATACAAGATTCATGGAAATGTATCCTCTATCTTTCAAACTAGAATGGCAGAGGGGGAACAGTGATATGCCATTTGACACTTTTGGGACATTGGATTGAGCATCCAACGGTTCGGATTGGGGTGGATGAGATGATTGAACTTCTCGCGGGACACTCCCTATAACCTCAATTTCTCTTTGCATTGATCTGGAGCATTGACTCCTACTACGACGGTTGTGATCAAGGCCGTTCGTTTGGTGCCTTTAGTACATGAAGGCGGAGGATTCATATGCTCCGTGCCTAGCCATTTTCCCAAGGCCGCAGCAAAAGACAAGTGTAGAGACCATGTGGCATGGTCATAGTATTGGTGTTGAACAATTGTCATCGGTATTGAGGAGTTTGTGGAGTAAACCCCCAGTTTTAGCAAATTGTCGAGTTGTTGTCCGGTGCCTTAAAGCGACTGGTGGCTTTTTTGGCGATCTAACCACCAGGTGGTGGCCAAATCGGCGGTGAGAGCTTTTGAGGAATAGGCACCAAATACTTGTGTGGGAGTGTTTGGGGATGTGTTTGCACTAGGTGTCATTGAAAATAGAGAATGGACACAAAAGTAGATAGAGTGTTGCCAAAAAGTGTTTTCTGGAAATGAGAAGCGATCAGACTAGCCAAGGGCTGGCGGTCAAACTGGCAGAATGACCGGCCATGGTGGTTCAGGCATAGTGAGGTGTGCTGAATTTTGTGAGTTGGTCCTAAGAGCTTGGGATTGGTGCCTATATGTCGGGACCCGAATCTGCAAATCCGGACCCACTGAGTACTCTGAACTAGTACTAAGATCAGTAGCTAGTTCACACAGTGTCAACATTCATGAAATCATATCCATACAACGAAATAGCTTAGAATAAGCTAAATATTATTAAAAAGTAACAAAGGACCTTATGGTCAAGGTTTTACAATTATTGCCACGCGGGGCTTAACAACAGAATAACAAACTTGCAGCGGAAGAAACTCTTGTGGTAGCCATCTGAAATGCCCACAGGCAATCAAGTGGAGAGCGCACCCTAGTTCGCATAGTCTTCAAAGTACTCCTTCTCGTAGAACTCAGTGTTCCCTGGGTCTTCCTCGATGACTGATCAACAATGGTGTAAAGCCGTGAGTACATAAAGTACTCAGCAAGTCGTAGGGAAATGTATGCAAATAGTATTTATTCAAGGCTTGAACAAGGATAGCTTTATGGCTATTTTGCAGAAAGCAATATTGACAGTAAATGCAGTAAATAGATTGGAAAGCATAATTTAAAAGATTAAATACATAAGTAAACAAGTTCTTTAAAACAACTAGTGAACAACCTTATTCACTTTCCAACCAATAACCAGTGAACAACCTGTTCACTTCCCAGCCGTTCCACCATTCCAACATTTTTGAGAAAAATCTAACCCTCGTGTGAAATCATCAGGCATTGTCCATAACTGGGGACACGACTATTCGAATAGTTTTTAACACTCTGTAGAGGATGTATAGCTTGACCCACAAGAGATAATCAGCTTATAATGTACGTTTAACACACTTCCGGGGTGTACGACTAAGTGATTATCACAATGCTTTTACAAAGCCCTGTTTTGACCCGATTCTGCTCGCCAAGGATTTGTCATTCTGGGCCCCCTCTTGCGCCGCTCATCAACCCAAACAGAACCAAATCAAAACATTGTTAATTAGTTAGTCAAGTCCACCCCACCCTGGACATGTGGTTGTACGGTATGGCCCAAATCAATGGCACACAAAGTTAAGTCTTTAGTGGTTGCTTAGGCGAGACTACCTCATCCTATGTGCTTCGCACACTTTGCTTCGCGCAATGTGCTTCGCGCACCCCTTTTATTACCCAACCACTCGTCCGAACATAAATCATTTTCTTTCAACCCGACCAAATGGCAACCCTTACCATGGACAACAAATTTTAATAACAGTAGCTTCCGCGATGATTCTATATATTATTTAGTTAATATTTCTATTTTTGAGCATGTGATCATGAATCCCATAGCGACTAAGCATGGCTAAGCATAATACGATATCCATGTTGGTATTAAAATATGTCCAACTAAAGTTAACCCAATCTATGGTGTCCAAGGGTACATGTCAACATGTCATTCACAATTATTCAAGGAGGCATACTGTCAAATAGGTGTTTAGCTACTCCCGAAAAGCATTTAATAAAAATTAGCCATGCATGAGGATATAAAAAAATATAATTTTGTAAACTGGGTACAAAATGATCAAAGGTCTATGACTTGCCTTTGTCAAAGGTTGAGGTTGCCGTGTCCAGTTGGTCCAAACAGGTGTTGGCGACGTCGGATTCTATACGCGTGAAACGATACAAATAAATAACGAAAAATCAAATAAAATCCAAAAAATATAAAATAAATACTAGAAGGTAGATAAAGAATTTATATAGATTTAGGATCAAGAATCGATGGATTTGGAGTTCGTGTGAGGGAGAACGAATCTAGAAGTTTTGATGTAACAAGAAAAGATAGAATTTTGAAAATACTATTCACTTTCTGAGTACTGTTCACCTCTTCGACTTCACGTGGTCAGAAGGAGTTACGACTACCTGGTCGAAGGAGTTACGACTACCTGGTCGAAGGAGGTTTCGACTACCACTATTACATAAAAGGTCATCACAGACGGTTCAAAAACGTCATCACAGACGGTTTCGTGTGCCGTCTGAGTTTATGGGTCAGTGATGACATGAGGTTATCACAGATAGTTTTCAAACCATCTGTAATGCACACTATCACAGACGGTTATTAACTTAGAACCGTCTGCGATAGCTGACTATCACAGACGGTTTATAGATAAAACCGTTTGTGATAGATTACGTATCACGCATTTATTGGTAGTTGAACATGCGTAATAGCCTCTTCTCTACAAAATCTCCAAGCAGGGGCTACTTTTTGCCTTTAAACCGGCCTTACATATATATATAATTGTAATCCTTGTTAGCTAACTTCGATGCACGAATTAGTTAGCTAGCAGCTCCTTAGCCATTCATCCTAGCGTGCGGGTGAACCACGACCTACTTTATCAATCCTAACACACTGGAGTGTACGATTTGCTTCATGCCAATCCTCCACGACTTGTAGCAAATCGTACGTACACTCCAGGTATCGGGATCGGCAAGTAGGCCGTGTTTCACCAACATTTAGGATGAACGCCAGGAGCGAGCTAGCTAATAATTCGTGCATCGAAGTTAGCTAACAAAGGCTACTTAATATATATATATATATATATATATATATATATATATATATATATATATATATATATGTCGAGTTGAAAGACTAGGCAGTAAATAAGGGGGACCCCTCCGGTACTCGAGGGGTCCTCAGGAGAAGGGACTCGGTGTAAGCCAAAGGACTTGTATTGCAAACTCTTTTTTCTTCTCCAAAAACTCTCCCCCACTATGGGGGGGCGAGTGGCTATTTATAGCCTTTTCACAAGTACACCTGGGATTACAAGCTTGCCCCCTACAGGGCCCTATGCCGGTAGGGGCTGCAGGGACTTTTCTATCCCTAGACCTAGCTCCCGACGTGTGGTGGACCAGCCTGGGCCTGGTCCACCTTGCTGGTGCATCTGGTCCAGGGGCACAGTATGCTCTCCGGGTTCCTCGGGTCTCTGGCTCCTCAGGGTTCTTCGGCACCCTTCGGGAGCCCTCCGGAGGTCTCCGGGGCCCTCCGGGTTGCTTGGACCGTCTAGATGTTCGGGCCTTCGGGAGCCTTCGGGTAGCCTTCGGGAACCTCCGGGTAGCCTTCGGGAGCCTTCGGGTAGCCTTCGGGAACCTCCAGGTAGCCTTCGGGAGCCTCCGGGTAGCCTTCGGGAGCCTCCGGGTCGCCTTCGAGCCTCAAGGGAGCCTCAGGGGTTTTCGGTCCGCGGGCGCGGGGTTTCGCCAGTCGTGGGGGCGAAGTGCGCCCCACGACAAGCCCTCGCGATCGAGGTCGCTTCGTCATGGTGAAACCGCTGCTCCTCCGGCGGATCTGGTACACCGCCCCTTCGCCCGGGCGGCACTATTATGATGGCGCGGTTAGGGTTACGCGCTCATAAATGTCGTCGCCGCTTGGTTGATTTGCGCGCCGCTTGCTTGATCGGCCAAGGCCGAGGCGCATCGCTCGTGTTATGGCGACCCAGTGGCTGGTTTTCCGACAAGACGCCTCGTTTTTGGAGAGCCTTAATGGCTTGGGGCGCCACGTGCCATGTTTCGTGCGGTGTGTGGCTTCTCGTTATCTGTGCCACACGGTTACTGTTCCGAGTATCCGCCTATAAATAGGCGCCCCTGGGTCCCATTCCCCGCATGTGCTTGTGCTGGCTGCTTGATTTCCTCGCGTCTTCTTGCTTCGCGCTTCCTCGTTTACACCGCCCCCTTCGCTGGCCGGAGAGGCAGTTGCTGAGCCTCCGACATGACCAAGCGGGTCAAGGACGGAGGTGGCGCCGTGTCGCATAAATGACGAGTGGTCGCTTCGGTGACGGACTCCGTCTTTGGCATACTGAAAAATGAAGGGAAGATAGGGAGGTTGGAGGACGTCCGCGCGCCGGGGTCCGACGTTACTCCCTCCCCCGAGGAGGAGGAGACGATCGTGTTCGTGGCGTATCTGGATGCGGGCCTTCGCCTGCCTTGTGTTGACATGCTCCACGGGGTGCTCCAGTTGTACGGGGTGGATTTGGCGCAGCTGACGCCCAACTCGATCGTCAAGCTTGGCGTTTTAGTGCTGTCTTTGGGGTGAGCAAAGCGGAGGCGCGGCTGTCACAGATCTTTCACGACGGGCGGTGCCAGCCCAAAAAGAAAAAGGATACGGGGGAGACCTTGAACTTCGGCAGCGTGAACTTCCAACCGAAGGCCCGCCTTCTCCACTACTTTGCCATGCCGCGTCTTGAATAGGTGGGACACCGATTGACCCGCTACCGGTTTTACCACAAGTGTTACGGTGATGCGGGCTTCGCCAGATGGGGGCCGATTCAACTTATCGCGACGCCCGCCATCGAACTATCTGCTCGGGAGGAGGGCCTTCTCCGCGTGTTGCTCAACGCTGCGCGCCGTATGTCTACGAGGGACTTCGTGGAGGAGTTCTGCGCGCTGCGGATCTGGCCACTGGCTCGAGATTGGAAAGTGGACCTCGGGTTACCAAGGATGGGATGCCCGTTTTGGAGTTTGGGGAGCGCCTAGGTGCTTACTTTGAGTGGATACATATGTTGTTTGTTTCTTTTTCATCTTTTTTTTTCTTTTGTAACTATTTCAGCTGCTTCGCCGTTGTGTAGTGTTGCCATTGGCCGAGGCTGAGCGCATCGCGGAGCAGCTTCTCGGCCCTTACACGGGGGAGGAGCACTCGAAGCGGGCGAACGCGGTGCACGACCGGCGGTTGAACCGCGCGTACCGGGATCCTACCCTTTGTTTGCCGGAACGGCCCGACCCCGATGCCGGAAAAAAGAAGCGCGCTCGAGGCCCCGAAGAGCTGGAGGGTTCGGGCCCGATTAGCGCTATACCGCTGCGGGCTTTTGGTGGTGCGTCGGTTGGGAAGGCGGGCTTTGCTGGTGGATGTCCTGCTGGGACGTCTTCGAAGAGGGCTTCGCGGGAGCCCGGTGCTCCGAGGCAAACGGGCAGCGCGGCCAGTTCGTCTGCTGGGTCCTTGGCCGCTCCTGTGGCTGCTATAGGCGCGGAGGCTGTAGCGAGTTCGTTTGGGATTGCAAGTATGGCCCTCGACGAGGTGTCTGGTGGGACCCCCTCGCAGGTTTATGGTGACGGTACGGAGGACACCGTAGTGGAAGATCGCGACGATCTTCCAGACGCGACCGGTGAGTTTGCTCTCCCTCGCATTGTTTGTGAGCTCTGGCTGACCAGTGTTGTGCCTGTAGGGCGGGACGCTGAGGGCCATGTCGGTGGCTCTGCCTTCGTCAGCGCTGCGCCTGCGGAGAGTCCCCGAGGTGGGGACAATGTTGGGGCGGCTGGTGGTGGTTCTGACCGCGAGGGGGGAGGGGTTGGTGCTGCAACCTTTGCCGCCGCGGGCTTGGCGAATCTGGGGCTGCTCGTCTCCTCCAATTTCAGGGTCAGTGTGGGGGCAGCCGCCGTGTGCGAGGAGGTGTCTAACTTTACCGCCCCGCCCTGCGTGTCCGAGTTATTCAAAAGGTGGAGCACGCAGGCGATGTTTCGAAGTATGGAGGCGAACACGGTGAAGGTTGGTTCGTGTAAGCATGCTCCGCCGCTGTGAGGGAAGTTTTGATGGCTTTACTATTTTGTAGACCATCATTCTGTCTCGCTCGCTCGAGAGGGACATCCAACGTGGCTACGCGGAGATCCAGCAGCGGGTGAACTCGGAGTTCGCTCGGAGCACCGAACTTGCTGAGAAGGTGGAGTGGCTTGAAGGCAGGGTTGCCGAGCTAGAGGGAGAGCGTTGGACGCTGCAGGAGGAAGTGGAGTCTCTCCGTGGAGCCCGCACCGTGCTCGAAGCGGAGCTTTTGAATGAGCAATCTGTTCTGTCTGCCGCAGCTCAGGCTAGCTGGGAGGCGTTGGATCACATGGAGGGGCCATGTCGAAGCTTACGCCGCGCCCCCTCCGCAAAAGCACGCCTCGATCATTACACCGCCACTCTGGAACGTCTGCTGCGGCGGAGGAAGTGTTCTGCCGCCGCTGCGTGCCTATGGCAACCATCGCTTGGCGGCGTGGACGGCGGCCCTCGTGTCTCTGCAACGTGGCGGGTGTGGCCATGTGGATGCGCTCCGAGGGGGTACATCGCCGTTGCATCCGCCGCGACGTGGCGTCGGGCGAAGCATGTGCGGCGGCCAAGGAGTTCAGGCTCCGTCCGCCAGGACGCCACCATGGAGTCGCTCCGGATGTCCCTGGCTCTAAAGTTGAAGCTAAAGGCTCCAGCGGATGTTGTGAGCGCGGTGGAGCGAAGGGCCGGCGCTGGAGACAAGGTGTGACCCCCCGCACTACTCCTAGGGGACGATTTTGTTGTAGTTTTTAGGGGCCTCGCCGCGCGGGCCGGTCTGTGACCACTGGTGGCCTGTAACCGTTATTTTGCTAATTAATAGAAAACGAACAGGCCTTGTTTGTTGGTATGTGTTTGTTTCATGCTGGTGTTCACATTGGTCAGGGAAGAGTCTTGTTTCGTCGTACCGCCGGACGGGGCGCGGTTCCTCCGTGGTGGCGCACGAAGTCTTATGCCCCTTTGCGTGGTACGAAAGACGAGCGACTCTTGGTTTGCAAGTGGCCTCGGGGTATTTGTTACCGCGGTATGGTATGCCACGGCGCGAAATGGAAACGGTGGAAGAAAGCAAACCCGGAGGGTTCTATGAAGCGATTCTTTCGCTGGCGCGAACAACGGGCTTTGGACGCGCGGGAGGAGATACAATCTTTCTGGCTGGGTCGAGGTGTGGGTAATGTGGCGGATTGCAGTCGCGCTGCTCCCACGATATCTTCGAGCTCTTCGGACGCGTCGGATGACTGTACCGAGGAGGAATATATGATGCTAATGGCTACCTACACATCCGACAAGGAGGTACTCGAGTGGGTGCTGCGGGAGCAACGAGAGCGCGCGGCTGACGATTTTGCGCCTGCCCGCGGTCCCTGCAAGGTGTGCCGAGCGCCGAGCAACGCAGGTTGTACTCAATAGTGGGTTGTTAGGCTTGTGGTTTTTTGTACTGCTTCGTGGGTCGCCGCTTCAGGCGATTCCCTGCGTGTAATTCACAATAAAGTAGCAGGACCCTGCCGTTCCGTGGAGTCTTAACTTTTTGATTTGAGCGAGGGGGAGGGAGAGCCTCGCGCTCTCCCCCTTAGTCTTTTAGGTAGGGCTTCGCGGGGAGCCCTAATCTTGACTTTTGCGAGGGGGAGGCGGAGCCTCGCGCTGTCCCCCATACTTTCTTAGGTAGGGCTCCGGGGAGCCCTAACTTGATTTTTGCGAGGGGAAGGCGGAGCCTCACGCTGTCCCCCATACTTTTCTAGGTAGGGCTCCGGGGAGCCCTAACCCGAAATGTTTGCACGGGGGAGGCGGAGCCTCGCCGCCCCCATACATTTTTAGGTAGGGCTCGAGGAGCCCTAACCCAAATGTTCTGCTGGGAGGCGGAGCCTCACGCCGTCCCCCATACATTTTTAGGTAGGGCTCCGGGGAGCCCAAACTTGACTTTTGCGAGGGGGAGGCGGAGCCTCGCGCCGTCCCCCATACTTTTCTAGGTAGGGCTCCGGGGAGCCCTAACCCGAAATGTTTGCGCGGGGGAGGCGGAGCCTCGCGCCGTCCCCCATACTTTTTTAGGTAGGGCTCCGGGGAGCCCTAATCTTGACTTTTACGAGGGGGAGGCGGAGCCTCGCGCCGTCCCCCATACTTTTTTAGGTAGGGCTCCGGGGAGCCCTAACTTGATTTTTTATGAGGGGAGGCGGAGCCTGTGCGCCCCCATATTTTTTTCTAGGTAGGGCTCGGGAGCCCTAACCCAAATGTTTATGGGGAGGTGGAGCATCGCGCCGTCCCCCATACTTTTTTAGGTAGGGCTCCGGGGAGCCCTAATCTTGACTTTTACGAGGGGGAGGCGGAGCCTCGCGCCGTCCCCCATACTTTTTTAGGTAGGGCTCGGGGAGCCCTAACTTGATTTTTATGAGGGGAGGCGGTGCTCATGCCCCCCATATTTTTCTCGGAGGGCTCGGGAGCCCTAACAAAAAATGTTTATGGGGAGGCGGAGCCTGCTACCGCCCCCATACTTTTTAGGTAGGGCTCAGGGAGCCCTAATATTGAATTTTACGTGGGGAAGGCGGAGCCTCGGCTGCCCCCACATACGTTTTAGGTAGGGCTCAGGGAGCCCTAACTTGATTTTTTATGAGGGGAGGCGGAGCCTGCCAGCGCCCCCATACTTTTCTAGGCAGGGCTTGGGAGCCCTAACCCAAATGTTTGCGGGCGGAGCCTCTGCCGCCCCCATACTTTTTTAGGTAGGGCTCAGGAGCCCTAACCCGAATGTTTATGCTGGGAGGCGGAGCCTCGCGCCGTCCCCCATACTTTTTAGGTAGGGCTCCGGGGAGCCCTAACTTAAGCCTGAGGGGAGGCGGAGCCTTCGCCGCCCCTATATTTTTCTAGGTAGGGCTCCGGGGAGCCCTAACCCGAAATGTTTGCGGGGGGGAGGCGGAGCCTCGCGCGGTGGTTTCGTGGATACACTCGGGCCCACGGGGTGCCTTGGTGTGCACCGGGGCCATGGGCCATGCGCGGTGACTTAGTTTAGACACTCGGGCCCGCGGGGTGCCTCGGTGTGCACCGGGGCCATGGGCCATGCGCGGTGACTTAGTTTAGACACTGCGTGCGCTGGGTGCCTCGGTGTGCACGGGGCCATGGGCCATCTTGTGGTGACTTAGTTTAGACACTGGCCCATGGGTGCCTCGGTGTGCAGGGGCCATGGGCCATGCGGTGACTTAGTTTAGACACGGCGGTTGCAGCAAAACGCATGCTGCGGTATTTGTATTTACAAAAAAGTGGTTACAACAAAATGCTTATACATGCCCTTGCTTGCCATGGTGACGGGATGTTCTCGGGTGCAACCGGTTATGCGATAGCTAAGGGTAGAACTTTCTTGAGGGTCTTGATGTTCGAGGTGTGACCCAGTGGTCTCCTCCGGCGAAGCGATCTGGAAAATGCTGCCGTGTCACGCCTGTGACAACATCTGAGCCTTCCCACTTGGAGTCAAGCTTGCGGAGCCGCTTGGTTCGTGGCCGCTTGAGGACTAGGTCGCCCAGGCGATGTGGCGACCTCGGACCTTCCTATTGTATGCCTGGCGACCCCTTCGCTATATCTTTGCATGGTTGAGGCGGCTTGCACTCGTTTTCGAGGAGGTCAAGGGAGAGCTCCGTCCTCCGGGTTCGCTGGTACGGGTTTCGACGAACCGTGGCGAAACTCTTGCGGTGTCATGGCCTCATCGCCAAGAGTAGCTTGAACGGAGAGAATCTGTGGCTCGGTTGGCGATGTCGCGATGACCACGTGGCTTTGCAACTCTTGAACCCACGTGCCTCTAGGAAGGCCTACGAGGCATTTCTTCAATCCATCGAGGAGGTTGCCGTTGGCTCGTTCGACCGCTCCGTTAGTCTCTGGGTGTCCGACCGAGGCGAAGCGCACTTTTATGCCCAAGTTGGTGCAGAACTGTCTAAAGTGGTCGGAGTCGAACTGTGTTCCGTTGTCGGTGATCGTGTCATGATGCCGCATGCAAGCAAATGATGTTTTTCCAAGCAAACTGTTGGGCCGCTGCTACGGTGATCTTGGCGACTGGCTCCGCCTCAACCCATCTCGAGAAGCATTCTATGGCGACGAACGCGAACCGAAGGTTCCCCCTGGCCGGAGGGTAGGGGCCGATGATGTCCAACCCCAACATGAACGCCACCACCGGCAAGCAAAGTAAGGGGAGCGCCGGTGCCTTGGGGTTCCGACCGCCCATCGACACTTCGCATCGTTGGACAAGGTCTGTCGTCTCGGAGGCCGTCGGCGAGAGAAATCCTTGGCTAAATGTCTTCCCTACCAGTGCGAGGTGCACAGTGTGAGGCCTGAGCCTTCGTGGATGTCTTTGAGGGCGATTGGCCCTCCTCGCGCGACACGCTTGCCCGCAGAAGGGTCTTGCAGACGCCTCCTTTGTATAGTGCTCGAGATCATGTAGTAGTTCCTTGCTCGGCAACAAGACGCGTTTGTTTAACCGGCTTGGTCCTCCGGCTCTTCGCCGGCGAGGTAGTTGATGATGACGTTCCTCCAGTCCTCTGCCGGTGCCGGGCTCGCCGTATCGAGGGCTAGCACTAGACACGCCGTTCCCTCAATCGAGCACAGCCCTTGGGTCTCGGCGGGGGCCACTTGCGTTTCGGCGTAGCCCTGCGTCTCCGGCGGAGCTTGCGTCTCGGCGTAGTCTCTGCGTCTCGGCGAGCGGGACGGTTTGGTGAGTACTTCGTAAAAGACCTCCGCAGGAGGTCCCTCACCGGCGCTTGCCATCTTTGCTAGCTTGTCTGCTGCTTCATTGTTACACCGGGGGATCGCTTGGACGGTGATGCCGAGGAAGTCTTTTGCTGCTTCGCGCACGGCGGCCAGGTAGCGGTTCATCTCGGGGCATCTTGCCACGAACGTCTTGTCGAAATGTCCTGCGACCAGGCGGGAGTCGCTCCTGATGAGGATGCGCTTCGCTCCGAGGGCCTTTGCTTTGCGGAGACCCAGCAAAAGTGCTTCGTATTCGGAGGCGTTGTTCGTGGTTGGGAAGTCGAGGCGGGCTGCATGTGATGCGGCTCGTCCGTCTGGGGAAACCAATATAGCAGCGGCCCCGGCCCCCGCGGCGCACCATGACCCGTTCGTGTACATTGTCCATAGTGTCTCGACCGCGGCGGCGTTGTGCTCCGCATGTGGAGTCCACTCGGCAACGAAGTCCGCGAGGGATTGCGACTTGATGGCCGTTCTCGCGGCGAAGGAAATATCAAAAGGCGCCAGCTCTGCCACCCATTTGCCTACCCGACCCGAGGCGTCTTTATTGCGCAGCATCAGCACTAGCGGGTAGGATGTCCGGACCGTGATGGGGTGCGCCAGGAAGTAATGCCGCAGCTTTCTCGAGGCCATGAGTAAAGCGTAGGCAAGCTTTTCGAGCTCGGTGTAGCGTGTTTTGGCTCCCTGTAAGGCCTCCGATACATAGTATACAGGGCGCTGACAATCGTGCTCCTGGACGAGCACCGCGCTGACCGATGAGGGCGTTGCGGCGATGTACAGCAATAGTTCGGATCCCTGCTCCGGACTAGTGAGGCTCGGCAGCTCTGCGAGGTAGGATTTGAGGTCTTCGAAGGCCTTCTGGCACTCGGCTGTCGGTGAGCGGCTCCGTGCCACGGAGGGTTCGAAGAATGGCGCCCTTCTGCGGGCCGGGACAAGAAGCGGCTAAGTGCGGCAATGCGGCCCGTCAATTTCTGTACCTCGCGGGCGTTATGCGGGGGCTTTGTCTCTGGCGGCTGCCGAAGGTCCGCCACCTCCCGGCGGAGGGCCGCCAGCTCCTGCTGGAGTGTCTCGTATGATCCCTGGCTGGCGCCCCCCTGCGCCGAGTTGTTTGCTTCCTCCTCTGAAGCGTGGGCGGGGGGCGTAGCTGCCGCTGTGGCTCGGCTCCTCTTAGCTCTGCGGGTGTTGGGTGGCGCGGCCATCGCGGCTGCTTCGGATGTCGAGGTCTGGTGCAGCCTCGCAGGGGGCCATCCTCGGTTTAGTGCCAGTAGCTTACCGCCAGTCCCCACGACGGCGCCAACTGTCGTAGTTGAAAGACTAGACAGTAAATAAGGGGGGGACCCCTCCGGTACTCGAGGGGTCCTCAGGAGAAGGGACTCGGTGTAAGCCAAAGGACATGTATTGCAAACTCTTTTTTCTTCTCCAAAAACTCTCCCCCACTATGGGGGGGGCGAGTGGCTATTTATAGCCTTTTCACAAGTACATCTGGGATTACAAGCTTGCCCCCCTACAGGGCCCTATGCCGGTAGGGGCTGTAGGGACTTTTCTATCCCTAGACCTAGCTCCCGACGTGTGGTGGACCAGCCTAGGCCTGGTCCACCTTCTTCAATGCATCGGGTCGGGGCACTGATATGCTCTCCGGGTTCCTCAGTCTCGGCTCCTCGGGGTTCTTGGCACCCTTGGGAGCCCTCCAGGTTCTTGGACCGTCTAGATGTTAAGACCTCGGGAGCCTTGGGTAGCCGGGAACCTCCGGGTAGCCAGGAGCCTTGGGTAGCCAGGGAACCTCTGGGTAGCCTTGGGAGCCTCAGGTAGCCTCGAGCCTCAGGGTCACCTTTAGGAGCCTCAAGGGCCTTCTTCGTCAGGGCGGGAGCCTTCGCCAGTCGTGGGGTCTGTTGTGCCGCCCTATATATATATATATATATATATATATATATATATATATATATATATATATATATATATATATATATATATATATATATATATATATATATATATATATATATATATATAAAGCTTGGTTTTAAAGACAAATGCGACCCTTTGCTTAGAGATTTTGCAGAGAAGAGATTAAGAATATGAATGATTCATGGATAATACTTGAATACAAGTCCAATGAAACATATAAAATATATTGAAACAAATAATTAAGACACAGACAATTACAATCACATCTCGCTCAAGTATTTTAATACCGAGCGACAAATTTCTTTGTATTAAATAAGAAGACCACAAACTTCTGTAAAAAGAACATGAATGGTAATAAGATAGCAATATATGGTAAGTTGACAATATCATGTTAGGATGTAATTAAAAAAGAGTTTTCTTAATGGTTAACTCTCTATCTATAAAGCAGATAAGAGCAGCAACCTATAGAAACTCACCTCTATCTATGTAGAAGTTCATGTGCAAACTATGTGCAAGGATTTTGATTCCATAGATTCATAAGCTTTGATTCAAAAATTATTCATATACACTTCATCCTATTGTCCCTGGAGTTTCATTTTATATCTCATTAGTGAACACAACTAGCTAGTAACATTTGCGATTTTCGTGTCAAGCAGATAAGAGCAGCAACCTGTAGAAACACACTTATATCCATGAAACACTTACATGGTGTTATTTATCCTAAGAATAGATGGTGATCAGACTTACTATTAACAGACAACCATTTGTTAAGATCCTCTCCAGGAGGCAACCAAATTACCTCCCTCAGATTGCCACTTTTTAAGATTGCATCAATGTGTTTTCTCAGCAGCACACCCTGCATCATACGTATCGAAAACAAAAAAAAATGTCTTTAGGAACATACCGGCAGTCACACCCAAGCACAACTCCATTCCCCACCTCCATATCCATCCATCCATCTAGCCAGCAGTCACAGAGGGCAAGACAGCAAGGCCAAGGGTGTCCAAACCAACCATCAACCGACAAGCTAGCTAGGTAGCCCACATTGCAACTCGATTCACATGAATACCAATAACACAAACCAATAGATCTGTCTTACCTCGTTCGACATCGCTGGTGTCGGTGGTGAGGTAGCCGAGGCTGAGGTCGATGGAGCTAGAGGTAGCCGGGGGAGGTCGGTGAGGTAGCCGAGGTCGCGCACGCCAGGGGGAGGAGGAAGAGGGGAAGGCAGCATCACCGTAGTTGTGGCTGTGGTGACCTTGCACAAGACACTCTTATCGTCACGAGTGTCTTGTGCGATGAATCGTAGGCCGTCTGGCCGTCGGCGACGGGAAGAATGGCGGCGTCAGCGACGGGGTCAATCGGGTGGGGAGGGGAATGGACGAGAGTAAGGGCGTTGGGGAGTGACGAGTTAGAGTGCAAACCCTAGCGGGGTCCTAGTAATAAAGGGACTTATCACAGCTGGTTCTATTATGGAACCGTCAGTGATACTTATCACAAATGGTTCCACAATAGAATAGTCTGTGATATAGTCTCATATCGCAGACGGTTCCACAATGGAATCGTTCGTGATATGGTGTCGTATCACAGACGGTTCATTATGAAAACCGTCTGTGATATTTTGAAATATCACAAACGGTTATTGTTAAGAACCGTTTGTGATACTTCATAGATGGTTTTCATATTGAACCGCCTGCGTGATATTACCTCTTCACAGCGGTTTTTAAGCGCGGCCGATTACGCACGATCACAAAACCAAAACCGTCTGTGATTGCATGTAATATAGACGGTTTTGGTCAACCGTTTGTGATGAGGCATCCAGTATTAGCCTTTTTGTAGTAGTGTACATAGGGCAGCAGTGGCGGTGCTCGGCTACAAGCTCACCGGCGCTACTCGCCACGGCGAGCTACGCGAAGGTGCGCAAAATAATTAGCGTAACACAACGAGTCTAGGGCTCACCTTATTTGCTCAAGGGCACAATGTTTTGGTCGACGGTGAAGAGGTTTGGCGGCGGCGGGGTACGGGTTTCGGCGGCGATGGTGTTCTGGGGGTTCTCCGATGAAGATGGCGAGCGCACTAGATAGAACACAGGATAAAGAACTCGTTAGTGTAGAAGACGGCGACAGAGCGTCAACGGAATGACGAAATTCGACGGCGACGAGGCTAGGGCTCCAACGGCTTCAAGCTTCGATTCCAGTGGAATTAGGGCACTAGAGATGAAATGGTTGCGGGTTGAGGTCACGAGGAAATATTGCGGTGCCGAGGGTGCCTTTTATAGGCCAAGAGGGTCACTGAAGAGACGGGGGCGTGAATGAGGTCCTTAAGTCGGCTCGGTGGCGAAGTAAAAGTGGTTGAAGATAGGTTTAAGGAAGGAGAAACGGGCGTTATGAGTGCAGAAGAGAACGTGGGTGCTAATGCGCACGTTCATGAGTAGAAACGGACGCATTAACGTGGTTAAACGATTGAGAATGGTGGTGCTTTGGCTTGGCGAGAGGAAGACGAAGGCGCGAGGACGGGGATGATAGGTGGTGCCAGGTGAGAGAGTGAGAGGAGACTGACGACGCGGGCCCGCTTGGCAGAGAGAGAGAGAGAGAGAGAGAGAGAGAGAGAGAGAGGAAAGGGAGTGGGTTGGCGCAGAAGAAAAGGCCACCGGCCGGGGAAGGGGGCGGCGAGACCAACTACCATGGTTGCACAACTTAGGAAGAAACAAAGAACATAGAAGAAACGTGTTCACGGGAAGAAGTACAGGAAAAAGGAGGAGAGAGAAAATAAAGAAAGAAAAAAATAATAGAAAATCTGACAAAAAATCCAAAAATAAAATAAATTCGAAAAATTCAAGAAAATTCCAAAAAAAATCCTTGGAACTTGAAAAGATTGAATAAAATAATTTTGAATTTAATTGATGTTTATTTTAATCATTTAAAATGTTTTTCTTTTTTAGAAATTTCAAATTAGACTTTAACAATTCAGGAAAAATCAAATGGGTATTTTTATTTTGAAAATTTTCAAAAAGACCTGAAAATTGGTATGTTACTATATATTTGCATTATACTCTTATGGACCAATGTAGATTAAGTTGTGAAGAACTTGGATCCGGAAATGATTGCTTGGTCTATTGTAGTGCAGGCGGCTTGGAGTTAACTACGATCAATGGCGAGGAGGACTGGGACTTGGTTAGGAAAACTAAGGTCCAGAATGGTCATGGATGCCAGGTGAGATGGTTGGACTCAACCAAGGTGCAAGATGGATAAGAACCATGAAGGGCAAAGTTTGAGCAATGATATCTTCTGAGGTAAAACGATGCTTCCGAGCGCGAAGCTTTGAAGGTATGTGTTCTTGACTCATCAATTGTGTTAATTGATGATTTTGAGTATCATGTGGTGCTACGTGACGTTTTGCTTGTTGGTGATGGTTGTAGGACTTTGGAGATACATCATGGGTGAGATAGACGGGATCGGGACTAGGTTAGGAGAACCGAGGTCCAGAATGATTAAGGTGGCGTCGGAAGATGACCGAGGCTACCAGAGTGATTACAAGCCGAGAAGACAAGAAACCAGAGCGGGAGCTACCGGTGATGTACATGACAGACAATGATAAGGTGGACTGGGACTAAGCTCGGGGAGGAGCTGAGGTCCAGACCAGTTAGGGAATTGAAGCTAGTGCAGCGATGGTGCAAGGTAAGGCATGTGATGCACCAAGTGACTTGGGCCCGTTTGCAAGATAGGATGGTTCGTGTGAGAGCCCCTAAGAGATTTAACGTGTAATGTTTAACCTTCCCAATGGTCCTAGCATCACAAGAGAAATTTTCCACTCTCAGTGTATTATGTACCTCCCAGGAGCAGTACACGTACACCTTCATAAACAAAAAGCCATACACAAGTTATTACAATACCGAAATCTTCATAGTGTACAACATAATAAACATACAAGGTTCAGATTTCATATATAGGGCTGACCGGACAAATAGCACAACAAATTACCAAGTTTGCAGTGGAAACACAAGCCATAAGATGGTAGCGAAGAAAAGCCAACCGGTTGCCCTTACCCACAAGGCAACCGACCGGTAAACTAGTGAGCTAGTCGTAATGTCGTAGTCAGTCTCACATTGGCCAATCCCTTGGGGATCAACCTCCTCTGCAGCATGTGGACAATCCGGTTAGGTGCAAAGTTGTACTCGCAAGTCTTACAAACAACAGAATAAGTAGATGCATTAAAGTATCAAAGGAAGGCTACTACACTAGGCAATTTTCAGCATAAAGGCAATTTTCTTTGCAATAGAGTAATAGGTTGTAAAGCAATTTACCAAATCTATTTTTATTTGTTCAACTAACAGCGAGACAATATTTAGAGACATAATTAACAACCTAGAGGTGCTGCCCACTATCACATCCCCAATTTAATTAATGAAAATTAGTATGCATCCCATTAGCACGCATATTGTTTTTGGAGCAATTGCATCATTTATTGCACTTGGAAAATCTTATTCAAAGATTAAGCTATAACCTAAATCAACTCCTAAAAAGATAAAAAATAGAAATAAGTCCTTACAAATACCTCTGGAAAATATTTTATTCAAATACTATAATATTTATCAGGAATAAATATAATTTTTAACAAATTTTTAGACACCATGTTGACCTTGAGAAAATTCAAAACCTATGTCTAATGAACCTTATGTTAAAGAATTAAAAATCAGTGAATAATACTTGAACAGTGGGTAAGAAATTTTTTTTAATGTGAACTAGGCTATCCCAGGAACCTCTCTGTTTATTTTCAGATTTTTAGGATTTTCTTTGCAATTTTTAGACCGTTAGTCAAAGTAGAGGTATGAATTAAAATCTAGTCAACTGTTGGGTTCAAACCCGACCGAGCCAAACCTTTTGACTCGAGTTTGACCCAAGCCACTCGTTCCGATCAAGCCAACTAAACGCACCCGGCCGCACCAGGCTTCGACCCGCACCACCCTGAGTCACTGACTAACTGGGCCCATGCATCAGCTTCATTCCCTACCTCCTGTTGGCGCGGCAGAGCATGCGTGCCATGCGGCCGAGACACGCTGCACCGCTCTGTCGACACCGTGAATCCACCACCACTTCTGACCACTCTGGAGCCTTCGCCTATTGATGCCGCCTCCATTCCGTCCATCGGCCGCCCTTAACTTGCCTCCAAACCCTAGTATTCTCCTCACTTCTCCTCACGGCCGAGACGAGGAGGATGCTTTCCTAGGCAACCAGCTCGGGTAAGCTCCCCACCTCGGTGTCCTTTCTCTTCTACATTCATCACCATCTCCATTTCGGCTAATGCGAGCTCATGATTTTGCTTGTAGCTCTGGGAACACATTCGTGCCATCCTCAGCTCCAAAGAGTGCACCCGAAGCCGCCGCCGTGCCAACTTCGTGTCCGGTGGGTATTATCCTCTCTCAAGTGCGTCACCATGCGCCTTTTAGCCTAAGGATGATTTCCCGTCATTTCATTTTGCCAATGTATCACAGGAGTCCGTGGAATTCAAAGTTTCTCTTTTGTTGGCCAAAAACCCTAGTTTCGTCTCCAGCTCCGACGTGGTAAGGCATTTCCCAATTCCACGCTCTTCCACCATCTACTGACCATACTTGGGCTGTCTCGATGCTTCATGGGTATTCTCTTTGCATAGAGCGACCTCTCCACGTTGAACCCCTTTGTCGCTGTGGACCTCACAGCCGACAAGGCAGCTCCGGTCATCTCCACTCCTCTCCGGTACCCAGGTAGCATCGTTGTGCCTCGTAGATGCACATGCACGCGCTTATATGCACACCGCGGACCTCTTTTGGCACATGCACGTACACCGTAGAGCTAGCGCCACCCAACTCTGGCGAGCCACCGCTACAGGCCACCAGGGAGCTCTCCACCAGCACCTTATGTTGCGCAAGGGTCTGAGGAACCCGTTCATGCCCTTGGTCAGCGCCGCCATGGCCGGAAATACCGACAAGGCTCCGGTCAAAGTTGAGCTCTGAGGAGCTCTATTTGTCGAAGCTCTGATAGCTCCTGTAGTGACATAGTTAGGGTTAATCCAGGTCATTTATTAACTAATTATTGCTTAGTATTTAATGGATGTCTTAACTGAGTTTTTTAGTTACTTACATGTGGGGTCATGAACCGAAAACGAAAAGAATAAACGGTTCAATTAAGAAACTGACATGTGGGCCCCATACTTAAGTTCAAAGTGGTGAACTCGTGGACCGGACTCATGGATCGACGATCCATGCAGCATTGCTATGTGACCGGTGTCTATGACCTCTGTGCCCCACTGTCGAGCGCTTTTAATTCGAAATGAAAATGAAAAATGACACTATGCACTGGACCCTACTCGTCAGCATCTGAGGATAGGTAAGTTTTGGTAAAAAAATTAAAATGCTTTAGAAAATTCCGAATACATTATTTTGTACATTGAAAATTCTTTAAACTTCAAAAATGCATAACTAATTCAAATTAACTCCGAATCAAGTTAAACCGATTTTGATAATTTTATTATTAAGTGAAATTTATTTTGGATTGGGTTTCAAATATGTCTCTGTCCCAGAAAATATAGCTTTTAGAGATTGATCCATAACCGAATTAGTTTACACTAGAAAATGCTTTTAACTTCGAAAATTCATAACTAATTCTGGTAAACTCCAAATGAGTTGAACCAAGTTATTTTGGTTGTATAATTTTATTCTCTATCTAGCTATGTAATCCTTTTCTCCACCAATTTTCCTAGAAAATTTTGCTAAATAATTAAATTCGAACGAATAGTAACCGAAGCACTATCTTCAGCTTTTTCCAGAAATCTGATTGTCAAACTACTATAAGTTTCACACACTAACTCCAAATGGAATAATTAATTCACCTAAATTCATCTAAAATCATAATCTAGCTACTGTAGAAAATTCATGCATTTTTGAGCACTTCGAATTTTTAGGTTTTTCGCGGTGTTGATTCAATGTTGTTTTTGTATAGAATCCGAAGTGATTGACGTAGATTCATACACCACCGAGAGCGAGTAACTTGAGTTGCAGCAAGGCAAGCATCATTTGAACTTTCTTCTTTTGCATCATGTTGATCCCAGCATTTGATAAGTAGTGTTTTGAAATGCAATGATATTTGTTTGCATGCTATGTCGATATGTCAATATTTTTGTGATGTGTCGTTAGTTATGTCCTACTCTTGATGTTATCCTTGTTATTTTCCAATACATATATGCTTAAGGATAGGTGGTTGTGATGATATCCTATTTTGTTTATGTTGAGTGCTTAGCCATGTAAGTCTAGAGGTGCGTTAGTACAGTTGACGGGATTAGCCCGTCGATCATGGGAAACACCTCACCTTTATCTTTTCTACCTTTGGTCCAGATCTTCGAATATGGTTGTTTAGTTCTTTTTGGTAAATTTAAAAAGGATTTGGGTCTGGACAAGTGGTTGTAGTGTGGGTGCCTTCATGCACGAGACTCGGGTTTGTGGTTGTCTTGTCTGGACCATCAGGGACCGAACTTTGGTGATGTCTTAATTCAATAATGTTCGTTTTACCACACACGATATTATGGGTGCCGTTTGGTTAAGTAAGGGGAAGATTTCATTGGTTTAGACCACAGGTGGTGTGAGGACATAGCAACCGTGAAATCCTATGTTCCTTAGGAACCCAGTGTGATATATACTATGCGGGTGAGTACGATTACTTATGTTGGGGGGTCACCCCACATAGTAACTACCTTACACTGGCCCCTTCAACACAACTTGTGTGCCTGCTTAGCATTGGCTATATGCATATGTACTAAGTTGGGATTTCATCTCGCATGGGTGATCTAACTCAATAGGGTCTTCTTGCTAAACAATACCAAATCTCGATCTACCTAGCCAACTCACTAAAGGCAGTGTGTTTGGCTTACAGGCTGGTGAGTCGATGTGGGTAAAGTTGTACTCCCCTATAGGGTGTAAATCTATTCAAATAGCCGTGTTACGGAGGACTGCTTGAATTCGGGAGTCATATTGTTAGACTTTGAATTAAAATTGACATGGTTACAACTTGGTATTCGGCATGAATGTGTATTCATGCATGTTAGTTTATCAAAGTGGGCTGCCACTTTGGTATTGTTTGCTCTATTTATATATCAATGATTATCTTTGTCACTTGTTTTACTTTTTCTTTAAATCTGTTTTCTAAATGGCACTTGAAAAACTAGTATGTGTAGGATGAAAATTATTGCGTTTTCTGCAAAATTGAGCCACTAATGCCATCCTTTGAATGTCCTCTAGCATCTATACTTTTTAATTTGTGTAAGACTTGTGAGTACATTTGTACCTAACTCGGTTGCTACTTATTCAGGTGAGGATGACTTCACGATCGATCAAATCGTTAGCGCCGATTCAGGCGACGCTAACGAATAGTGTTGTTTCTAACTCCCAGTTGGTTGCCGTGGGTTATGGGGCACACCATTGCTGGACCTTTTGTTTATTTTGCTTACTTCCACTGCTACTTGTTGTATTATTTTGGATTTGGCCAGTCGGTCATTGTAATAGTTGTAGACTTTTACTATTATGTTGGATGCCACTATGTATTATCAATGTATGGATGTTGTATGGATATGATTGACGTTGAATGAGGGTATGTGCGTGTTGGTCGCTGATCTTGGGAGCCAACACGGACATATGCCCGCTGTTTTTTAATTCCTTTTTAACTTGTTTAAGTGTGTATTCGGTTGCTGGGGGAACCAGCTAGCATGTGGTACCCGCAAAGAGGCAGTGTGCATGGTTCCCAGGGCTCTAGATAGAGTTAAGTTGGAATTCATTTACTTGAGGCCTAGAGTTATTTTCATAACACTGGGAAGGCCTCGGTCTTACGGAAATAACTCGGGAGTTCTCACAGCGTTGGTATCAGAGCCATACTGACTGTAGGTTAGAAATAGCATGGGCGTTAGTGTTAGCAAGTCTTTAAACCAAAAATTATTTTAATTTAGCAAAATATTTCAAAAAGTTTAAGTTATGAACATCTTTTATTCCTCATCCATCTTAGTATCATTTCTTACCCTATTTTCTTTTGATTTCCAAAATTAACTTTTTCTCTTACCTTGTCCTTCTTGTTTTTAGATGAGTCGTTAATACCTCGCCAAGAAGACCTAAGCTGAAGATGTTGATGGATACTCAACGCTACTTCGGGACATGATGTGGAGGGCTAACTTCACATACCAACCAACGTACTCCATCTACCGCCGCTGCAGAGGACTGGGAATGGAAGAATACCTGGCCGTAGCTAGCATCATAGCCAGGCGAGTGACGGGAAGCATCCCATAAGGTTTTCAGGTATGTGGCACCTCTGAGGCCACGACATTGCAGGAAGTGGCTTGTGTGGCCATGAGCCATCTTCATCATGAGTTTGACGGAGTTATTTCAACCACCATACGACCATTTTGCACTACAAGCTCATGGTGCGTAGTTGAACACCTTCGCTGAGATCTAGTATGGGGAAGATCTGCAAGTGTGACAGTTAGTAAGATTGGTGCATATTATGGACCAGATCCACCGTTGCACCATGCACGAGCTATGAGAGATGCGGCGTCGTCTCATATCGGCCCAGGAGAACCTGCAACTCATGTGTAACACAGGACTCGTTCACCGCGACGTGCTTTATGGGGAGAACGAGGTCTCCCCATACGCTTCTGCACCACCAGAGTACCGTCTTCCTGAAGTGGAAGGACGAGTACCCATTTATAGGCCGAGACGTCAAGCCCGCATGTTAGTGGGTTTTTCTCGTGCCCAGAGGCCAGAACCCGCAAGAGGCCACATCATTGACATAAGATCCCCTCTGCGTCTTACCAATCCGAATGACACTACTACAGGAAGCTTCATCACAGATGATTCGTAACCATCATCACAGACGGTTTCCGAACCGTCTATATTTGTTCATCTGTGATAACAGGCAGTTATCACAGACGGTTCAAAACCGTCTGTGATACGCACTATCACAGACGGTTTTTTGTTGCAACCATCTGTGAAGGCTAGTATCATAGACAGTTTTCATTAAAAAGAACCGTCTGTGATATTTCTTCGTATCACAGGTGGTTCTTAAATAGAACCGTATGTGATATTCTTGTATCACAGACGGTTTTTTAATGAAAACCGTCTGTGATACTAGCCTTCACAGACGGTTGGCAACAAAAAACCGTTTGTGATAGTTCATAATCCTAACTACATTTTTCTGTTTTTTGGCTAGCCTCAAGAATTGCTAGCCATGCCCTCTGAAAACAAGCATGCACAAGAACAGATACATCACAGATATTCAATTGTTGACAACTCAAAGTGATCATTACTCAAAATAAATTACAAAAGATCGAATTTGTTCAAGTATTGTCGCTATAGTTACAATTGGATTATAATTGAGTCAATTGTTTGCAGGTGGGTGAAACTTTGGGTCGGCGACGGAGTGAAAGTCTCCTTTGTTGGAAATGATATCTGAAATGATAAAGTTGCAGAGCTTCCCTCAAACGTCCGCGATCTCATGCTCAACGAGTCCATCTAATTCCATATGCAAGACCTGTCGCTAGCAAGAGTAAAGTGGTAAGCATATATATTTAAATTTATAATTAGGAAATAATTATTTCGAGATTGACAAACCTTGGGATCCTTCTTCCTAGCTGTAATGATTAGCTGCATATGATAGCAAACGTAGATTGCACATAACTCATCATTTTTTTGCTAGTGGCACTGCAAAAATAGAATTACATATATAGGTATAGTCAGTTCGAGACGCGTTATTATAAAGTATGATATAGGATTATCGTGTTGTAGCGCGTACCGGAAATTTCGTCCTGTGTGTTAGTGCGGCGCTCTTTCCATTGTATATTCCTTTGTTGGCAACATAGGCGATAAACGACCTACATGATTCCAAAAAGTTATCCTCGACCATTTCAAACGAATGAAGACTACAATAGAGTTATGTATGGAGGAAATGAGCATACCTCTCGAGTATTCCTCTCAGAACACTGAAGTCTTGGTTGTTTCGGACTAGGGAATCAAGGTATATCACATGGTTCCTCTTTGGCATAATGACTAAAAGGATCCAGTGGTACCTACTCATGTATGTCGCTATAGTCATTAAACCTAAGTTCGTGTTGCGTATAAAGTACAAATGAAATTTGTATAGCAAGTAGTGACACTTACCCCTCGTTGTAGGGCACCACTATGTACTTCTTGTCTACCTGACGAAGCAATGCCGCCGCTATGTATTCCTCGACGAAGGACGGGTCTTCTTGGATGGTTTGCATAGATACCACGTGTGGGTCGAGGAAACCCACTGGTTCTTTCCAATCCCGAACATTTTTCCACATGTATCTATACACAAGCAATGAGTTGTGATATTTATCGGTATTACGTGAATGCAGAACTTGATTGTACGCGCTTACAGTGTCCAACATCGTAGAAGCGAGGCGTCGAGGCCAACGAGGTTGAATAGGTCATATAAGTCGTTGAAGCCCACGACAAAGTGGTTCGTCCCGTTAAAGAAATGCTCATCGTTGTATCTGACGGTGATTCCAGTATCGCACCCCTTCTCTTTGGTCTGCCGTATGTACCTGGCATGCAAAGCCTGACAAGCATATCCAGCGCGCATTAATACTGTGTCGGAGCACAATGGTTTTTCGATGATGTATTTCCCGGACATCTCGGACTTCCCGAACTTGGGAGGCGCCTTAACGTTCATCGATTTCGATTTGGCCTTAACGATTGGCAGCGTCTTCCTGCGAGACGACTCGAGAACCAATATGGCGGCACACTTTTGTTGTTCCTTGGGCGTCTTCTCCACGGGAACCGAAGAGGTGGCCTTCTGAGGCGAAACATGAGGTAGAGTCATCGAGGGTCCCGTTGGAGAGGAATGGCCGTGTCCAGATCGCGGCACTGTTGGGTCTAGGGCGATGTCCTTCTTAGGCCACTGGATAAAAGAGTGGACGGCATCCCCTAGTGTTCTGATCTCTTCGGTCGGGCGAATCTCCAGCGGGACAACCAGGAAATGGTCATATACATTGTCCACCTCGACCCTGGCGTAACCTCGCACCGGTGGGCATCAGGTCAAGATCGCCCTTCTGGTATGGATACACCATCCCCTGGGCAGCCTCAATAGAAATGGATCCGACTATCCTCACTTGGAGCTTGCAGGGCGTCGGCTCCTACAAAACGATACACAATTAGCTAAGGCGTCCTATATGTCTATCTTTGGTGCATTCCATAGATGTACATTACCTTGATATCGTCTATCGGTAATTGGACGTCGTCATGTTCAGAATTATGCGTGGATGCGACGCTACTCCGATGTCGAGCAGGACTGGCTCCCAAATTAACAGGGGCAACTTACGACTGGCTCAGAAGTTGATTCATTTGATCCTGCAATGCTGCTAGCTTTCCTTCAAATTTTTCAGTAATCATCTGTACCAACTGGTCGTCGTGCTCGGCCTTGGATCTCTTCCTACTCCTATACAAGCAGTAGTCGTCTGCGAATCCATGACTCCAAGGTACGCTAACCGCAAGGCCTCGCGTGTGACCCGGGTGCTCCTTATTTCCCAGGACCGTAGATAGTATATCCTTCTCCCTATCTGCTTGGAAGGAGCCTTGAGAAGCTTGGGCAGTCAAGTCATGCTGCAAGAGGTCATCATGTTATTATAGACACTATGAAGTTATGGACTTATTAACAAATAGGTAGTTCGACATATTTACCACACGTTGGGACACTTCCTGGTTTGCCGGGTTTGTGAAAGAGATGCTGCCCGAAGACGAGACTTTTGCCCTCGCTTTTAACCAGCTTAGGGAACGCGGGTCTGTGACATCAGGAAATGCGTTCTCCTCCTCTGCCACCCATTCCTCGTATTTACCCGCGTACCCAGCGGTGCCGAGTTTGTGCGAGTGAGTGTTTCATGTCTGGAGAGCTTTGTGCGCTGCACTTTGCTCCTTAAATTCGGCCGTCGTCTCCATAGCCACAAAGGCGTCACATGCTTCCCGCGTCAAGAATCCATACTCCGCGAAGGGCGTCTGACCCGTGTTCACGTACTTCGTGACAAGAATGCTCTTGAAGGTCCTCCACGATTTATCCATCGTGAGCATCGCCGTCCGTCGCACGCGTGCCATGTTTGCTTCTGGGATGGTGAACTTGTTTGAAAGTTCTGTCCACAGCTCGCCTTTCGCTTTTTTCGTCAGCTCCTTCCACCTTGGTGTGGTGATGGGGACCCGTTCCCTTGCAAGTATCCCGCAGATGGTCCGGAATCTCGTCGCTGATCTCTTGGGACTCAGAGGGACCCCAAAGTTACTGACCTCCGTGATGACCAGTCGGGCCACAGGTATTTTCGATTGTCCTCTGCCATCTCGCTTCCATGTCATTATTGTTGCCTCTGCTATCTGCGGCGTCGGTGACGGCAGCCTCGTCGGCGCCTCTGCCATCTGCAGCATCAGTGACGGTGGCCTCGTCTGCGCCTCTGACATCTGCGGCGTCGGTGACGGCCGGCAAAAGTGCCTCTGCCATCTAAACACTTGCTATCTATATAAGTTACATATGCAATAAAATGGATTGCAAGTGTCCCAAATTAACATATACATATGAAGTATCTCCATGTCATTTAAACTGAATAATATGCTCAACATGTGCAATATTAGCAAATAATCATAATTAATTCCAGCATAAATATGAAACAATAAAGCATTAATCCAACGGCATTTAAATGACCAAATTAACATAATCAAATGTAAATCATTCAAGTCATTTAAATTAATTGAAATGCTAAACATATACCACATGTATATGAATGAAATTGCATAATTAATTCTAGACAAGGCACGAGGGAGGACCAAATTAACATAATCAAATGTAAATCATTCAAGTCATTTAAATTGATTGAAATGCAAAACATGTACCACATGTATGTGAGCTCTCATATGGGAAGTTGCACAAGAAACAAACTCTTGTGATCTTTGTATAGATAGAAACTAGTGATAAGAATCTTTTGCCCGGTCCTATCTTTGCTTGAGCCTACTTCATCGAGCCCAACACACTGGAGTGTACAATTTGCTTTATGTCGTGGAGGATTGGCATGAAGCAAAGGTACACTCAAGTGTATCAAGATCGACGAAGTAGGCTGTGTTTCACCTGAACGTTTAGGATGAATGCCCAAGGAGCGAGCTAGCTAGCTGAATTCAGGCCTCGAGTTAGCTCCTATTCTAACACTCCTTAATCCTCCAGTTTCTCTAAGGAAATGCTAAGCAAAGGTTTAATGCTTCATGTACAGAAGACTAGCCTTTAATGAAGACATAGAAACAAAATAGAATCAAGTAAAACTTTGCCCGAGCCTACTTCATCGAGACCGACACACTAGAGTGTACCATTTGTTTCATGCCGTGGAGGATTGGCATGAAGCAAAGGTACACTCAAGTGTGTCAGGATCGACGAAGGAAATGCTAAGCAAAGGTTTAATCCTCTAGGGCTCGCCGCCTCCCTGCTCCTATTCTAACACTCCTAACACTCCTTAATCCACTAGCTTCTCTAAGGAAATGCTAAGCAAAGGTTTGATACTTCATGTACAGAAGACTAGCCTTTAATGAAGACATAGAAACAAAATAGAATCAAGTAAAACTTTCTTTCTGGATTGTTATAAAAAATGCTGTTTTAGCAAAATTTCAGAATTAATCCCAACAAAATTAATTAGCATTAAAGCATAATTCCTAAAGAATTTAAATGACCAAAATAACATGTACTCATGTAATTCTCCCAAGTCATCTAAAGAGAATAAAATGGTTAACACAAACATCTTGAGAACATCAAAAAACAGCATAGAGCTCAGATTTTTAATTTGTTCGATTGCTCTCAGTAGGCTAGTTGCAAAGACATAGTATTTGCCATCTCAACCATTATGCCAAAATTCTTCATCAATTGAATATGATAACTCCAAATCAGACTTTGAGCTCAAAAATAAATGCTTCACTAATATGTCAAATTTTATCTCAATACCGCAGATTAAACTCTCAGCCAATAAAAGGTCAAGAGATTAACAAAGGCATGTAATTGAACATCGACATATCACAGAAACAAATATGCTTGCAGTTCATACAAACTGAAAATAGAGCAGAAGCAATATTTCAATCTAAATAAGCTCAAGTCTGATTCTAGTTAACTATTCAATCTCATAATATGGCAACAATCATCATTGAGCTATTAACAGAACCCACCAATTTGCAATTTCTCTCTCTGTACTAAAGATTAACAATCACAGCACAAATGCAAAGGGACAAAGTGAGATAAGCAACAATACTCACAGAGCAAGGGAGGGAGTGGGATAGAGCGAGTAGAGTGGTATACTAGAGGAGGTGTGAGGGAGTACCGGAGGAGGCGCTGGAGCCGGTGCAAGGAGGGAGCCGGTGATAGGCCGGAGAGGAGGATGGCGATGTGTAGTGGAGTCGGGCTGGAGTCGGAGGAGGGAGGTGGCCGCTTGTTGGGATGGAGTCGGAGGATGGCGCACGTCGGAGGAGGGAGGCGGCCGGTCATCGGGCTGGAGTCGGAGCAGGGAGGCTGCCGGTCGTCGGGCTGGAGTCGGAGCAGCGAGGCGGCGAGCCCTAGAGGAGGTGAACGAGTGCGCGAGAGCTTAAGAGGCGCGGGAGTAGTGGAAGTGACGAGTAAGAGCAAAAACCCTAGCGCTACCCTGCTTATAAAAAGGCTGTCACAGACGGTTCTATTAAGGAACCGTCTGTGATAAGGAATCACAGACGGTTCTTATTAAGAACCATCTGTGATACGTTCCATATCACAGATGGTTCTTTAATAGAACTGTCCATAATATATCACAGACGGTTCATGAATAGAACCGTATGTGATTCCTTATCACAGACGGTTCTATTATGGAACCATCTGTGATAACCTGACATCCTGCTGACAATTAAACAAGTCTCTTCATTTTCCGACGTGTGTCTCTTCGTCTCACGATCACACGGCTTCGTCTCTTCATTTTCCAACATCGCTACAGCTCCCAAATATCTCTTCGTCTCCCGCTCCGGCTTTAGTACTTGTTCTATAAATAGATATCCCCTTCTACAATGTATTTCACACAACCTCATTGATCCCCTTTCTCCACAAACTCCAAATGGCTTCCCCTCTCGTGCCAGCTGTATTGGCCTACATTGTGCTTCTTTACTCGCACCTCTCTGGTCGCAACCTGGCCCAAGTTGCGGACAAGCCTTCCGTTTGTAATGTCATCCGTTGTAGGCCCTCCGATCTACCGGAGACCATAGCGGCCATCATCTGTCGACTGGAGCTCCTCCTTAGACGGACCAATGCGAGGGTCCGCGGCATCCAGCGAATAAACCTCATCGTGCAGATCGTCCTATGGAACTACTTGGTCCGACGAGGATGCAGCCCAAGAGTCGAGGACGACATCCGAATGCGGGAGAGCGGTCGACTCGCCGAGACAGAGGAGACCAGGCTGATGGCCTCTCGGGCTATATGGGGCTTGGTTGCGAGTTCGAACGGCTACAAGCGAATCGAGCGTGCAAGGTCGCAGTGGAGGCGTTTGATCCGACGATACGATCCCGCCACCACCGGAAGCGGCGAGAAGGCTTATGAAGGTTTGAAGGATAAGATAGGATCGTTAATCCTTTTTTTACCGTCTGTGATGTAAAAAGGATATGGTCTTTTTATCATCTGCTTATTACAAGCGCATAATATTATCATTCCACATTACAATGAAGTCCACATTGACATCAAAATCAGAGATGACAATTTCATGTGGACATCAAAATATATAAGAGATTACAAGTCCATAATACATGGCAAGTCCACATTGACATGTCTCATGTTATGGAATAAATTAATTACAATGGAGTAAATTCTTAATTAAAATATAGCCCTTCATGATGATCGACACGCATATAGCTAGCTTCCTCACTTGGTTCTTCCTCGAGCCTGATGCCATTACCGAAAGGAGGCAACTCGTCAAATTGATTGTATTCTTCCTCGTCCACTACATTCTCAACTCCGACAATCCTCCTTTTTCCATGAAGAACTACGTTGCGCTTCTTATTTGCGGGGTCGGTTACATAGAAGACTTGAACAACTTGGTTAGCCAGTACAAATGGTTCATCTTTGTATCCGACACGTTCGAGGTCCATGGTAGTGACGCCGTACTTGTCGACCTTCACCTGTGGGAGATGGACCCAACGGCACCGAAATAGGGGGATCTTGAAAAGCACGTAGTCGAGCTCCCATATCTCCTCTATTTGCCGATAGTAGGAGCTCCTCAGTCCATCGGTACTGAATGCATCTATGCGGACACCGCTATTCTGGACTATGCTCTTCCTATCCTGAGCTGCCGTATAAAATGTGTACCCATTTATGTCGTATCCTTGCCATGTGAAAATTGTAAATTGTGGCCCTTGTGCCAACCATAGCAGCGTATCATCACTTGATGACCTCCCAGTGATTCACACCTTTAACCATTCGTTGAACCGACGGTTGTGCTCTCTCGTGATCCAAACCTCCGACCGGTCAGGATTCTGTTGGCGTACCATGTCTTTGTGCTCGTCGATGTACGGGGACACTTGGGTCATGTGTTGCAAGACCGTGAAATGGGCTTGAGCGTACGTATCTAGATTGGGAGTGATTGATTTCCTTCCGATGGTCCCGATACCATCCAGTCTCCCCTCATGACGAGATAGAGGCACACCTATCAGATCCACCTGAGCCATGTAGTCGACGCAGAACTCAATGACCTCTTCCATTGCATAACCTTCGATGATGCTGCCCTTCGGTCGAGATCGATTCCATACGTAGAACTTGAGAATTCCCATGTACCTTTCGAACGGGTACATATGACGTAGGAACATAGGGCCGCATATCTTTATCTCTTTCACAAGGTGAACAATGAGATGGACCATGATATCAAAAAATGACGGAGGGAAATACATCTCAAGATGACATAGAGTCGTCACCACCTCACCCTGCAGAGCATCTAGTCCTTGGGGATCGATGACCTTCTACGCAATTGAGTTGAAGAAATAACACAGCCTCAAGATTGCCACTCGGACCTTGTTCGGCAAGATACTCCTAATTGCAACAGGAAGCATTTGTGTCATCAGCACATGACAACCATGAGACTTCATACCAATTAATTTCAAATCTTGCATAGAAACAAGTTTCTTAATGTTAGTGGAGTAACCAGACGGGACTTTCACACCATGCAAGCTCTGACACAGTTCATTTCTCTCGGCCTTGGACAGAGTGTAGCAAGCTGGGGGAAGGTACGTTTGTCCTGTATCAGTCTCTTTCGGTGCTAACTCGGTCCTTATGTTCATATCGACCAAGTCATGCTGTGCGTTAACACTATCCTTTGTTTTGCCACTAATGTTCAGTAAGAGACCAATCAAGCTATCACATACATTCTTCTCCATGTGCATGACGTCGATGCAGTGGCGAACTTCTAAGTGCTCCCAATAAGGCAAGTCCCAAAAAATTGACCGTTTCTTCCAGATGTTCTTCTAATAGGTTCTTAATTTACGTCCCTTCCCAAGCACAACATCGATATCCTTAACCATATCATAGACCTCTTTCCCTCTAAAAGCCTTTGGAGTTGAACCGTCCTCCTTATTTTCATTAAATTGTTTCTTCATCTTGCGGCATGGGTGACTCCTGGGAAGGAACATACGGTGACGCATATACACAGTTTTACGCGAGTTGTTCAGCCATACACTCGCTGTAGCATCTAAGCTGTGCGGACAGACTTTGGCTCCTTTTGTACTGAAGCCCGACAGGTTACCAAGGGTAGGAAAATCATTGATGGTGCAGAACAACATGGCACGTAAAGTGAAGTTCTCTCGTTTGTACGCATCCCATACCTGTACCCCTTCGTTCCACAATGTCACAAGATCCTCCAGCAATGGTGCTAGGTACACATCAATATCATTCTCAGGTTGCTTCGGCCCTTGGATAAGTAGTGACATCAAAATGTACTTCCGCTTCATACACAACCAAGGAGGAAGGTTGTACATACATAGATTCACGGGCCAGGTACTATGTCGGCTGCTCATGTTACCGAAAGGATTCATTCCATCCGTACTCAACCCTAACCTTATGTTCCTTGGTTTCGCACCGAACTCTTCGAAGCTCCGATTGAAGTTTCTCCACTGGGTAGAATCAGTAGGGTGTCTTAGCTTTCCATCTCTCTTACGATCCTCCGAGTGCCAATGCAGCAATCTTGCCTCCTTTGGGTTCACAAATAAATGCTTCAAACGTGGGATCACAGGCAGATACCACAACATCTTAGCAGGAGGTCCTTGCTTCACCTTAGCAGTATTTTGACGCTTGTATCGGGATGCTTTGCACAGGAGACATACATGCATGTCTGCATACTCTTTATAGTAGAGGATACAATCGTTTGGACATGCATGTATTCTTTCTACTTCCATTCCCAATGGACAATATGTTGGAGATATGCCCTAGAGGCAATCATAGAGATGATGATATTTCGTTGTATCCATGATTTAATAAATGTTCCTTGAATATTACCTTTGTGTTGATTAACAAGTATGTGACTTGTTTGTGAAACTCTTTACTTATATGGTTATTCTAAAGTTGTCCCTAGTCGGAGTTCATGTGAGGACACACGTGAATGATGGATTAGCACATGTATCGGTTGATGACCATGTTTCACAGGTCATAGACATGGAGATGTCAAACCAATAATGTGGACACATGTTTAGAACATGGGGTTGGACCGACCCAACATGAGACATAACAATTATACTTATGGTTCTCTCTACACAATGTGTACGCCTTGTCCTTAGACACGAGATTGTCGCATGTACTTGAGATGTGAATCGACCTACTTAGGGGCTATCAAACGCTACTCCGTGAATCGGGTAATTATAAAGGTAGCTTCGGGTTTGTCATGAAGCATCTTTGCAAGGCATGGTCGGTCGAGATGGGATTTGCCCTCTCTACGAGAGAGATATCTCTGGGCCCTCGAGTGATCGGATCCAAAATGCATGGCCATGCTACTTAAGGTTAAGAGTTAACCTAGTAAGGGATTAGGATCACGGGATCGAGATAGAGTGGTCACTTGGAGCTCAATCGAATATCGTGAGGCAAAGGGATTGGCATGTACATAACGTTGTGATGGTTCGTCCGATATGATCTTTGTGTGCGTTTAGGAGTTGGCACGTCTTGCTAGAGGCCGCTACCAACTATTGACCAAGTATGTATACTCGCGTCATGTCTAAACATCGTGAACCTATAGGGTCACACACTTAAGAAGTTGAAGCCTAATTCGGATTGGATCCGAATTAGGCTGGGCATTAGTCCTAATGGGCCTCTATTAGTAGAAGCCCGGTGTAAGGGCGTCTATAAAAGGAGGGCAAGGCGCCTGAGATTGGTGATGAGTTTTTCGTGACATCCTCAAACCCGCCGCCACCCTCTCACGCCCTAGTCGCGCGCGGATCTAGTAGTCCGGCGTCGTCGCTTCTCCCGCACGTGTGGATACCTTTGAGGCGCCAGATCAGAAGCGTTTGGACGAACGCAAGAGAGGAGTCAGACGCAGGAGATACCGCGACGAGGACGATGAAGCACTACGACTACTCGCCTTGACGCGTCTTTGCATCAACTTAATACGACTACTCGCCTTGACATCTTGCATCAACTTAGCACGACTACTCGCCTGACGTCTTGCATCAAGTTCCGCACCTGCGCGTCTAGTGGTAAGACCGTGATCTATAACTGCAGTGATCTTGGTTTACGGGTAGAATTTTATTATTTTGCGCTAGTGTAGCCTACCCGTAGCCCTTCACAATAACCTTCTTTGCTTGGTAGGTGGTGCTGGGCAACACGTTTCCCTCCGGAAGGATGTCCGCTAGGAGACCTAACAACGCCGTGAAACTCTTATCGGACCAACCATTGCTTGCCTTCAATTTCAGCAGTTCAAGCACGGTTGACAACCTTGTGTATTCCGGCTTGCAGCTAGAGAACAAAGGTCTCACCGAGTCCTCCCTTAAGCACTCGAATTTATAAAACTCTCTCTCACTGTAGTTCTCTTCTGCATCGTGTAGCATCTGATCCAGATTGTCATCGTGCCACCTATCCTCATCAAAAGCACAGTCCACATCCGGCATATCGTTGACTTCCTCGGCAATGTCGTCATTATTAACTTCCAGTATAATCTGCTCTTCACCGTGACTGGTCCAACATGTACACCCTTTTTTTGAAACCCCTTCGAATCAAGTGTGCTTCGATCTGCGCCGAGTTGTTAAACATTTTCAGATTACCGCAATCAATGCATGGACAATACATAAAATTTATCCCCTTCTTCAACATATCCTGCTCGGCGGCTCTTCTAAAAGCAACCACGCCATTAATGTACTCTTGACTCACACGGTTCACACCGTACATCCAGTTTCGGTCCATCTACGCTATGCATGTAACAAATTAGTGTCAAATTAGATTAATAAACCGCAAGTACTTACTCTTCCTATTTACCAAACATACTTAAATTGATTAGCGATTAATTTATAGCAAACATAAAGGGTTATAGATCGTTACCCTCGGAGCTCACAATGAAAATACCTAATATCTCTCGAGAATCCTTGCCTTCTCCTCCCTTCCCTCTCTGTCGGCGGCGCAATGGGCTTCCTATTTACCAAACATACTTAAATTGATTAGCGATTAATTTATAGCAACATAAGAGCATCTCTAGTGTATTGAACCGATGCCGATTCAAAGAGATGCCACGTAAGCATTCAAAGAACTAGTCATTTTCCCCTAATGTATTGATCTGATTCTTACTCTTAAGTGGGACCGACATCTTATTAAAAAAATAAGAAAAGAAATAAAATCTCTCTCAACCGCTCTCTCTCTCCATTTCCTTCCCCCAAACCGAACTTAATGCACATGCTAACCACCCAATGAAAAATATTATTCTATTCACTTGCATCCGGATGCAAAGTTTGCATCGGTTCCTAGAGTAGTTTTGCTTCGGAATCGGCAGCTTCCAACGTGTGAAATCGGTTCCTAGCATTAAATCTAGCCATTTCAACAAGCTAAGCACGTACATTGCAGATGCTCTAAAGGGTTATAGATTGTTACCCTCGGAGCTCACGACGAAAAAACCAAATATTCCTTGAGAATCCTCTCCTTCTCCTCCCTTTCTCCTCTTCTTCTCCTTCCTTCACTCTCTGTCGGCGGCGATTACCCTCGGGCGTTTACCTGGTGGTGGCTGAAATGGGAATGGGCAAGGGCCTGGTCCATGTACTTATAGGGCGAGGATATCACAGACGGTTCTTATCATGAACCGTCTGTGATAGACAACTATCACCGACAGTTTTTAAATATAACCGTTGGTGAGATTATCACAGACGGTTCTTTAAAACAACTGTCTGTGATACTGGAGATTATCACAGACGGTTATTAAACCGAACCGTCGGTGCTAGATCACAGACGGTTCTTTAAAAGAACCGTCTGTGATACTTGAGATTATCACAGATGGTTATTGAACCAAACCGTTGGTGCTAGATCACCGACGGTTCTTTAAAAGAACCGTCTGTGATACTGGAGATTATCACAGACAGTTCTTTTAAAGAACCATCTGTGATACATCACAGACGGTTTTATTAATGAACCATCTGTGATATATGCCTATCACAGACGGTTATTCATAAGAACTGTCTATGATAGGCCGGCTGTGCAGATGCCTCATCCCGACAGACCCAACACAACTGGTTCCAAATGAACCGTCTGTGATGGGGCGTATACTATAGCATGTTTTGTAGTAGTATGACCCCGAGGACTCAGGATCACCCGGCTACTATTTGTTAAGCGAGTTTCTGGTGAATTTCAACGGGAACCACTAGGGTTGTAGTATCTTGAGCTCGCTGTCCAGGAATGTGTTCAGCAAGCATTTATCTTTAAATTTATGTAATAGGGTAGTATTGTTGAACTTCTTATGTGTTGTTGCAAGAACTTTTTGTTTCAGGCGATTGCCATTCGCCTACGGGCTTATATGAATCTAATCGTACTGGAAAACTATCATTTGCTTTATCGGATTTTATGCTGGCCTCTGTGCCTTTGTATCTTTGTTTGGTGTTAAGTTTTTGTGCATTTTATGTCATGATTGCATGCTAGCTTAAGTTTATTCCCCTTGCTGTCTAGAATTTCGTTCACGCTTGTTGAGCGTATTTTTCATATGTGGCTAACCATCCTTCTGGCAACAGGATGGCAAGACCTAGTACTCGTTCAAGAGCTCATCAAGAAGAGGGATCTCCACCCCTGGGATCCCGTACCGCTACTGTCCATGAGATTTACACACGAGGAGAACGTGTGGAGCCGTCCGGCCACCAAAATCAGCAAGGTGGTCCGACGGAAGAAGTGCTACCCCCATTGCCTACGATGGCGGAAGTCCTGGCACAAATAGAAAGTAACCGGATGGATCAAACTCAGATCCTTGAGGCCATTGTCTGCAACACCTCCCCCGCTCCAGCGACATCTGGGGGAGCAGGAGCTCAAAAGGCACATGGGGGATTCGCTAACTTCTAGCGTATGAATCCCCAAACCTTCTCGAGCTCTAAAGACCCCATGCAGGCGGAGGATTGGCTCCGCACTATCGAGAAGAAGCTGATGATAGCTCAATGCACCGGTGTGGAGAAGGTTTTATTCACTAGCTACCAGTTGGAGGGAGCCGCTAGTGCATGGTGGGAAAGTTTTTACGCCATGCAACCCGATGGAGACGTTCCAGCTTGGAACGAACTCAAGGCGACCTTCCGTGAGGCCCACATCCCAAAAGGCGTGATGATGATCAATCAACAACAATTCCTCGCTCTTAAGCAAGGAAGGAAGAGTGTCACAGAGTACTTACACGAGTTTAACTTCCTAGCTCGTTATGCTCCGGATGACGTCTCCACCGACACCTATCGTCAGAGCCGTTTCATGAATGCCTTAACTGAGGAGATGCAACTGGCGCTCGCCTTCCATGACTTCATAAACTTCCAACACATGGTCAAAAAGGATATTGTGGTGGAAAACAAGAGTCAAGCATTGGATGAATCAAGAATGAGGAAGAGGGCAGCTCAAATTTCAGCAAGCGACACTTTTCCAAGATCGCACACCGGGCCGCCCCAAGCGCCCCGATTTCAAGCTCCGGCATCACCGAGGCCACCAACCTTTATACCAAGACCTCCACCACCTTTGGGACAGAGAAAGAATGGGGAAGTCAGCCCCCAAACAGAAACAACTTCCACCCGAACATAACATGCTTTCACTGTGGCCACGCCGACCGGTGTTTGGTGAAGGCACGTGGGATGTCCTGAGTCTACCCATCTTAAAATCCAGCTCCAGTGAAACCATCACCACCTCCAAGGGCTTCTTCCACACCCCCTCGAGTTCCAGCATGTGGCCGAGTCAGCCACGTCACTGCCGAGGAGGCAAACCACACACTGGACGTCGTTTTGGGTACTCTCTTTGTTAATTCAAGTTCAGCTTCTGTTTTATTTGATTCGGGACCATCACATTCATTAATCAAGGCACAACATAAATTTAAAATGCATACACTCCAGCCCCCATACCACATTCAGTCACCGGGATTGGTTCTACAAACTGATCAAGTCTGTCGGCACGTAAAAGTGGAGATTCAAGGGATTGATTTTTTGGCAAACTTAATAGTAATAAATTCAGTGGGTATTGATGTTATATTAGGGATGGCTTGGCTGTCCAAAAATCTAGGACAAATCAAGTGTGCTCAGCTATCAGTTTCAGTCACAAGTGAAAACGACGATCAAGTCATTTTTACACCAAAAATGGGCAGTTCTCATCTTTATGCTCTGGAAATTAGTACCACTTATGAATTGGAGAAGGTACCAGTGGTATGTGAATACCCAGATGTCTTTTCCGAAGAACTCCCAGACATGCCACCGAATCGCGAAGTTGAGTTCGTGATCGAGCTAGCACCCGGAACTACGCCAATTTCAAAACGACTCTACCGGATGCCCCCAAATGAATTGGTGTGTAGGACCGGAAAAGCGCCTAGAGGGGGGGGGTGAATAGGAGCACGCCTAATTTTTCACCTCAATCAGATTCAATACTAATTTCACTCCAATAGCTATGAAAGCTATGAAGATCAATATACAAGCACAGTGGAAGACTTGTATTGAATCCAATCAAAACCCCGAAGAGAAAAGACCAAAATCACCAAAAACTAGAAACCAAAATAGTTGGGCGGTTAGACCTCTCAAATTGGCCGGTCGACTTTTTTGCCTAGCAGTCAGACCACTCAAATGGGCGGTCTGACCTCCAGCACAATGAACAGTGAAATCAGCCCGAACTTCAAAATCACAAATTAGTCTAGCTTTTGATCCGTGACTCCAAACCTTACCAAATTTGAAACATACCTTCCTAAGGATGTTAGGAACCTATTCCATTCAACGATTGTGAAGATCGTTGCCAAAGTTCTGACCTTTCTCCGTTTGAGTGAAGATTGCTCCAAAACCGAGTCAAAAGCGAAATATGATCTAAAGACTTGCTCGTGGGTGATTGATGATCAAGATGATCCTAGATGTGTTCCCACATGTCACAACAAGCTAGATCAAAGCAAGAAACCAAGAGAAAACTCGCGGATCAAATAAAGCCCCAAAATCACCAAATAGATAGCAAGAACACAAAGGGACTCATCTTTGAGGAATCATGCATATGATTAGAGATTGTAGAGAGTTTACAGCCACTCCATCCAGGAGGACAAGAGCTCAATCCATGAGCACACAATCAATCAAAACTCTCTAGAACCCTAAACCTCCACATTCCTCTCTAAGCCCCCTAAAACCAAAACTAGGGTTTAGAGTAAAACAAAAGGGTTCCAGGGACTGTAGCCACCTCCCTCCTCTATTTATAGTGGAGTTATAGACCTTCTAGAAGACAAACCCTAATAGGCACCCGTTAGGCCCACACAAAAATGGGTTCACTCACGCACGTATTTTAAAGCATCGTCTTCATCTCCTCTTGACCTAATCTGCTTCATCTTACGCCGTCTTGCGCCGCGGGTTGGCAAAAGGTCACCAAGGCGGTCTTTAGTAAAATTACCAAAATACCCCTTCTCGATCTTTTTCCAAAGACCGAGTCCCATCTTCGTGAAGTACTTCCATGCTTCGCCACGTGTAGGTTGATCAACAGCTCTCATCATGTCGGCAAGCCTCTCCCATCCAGCTCCCACCGAACCACCATAGCACGTGCACCGACCCCCGCGCCGCTTGATCCAACCCGTCGCACCGAACTGCACGTTCGGTCACCTTTGTCCATTCTGCACCACGCTTGGCTCCATTGACTTCTCCCAGCATCCCCGATCGTTCTGGACCTCAGCTCTCCAAGCTTAGTCCCGATCATCCTCGCCGTTGATCATCGTAGGCCTCCAAGCAACCTGCACAACAATAGACAAAGAAATCGATTATGGGAACAAGTTCTTCACAACTTGACCCACGTTAGTCAAAACATGCATCATGCAACACATATTCCATGAAACCCATGAATATGACCTAACAAGCAAACAACGCCGCCACGAAGGCCGACGAACAAGTCAAAACCGGTCAGACCGCCACTCTGGCCGCCACCTGTTGGCCGGTCTAACCGCCTAGCTGGGACTTAGCCAAATTTCCTCTCTGAAAATCCGAAACCTACTGGAATTTTCAAACTAATAGAACTTTTGCCTGGAAGCTCCAAAAATTATAAGACCAAGTGTAGTAGGATATTCTCACTTGCCTACACCCTCTATTTTTGGCCCAGCTCCAAAACTCAAAATCACTTTAGGGCCGGTCTGACCGATTTCCAAAAGCCGGTCTGACCGCCACCATGGCCGGTCAAACCGCCACCATGGCCGATCAGACCGTCACTTGCCTGACAGTAGTTTGAACTTTGCCGAAAACGCTTGATTCAACAAACCTTCAACGCCATTGCCAATTGTCACATCATCCTAAGATCGTGGGCATATCCCCATGATATCCAGAATCTCCCCCTTGATGAACACATTGGTAATTATCCAGAAAAAGCAAATTGGAGGTTTGAAATTGTAATTACTCCTGTTTTCGCGCAAAGGCACAACTTGGTCCATATGCAAGAGAAAACAATGGAAAAAGACCAAGCTGGCTTCAGAATAGTATCGGCAAGCGAGATAAGGCAAAAGAAGGCAAGAAAGCTTCAATTTCCAAAGAAGAGTCACAAAACTCACTTAAGGTGCATATAAAAGAACAATTGTTCAAATTGACCTTTGATCATTGTGAGGTTCCAAGAATTGCAATTCATGTTCAGAAATGGCAATAAGATAATAAGAATGCAAATTAAAAGCTCCCCCTCACTATGATCATCAATTTTTCAGAAAATTTCATTTTCTCCCTATTTCTCCAAAAGCCTCTCCCTTTAATCATTTTTTCTATTTCTTCTCCTCCTTTGACAATGGAGTCATCAAGGAAGAATGCTTTCCTCTCATCCAGAGATAACAAATGCAGAATTGAGGAAAAAGCATAAGAAAGAGCATGCATGAAATGCAATGGAGTGGCTTCAAATTTTTTTATTTTTCAATTTTTAAGGACAAGAAGCTTTGGAGATTACCCAAAAGAACAAGCTAGCATTTCTAATATTGTACAAGAACATATCAAGCCTGAAAGCGTTAGTAAGATCATGTTAAGACATATATATCAAAGCTAAGCTAGAAGGCTCAATGTAAAGCAATGAAATGTAACAATTTAAGCAAAACTTCAAATTTTGCAAGTTCATCAACAGGGATCCTAAAATGATAATGGCCATGTCAAAATGCCAATGTGAGATCAAAAGGCTAATAAGGACCACATTAAGAGACAAAAGGTCCTGAATTGAATCATTTTGCTCAATTTTCTCAAACGCTCATTTTTCAACAGTTTTTCATTTGCAATGAATATTGAAGTTGACTAATGGTCTATCTTAGTGAAGAAGATCCTGTACTAGGAGCCATCCACAAACTCTTCCTAAGCTTCGACCAGAAGTTGATTAAAGGTATATCTTAGTGAAGAAGATCCTGGACTAGGAGCCATTTACAAACTCTTCCTAAGCTTCTATCAGGGTGACAAATCTTGAGGTTCATGTCAATTTTGACAAGCAGTCCCCATGAGATCGTCTGGATCATCAAACTATCTCCAAGTTCATGTCTTTGACATGCAGTCTCGTGAGAGTAGTTTGGCACATTTTACCACAAGGCAATCTTGAAATTCGATTTTTCATTTTACACAAGAGAAGTTATAGATTCTCAGAAGAACAAGAAGCTCAAGTAATGTTCAAAACTAGATTCAAGAGCTAACAAAGCAATTTTGACAGGGCCAATATCACAAAAGGAGCACTAATTGCGCAACTAGCTAAAAGATCCACAAATTGTAGTTTTTAGTTCAAGTTGTTTTAATGTTCTAGCTCATTTAGCAAAGACTTAGCTACACATGTGAAAGCATGATAATTCTAGCAAGTCAAAGAACTAGACATGACATTGAGCAAGAATTGAAATACTAAAGCTCAAAAGGATAATAAGCAAAGCTTCATCAATTAAAAGATAAGCAGTAAAGCTTATATTACAATGCATCTTTTTGGATTTTCATATGAATGCAATATGATACAATGAGATGCAAAAGATCAAAAAGATCAACAAGTTCAAAACAAATCAAGAAAAGATCAGATGAACAAGGAAAGTTCAGAAAAGAACCAACTCCCCCTCAAACCAACCCATAGGGATAAAATACCCTTAACTCACTACTCAAAGTGGCAAACCAAGAAGGGTCTAAAGGTTTGGAGAGGATGCCTGCCAACTGTGCATTGGACTCTATAAGATCTCTAAGGAAAAAGACTCAACTAGCTAGGGAGCGAAACACCAACACTAAAAAGCTTACAGGCTGCTCAAAACCCGCTAAGGACTAGTGACTAGGAGACAAGCTCGACCTAGGCTGTGAGAAGAGTGCATCCTAGCAAACCATGGGATAAGAAGAGTGTCTAAAAAGAACACGTGCTAGAACAGAACCTTCTATCTACCATGAACTCAACAAGCCCAACACTTGACAAGAACCAGATGCTATGCAAAGCAAAATAGGGGTACCAAACACAAATGTAAGTTATAGGGGCTCGAACCTGAGTCACATCGCTTAGCAGTGAGATGTAGTCGAATGAGTAGAAGTTGGACCTTACTACGTCTCCAAAAAGTGATAGCCAGCATCGAATGCGCATTTGAGAGAAGAGAACCAATAGCTGATGTCATAAACCACATGTTCTCCTCAACTGAAGAGACTACACCAGAGAGACAGAAGAAGTCTATGCTTAGTACTGGGTTAGTGAGACATTATCTAGGAAAACAGTACCGAGACACACGACTAGCAAGAATAGCAGTAGATGACCCAAAACTCATAAAAGCATATAATCAACAAATCAGGGTATGAGCAAGAAGAAAGACATCAATTGCTACACATGCTATCCAAGATATGAAAAAGCTCAAAATATCCTTAATCCAAAATAAGGCAAAGGAGCAAACAAGCGCATAGCATATCACACAAGATACACCTGTCAAGGGTAAAGCATGCTAGTGAAGCTAAGGCAAACCCATGTATCCACAATTAACAATAAGGCACAATACCAAGTAAGCATAAGATATGTTATAGAACAAATCATGGATAATGTACGCTAACATGGATATCAAGTAAGCATGTGGATACATAAAGCAAAAATCAACAAGAGCAAGATAATAAATGTACAGAATATCACAAGCTCACGATGACAAAACCAAGCTTATACACCCATGAAAATAGTAAATAACAATATAATACATGGATATATAAACAAGGTACTAGCAAAGGCATGATGAAGGATATCATAAGAGTAACACATGCCGATAAGATACAAGTGAGCACAAAGATAAACACAACACGCCAAGAATGAATAAACGTGAAGATAAAGGCATGAAGGTGTAAGATAGCTCACAGTGCCCTTGGCTGTCACGGTCCTAGTAGAAGCATCCCCAAACGTGATCAACTCGTTGCCGGACGCACGTGTGAGAGAGGAGAACCATTTAGAATCTCCAGTCATGTGTCGAGAACACCCAGAGTCAGTAATCCATATGTCCTCCTTCCTCGCACGACGGACCTATAGGGCATAAGCAGGGAACATCTGTGCCTCGGTACTGGGGTTAGTGATAAAAGACTTGGGAATCCAGTACTGAGCCACACGATGCTTAGGAACAGCAGAAGAAGCAGCAGTAAAATGGTTAGTGGGATAAGCATAAGACTGCACACGTGAAACACCTAGACCTCTCCGAATCGACCTACCAAAAGGTTGGTACTTCACCTGTCTAGATGCTACCCGTGGTCTCTCCTTACGATATCCTAACCCAAAATGCTGCCTAGAGCCACCAAAAAAGTCAAAGACGTCATCTTCAAACATAGGTCTATGTCTAGTAGGAAAGACAGGCTGCCTAGCTCTAGAGACAGTCGTAGGTGAAGGAACTCCTCTAATGGTCCTCAAAGCACGCACTCACTCCTTCCTCTCACTCTTAGCTCTACGGAAGCAGAACTCAACTATGTGACCATCCTTCTTGCAGAAGATGCAATGATACTTGACCTTTTGAGGGGTCTGATCTGCTGAATTAGAAGCATCTGTCTTGCTAGAAGGGGTTTGGGCAAAACCTGTAGATCTAAAGACTAACTTAGATGGCTCAGGGGGTTCTACCTCAAACACGCCACTCTCAATAGGTCTCACAACCTTAGGTAGGTGGTTCTTGGAATACTCTTAAGGAATTAAATCCTAGGCCACTCTTCTTTACACTCACCTTAGATTGATCGAGAATCATGTTAAGGTTCTTCTTCCCACTAGAGAATCTCTCAAGAGTCTTTTTGAGGTAGTCATTTTCTTTGGCTAGGTCCTTACATGAGGCACACTTAGTTGACTTGATTGCCCTATTATACCTTTCCTTATAAAGAGCTGCCTCAACCTTCAAGGCCTCACAAGACACACAAGGGGCATTCTTAATCCTACCCAACTGCTCTTTGATCTTGACTCTAAACGCCTCTTGTATCTCATCTAAATTATTCCCAACTTCAGTACAAAAGACACAAGAATTAGAATCAACTACTTTCTTGGATGCAGTCATGGACATGGATTGTTCAAGTTTAGATTTCTCCTTTAGAGTCTTGTTTAGAGCATCATTCTCAATTGTGAGTTTGTGACAGTTTTCACATGAAGCAGTTTTAGAATGAAGAACCATTTCCTTCATTTTAATTTTACTATCCTCACAATGAGAGCAAGTGTGACTAGCATTAAATTTCTGCAATTCTTTAGTAGCACTATCCAATTTCAATTCGAGCAAGGCACAATTTGAGCAAGATGAAGGAATAGCATCTACTGAAGTCACATCTAAAGCAATAGCATCCAAGCAAACATGACTAGGACTAGATTTGAGAGATTCTAGTTCATCTAGAACATCTTTAAGTTGATTAACAATAGAGGAATGAGTATATTTCAGATTTGCTAATTCATCATGCAAGCTAAAGCAAGAATCACAATCATCAGCAGGATTAATGGATTTGAGCCTAACCACTTCTACGTTCAAGTTGTCAATCATGATATCCTATCTCTTAATCATTTTAGCTTGCTTCTTCAGATTTCGTTCAGCAACAACCAAAGAGCATTTCATCTCATTGAGTGAGGGGCATACCTCGTCTGGATCACTGAAGGGATCATCGTCGTTGGAGGAATCGACGTCGTGGCTGTCCTTGGCCATGAAGCACATGCCGGTGAAGTTCCGGGCCTTCTTCTTGCCATGGGAATCATCCTCGTCGTCCTCCGTCCCCGAGTCCACATCGCTCATATCAACATTCTCAAGAGCGGCAAGGACCTGGTTGACGAACTTCCGGTAATTGGGCTTCTTGGCTTTTGCATCTCGAACTTGAGGATGCCTCCGGAAGTCCTTCTCCTCCTTGCCCTTCAGCTTGGGGCAATTGGCCCGAATGTGGTTTGGCTCACCACACTCAAAGCAGGTAACAGGGCCACTTCGTCTTTTGCTCTTCACTTTGTTGTATGCTCTCGTGAATTTTGTAGATAGGAGGGCTAAGTCATCCTCAGGTAGCTTCTCTAGCTGCTCATCTCCCAAGGAGTGCAAGGCGGACAATGAAAAACCAGATGAGCCAAAATCCAAAGAATCAGAAGAGCTACCCTTAGAGGGGTCAACCACTAGAGCCATCGAGTCTGTCTTGGGAAGACATGAGATGAAGTCAATCTCATGTGTCTTCAACCTCGAGTAGAGCTTATCCATGGTAAGCTCACTCATGACAGTGTCGTCATTAATTGAAGTGATCTTCATCCCCCAAACTCTCACGTCAAGTGCACCCAAGAACTGGTGTGTATTCTTAGACTCAGTAAACACAAGATCCACAGCACGTAAGTCATGAATGATTTTGGGAAACCTTCCCAACAACTCATCTAAAGATTCACCAGGCCTTTGTTCGATCTTTGAATATTCTTTCTTAAGTTGGTTCTGTCTCACTTCCTTGATCGCAGTAGAGCCCTCATGGTAGTCAGCGAGGGTCTTCCAGATCTCGTGAGTAGACCTCAAGTGAGCGACACGCTCGAACTCAGATTGACTAAGCCCTTGAATCAAGAAGTTCTGAGCCTTGCTATTTGCCTCCACATCGAGTGAGATTACATCGTGATTGGCTGGCACTACATAAGGATTTTTGACCTTAAGCCAAATTGAGTGCCCTTGAGCCTCGATGTAGGCATGCATGCGAGCCTTCCAGTATAAAAAATTGACTCCATCAAACACAGGAGGTTTGGTGGAATACCTGTCAGACGCTATGGCTCCTAAGACTGGTTAAGATCTATGAGAAGAGCTAATCGGGCTTTGATACCACTTGTAGGACCAGAAAGGCGCCTAGAGGGGGGGGGGTGAACAGGAGCACACCTAATTTTTCACCTTGATCAGATTCAATACTAATTTCACTCCAATAGCTATGAAAGCTATGAAGATCAATATACAAGCATAGTGGAAGATTTGTATTGAATCCAATCAAAACCCTGAAGAGAAAAGACCAAAATCACCAAAAACTAGAAACCAAAATAGTTGGGCGGTCAGACCTCTCAAATTGGTGGGTCGACTTTTTTTCCTAGCGGTCAGACCTCTCAAATGGGCGGTCTGACCTCCAGCACAATGAACAGTGAAATCAGCCCGAACTTCAAAATCACAAATTAGTCTAACTTTTGATCTGTAACTCCAAACCTTACCAAATTTGAAACATACCTTCCTAAGGATGTCAGGAACCTATTCCAATCAACGATTGTGAAGATCGTTGCCAAAATTCTAACCTTTCTCCGTTTGAGTGAAGGTTGCTCCAAAACCGAGTCAAAATCGAAATATGATCTAAAGACTTGCTCGTGGGTGATTGATGATCAAGATGATCCTAGATGTGTTCCCACATATCACAACAAGCTAGATCAAAGCAAGAAACCAAGAGAAAACTCATGGATCAAAGAAAGCCCCAAAATCACCAAATAGATAGTAAGAACACAGAGAGACTCATCTTTGAGGAATCATGCATAGATTGATTGGAGATTGTAGAGAGTTTACAGCCACTCCATCCAGGAGGATAAGAGCTCAATCCATGAGCACACAATCAATCAAAACTCTCTAGAACCCTAAACCTCCACTTTCCTCTCTAAGCCCCCTAAAACCAAAACTAGGGTTTAGAGTAAAACAAAAGGGTTCCAGGGGTCGGACCCGGGATTAACACCCCAAATCCTCTGTGCATTTCTGAACTAGTCCCATGATCAGTAGCTAGTTCACACAGTAAACAGATATGGTAACATCCATAAATCACACAAATATATTAATAATCAACGGAGTTTATTACAAAAGAGGCTTACAAGCCAACATTAAAGAACACAACGGAAGACAAAGATATAGTAGAGTCCAGTTAATCTGCCACATGCAATTGACTGGGATAGCGGTCTAGTCGTCGAGATCCACACCAGTAGCAAAGTCCTTCTCCTCTGAAATTATTTGCCTTAAGCAAGAATGAGCATAACTTCCGTGCTCGCAAGTTACACCCGTCAAGTAACAGATTGAATGCATGCATATAAGGGTATTTCAAAGGAAGGCTTATTGGTTAAATTTGCATAAAGTAGCATTTTCTTTAAATACTTGTACTAATTTCAAAGCAGTTATTCCATAACTAAAATTAATTTTATAAATTCTCAATTTTATAGTCAGATAACATTCACACATGAATGGTAAAGGATACCCTCCTATCCCGTGGCTTCCCGCCCAATTCCCATTTGGATAGAAATCCAAAGACATTTATGTCAAATCATTTTGAAATCAAAACCATAGTATAACATTGAGTGGCTTTGCTAGCATGTCCATGACCGTGGACACGGCTATTCGAATAGTTTTACACTCTGCAGAGGTTGTACAGCTTTACCCACAAGACACGACTTCTCTAGTTTGTCCGGCATATATCTATGCCACCACTCACTACCTTAGGTAAGCGATCCAGAGCACGTGCCAAGGCCTTTACAATGCGTCATTCCACCGCAGTCCACCCTCATTAAGGTTTCGCAAATCCCCCCTTTGGATAGAAACCCGCCGGGTTAATGGGTGCCCCCTCTTATGCTAGGTGGGAACAATAGTCATGAAAGACTTTGTCAAAAGAGATGGCCATGAAAGACTGCCCACGTATGAATAGGATCAACCGCGATGGAACTTTACAAATTAGTTGGCTAGGTCCTACTCCCCATATTGAGGACATGTGGTGGGACGATGTGGCTTAGCAAGATGTGGCTCGAAGACCGGTCCTTAACCGACTTGGGCGACTTTCCATAAAACCCATAGGCCTCGACCCTAACCGGATTGAGCTCGTGTATAAGCATGCACCATCCAGACATCCATTTCGCCCAAGTACAAACTATCATTTTATTTCATTTTGCAAAGTCATTTATAAACTTCCATAACAAGCCAATGTTATGGATATAATTTAAACAATATTTGATTTTTGGTTGAAATTCCCCAAATCAACATTTTTGGTCTAAGCATGTCTTTGCAATATTTTCAAATGATCCTAGTTCATACTATCGTATCAACTAGGTTTTATCTAGGGTTACAATATATTGGATTCAAATATCAACATTGGCCATACAAAGGATTTAGGCATATCTATAAATTTAAAATAGGAATTTAAAATACTGAATATAAATAAGTATGTAATAATAATTTAAAACAGAATTTAAATAATTTAAAATAATGGGTGCAAATATAATCAAGAATATAACTTGTCTTGCTCAATTGGTTGTTCTCAAACGACGCCGAAATCGACTCTCAAGTAAATTAATTCTATACGCAAAAATAAGCTAAATTCAAACAAAATTCAAAATAGAATTCAAATAAACTCCAAATTATATAATTTTAGTTTAGTTAGCTAGATCTTGAATTTATATGAATTTAAAATTTTGAATCGATGAAATCGGAGTTCGTATGAAGGAGAACGAACCCCGGGAAGTTTACAATTCACATGAAATGATGAATTAAAGGATTTTCCGATTTGAAGGAATTATTTTTACAAACAAAAATCGAATTAATGCGTCACACTGACGTTATCAATTGGATTCCTGTTCGGTTGACAATGCGGCCATGTCAGCGCCACATGGACGGTGACTGGGCGGCCACGTAGGCAACAGAGAGGACGTGGCGCCTAGGTGGCGATGATGTGGCGAAGCCACATTAGCCTACGGCCGGCGGCGCTACGGTGACCACCTCGTCGGCGAACGGCGGCATGGCGACGGCCGGCGAGGGCATCAACGGGTAGAGGAGATCGCGAGGGTAGTGATGCTTACCACGGTGGCACTCGGGCACGGAGAAATCGTCGGCGGCGAGGACTGTTCGTCTGTTGAAGAAGAAAGGGAAGGTTTAGATTTAAAGAAAGAAAGGAAAGCAAGTGGCAATGCACGGGAAGGTTTGCATTGGCCAAGCGTGCATGGGCTGGGGCACACTGTGGATGGGTGACCGCTGGGAAGGTCGGGTGCCCAAGCATGCGTGAAAAAAAATATTTTTTTTTTAATTTTTTAATTCAAAATTCAGATTTAAGCAATAAACAAATACAATTTTAGAAGATAGCAAATAGAGTCCAAAAATTCTAGAAAAATTCACAAAAATTCCTAGAATTATTTTGGACTTAATAAAAATAATTCCAACTTATAAATGGCAATTAATTTTGTAAATAATTTATTTTAGCTTTAAAATAATTTGGGAAAAGCTTTTAAAATTCCGTAAATTAATTAAAATTTTACTTTTCACTTTAAATCCAATAAAATCTAAAAACTCCATAAATTTTCTTTTTAGCTTTAAACCCAAGAAATTAAATAATTATATGTTTTTTCTTCTAACAAATAAAACTCCTTTTAAATTACCGAAAATCAAGGAAAATCTTCGATAGCGTAAAATTCAATAAAATAATATCTTTATTAATTTTATTTTGGTAACAGCACTTTGGGATGTTACAACCTCCCTCTATTTATAGTGGAGGCTTAGACCTTCTAGGAGACAAACCCTAATGGGCACCCGCTAGGCCTACACACAAACGGGTTCACTCAGGCACGCATTTTAAAGCGCCGTCTTCATCTCCTCTTGACCTAATCCGCTTCATCTTGCGTCATCTTGCACCGCGGGTTGGCAAAAGGTCACCAAGGCGGTATTTGGTAAAATTACCAAAATACCCCTTCTCGATCTTTTTCCAAAGACCAAGTCCCATCTTCGTGAAGCACTTCCATGCTTCGCCACGTGTAGGTTGATCAACGGCTCTCATCACGTCGGCAAGTCTCTCCCATCCGGCTCCCACCGAACCACCATGGCACTTGTACCGACCCCCGCGCCGCTTGATCCAACCCGTCGCACCGAACTGCCCGTTCGGTCACCTTTGTCCATTCTGCACCACGCTTCACTCCATTGACTTCACCTGGCATCCCCGATCGTTCTGGACCTCAGCTCTCCAAGCTTAGTCCTGATCATCCTCGTCGTTGACCGTCGTTGGCCTCCAAGCAACCTGCATAACAATAGACAAAGAAATCGATTCTGGGAACAAGTTCTTCACAACTTGACCCACGTTAGTCAAAACATGCATCATGCAACACATATGCCATGAAACCCATGAATATGACCTAACAAGCAAACAATGTCGCCACGAAGGCCGACGAACAAGTCAAAACCGGTCAGACCACCACTCTGGCCGGTCTGACTGCCCCCTGGCTGGTCTGACTGCCACCTGTTGGCCGGTCTGACCGCCCAGCTGGGACTTAGCCAAATTTCCGCTCTGAAAATCCGAAACCTACTAGAATTTTCAAACCAATAGAACTTTTGCCTGGAAGCTCCAAAAATTATGAGACCAAGTGTAGTAGGATCTCCTCACTTGCCTACACGCTCTATTTTTGGCCCAGCTCCGAAACTCAAAATCACTTCAGGTCTGGTCTGACCGATTTCCAAAGCCGGTCTGACCGCCACTTGCCTGACAGCAGTTTGAACTTTGCTGAAAACGCTTGATTCAACAAACCTTCAATGCCATTGCTAATTGAATCATCCTAAGATCGTGGGCATATCCCCATGATATCCACATGGTGGAATGGAACTAGCAACTCAAGGAGCTTCAAGACAAGGGATTCATTCGGCTGAGCTTCTCGCCTTGGGGGTGCCCGGTAATTTTTGTCAAGAAGAAAGACAAGAGTTTGCAGATGTGTTTTGATTACCATTTGCTAAACGAAGTCACTGTCAAGAACAAATATCCACTTCCTCGGATTGATGACTTGTTTGACCAACAGAATGGAGCTCAAGTATTTTCCAAGATTGAATTAAGACTAGGCTACCATCAAATCAAAGTCAGAACTGAAGACATTCTGAAGACGGCATTCTCTACTCATTATGGCTTGTATGAGTACACTGTCATGTCCTTCGAATTGATAAATGCACTGACCTACTTCATAAACCTCATGAATTGGATTTTCATGGAGTACTTGGACCATTTCATCGTCGTGTTTATCGATGACATCCTCATCTACTCCATGTACGATGAAGAACACGAGCAACATTTGAGGCTTATGTTGGAGAAGCCTCGTCAACATCAACTCTATGCAAAATTCAGTAAATGCGAGTTTTGGCTTCGGGAAGTTAGCTTTTTGGGTCATGTGCTATCCAAGGGCGGTGTCACCGTTGACCCAAGCAAAGTGCAAGATGTATTGAATTGGGTACAATCGAAGAGTATCGCCGACATTCGTAGTTTTTTCAGACTTGCAGGATACTACCGTAGGTTCATCAAGAACTTCTAAAAAAGGCGAGGCCACGAGTTTTACTGAAGACACGCAAGGCACCCTATGGTGCGGGAACCGTTTGGTGGTGCCGATAGACCCCAAGTTGAGAGAGCTAATCCTCAAAGAAGCTCATGACTCTCAGTTCTCCATACACCCCAAAAGTACTAAAATGTACCAAGACCTGAAAAAGAAGCTTTGGTGGAACCAAATGAAGCGGCAAATCGCGCAGTATGTCACCAAGTGCGACGTTTGTCAAAGGGTCAAGGCTGAGCACTTGAAGCCAGCGGGAACACTCCAACCGTTGCCCATTCCCAAGTGGAAGTGGGAGGAAGTCGGGATGGACATCATCACCGGCCTTCCAAAGACTCAAACCGGGTCCGATTCCATATGGGTAATTGTTGATCGTTTGACAAAGGTTACCCATTTCATTCCGTCAAACCACCTACTTTGGAAATAAGTTAGCGGAGCTTTACATCTCAAGAATTGTCTATCTCCACGGTGTACCAAAGGTGATCATTTCCGATCGAGGCCTTCAGTTCACATCCCACTTTTGGAAGTGCCAACATCAAGCAGCGGGGACCAACCTATCCTTTAGCACCGCATACCACCCACAAGCAGATGGACAAACTGAGAGGGTGACTCTAATGTTGGAAGACCTTCTCCGAGCATGTGTGCTGTCCTACAGCAAAATTTGGGAGAAATACTTACCATATGCGAAATTCTCCTACAACAATAGCTTCCAATCGAGTATACAAATGTCACCTTTCGAGGCACTGTATGGAAGAGCTTGTAGGACACCATTGAACTAGTCTGAGACCGGAGAGAGGCCATTTTATGGCCCGAGCATGGTGGAGGATGCAGAAGCTCAAGTCTGGGTAATCCAAGAGCAACTTCAGGCAGATCAATCTTGTCAAAAGTCTTCTGCCGACCGTCGTCGATGTGAGTTGAGTTTTGAGGTGGACGATCATGTCTACCTTAAAGTCTCTCTGATGAAGGAACCCATTGCTTTCAAGTCACGGGCAAACTGGCTCCTCGCTACGTCGGACCATTCCAAATTCTAGCGAAGCAAGGATCGGTGGCCTATCAACTGGAATTGCCACCATCAATTTTAGATGTGCACGACATGTTCCATGTCTCATAATTGAAGAAGTTCCTATGAGTCCCAACCGAAGTAACCTAGTTGGAAGAACTCGAATTGCAACACGATCTTTCCTATCGGGAGATTCCGATTAGCATTCTTGCAGAAGTAGAGCACAAGATGAGAAATCGCAACATCAAATTCTTGAAGGTTCAGTGGAGCCATCATACTGAAGATGAAGCAGCGTGGGAGCGTGAGGACCAGATGCGAACCGAATTTCCTGACCTTTTTCTATAAGTTTGAAGTGTTTTCGAATCAAGAAAGGAAATGTTAAATAAAGCAATGGAAAATAAAAATGTAATAGCAACTCCTTGTAACCTTGTTAGGATATCCTGACACTATCTTTGAAGGAAATCAAGACAACAGATGTTGTATCTTTTTCAAGAAGCCTTCCGGTCCAACTTCTTAACTGCTAGGATCTCGATGTCGAGATCTTTTGTAAGGGGGGGGGGTGTCACATCCCCAAGTCAAATAATGAAAATTAGTATGCATCTCATTAGCATGCATATTGTTTTTGGAGCAATTGCATCATTTATTGCACTTGGAAAATCTTATTCAAAGATTAAGCTATAACCTAAATCAAGTCCTTAAAAGAAATAAAAAGACCTCTGGAAAATATTTTATTCAAATACTATAATATTTATCAAGAATAAATATAATTTTACCAAATTTTTAGACACCAAGTTGACCTTGAGAAAATTCAAAACCTATGTTTAATGAACCTTATGTTAAAGAATTAAACATCAGTGAATAATACTTGAACAGTGGATAAGAAAAATTTTATTGTGAACTAGGTTATCCCAGAAAACTCTCTATTTGTTTTCAGAATTTTAAGATTTTATTGCTATTTTTAGACCATCGATCAAACTAGAGGTATGAATTAAAATCCAGTCAACTGTTGGGTTCAAACCCGACCGAGCCAAACCTTTTGGCTCGAGTCCGACCCATGCCACTCGTTTTGATCAAGCCAACTAAATGCACTCAGTCGCACCAGGCTTTGACCCGCACCACCCTTAGTCACAGACTAACCGGGCCCACGCGTCAGCTTCATCCCCTACCTCTCGTTGGCGCGGAAAAGCGTGCTTGCCACGTGGCCGAGACCGCTGCACCGCTCTATCGACACCATGAATCCACCACCTATTCTGACCACTCTAGAGCCTTCGCCTATTGACGCTACCTCCATTCCGTCCATCAGCCGCCCTTAACTTGCCTCCAAACCCTAGCATTCTCCTCACTTCTCCTCACGGCAGAGAGGAGGACGGTCTCCTGGGCAACCAACTCGAGTAAGCTCCCCACCTCGGCGTCCTTTCTCTTCTACATTCATCACCATCTCCATTCTGGCTAATGTGAGCTCATGATTTTGCTTGTAGCTCCGGGAACACATTCGTGCCATCCTCAACTCTAGAGCACGCACCCGAAGCCGCCGCCGTGCCAACTTCGTGTCTGGTGGGTATTATGCTCTCTCAAGTGTGTCACCATGCGCCTTTTAGCCTAAGGATGATTTCCCCACATTTCATTTTGCCAATGTATCACAGGAGTCCGTGGAATTCGAAGTTTCTGTTTTGTCGGCCAAAAACCCTAGCTTCGTCTCTAGCTCCGACGTGGTAAGGCATTTCCCAATTCCACGCTCTTCCACCATCTACTAACCATACTTGAGCTATCTCAATGCTTCATGGGTTTTCTCTTTGCAAAGAGCAACCTCTCCACATTGAACCCATTCGCCGCTGTGGAGCTCACCATCGATAGGCAGCTCTGGTCATCTCCACTCTAATCCGGTACTGTAACATCCCAATTCTGAAAATGAGGGGAAATTAAAACTTTTTATTTATCTTTAGGTTCTTGAACCTTTTCTGTAATTCTTGTAAAAGAATTATGGGAATAGAAATCAAATCCCCAATTTAAACTCCAATCAAAAACCTCCTGGATAAAAATCTTTTGTCCAACACTTGTAAATATTTTTCCTGAGTTCTAAGGAAGCCTTGTGACCCCTCTGAATTTTCTTACAATTTTTAGAAATTGTTTGAATAATTTTAGAGGCAAGTCAAACCTAGTTAAACCCTGGTCAAACCTCACTATCCATCCTTCTGGAATTTCCCTCGAAATTCATTGCACCAACTCTTCTGGAAATTTTATGGGAGGTTAATATGTTAGTCATAAAGCTCCTGTAAAAATTTCATAATTTTTGGTGTTGATTTGATACCCCAATTAAATCCCCAAAGTCTGCTGTTCAATTCAAACTCAACTGGATTGTACTGTTCCACGGGCTTGAACCCGAGCCCTGCTCAGCCACTTGACCTGGTCAGACCGCCTAGCTGCACCAAAGCTGGCGCTGGCGATCTCTTTTGGGCCGTTGGATTAAAATCGGCGGCCCATTTTCAGATACCCTTCAAGATGCATCTTCTTTCTCAGCCCTTCGATCTAAATCGTGCGGCTCGGCGTCGTCGTCCTCCTCCGCACTCTCTCCTCTCGCGTGTGCAGCGGGCTATGGCAATGGAGTGGGCGCCACGTCGTCGCGTCACTTGGCGGTATTCAACGGGTCTCTGTGCAGCATTTAATGCTTCTACGTGCTCCTCCCCGGAAGTCCCGCGCCACCGCCTCCCGCCCCTCTCAGAGCTCCTTGGCGAGAAAGGACCCGAGGCTCTCTGCGTTGCTCTCTTCCTCCTCGCTACTTAAGCCCTTTGGCCTCTTTCCTTGGCTTCCATTAGCCTCACAGATACTCTAGCGAGCACCCTCGGTCTTTGTTCGTGCTCCACTCGCTTTGTCACCGATTGCCGCCATTGCCGCCCTCGAGCTTCGGTGAAGGCAAGGCTCGATGGCGCCCTCTCCTTTCTCTCTACTCGGCTTCTCTCTCTCACCTCTGTGGTGGTTAACCCTCTCCCAATTTTGGGTTTCCGCAGGAGTGAGGTGAATCGATTTTGTAGCTCATGCACAGAACGCCCTTTCGTCTCCACCTCCGTGAGTCCACCTCCTCTCGATTCCCTCTCTCGGCAAGATCGGTGGGGTGAGTAGGGCCCGATTAGATGACCCGTCGCGTTGTCTTCTCTCAGTGGCTTCTCCTCGCCGCCAGAGCGCCGCCATGTTCTTCATCGACAACCGCCCGCCACCCCAGCCTCTCCGCGTCACTCGGGTGAGTCATTGGTAGCATGTAGTTACCAGCACCGCCAGGCGACCGCTGCGGAGCTCCTCCGCGATTGTCGTTTCTTCGAGAGTCGCCGCCGCTCGCCGTCGCCGCATTGTGGACCTCACCGAGGGGTGAGTGGTCTTGGCGTGACCATGATGCTATTGTGCACCCGAGAGTGCGCTTTGGTTCGCGCCGCCGTCAGCCGTAGGTCGCCGGCGCGCCGCCGGTGAAGCCGTCGATCGCGTGGTAATCACCGGGCGCCGCTGCGTTTTGGTCGATGAGTGTGAGCCGCCCATTTGCGAGATCTGTGGCGGAGATCGATCGTAGTTGGCGTGTGCAGCGTGTGCGTTTCACTATGAGCCGCCCGATCTTCGATCAACGGCCCACAATCCCGCTCCATTTTCGCGCGTGAGCCCAACCCCGCCGACTCGATTCAACGTTGGCCGTTGGATTCTCCATCAACGGTCCACGTTGCTAGCTTCCGTGGGCGTCTTGGGCTGTTGACCTGATCGTGGGCCGCACGATCCAGGATCTACGGTTCACAATAGGCCACGCCTTAATGGGTTTATGAATTTCCGAGAGCTTTATTTTTGAACTGAAAAAGGTATTAATCTTTAGAAATGCATATCTTTTTCATGTTAATTCATTTTTAGATGATTCCAGTTGTGTTAATCCTGTTATAACCTCAACTTTAATCTAAAAATGTTTAGGAGATTAATATGACTCCAGAAAAGCATGAAATTAGATTTTAATCATTCTCAGCTTTATTAATTGCAATAAAATTTCTGTTAAATTGAAAAATGCATAACAAATTCAATATAAATCCTTTTTAGCTAAACCCAACTTTGTTAATTCTGTTATTACCTACACTTCAATCTAAAAATAGTTATAATTATGTTTTAGTTGCAATAATGTCCAGAATTAACTTTGACTTTGCATAGGCTTTAATTGTTTCTCTAAAAATCATTGTAACTTGTAAAATACATAACTAATTCTCTGTAACTGATTTTGGAGTGAATCCAAGTTTGTTGGATTCCTCCATTAATGAACTTGCTAGGAAAAATAATTTTGAACATGTTACTGTGTCTAGGAGAAATAATTATGCATTATAATTTTGTTCAAGTTCTTGTCTTTAAAAATTGTAGAAGTTGCAATGTAACTCCAAAAGAGTTGAAACCACTTCCATTAGTCTTAGAATGTCATTACCTATCTACCGTAAAAATTTCATGTCCAGAAGACCCTAGAAAATATTTTATGAACAGTAGCCCTTTTAATTTAAATTGGATTTTTCTGGCCGAATTGAATTGTTTTGATCATATCTTTTGCATTAAAGATCCAAATCAGTTGATTCTTGTTTCTATATTCATGTTAAATCAATACCTTGCTGCTATAAAAATTTCAAATCATTCGGAGAACTTTTGCTGTTGGGTCTTGTTGCTTTTCTTTACTCTTATCGACTCTTTATCGCCTTTTCGTTAGGATTCGACATTTGTGGTAATCCCGAGAACGATCCTCCGCAACAAAGTGACCTCAACAGCCAGGCAAGCAGTTTGACCATGATTCATCCTATATTTGCAAGTCTATTATGTTGTTTAAACTCTATGTATGCATTGCTACTTTGTTTAATTATGGTTAGTGGATCCTATAGTTGCATAATCTGTAGGAATACCATGTCTTTACTACCATGAGCCTAGGTTATTTGCTGTGGTTGGAGTTCGTGGATGAACTCCTATCACTTAGTAGTTGTGATTTCAAATGCTTAGCAATGCTTAGATAACGGTAGAAATGGGCGATCATCGGCTTAGTCGATGGTCTTGATCACACAAATCTAAATATTACTCATTTATGTCCAGCACTTGTGCTTTGTTAATTTGTAAAGTAAAAATCTGAAAATAAAAGATTGTTTAGACTTGGGCGTATTGGATGAATGGTGTGGTTTTTGGATTGTGGAAGTATGCCTAAGTCCCTAAGGACCGAGTTACTTGCGCCTCCGATTGAGCATATTATGTACTAACCACACGAGGGGGAAATGGGACCCTCTTGACTAAGTACTTTGGAGGGTGTTAATTGGGGTCGCTCGGTTGGTGGTTTTAAAGATAAAATGTGTGTGTGTGGTGTGGGAGGAGCATTAGCTTCCGGTAGGTCGCCTAATGTCTCCTTCTCCCGTGGGTTGTGCGACTCAGAATTAGCATTGTCCATTGGAAATGTCTCGAGGACTTAGCCGTGCGGCATACCTTGGAAGTGTGCTTAAAGGAAAGGCGGTCCGACGTGTGGGTACAGTGGTACACCTGCAGGGATAAAACTATTCAATAGCCTCGCCCTAGGTTATGGACACGCCGGATACGCCCGTGAGAACTAGACTACAACATTTAATTAAAACTTGACTTGGTTGGTATGAACGGGAGTTCATGTTATTGTTGTGGTGACTAATGGGTTAGTCACTTCTAGGTTGTTCATGTTGTTGTTATTATGTATTATCTCGTTGTTATTTCAACAATTAAAAATGCTTTGCCAAATTGCCTTCAATCTATTATGTTATTGCAAATAAATGTTGCTTTATGCTAAATGAGACATACAACCTCCACTTACATAAAGCTTGCATGTAGCATATGTTATAGGCCTGTTATCTTACACGTAAGTCTTATGGAGTACTTTATGTACTCATCCGCCGTGGTTGTGGCATTTTGTGGCTTTTGTTGCAGAGGGAGAGGGTGAGATCCTAGAGCCTCACTTTTGTCCCACGTGTTGTAGCTTCTTCGACGGCTAGCTTGGCGGTCGGTCGAGATGCCTAGGGTTAAGGCACACCGATTGGCTTTGTGTTATAGCCATCTTTATGGCACTTTTGCTTCATTGTTATCTCTTTAGAATTGTTGCTATTTGGCCTTAGGGCCCCTCTTTGTAATAGCCATTCCATATTAATATTAACTTCGGTTTGTTGCTTATGTACTATGTGTTGTATGGAATTGATACATTCTTTTGTTGTGAGGTATGTATCTTGCATTCGGGAAGTATACATCTCTCGAGACTGGGTTTATTTGGTTGATAATACTAGGGTCAATTGGATGACTAAGTATTATGAGCCTAATAAACCGGTGCTCTAAAAGTTGGTATCAGAGCCATCCTGACCGTAGTAACGCAAGCTTGGTCGTCTTTAGGATATTTTGAAAACCTATTTTCAAAGTATAAATGAGTTTTGAAAGCTTAAGTAATTCTCGGATTTTACTCCTTACCTATCTTAGCTTTCTCTTCTCATCTCACTCTAATTTGAGTTTTAAAAGTTGTTTTCCTCTCTTCCTTCTACACAATAGTTGTTGTCGACTAATTCGGGTTTTGGGAGAACCAATGAGATTGGCAAATTTAAGTGTGAGCTGCCCACTACAAGGTTTTGAAGTTCTGGAGTCGGTGATTCGACGAGGAGCTTGGATGCGAAATCTGGACAGCAAGCATCAAATTTCCGGACAGCAATCTCAAAGGTTTCTAATTAGGATAAATAATGAGAGGTTAATTCAACTAAAACTTGTGGGAATGAAAAAGGGTAAGATGTGATACTAGTTAGCTAAGTATCTAACACTTATCTCGCTGTTTTAACCTTGCTCTCTAATAGTTCTAGATCTCATCTTACAATCTGAATTTTAATCTTCTCGATCAATTACTCGTTTATTCAATATGGGTTAGTTGAGTTGAGAAGTTGAGCCTTGTTTTTGGTGTTTCTTGGCTGTTTTGAGAGTCTTTTAGAAGCTTCTAAAGTTGATTTACTCGCTGTTTTGGCTTTCGTTTAGGGTGATATTCCATTCCCCTAGTCGATCGCTTTTTGCTTTCTTTAAGGCTTTGTTTTTCGAGTCTAGTTGCTAACCAAAATTTCTTGTAACAGATGGCCGGACGCCTTTTCGTAGCGGCCAAGGTTGGCCACTGGTCCGGACGAGGAGCTCCTCCTCCGACCATGGCCGAGGTCCTTCGCAGATTGAGCGCAACCGCGGATGACAGAGAGTTCTATCGACGCCATCGCGCAACACCACCGCACTTTCGGAGCTTCGTGATCTGGGCAAGGAATGCCCATCGCCTCGTGGGGGTCTTGCTGAGTTCCTTCGTACCCAGCCCCCTACCTTTTCCCGGTCTGAGGACCCGCTTGATGCAGACGATTGGCTTCGTCTGGTGGAGCGGAAGCTCAGCATAGCGCAGTGCCAGGAGCACGAGAAGGCGCTGTTTGCATCGCACCAGCTTGAGGGTGCAGCTTTGTCATGGTGGGAGAATTTTCTCGCCATGCAGCCCGAGGACCACACCGTCTCGTGGGAGGAGTTTCGTACTGCCTTCCGTCGGGCTCACATCCCTGCCGGCTTGATGGAGATCAAGAAGCAGGAGTTTCTTGCGCTCAAGCAAGGGCGTAGCTCAGTCATGGAGTATGTCTACGAGTTCAACCATCTAGCTCGTTATGCTCCTGAGGATGTGGCCACCGATATGGCTAAGGTGCCAAGTTCAGCGTGGCTTGTCCGAGGAGTCAAGGACAAGCTATCCATTGTCGACTTTCTCGATTTCCGGTGCCTTGGTCGACAAGGCCATCGTCGCCGAGCATGCGGCTCGAGAGCTTATGGATTCCTCAGAAGCGCAAGTGGGAGACTTACAAGTCTTCCAAGTCCGATTCCTCCGTCCTCGCTTGGGCGGCCTCGGGCTTCGGCCTCGCCAAGACCCCGAGGTCACCGCCTCGTTTCCTCGTCGCAATCGCGAGCCGTACCACGGCGCGCATGAAGTCAGCAGAGCGGTTCCCGCAACCCGGCGGCCAGTGTCACTTGTTTTGCATGCAACCAGAAGGGGCATTATGCGAACCAATGCCCTAAGAAGACGGGAGCCCCTCGCCCCTAATGGAGGACGCGGGCCAGGAGGTGGATCTTCGCAGGACCAGAAGATCGTCCCGGCTACCCAGGCGTGGGTAGTGGTCGCGTCAACGTCATCACCGCGGAGGAGGCTCAGGAGGCACCCGACGTTGTGCTAGGTACGCTTTTGTTAACTCTCATCCCGCCATCGCTTTTGTTTGATTCAGAGCGCCTCATTCTTTCGTTTTCGAGTCTTTTGCCGCTGTTGGGGAGCTTCTCTTCTCTCCATTGTCGGTCCCGCTACTCATTCGCTCTCCCGGTCGGAGTTGAGAGTCGAGCTTGAGTGTAGGGATGTCCCCATCGAGATTGAGGGAGTTGGATTCTCAAATAATCTTATTCTCCTCAAGTCTGCGAGTCCGACGTGATTCTTGGTATGGATTGGTTGTCTCGTCATATGGGGCAAATCGATTGCGCCAAGAAGTCCGCTCTCTTTCTAGTCCCTTCGGTGTTCGCGCTTCCTTCTCGCCGGTTGCTAGGTCCACATCTCTTCGCCCTCGGTTAAGTCCGTTCTAGATATTAATGAAGTCCCAACAGTTTGTGACTTCATTGATGTCTTTCCCGATGATCTTCCGAGGATGCCACCAGTTCGAGATCTCGAGTTTGTCATTGAGTTGGCTCCTGCATCGCCCTATTTCTAAGAGGCCGATCGGATGCCTCCGAACGAGTTGGTAGAGTGAAGAAGCGCTAAGTGAGCTGCAAGAGAAGGGTTTCATCCGCCTAGCTCATCTCCTTGGGGTTGTCCGGCAATCTTCGTGAAAGAAGAAGGGCGGTACTTTACGATGTGCGTTGATTACCGCCCGCTTAATGAAGTGACGATGAAGAACAAGTATCCATTGCCCGCAAGATCGACGATCTCTTCGATCAATTGATGGAGCTCGAGTTTTCTCCAAGATTGATTTGAGAGTGGGATATCATCAAGTTCGGATTCGACCGAGGATATTCCAAAGACGGCGTTCTCTACTCGCCACGGCTTGTACGAGTACCTCTGTCATGTCATTCGGCTTAACCAATGCTCTTGCCTTGTTCATGAACCTCATGAATTCGGTATTCATGGAGTATTTGGATAAGTTTGTCGTGGTCTTCATCGATGATATTCTTATCTACTCCAAGAACGATGAGGAACACGCCGAGCATCTGAAGCTTGTGTTGAGCAAGCTGCGTGAGCACCAGCTGTACGCGAAGTTCAGCAAGTGCGCATTCTGGTTGAAGGAAGTAGCCTTCTTAGGCCATGTTCTTTCAATTTGGAGGCGAGCTGCTGATCCTAGCAAGGTCGACGATGTTCTTTCCTGGAGTCCGCCCACTTCGGTTACCGAGGTGCGGAGTTTTCTTGGTTTAGCGGGATACTATCGTCGCTTTATCGAGAACTTCTCCAAGATCGCGAAGCCGATGACGGAGTTGCTCAAGAAGGACCAGAAGTTCTTGTGGTCTAAGGCTTGTATGGAAAGTTTCCAAATACTCAAGAAGTGTTTGACCACCGCTCCGCCCTCGTTCTTCCCGATATCCATAGCGGCTTCGATATCTATTGCGATGCTTCTCGTCGAGGCCTCGGTTGTGTCCTTATGCAAGAAGGCAAGGTAGTGGCCTATGCATCAAGGCAATTGAGACCTCATGAACTCAACTACCCTACTCATGATTTGGAGCTAGCCGCTGTGATTCATGCACTTAAGATTTGGCGACATTACCTAATCGGTAATCGTTGTGAAGTGTATTCGGATCACAAAAGCTTAAAGTATTTGTTCACCCAACCCGACTGAACCTCGTGCAAAGGAGATGGTTGGAGCTGATCAAGGATTATGATATGGGTATTCACTACCATCCGGGCAAGGCTAATGTCGTTGCCGATGCGCTCAGTCGTAAAGTGCATTGTAATGCCTTATTGCTCCAGGAGCGTTCGCCCACTCTTCAGGAGGAGTTCCAGCGTCTTAACCTTGGGTTAGTTGAGCATGGTTCCTCGCTACCTTGGTTGTGCAACCGACCTTGGTGGATCGGATCAAGTCCGCCAGCGATGGACGATGGTGTGAGCCACATCAAGGAAAATGTCAAGAACGGAACAACTAAGTGCTTTTCTGAGGATGAGCATGGTGTTGTGAGGTTCGGGCAACGCCTTGTGGTTCCAAAGGACATGGAATTGCGGAATTTGATTCTCCGCGAAGCCCATGATTCGCCTTTGTCTATTCATCCCGGGGCCACCAAGATGTATCAGGATCTCCGCCAGAGATTTTGGTGGACTCGCATGAAGAGGGAGATCGCGGGTTCGTTGTCGAAAGCGATGTGTGTCGTCGTGTCAAGGCCGAGCATCGGCGTCAGCAGATCGCTTCTTGACTTTTGCCTATTCCTCGAGTGGAAGTGGGATTCGATCGGTATGGATTTTATCACCGGTCTACCCGAACACCTGGGGTAAGGATTCCATTTGGGTCATCATCGATCGGTTGTCCAAGGTGGCACATTTCTTGCGGTCGCGGACTAAGATTTCTGTTAGCCAATTGGCGAGATCTCTATGTTTCTCGCATCGTGTGCTTGCATGGTGTGCCCAAGACGATCGTCTCGGATCGTGGTTCTCTTTTCACCTCTCGCTTTTGGCATAGTTTGCAAGAGGCTATGGGGACCTGTTTCTTTCAAAGACAAGATATCATCCCCAAACCGATGGTCAAACCGAAAGGGTTAACTGTTTTGGAGGACATGCTTCGTGCTTGTGTCCTTTCCTATGGGAGGCATTGGGAGAAATGCTTACCATTCGCCGAAGTTTTCCTACAACAACAGCTTTTCAGGCGGCCTCGGCATGGCACCTTTCGAGGCCTTATACGGAGAAAGTGTAGAACCCGTTGAACTGGTGAGAGACCGGTGAGAGACCCTCTTTGCCCGGACTCGATCAATGAGGCCGAGCGCCAAGTCCAGCTTATTCGTGAGCTGTTTGCGCACAGCTCAATCCAGGCAAAAGAGCTATGCGGATCGCCGGCGTCGTGAGTTGAGCTTTGAGCCCAATGACTTTGTTTATCTCAAAGTCTCTCCTTTGAAGGGCCATCAACGTTTGGCGTCAAGGGCAAGTTAGCTCCTCGATATGTCGGTCCCTACCGCGTTATCGAGAAGAAGGAGCTGTTGCCTACAAGTTGGAGTTGCCATCTGCACTTGAGGGGTACATGATGTCTTCCATGTATCCCAGCTAAAGAAGTGCCTCCGTGTTCCAAGCGAGGAAACTCCGTTGGAGACTCTCGATGTCCAACCCGATCCGACCTATCGCGAGCACCTGCTCAGATACTCGATGAGTCTGAACGAAGGACAAGGAATAAGACCATCAAGTTCCTTAAAGTTCAGTGGTCGAACCATTCTCGAGGATGAGGCTACTTGGGAAAGGGAAGATCGCTCTGCGGCGGACTATCCTCTTTCTTCCTCGAGTGAGCCAAATCTCGGGAGTAAGGAGGGGAGGTTTTGTAACATCCCAATTCTGAAAATGAGGGGAAATTAAAACTTTTTATTTATCTTTAGGTTCTTGAACCTTTTCTGTAATTCTTGTAAAAGAATTATGGGAATAGAAATCAAATCCCCAATTTAAACTCCAATCAAAAACCTCCTGGATAAAAATCTTTTGTCCAACACTTGTAAATATTTTTCCTGAGTTCTAAGGAAGCCTTGTGACCCCTCTGAATTTTCTTACAATTTTTAGAAATTGTTTGAATAATTTTAGAGGCAAGTCAAACCTAGTTAAACCCTGGTCAAACCTCACTATCCATCCTTCTGGAATTTCCCTAGAAAAATTCATTGCACCAACTCTTCTGGAAATTTTATGGGAGGTTAATATGTTAGTCATAAAGCTCCTGTAAAAATTTCATAATTTTTGGTGTTGATTTGATACCCCAATTAAATCCCCAAAGTCTGCTGTTCAATTCAAACTCAACCTGGATTGTACTGTTCCACGGGCTTGAACCCGAGCCTGGCTCAGCCACTTGACCTGGTCAGACCGCCTAGCTGCACCAAGCGGCGCGGGCGCGGGCGATCTCTTTTGGGCCGTTGGATTAAAATCGGGCGGCCCATTTTCGCATACCCCTTCGCAGTGCATCTTCTTTCTCAGCCCTTCGATCTAAATCGTGCGGCTCAGCGTCGTCGTCCTCCTCCCGCACCTCTCTCCCTCTCGCGTGTGCAGCGGGCTATGGCAGTGGAGTGGGGCGCTACGTCGTCGCGTCACTTCGGGCGGTATTCAACGGGTCTCTGTGCAGCATTTAATGCTTCTACGTGCTCCTCCCCCGGAAGTCCCCGCGCCACCTGCTCCCGTCCCTCTCAGAGCTCCCTTGGCAGAGAAAGGACCCGAGGCTCTCCTGCCGTTGCTCTCTTCCTCCTCGCTACTTAAGCCCTTTGGCCTCTTTCCTTGGCTTCCATTAGCCTCACAGATACTCTAGCGAGCACCCTCGGCCTTTGTTCGTGCTCCACTCGCCTTGTCACCGATTGTCGCCATTGCCGCCCTCTGGAGCTTGGTGAAGGCAAGGTGCTCGATGGCGCCTCTCCTTTCTCTCTACTCGGCTTCTCTCTCTCACCTCTGTGGTGGTTAACCCTCTCCCAATTTTGGGTTTCCCCTGCAGGAGTGAGGTGAATCGGGGATTTTGTAGCTCGCGGCCGCAAACGCCCCCTTTCGTCTCCACCTCTGGTGAGTCCACCTCCTCTCGATTCCCCTCTCTGGCAGCATCAGTGGGGTGAGTAGGGCCCGATTTGATGACCCGGTCGCGTTGTCTTCTCTCAGGCTGGCTTCTCCTCGTGCCGCCAGTAGCGCCGCCGCGGTTCTTCGTCGACGGCACTGCTCCGGCCACCCCAGCCTCTCCGCGTCACTCGGGTGAGTCACTGGTAGCATGTAGTTACCCAGGCACCCGCTTGTATGACCGCTGCGGAGCTCCTCCTCGCGGTTGTCGTTTCCCGTAGAGTCGCCGCCGCCCCTCGCCGTCGCGCCGCCGTTGTGGACCTCACCGGAGGGGTGAGTGGTGCTGGCGTGACCGCAGTGCTATTGTGCACCCGTAGGTGCGCTTGGTTCGCGCCGCCGTGCCGTAGGTCGCCGGCGTTTCGCCGGTGAAGCCGTCGGTCGCGTGGTAATCACTGGGCGCCGTTTTCGTTTTTGGTCAGTGAGTGTGAGCCGTCCATTTGCGAGATCTGTGGCGGAGATCGATCGTAGTTGGCGTGTGCATCGTGCCGTTTCCACTATGAGCCGCCCGATCTTGATCAACGGCCCACAATCCCGCTCCATTTCGCTGCGTGAGCCCAACCCGCCGACTCGATTCAACGCGTTGGCGTTGGATTCTCCATCAACGGTCCACGTTGCTAGCTTCGTGGTAGCGGCGCGGCGCTGCTGACCTGATCGTGGGCCGCACGATCCAGGATCTACGGTTCACAATAGGCCACGCCTTAATGGGTTTATGAATTTCCGAGAGCTTTATTTTTGAACTGAAAAAGGTATTAATCTTTAGAAATGCATATCTTTTTCATGTTAATTCATTTTTAGATGATTCCAGTTGTGTTAATCCTGTTATAACCTCAACTTTAATCTAAAAATGTTTAGGAGATTAATATGACTCCAGAAAAGCATGAAATTAGATTTTAATCATTCTCAGCTTTATTAATTGCAATAAAATTTCTGTTAAATTGAAAAATGCATAACAAATTCAATATAAATCCTTTTTAGCTAAACCCAACTTTGTTAATTCTGTTATTACCTACACTTCAATCTAAAAATAGTTATAATTATGTTTTAGTTGCAATAATGTCCAGAATTAACTTTGACTTTGCATAGGCTTTAATTGTTTCTCTAAAAATCATTGTAACTTGTAAAATACATAACTAATTCTCTGTAACTGATTTTGGAGTGAATCCAAGTTTGTTGGATTCCTCCATTAATGAACTTGCTAGGAAAAATAATTTTGAACATGTTACTGTGTCTAGGAGAAATAATTATGCATTATAATTTTGTTCAAGTTCTTGTCTTTAAAAATTGTAGAAGTTGCAATGTAACTCCAAAAGAGTTGAAACCACTTCCATTAGTCTTAGAATGTCATTACCTATCTACCGTAAAAATTTCATGTCCAGAAGACCCCTAGAAAATATTTTATGAACAGTAGCCCTTTTAATTTAAATTGGATTTTTCTGGCCGAATTGAATTGTTTTGATCATATCTTTTGCATTAAAGATCCAAATCAGTTGATTCTTGTTTCTATATTCATGTTAAATCAATACCTTGCTGCTATAAAAATTTCAAATCATTCGGAGAACTTTTGCTGTTGGGTCTTGTTGCTTTTTCTTTACTCTTATCGACTCTTTATCGCCTTTTCGTTAGGATTCGACATTTGTGGTAATCCCGAGAACGATCCTCCGCAACAAAGTGACCCTCAACAGCCAGGCAAGCAGTTTGACCATGATTCATCCTATATTTGCAAGTCTATTATGTTGTTTAAACTCTATGTATGCATTGCTACTTTGTTTAATTATGGTTAGTGGATCCTATAGTTGCATAATCTGTAGGAATACCATGTCTTTACTACCATGAGCCTAGGTTATTTGCTGTGGTTGGAGTTCGTGGATGAACTCCTATCACTTAGTAGTTGTGATTTCAAATGCTTAGCAATGCTTAGATAACGGTAGAAATGGGCGATCATCGGCTTAGTCGATGGTCTTGATCACACAAATCTAAATATTACTCCTTTATGTCCAGCACTTGTGCTTTGTTAATTTGTAAAGTAAAAATCTGAAAATAAAAGATTGTTTAGACTTGGGCATATTGGATGAATGGTGTGGTTTTTGGATTGTGGAAGTATGCCTAAGTCCCTAAGGACCGAGTTACTTGCGCCTCCGATTGAGCATATTATGCGTACTAACCACACGAGGGGGAAATGGGACCCTCTTGACTAAGTACTTTGGAGGGTGTTAATTGGGGTCGCTCGGTTGGTGGTTTTAAAGATAAAATGTGTGTGTGTGGTGTGGAGGGAGCATTAGCTTCCGGTAGGTCGCCTAATGTCTCCTTCTCCCGTGGGTTGTGCGACTCAGAATTAGCATTGTCCATTGGAAATGTCTCAGAGGACTTAGCCGTGCGGCATACCTTGGAAGTGTGCTTAAAGGAAAGGCGGTCTGACGTGTGGGTACAGTGGTACACCTGCAGGATAAAACTATTCAATAGCCTCGCCCTAGGTTATGGACACGCCGGATACGCCCGTGAGAACTAGACTACAACATTTAATTAAAACTTGACTTGGTTGGTATGAACGGGAGTTCATGTTATTGTTGTGGTGACTAATGGGTTAGTCACTTCTAGCTTGTTCATGTTGTTGTTATTATGTATTATCTCGTTGTTATTTCAACAATTAAAAATGCTTTGCCAAATTGCCTTCAATCTATTATGTTATTGCAAATAAATGTTGCTTTATGCTAAATGAGACATACAACCTCCACTTACATAAAGCTTGCATGTAGCATATGTTATAGGCCTGTTATCTTACACGTAAGTCTTGCGAGTACTTTATGTACTCATCCGCCTGTGGTTGTGGCATTTTTGTGGCTTTTGTTGCAGAGGGAGAGGGTGAGATCCTAGAGCCTCACTTTTGTCCCACGTGTTGCGACTTCTTGACGGCTAGCTTGGCGGTCGGTCGAGATGCCTAGGGTTAAGGCACACCGATTGGCTTTGTGTTATAGCCATCTTTATGGCACTTTTGCTTCCATTGTTATCTCTTTAGAATTGTTGCTATTTGGCCTTAGGGCCCTCTTTTGTAATAGCCATTCCATATTAATATTAACTTCGGTTTGTTGCTTATGTACTATGTGTTGTATGGAATTGATACATTCTTTTGTTGTGAGGTATGTATACTGCATTCTGGGAAGTATACATCTCTCGAGACTGGGTTTATTTGGTTGATAATACTAGGGTCAATTGGATGACTAAGTATTATGAGCCTAATAAATCCGGGTGCTCACAGGTACTCAGGTAGCATCCTTGTGCCTCGTAGATGCACATGTGCGCGCTTGTATGCACACCGCGGAGCTATTTTTGCACATGCACTTACACCGTAGAGCTAGCGCTGCCCAACTCCGGTGCGCCGCCGCTACAGGCCACCAGGGAGCTCACCGCCAGCACCTTATGCTACACAAGGGTTTGAGGAACCCATTCATGCCCTTGGCTGGCACCGCCATGACTGGAAACGTCGGCAAGGCTCTGGTCAAAGTCGAGCTCGGAGCAGCTCTATTTGTCGGAGCGTCCGATAGCTCCTATAGCGACACAATTAGGGTTAATCCAGGTTATTTATTAACTAATGATTGCTTAGTATTTAATGGATGTCTTAACTGAGTTTTTGAGTCACATGTAGGGTCATGAACAGAAAATGAAAAGAATAAACAATTTTTGTTAAGAAACTGACATGTGGGCCCCACACTTAACTGCACAGTGGTGAACTCGTGGACCGGACTCATGGACCGACGGTCCATGCACTGTTGCGTGGACCAGTGTCTATGACCTACGGGCCCCACCGGTTAGAACATTTTAATTCAGAAATGAAAATGAAAAATGACACTATGCACTATACCCCACTCGTTAGTGTCTGAGACTAGGTAAGTTTCGGTAAAAAAACAATTAAAATTCTTTAGAAAATTCGGAATACATTATTTTGTACACTGAAAATTCTTTATACTTCGAAAATGCATAACTAATTCAAATTAACTCCAAATCAAGTTAAACCAATTTTTTGATAATTTTATTATTAAGTGAACATTATTTTGGATTGGGTTTCAAATATGTCTCTGTCCCAAAAAATATAGTTTTGGGAGATTGATCCATAACCGAATTACTTTTACACTAGAAAATGCTTTTAACTTTGAAAATTCGTAACTAAGTCTGGTAAACTCCAAATGATTTGAACCAAGTTATTTTGGTCTTATAATTTTATTCTCTATTTAGCTATGTAATCCTTTTCTCCACCACTGTCCTACAAAATTTCACTAAATAATTAAATTCGAATGAATAATAACCTAAGCACTGTCTTCAGCTTTTTCTAGAAATCTGATTTTTAAACTACTATAAATTTCACATACTAACTCCAAATATCTTAATTACTTCCCCTAAATTCATATAAAATCATCATCTAGATACTGTAGAAAATTCAAGCATTTTTTAGCAATTTGAAATTTTAGGTTTTTCTCGGTGTTGATTCGATGTTGTTTTTATATAGAATCCGAAGTGATCGACATAGACTCATACGCCACCGAGAGTGAGAAACTTGAGTTCTAGCAAGGCAAGCATCATTTGAACTTTCTTTTTGCATCATGTTGATCCCAGCTTTTGATAAGTAGTGTTTTGAAATTTAATGATATTTGCTTGCGTGCTATTTTGATATGTCAATATTTTTGTGATGTGTAGTTAGTTATGTCTTCTTGATGTTATCCTTGTTATTTTCCAGTACATATATACTTAAGGATAGGTGGTTGTGATGATATCCTATTTTGTTTATTGAGTGCTTAGCCATGCAAGTCTAGAGGTGCGTTAGTACGGTTGACGGGATTAGCCCAAACTTTGGTGACGTCGTTAATTCAAGTAACACCTTATCTTTATCTTTTCTACCTTTGGTCCAGATCTTCGAATCTGTTTGTTTAGTTCTTTTTGGTAAATTTAAAAAGGTTTTGGGTCCGGACAAGTGGTTGTAGTGTGGGTGCCTTCATGCACGAGACTCGAGTTTGTGGTTGTCTTGTCTGGATCATCAAGGACCGAACTTTGGTGACGTCGTTAATTCATGTAACGCTCGTACTACCACACACGGTATTATGGGTGCTATTTGGTTATGTAAGGGGAAGATTTCATTGGTTTAGACCATAGGTGGTGTGAGGACCTAGCGACCGTGAAATGCTATGTTCCTTAGGAACCCAGTGTGATGTATACTGTGCGGGTGAGCATGATTACTTATGTTGGGGGTCACCCAACATACTAACTACCTTACACTGGTCCCTCGGACACAACTTGCATGCCCACTTAGCATTTGCTCTATGCATATGTACTAAGTTGACATTTCATCTTGTATGGGTGATCTAACTCAATAGGGTCTTCTTGGTAAACAATACCAAATCTCGATCTACTCGGCCAACTCACCAAAGGCAGTGTGTTTGGCTTACGTGCTGGCGAGTCGATGTGGGTAAAGTTGTGTTGGAAATATGCCCTATAGGCAATCATAGAGATAATTATATTTCATTATATTCATAATATTGGATAATATATTATCTTATTCCTAGAGTAATATCGTTAATATTTATTATCAAGTATGTGGCCTGATTGTGAAACTCTGTATTTCTGTGATGATTATTCTTAAAACGTTCCCTAGTCGGAAACATATGAGAACACATATGTATAGACTAGCATATGTATTGGTTGATGACTGTGTTTCACGGGTCATAGATATGGAGATATCAAACCAATAATATGGACACATTTTATTGAACATGGTGTTGGTTTCACCCACCTTGAGACACTGTTGAGATTGTTATGATTTCATGTGTCATCAGTTGGTCTCGAGCAATGATGATGTATAATCCTTAGACCTGAGATCAACATAGTTTCCTACATATGTAACAGTACTCTTAGGGGTTGTTAAACGCTACTCCGTAATTAGGTAGTTATAAAGGTAGCTTTCAGGTATACTATAAAACATGCGAAGGAATATGACTGGTCGGATATAGGATTTGCCCCTCCTATCATAACAAGGGAGATATCCCTAGGCCCCTTATTGTGGTCGGATAAAGAAAGTGCATGGCATGCCACTAGTGGTCGAAGTGTCGATCACATGAAGTTATTCGATACTTGATCGAGAAAGTATTGAACAGTCCATGGATGACAAATTATCTCACCTAGAGTTCAACCAGATGTCGTGAGGCAAAGGGAGAATACACAAGCAGGTCACTCAGTTCAAACAGATACGAACTGGTAGTATAGAGATATGAGCTGGTCGTAGACTGCTTGAACATAGTCACGAACTGGTCGTATGGAGATACGAGCTAGTCATAGACTGCTCGAACATAATCACTAACTGGCTGTAAGGAGTTACGAACTGGTCATAATTGAGTATTAACTGGTTGTAAGGAGTTACGAACTAGTCGTAACTAAATTTTGCAATGGTCGCGACTTGATACAAACTAGTCGTATGTGATAAGGACCTAGTCGTAGATCATATTGCATTAAGGTTCGTTCGATATATTCTATGTGTGTTTGGGAATCGTTATGTGCTGCTAGGTGCCGCTAACAACTCGTGGTCGAAAAAGAGTTTTCGAGTCACAACCGATTACACATGAACCTATAGGGTCGCACACTTAAAGGGCTAGGATTTGATTTGGATGACGATCTGAATTCTTGTAGGCCACGAGTTCCTAATGGGCCTCAAGTTCGAGACCCATCTTGGATGCCTATATAAAGAGGGTCGATGGCATGGGGTGTGGTAATCCTTTTGAAGAATTCTTGAAACCCTAACAGCCATGCCTTTCTTATCCAATACCATGCCGCCGGCTCTAGCACTTTAGCGCGTGGTGACCCTGCCCCGTATGTGTGAATACCTTGGAGGTGTTGTTGCGAAGCATCAGCACTAAGACGATCCGCAACTCGTGACGATCACAAGAGTAGGAGGAGAAGACACACCAGTGAGTATGGCTACTACTGCATCAACTCGCTACATCAACTCTACTTCCGCTATGAGTCGGCGCGTCTAGTGGTAATCCTGTGATCTATTACTAGCGGAGGTTCATTGGTTGCGCGGTAAATGTTTGTTTTGTGCTATCGTAGCCTACCCGTAATCCTTCAAGTTGTACTCCCCTGCAGGGTGTAAATCTATTTGAATAGCCGTGTCCACGGTTATAGATGACCGCTTGAATTTGGGAGTCATTATTGTTAGACTTTTAATTAAAATTGACATGGTTACAACTTGGTATTTGTCATGAACGGGTATTCATGCATGTTAGTTTATCAAAGTAGGCTGCCACTTTGGTATTGTTTGCTTTATTTATATATCAATGATTATCTTTGTCACTTGTTTTACTTTTGCTTTAAATCTGTTTTTTAAATGGTACTTAAAAAACTAGTATGTGTAGGATGAAAATTGTTGTGTTTTCTGCAAAACTAATCCACTAATGCCATCCTTTGAATGTCCTCTAGCATATATATTTTTTAATTTGTGTAAGACTTGTGAGTACATTTGTACTTAACCCGGTTGCTGCTTATTTAGGTGATGATGACTTCAAGATCGATCCGATCGTTAGCACCAATTCAGGCGACGCTAACGAATAGTGTTGTTTCTAACTCCCAGTTGGTTGCCATGGGTTATGGGGCACACCTTTGCTGGATCTTTTGTTTATTTTGCTTACTTCCATTGCTACTTGTTGTATTATTTTGGATTTGGCCGGTCGGCCATTGTAATAGTTGTAGACTTTAACTATTATGTTGGATGGCACTATGTATTATCAATGTATGGATGTTGTATGGATATGATTGACGTTGAATGAGAGTATGTGCATGTTGGTTGCTGACCTTGGGAGCCAACACGACCACATACCCGCTGTTTTTTAATTCCCTTTTAACTTGTTTAAGTGCATATTCGGTTTTTGGGGGAACCGGCTACCATGTGGTACTCACAAAGAGGCAGTGTGCATGGTTCCTGTGGCTCTAGTTTCAGCCGGGTCCTCTCACTTACATAGAGTTAAGTTGTAATTCATTTACTTAAGGTCCAGAGTTATTTCCATAAGACTGGGAAGGCCTAGGTCTTAAGGAAATAACCCGGGGGTCCTCACACCCACAGCCACCACAACAATAGCACGAATTCTCCAATTCATACCACCCAAATCCTAATCCAGCGTGTCCATAACCATGGACTTGGCTATTCGGATAGATTATACCCTGCAGGGGTGTACAAATTTACCCACATGCTAGATCGCTCTTTTGCAAAGCTATTTAGCACACTTCCTAAGGTGTGCTAGCAGAGTTAAGTCCCACGAGACGTCTTCCAATGAAATAGATGAACTATGAGCCGCCCTATGGGTGCGAAGACCTCCGTGAACCACCCTTGTGTGTGCAGAAGGGGCTCCCACAGAGGACCCATACGTTGTGTCGGAGTCACGGGTAAAGCCTCAGCAACTACCAATGCTCCTCAGGCGAGGGAACCTACCCGAATCCCACCCCCGCACATTTTCATTAACAACAGAATATCTTTCTCCCTAACAACTACCACCTGCGGCTTAGAGTTAACACACAACAAAGTAATAAGTCAAGAAGGGCCCCATAATCCCCTCATGTGGTTGCACGCAATAATACTTGGATCAGTGTGACACAAGATGTTCAGTCCTTGTTGACTCGGGCACAAACTAACCACACACCCGATAACACACCATCCAACCATATGCCCAAGTCCAAATCCTTTTAATTTTAGTTTTATTTTTCTAAATACAATACTTACATGAGTACCTTGACCCAAGTAATTAAAGTAATGATATAATGACCATCGTCGAAACGATGATCCCCATTCTACCGTTCTAAGCATTGCTAAGTGACATAGACTCATATACGATATATATATGACCATAATTCTTCCACCGAGCTCTAACTCATCAGCGGGAATATTACCCTAGGCTTAGTGGCAAGGGATGAACATTTACCTATAGCTTATGAAACTACTAGGATTAACTACCTCTAACAAGAAAATTAATCATCAACTAGAGCATGCATACATACAATTGCAAAACAAGATAATTGTATTGAACATGGTAGGATCAACATGGTCAAATGCAGGGGTTGCTTGCCTTGCTGGGGATGGTCCAGATATTGCCAAGGATCACTTTCGTAGACACTCGAATCTCCGAAATCTATCGATCAAACGAGAAGAACGAATAACACCGAATATGACCAAAAATTGAAATTCATCCAAAAAGCATGAAAATTACCTAGAAGGTATATAATGATTTTATATGAATTTATAGATAAAAATCATTTGATTTGGACTTTGCATGTGATAGTTATGCCCTAAATAAAATTTACTGGAGGAGAAATTCAAGAAAATGGTTTTGCTGTCACTGTAGCCCAAATTAAATCTTTTCGCAAAAATTTTTAGAATAGTGGTGGACACAAAACATACATGGTCAAACAGATAATAAAATTTTATGAACAAGAAAATTAGATTCATCTCATTTGGATTTCATATGAATTTTCAAAGTTAATTGCATTTTCAGTGTAAAAATAATTTGTTTCAGAAATTAATTCGAACTTTGGAATTTTCTATGATAGTAACATGTTTCAAACCTAGTCCATGTGAAAGTACATTCAAAATGAAAACCAAAAAAATTGGTTTCACTCAATTTGGAGTTGATTTGAATTAGTTACAAATTTTCAAAGTTATTTTAATTTACAGTGCAAAGTTAAATCATTTTGGAATTTCTAAATACATTAAATACCTTTTATACTTAGCTTGAGCTAGCCACGGTCACTGACCAGTGGGTCCAAAAATTATTTTTACTTTTTTCATTTAAATTACTAAAGGAAAAAAGCTACTGACATGTGGGGACCACATGTCATAGGCTCGGCTCACGAAATAGTGCGTGGACTAAAGTCTGCAGCAAAGTGCATTGGTGCATGAGGTGGTCTACTGTGCATTAATGACCTTGGGCCCACATGTCAGTGTCTCTACTCGAATCACAGGGTATTATGCCCATGGATTTCTATTCGCGGGCCCACGTGTAAGCGAAACAAAGTAGTCATTAAAGCCCGAATCTACATAGTAATTAGCATTTAAGACATTAATTTGGTTCTAATTATTACGCTATGGTGCATGTCATCATTTGGACAAAATAGGGCTCTCCGGGTTAGCTCACGGCCATGCTCATCGTCGGCGGTAGGAGGCTTAGTGGCACTGGTGGGTGGGCAAAATGGAACCCCAAGACGCTCACTTTGATGGTGCGGTGGCGGAGGTCCGAGTGGTATGATCTTGTGTGACGAGGAGAAGCGGAGGAGGCGCTACGAGCGTTGGTGACTATCATGTCCTGGCGACGCTTTCATTTACCAAGTGAGTGCATGAGCATTTAGAGGTCACGTGGAGTGTACCGGTGTGGAGAGTGACGATGGAGACAGTCAGAGGAAGGTCGGCAATGATGTCCAGCGGTGGCGATGGGAGCTCCACCGTGGAGGGGATGACTCGAGAAAGAAGAAGGGTCGTGAGTGACTAGAGATGTACAAGTGAGGTTAGGAGATGGTGCTAGAGAGAGGGATTGAGGAATGGAGTACCTTGCCGGAGTTGGGAACGAAAACGGGAGTTTTGGCCAGAGTTGGGGAGGAACCAAATTCCACGACTCCTGAGGACAACGGATAAAATTAGCATGGAGGAAATGATTCTCGTGCCCTGGAACACATCCTAGTGCGAGAGGGGAAGGAAGAAGTTCACTGATGCGGCCAAAACGCTTCGACGGCATGTCGGCCGAAAGAGAGCTTGAGTCACTCGGTGGTTCTCGCTCAGTGAAAATGGAGAAAGGAGGGGAGGAGTGGCTCGAGGTGGCGAAGAGAGGGAGAGGTAGCTTCTAGGTGACTATTTATAGCCGGAGGCGGAGAGCGCAAGGAGCCAGCGGTATGGGCATTGACGCGCTGACGGGGCAGTAGGCGATACTGAGCGATGAGGGAGGTGACAAGGGAGTTAATGCACGGCGATGCAAACGAGGGCGAGGGCGAGGGTAGGGGCACACGAAACCACGGGTATGGTCAGAAAACGGGGGCGTAGTGGGTGGCGCGCTGGTGAGCTAGCACAGCGTGCGCACTTGGGTGAGCTGGTGAGGGTGCTGCTACGTGGAGAAGAAGGTCTATGGGTGGGCCCGCAGGTCAGTGAGGGAGGAAAGCAATTAGGGGTTTCTGATTTTCCAAAAAAGGACAAAGGTGATTGGGGGATTTATTAGACATAGCAGCTTAGCTCCAAAAATTATGAAATTTTTAGGGAAGGTTCCTAACACTGTGTAGATCATTGTATAATTTTTCTAGGGTTTTTCATGCAACAAAATTTTCTCTATAATTACTTAAAATTTCTATTTTTATTGTTGGACTTTTGATTCACTAGTTTGACTGGCGGTTTAAAAATAGCAATTAACTCTAAAAATTGTGAAATTTTGAAGGTGAGTTTCTAAGGTGCACCAGAATCTAGGAAAAATATTTCTAGGCACTATTCACAAGATATTTCCCAGAGCTTAAATTCAAACATTAATTTGAGCACTTGAAGTCTTTTGATTATGAAATCTAGTCATCCAATTTAGGAAAAATTCTTATGTACTATTTAGGTGATCTATAGTTTATAGAAATTATTTCTAGGCCCTTTTTAAAAGTTGTTTTGCCTAGATTGCCATTTGGTCCACAACATCTACAACTTAAACTTGAATGAAATTTTAGAAAAGATGAATGACAAAAGAATGCAGCAAAAGTTTTAAAAAGTTGATAGTTTTATACATTTGAAACACAAACCCATACTTGGGGATGTTACAGTTCGGTGGGATCTGGACACGTGAGAGGCTTGGCGGGAAGTCATTGGGGCTACATGGATGATGGTGAAGCATGGGGGATGCTTCGATGTGAACGAATCGGGAAAGGTTGGTAGATGGTCATTTTGGTAAATTGCCCAATACCGGAAAGGTGGTGGTGTGCGAAACCATGGTGGTGGCCTAAGTAGATTAGGTCAAGGATACTCCATGGAAGGTAAAGCCTGATGGATTTGGCCTAATGGAGCTAAAGATGAAGACGACGCTTTGAGAAGCGTGTGTGAGTGAGACCCATTTGTGTGTGGGCTTAATGGGTGCATGTTAGAGTTTTCTCTCTAGACCTAGCATCAACTATATAAAGGGGTAGTGCAGGATCTGCATACCCGTCTAAGTTAAGGAACCCTAATATGAATATTTGAGGAAAGTAGAGAGATGAAGAGGCTAGGGTTTGAGAGATGTATCGAGGGAGATAAGAGCACTTGTGTGTGTGTGTGCTGCACAAGTGGCTTTGTCCCCTCCAAGGGGTGGTTGTAAACTTTTATCTCCAAGAAGAAATCAAATCTCGAAATTCGTCCAAGTCTTCGTCTCGTATGCTTAAGTATCGATTTTTTGATATGGCTTAGTTTTCTTTGTTCCTTCCTCCCCTTTGACCATGATTTGTACCTAGGACATGTAAGTGATGGGTATATCTCTCGGAGACTAGATCCCATCCATCTAGGTACTTTCTATTGCAAGTTCTTTAGTTTGTCTGATTTAGGTGGAAGAAAAGGTGATTTGGGGGGGGGGTTGCTCTTAAGGGATTTTGGTTTGATTCTTGTTATGATTGAGGGTTCTAGGACATGTAGGAAAACCATCCTTAGCCATCTTGGATTGATTCCTCTCATGAGCTCCTCTCAATCATTGTTTCGTATTTGGCTAGGTTTTAGCGCAACCTTCACTCAAACAGAAAAAATCAGAACTTTAGTAATAACCTTCAAGATCTTTGATTGGACTAGGTTCCTGACATCCTAGAGAATGTGTGTTTCAAGTTTCATGAAGTTTGGAGTTGTAGATCAAAAGTTGGATCAATTTGTGATTTTGAAATCGTGCTGAAATTCAGTTCTACCTTAATTTACTGTTCATCCGATCTGACTACTACTGTTCATCTAGTCTGGCCAGTTCAGTGGGGATTTTGTCAAGTTTTGATCTTCTTATTGGCTTATTCTTGTTTGAATGATTCTTCCTAATGTTCATAGCTATTGGCATGAAAAAACCTTGAATTCCTTAAGGCAAAATATTTTAAAGAGATTGTTGATTGTGTGGCGCCTATTCAACCCCCTTCTAGTCATCTCCCAGTCCAACAAAAAGCTTAACAACAAAGCTAGCTAGCTGAAGGTGGGCATGCATTTAATTGTTGGAAGAGACTACAGGTAGACCGCTGGGAATGTTCCCAACTGTACAACATGTCTCAGTTTTGTTTCAAGCAAATGTCATCCGGGTTTCACCAATTTCAAAAGTTTGAAGGAAATTTCATACAATTTTCACATGTTTCATCCATGCTTCAATGAGTTTTAAAGAAAATCAAGCAAGTTTCATTTGCTTCAACAAGTTTTAATAGGCACAATGTTTTGCTACAGTGTTTTTTGTTGTCGTAAATAATTTGTTGTTGCTACAGTGCAGGAGTTTTGCTGTGTACATACCTGTATCATTGTACTAGAAACTTGATGCAGAATGAAGCGAACTGCATGAAACACTTCGTAGTGAAGGACGAAGAACAATGAGTCTTTACATTGACTGAGTGCCAAAAATATGAAAAACTGTTGTTAATGTTGTTGAAACGAGGATGTGTGCACAGAAGAAGTAGCTACGAATATGGTAGAATTTTAAGCCCCAGCCATACTTCGAGTTAATTGAACAATGAATGCCAGACCCTAAGATTTGAATACCCGAAGTCCTTGTGTGTGTGTACCGTACTAGTTCCATGATCAGTGACTAGTACACACTTTCACAACATTGATAACCACATCTATACACATTTCATACATACAATAAGATTACAAAAGGACTTAACCTTAAACGATACATAATGAATTTTCATTATAAAGGCCGACCGACCAAATAAAACTTATGTAATAATAGAGTATAGTGGAAAAACATAATAAATAAACCAAAATGGTCCAGCGGTATGCCCCATCCAATCCCACAGGCAACCGATAAGGACTAAGCTCTAGAAAGACCCGTCGTCGTCCGGAACTGGTTCATCTTCACACTTCAAACAACAATTTAAGCACGATTGACTACACTGCATACTCAGCAAGACTTGTAGTGTATCGCAAAGATTATATACATGCATGGCTAAAAAGGGTGAGGCTCTATACTACAAGTTATTTTGCATTAAGTAGATTTTATTTGCAATATCAATACGTAGTATTTTGTAATAGAAATTTTAAGAGCAGTTAATTAGATAAGGAACAGCAAGTATGTAATTAAATAAATAATAATTCGCAACCCTTCTCGGCTACGAGCAACATCTTATTTTCAGCCATAGACATGGCACTACACGCAATTATAAACCAACAAAATATTTCCCATGCTTTCCAATGAAAACGTTTTTATGAAAATCGAGACTATATCCATTAAGTCTGCACTAAGCACGCTCATGACCACGAGCATGGTTATTTAAATAGATTTATACTCTGCAAAGGTGTACGGCTTTACCCAGAGCACACGACTAGTTTGTTTGGCATCCGTCGATACCACTGCTCATTGCCTTCGGTAAGTAGTCTAGAGCATATGTCGAAGCCTTTACATCATCTAGTCCAACCCTTGCACTAGCCTAATGACTGAACACCCTCACTTCACCTGAGTACACCCCCATCTCAGTGAGGCATTCACCGTTGTGTCGGCAAGCTTTGTTCCCAAAACCACGGTGAAGGGAGCGCCTTCAAACATGCCTACACTAGTCATGCTCGCACTACTACGGCTTACCAACGTGCATGGCTAGTTTCAATGACTTAATTAGCTAATACCGTCCCATACTAGCACATGTGGTTATATACTTAGACTTAGATTGGAGTTGCTGGTGTTCGGTCCTTAATTGACTCGGGCGAGAATCTCCCTTATCTACTTGTGAGACTCCTCTCTCACACTTTTCAGAATATAATATAAATTGCCCACGTCGAAAACTAGGGTTTTCACTTTTATTTTTATACAAAATAACAGAGGTACAGCCCTTTGAACTTTCTGTTCAAAACCCCCAAATTCATATTTATCATGTCGTCCTTTTTACAATTTTCATGAAGGACTATAGCCCGACTGAGCTATTATGCGAGATTCGCATTTGGAAAGCCCAAGTGGACATTATTTCATGTCAAAACCATAACATAATGGCTACAACACTAAGGGTATCAATATTTCAAGGAGGTTCATGCATTGAATAGGATTTACAACTACCGATATCCCAAACATAGCAATGTTATGTCAAACATACACGCATACATAATAGATTTTGCAAAAAGAAGTGCAATAAGTAAAAAAATAGGATAAACATGGTCAAAAGGAGTGCTTGCCTTGTTATGGTTGCTCTGAGTATGAAAGTGAAGGATTGTTGTGAAATTCGTTCGAATAATCAACGTCCATTCAAAAAGAGCCAGAAGCAAATTAAATATAATAAAATAATTTCAACAGCAATAAAATCCAAATATTTTTGCATATTCAGGTAGAGGATGATTTTATATTAATTTAGAAAAAGAATCATCTCATTTGGAGTTTGTATGTAAAAGTTATTAAGGTTTCAATTTGCTTCGGTATGAAAATTCCAGAAAAAATAGAAATAGTGACGTCGATAACATATTTTCTGATTTTTACGCTTTCCTACAGAGAAAAAGTATTCATTCATATGTTCTACTGAGGTTTACGCTTCCTAGTAAAGAAAAAATATTTTCTTTAGAACTGAAAGCGGCTTTTCTATTTTCCTTTGATTTTTATTAATCTTATACGTGGGGCCTACATGTCAGTGACTCATCTATTAATAACGTTTGGAATTAGATTTTCTTTAACCCTTTCAGCTTGGTCCCACATGTCATTGTCTTGTTACCTCCTTTAACTACTGTAATTAAGCATTAACTAATCCTAATTAGTTGTGGGTCCCACCAGTTAGAGAGAGAGACTAAGAGCAACTGAGTTGCGCGCATGGCCAAGCACCATGGCGAGCTCGTCGCCGGCGAATGGCACGACGACAAGGTTTGGGGGTGGGCAAAATGGTTTCCTATCTCGACGGCGATGCCACCGGGTGGTAGTGGAGGCCGAAGAGATGGTCGGAGGTGCTGCTACACCGGAGAAGAGTGGCGGAGCTCCTCAGGTCCATGGTCATTTTCACAATTTAAGCTAATCGATGGCAAGTGAGTGCGTGCATTAGCTTCAGAGGGTTATTGTGATGTTCTTAGTAGTGGCTCGGGGACCAATGGTCACTGGAGCGGCAGTGACAAGGTTCCTTACGGCAGCGCCATGATTGGCTATGATGAATCCTATGCTACGCTATCAAATCCTTTGATCTAACGTGAGCTAAAGCTTCAGGGAACTACTAGAAGCTCACCCGAGGCCTTGAAGGTGTCGGGAGATGACTGAAGTGGTAGGGCGACGTTGAACAGCGGCGGCGCGAAGGAGGCACCCGTCGACAACGTGCTACGGCGATGGAGGTGCTACAAGGAGGTGCGCATTAGCTTGCACCCACACTGAGAATGGTAGGGGTAGAAGGAATCAGCCGGGGACTTACCGAGTCGATGGCTAACTAGAAAATTGTTGCGGTAGTTGAAAATGAGGAAAACGATCAATTCAGGGGATTCCCTATGTTTGAATCATCATCAATCGAGGGAAAATGCATTAGTGAGGTATAGAACACAAAATGACGTGGTCAAGTGAGGGCCAAGCTCACCAGATCATCAGGAATGAAGATGTCCAGAGAGGGGTTTGCGCCGGAGGTGAAGAAGACGATGGTTGTCCACGCTACAGGGCTTTCAAAGCTACATTAAGCATAGAGAGAGCATTAGTGATATAAGGGACGCATGGTGACGCGGTTGGTGAGGGCAAGGAAGCTCACCCGAGCTAGAAGCGTAGAGGAGCTCGCTCACCGGTGTCGAGAACAACACGCTCGTTCTCAATGATTTAGAGAGCTAGAAGCTCAGAAAAAGCACGAGAGGGAACGAGGGGCGAGCTGAGGAAATGATGACGCGCTCGGGGGCTTAAGTAGCAGCGAGTAGAGCGCGATATGAGCGACGAGAAAGAGGCGGCCGCACGAGTATCTCGCGCTCTCGCCTTCGGTGTTTCCTCCAGAGCGTCGGTTAGGTGCCATAAAGAGGTAGCTAGGATGGGTGGAGCCAGATGGAGGTGATGGAGGCAGGTGAAGCTTGAAAACGGTGGGCAGCGAGAAAAACAAGACGGCGGGTGATCTGAACAGCGGCTTATTTGGCGAAACAAGGGTGAAGTGAGGTGGATGAAGGGCTCTAGTGTGTGGGTCCCACACGTCAACGAGACAACGAGAACGCGTGCTGGCGTGGGCTGGCGTCGGCGAAGAGGTTTGGTCCAGCTCAGTTTCGGCCCAAGTGTGAGAGAGAAATTCAAAAATAGTTTTTAAATTTCTAATTTTTGGTTGAATGTTTGCTGGATTTTTGTACTGTGCAACCGGTGTCCAAAATTTACAAAAAAAAATTGTGAGGGCTCCTGACCCAGTATAGTTGCTGATGTAATTTTTTTTCAAGATTTTATATGCTCTGTGATTTTCCCGAAAATTCTTACAAGCTGCTCCTTGTATAGAATTTCATTCTTTGTTTTATACAAAAGTTCAAAAATCACGCAAAACGAATTTTTCCATATAATATAAGCTCAAAATTTCTTTCTCATTTATTTTTACTATATCTTCCCAAAATGAGGTTTTTGGGATGTTACAATGAAAATGGGAGCAATTGTCGTTCTGTGCAAAACCCATTTCATTGTTGCATGAAAATGTTGTGTGTTTGGTTCAGTGCCACACGTTGCCAAAGTTTTTGTGCTAAATTGTGGTGTGCCACGCTATTTTGGGTGCCAAAATCAGCCGCCACAACTTAGTTAGGCTGCAAGTGCGACAAGTTGCGGCTAGCCCGCACTTGCCCGCACCGGCCACCAAACGTTATGCGAATAGATGCGGTAACCCACCAAGCATTACGCGGGTAGATACGGCGGTCGCTAGCCCACAACTAATATCTATTTTGTCATTCATGGCATGCACATCTCCGGCCGAGGCCATGAACCAGGACAGGAGGTCGTGGCTATTGACGACACCAAGCTTCCAACGCTCTCGGATCATCGCCGCCGCGAAACCATCGACGAGATTGATGGCCTTCTTGAGTTCCCTCTTGGATCAGATGTTAAGCAGTCGCTTCATCTTCCACACCAACGGCCATGGAGTAATCAGTGCCGAGTTTGCACAGAGAAAGGCCAAGGTTTCTAACCTCTGTTTTCGCTGTTTAGAGGTTGTGGCATCGCTTGGTGAAAGCCTTCCGGTAAATCAGTTCACTTCTTTTAAGAGAACTCACTTGTTCAACCAGATTCGCCACTTGTTCATCCAAGTCTCTCAATCTGTACAATGATCATACATAAATAGTAATAACTCTCTGTCTCCCTCGCATTACTGAACTACTTGTCGGCAGGTAATCTCAGTACTAAAGCAATTTTATCTTCGTTGGTTACATTGATTTGCACCTTCATCTTCTGTAGTTGTTCAAAATTGTCCATTATGCTGAATCTTCCCAAATTATTGCTGCCTCTAATTTCATCTAGGCATTTGAGCACACTCAAATTATGATTTTGTGCCAAATCTTTTGTTAGTCCAAAAATAATGCAATCAATCTCTTCCTTGATAAGCTTCTCATTGCAAACCATTTCTGCTATTCTCTTCCATTCATTTAAAGTCTTGGCAATAAGGGTTGTATGCACTTCATCTTTGATGAGTGTCCTGATAAGATGTTCAGCAGATTCAACAGCTAGTTTACTCACCAAATCTTTGAATATGGTCACATATATTTCATATTGTAGTCTACTTCTGATGTCCAGTTCATCTTTTTCTTCTGTTAGCTTTTGTGCTTCCTCCTAGACAGCCAGTTTCCTCACCAAGTCTCTGAACATTGATGTATATAAAACATCTTGTATTCCACATTTAATCTCTGAATCAATCTTTTCTTTTATCAGCCTTTCAATTTCCTCATGAGAGATACCAGGCTCTTTTGAAGGACAATATTTTTCCCTACCTGAAATCGTCTCGGGGATACACCTTGTTGGCCTGAAGCTGCGCATTTTAGTCCTTCAGAGATTGATATCCTCCCGGCTATTCTCGAGAGGTGGTGACTTCCTTCTCCTGGAGAATGACTCCCATTTATCAAAACCAAAGGTTCCACATTGATCTCCTGGAGAAAACCCTCGATGATAGCACCATACATCTCCCTCTCAGTGTTCGCCAGCCACTACTGCTCGTCTACGGTTGCCATCAGTGAGGAGACGGACCTCTCCATCACGTCGAACGAGGATGCACCGCTATCTCAGACGACGCCAGCATCCAAGACCATCTCCTGGAACTCCATGAGAAGCTACGCCATGTTGTAGAAGCCGGAGAATCCCTTCACCCCGTCGCCCTTGTGGCCGGCCTCCTGGAGCCACGCCATCGGCGACGCCTCGCCGCTGACCTTCTGCATGAGCGCCCCCAACGTGGAGTGCGCGTCTTCCAGCGTGATCCTCATCCTCGCCATCTGCCAATCCACAGAGCCCTTCAGCTAGCCAAACACATAGCCTTCATAGGAGTGCCCAGGAACAGCGTGCTCGGAGCCAGCGGGCATCCGCAAATGGCCACTTAATTTTTCAACTAGCTTGCGAATGTTCGCTTAGTGTTTTCGCAGGACGGGCTAAGTGGGCTTGCAGGCAGCCCGCACCCACTTACACCCCTAGCGGCGGTGTAGGTGGGATTGGTGTAGTTGAGGACAACCAAGAATAGCAGCTGGTTGCCAAAGATGCTGCTGGAAAAACACATTGAGGAGTCAAAGCACAAAATTTACAGGTATAACAGTAGCATTGCTTTAACCGATTAAAGTGTCTTTACTCCCCAAAGTGAGTGAGTGGGCTTACCCTGTTAGACCGAGGAGGATGGAGGCGAGGAGGCGCCACATGAGCGAGGGGTGGGCCTGGTGTCGAACCTGGATTCCGAGAATCCAAATCCTCTGTGAAAACACTGTGCTATTTCCTGGATCAGTAGATAGCACTCACAGACTTATTGCTGAATCAATCATACATGGCGTGAACTAAAACATCCAAATATATTACAGACAATAGAGTGACATAGACCACGTCGGGTCGAGTTTTACAAAAGGGCCGAATAGGCCAAATTGATTACATTACATGAAATAAATGTAAACTACAGCGGAAACAAAAGGGGAGTAAGCTCATCTCTCCACAGGCAAACGACTGGGGCGACCTGTGTACGGCGGATATTAACCAAGGGATGGATAATATCGGTTATACGCAAGTACCAACGAGTCCACTAGACTAGGCGAGACCTAGACTATAGAACTATGCTACTCTTCATCGTTTCCTTGTCCGTCGACTTCTGGGTCTTCATAATATGCATGTAATATCCCAAAGTTCTGTTACCAAAATTAAAATTAATAAAATTATTGTTTTATTGGATTTTCTGGCTGTTAAAGTTCTTTCTTGATTTTTTGTAATTTAAAAAGAGTTTTCTTTGTTAAAAGAAAAAAATAATTATTTAATTTATTGGTTTTAAAGTCAAAAAGAAAATTTTCTGAGATTTTATTGGATTTAAAGTGAAAAAAAAATTAATTAATTTCTAGAATTTTTTGGAATTTTAAAAGCTTTTCCCCAATTATTTTAAAGCCAAAATAAATTATTTACCATTTATAAGTTGAAAATATTTTATCTAAGTTCAAAACCATTCTAGGAATTTTTGTGATTTTTTCTAAAATTTTTGGACTCTATTTGGTACTCCCTCCGTTTTTTTATTTGACGTCAACTAGTTGCCTTAGCCATAGGAGGACGTCAACTATTACCGACCGGAGGGAGTATGTTCTAAAAATCTATTTGATTTATCGCCTAATTTGTATTTCAAAAATATAATAATAATAAAATAATTTTCCCATTCAATGCATGATGCCAGCTTTCCAATTTTTCTTCAATTGATTATTTCCTTCCTTTAATTCCTTTATTCTTTCTCTTTCTCTCTCATCCTTCATCTTCTTCTTGAGCGTTTTTGTGCTCTCTGTGTTCTTCCCGTGAGCACTCATGGCAGTCTGCCCTCGGCAGCCCTTGTTGGCGGCCGCCTCTTGCATTGGTAGTGTCGCCCCTCCCCCACCTCCCCGCGCCACCATGCTGCCCCTCCCCTTCCCTCCCTGCCACTCCCATTGCTGCCCCCGAGCTCCAACCTCCATTAATGGCTGCCACCACCCTTCCTCCCTTTTCTCCTCATTCAATCCATTAAAATCAATTACGTTTGAAGGGAAATGTCCGCATTAATCTCGCGCACGTTACCATATCATCAATTGGACGTTTCCTCAATTGCATGCAATCAATTTGACAGTTTTCATTCGTTCTTCATTGCACCCAAAAATTTCGCATTTTCTCTGGCGATTTCCCGGTGATTCAAGCACCTCATCCCCTATATAAAGAGAGCACCAGGAGCCCCTCTACACCCACAACCCACCCTCAAAACCTCTCCTCCCCTCTCCCCTTATTTTGGCCAATTTCAGAGTTGAATCTTGTTGGTCAAACGCCGTTCGTCGGTCAATTGCGCCTCCCACGGTGGAGTCCTGGCACCATCAACCACAACGCTAGCTTCACCTTGTGACGTTCTACGCCGTGCTCACCCTCTCATCACCAGAGCATCGCCGGAGAACCGCGCCACCGTGAGCCCAAGCCACGCCGATGTCTCTCTCCTCGCCTCCGACCATCCGTTTGTGTCTCTCCGCCGACGAGGTGAGCACCGTCATCCCCATCCTATCCTATCCCCATTAGTACCATCACCGTCCGCTGAATCACCGCCATTCGTTGGTGCCAAGTGAGTCCAGTGCGCCGCCGTCGCTGCCTTGGGCTACTGCTGGTCTCACCATCGCCACCTGTGGGATTCCATTCTTGTCGTTCGTCGGCCGTCTATCCCTTCATCACGTCGGCGCTGGCACCTTATGCAAGCCATGGCCATGGCGCATGCTTGCTTCTATTTGGATGCATGAAAGATGAACAATAACTCAATATCTAGTCATGTGACCATGGTTTGTACATGAACATGTTTATTCTTCTAGAAATTCGTTCTCTCACATGCAAACTCCAAATCCGTTGATTCTTTCTCCTAAATTCATATAAATTCATCCTCTAATTTCTAGTATTTATTTTACAATTTTTATATTTTATTTAATTTCTATCTTTTTTGGTCCATTTTGCGCGTCGTCGCCACCGGCCGACCATACGCGTTCTGATGGGGGCGGGGTGCCCGATCTTTCGATGGGATTGATAACTATCGATTTTGGTGGAGGTGGCTCTCACGATCCGACTACAACCGTACGACGACGCTTGCGCCTTAGCAGTCGTTGAACCAACTCCGAGATGTTATTGACCATGTTGGAAGCACGATCAACCTGAACACGAGGTTCAATTTTCCTGCGAGCAATCGAAGAACTAGCAAGAATAAGATGTAGGAAATCTGATATTGTGAATAAAATTGTAGTGTCGATGGTATTGAAAAACAAAGGTGGGATCGAAAATTTGTCTTGACAGGTGGTCGTCTGACACAACTGAAGAACAGAAGTTTGCACAATGGCTAAACCTAAACTCAACGAAATCCGAGTTCTAGCAAAGGGAGGCGATGGCTCCTATATGGGGAGACGACCAGGGGTGGGGGCCAAGGAGGTGGACGCACGCCCCTAGGGTTACAAGGCCCATGGGCCCAAGTGGAGGTAGCGCAACACCCTTTTGACTCGGCCTCAGAAATAGATGTGGACTCTTTTGATGATTGTGGTGGGCTCAGATGGAATTTGATGATGAGGTTGGATCCTTTGGAAAGTAGACTTGATAAGCTTTCCATGAAGTCCAAGAATGTCCCAAACGGAGTTCGTATGAAGAAGTTATGGCCGTTTAAAGTTAGTACTATCGCAGCAGTCCGAATCTGAATTCAGAACGAGCCCAACTCGAACTCTTGCTTGACTCGGACCCAAAGTGACGTGGTGACCTCCATTATGCCTTCCATGCTTGTCCATGACTCCACATGCCTCTCCTTGGTCCTTTCCCATGTTCCTAAGCACAATTAAATCACTTGCATTAGGTAGTGGTCTATTCTCAGAAATATATAAACCTAGGAACAAATTCACCTGGTAATTAAGTTGGCGAACACGAATTACATGAGTTGTGTGTGTAGGCACAGTTGTATCCATGGTAGGGACGTCCTCATCACGTTCCACCACCACCAAGGTGCGCATTGCATTCCCCGTGGTTCCCTCTTCGTTTCACCGCAAACCTCACCCACTAACTCCTCTCCGTTTGCTTGGAACACCGACGTCTGCCCGCTGCCGCCGATGGTTTTCTCCGTCGGACTGTGTCGCCATCGAAGGTCATCTGGCTGAGCTGTCTACACTGTTGAGTTTTCCTCAACGCATTTAATGTCGTGCTTCTGTCGCCATCGCCATGGCCATAAAGCTCTTCCCTGTTATTTTTGTAGTCACGAATTGAACTCTTGTGTCTATGCCATTATGGCCCTACCTGTCATTGATGCTATCTTCATCATTCTCTCACTAGCATGTAGACCATTGTTGTCAGTCCTTCAATTCATTGCTTCAATTTTGAAGTCAGTCCAGCCCAATGAATGATTTCCAGTGAATAGTTCAAATTCGGAATTCTATTATTTTATGTGATTTTCAACCTTCCGGAAATTCGTTCTCCCTCATACGAACTCCGATTCCTTCCATTCAAATTCCTAAATTCATATAAAGTTGATACCTTCCTCCCAGTATTTATTTTATAATTTTTGGATTTTATTTGGATTTTATTTTAATGTTATTTGAATTTTAATTGTTTACGCGTATAGATTTCGACGACTTCGGACAACCGGATTTCGACATCGTTTGAGAACATTGAATAATCAAGCAAGGCAAGTTATACCTTTGATCATATTTGATCCCATTATTTCAAATTATTTAAATTTTGTTTTAAATTATTACTGCATGCGTATTTCTATTCAATGTAATTTAAATACCTGCTTTTAAATTATAGTTATGCTTAAGTCCTTTGTATGGCCAATGTTGATATTGAATCAAACATATTGTCACTCTAGATAAAATCTAGTTGATATGATAGTATGAACTAGGATCATTTTGAGAAAATTATGCTTAGTCAAAGCTTAGACCAAAAATCTTGATTTGGGGGAACTTTAGCCAAAAGTTCAACTATGATTTGAAGATGATTCTATAGCATTGTCTTTACCATAGAAATTTATAAAATGATTTGACTTGTTAAACAAAATGAAAATTGGTTTGGACTTGGGCGAAATGGATGTTTGGATGGTGCATGTTGATGCACGGGATCGAGTCATTTCTATGATCGAGGCCCATGGGTTTTATGGAATTCGCCCAAGTCAATTAAGGACCGGTCTTCAAGCCGCATCTTGCTAAGCCACATCGTACTACCACATGTCCTGAGTGGGCGGGACCTAGCTAACTAATTTGCAACGTTTCACCGTGGTCGTGCCATCTGGTTGCGTGGGTGTCTTTTATGACCTACTTTTATGTATTCTCACCTGGCACAAGAGGGGGCCTGAACCCGGCAGGTTTCTATCCAAAGGGGGTGAATCCTTAGCGAGGTGAGACTACGGTGGGATGAGGCTTTGTAAAGGTCTTGACACATGCTCTAGACTGCTTACCTAAGGTAGTGAGCGGTGGTATTGACGGATGCCAAACAAACTAGAGAATTCATGTCATGTGGGTAAAGTTGTACAACCTCTGCAAAGTGTTAAGAACTATTCAAATAGCCGTGTCCACGGTCATGGACATGCTTGGCAAAGCCACTCAAAGTTAGACTTTTATTTTGTTTTCGAAAGACTTTATCAACTGGTTTATCCAAATGGAAAATTGCGCAGGAAGCCATGTGATAGGAGGGTATCCTTCACCATTCTTATGTGAATGTTATCTGACTATAAAACTTGCGAATTTATAAAATGAATTTTAGTTATAGAATAACTGCTTTGGAACTTAGTACAAATATTTAAAGAAAACATTACTATGTGCAAATTCAACCATTAAGCTTTCCTTTGATATATCCTTGCATGCATTAACTCTGTTATTGGGCGTAACTTGCGAGCATGGAAGTTGTGCTCATCCTTGCTTAATGCAAATAAATTTCAGAGGAGAAGGACTTCGCTATCGGTGTGGATCTCGACGACTAGGCCGCTACCCTAGTCGATTGCCTGTGGCAGATCAGCTGAACTCCACTACTTCCTCGTCTTCCACTGTGTTTGTTTATTGTTGGATGTAAGCCTTTCTTGTAATAAACTCTGTTGATTTATTAATAAAGTTGTGCGATTTATGGATGTTATCATATCTGTTTACTGTGTGAACTAGGTATAGATCATGGGACTAGTTTAGAAAAACAGAGAGGATTTGGGGGGTTACTCCCAGGTCCGACAATGCGTAGTCTTCTTGATCCACATTGTCTGAAGGGGTTGGGGAGAGCAAGAATGAGCACAACTTCCGTGCTCGTGAGCCAATACACACAATGCTATTATATATGTCGTAGTTGAAAGACTAGACAGTAAATAAAGGGGACCCCTCCGGTACCCGAGGGGTCCTCAGGATAAGGGACTCGGTGTAAACCAAAGGACTTGTATTGCAGACCTTTCCTTTCTTTGTTTCCAAAGCCCCCCTATGGGGGAGAGTGGCTATTTATAGCCTTTTACAAATACACACAGGATTACAAGCACTGCCCTCACAGGGCCCTATCTTTGGTAGGGGCTGCGCAGGACTTTCTAGCCCTAGACCTAGCTCCCGGCGTGTGGTAGACCGGCTGGGCACAGTCCACCTTTTTCGGTGCATCTGGTCCAGGGCCTGATATGTTCTCCGGGCTCCTCGGGTCTCTGGCTCCTCCAGGTTCTTCGGCACCCTTCGGGAGCCCTCCGGAAGTCTCCGGGCGCCTCCGGGTTGCTTGGACCGTCTAGATGTTCGGGCCTTCGGGAGCCTCCGGGTAGCCTTCGGAGTCCTTCGGGTAGCCTTCTGAGTCCTTCGTGTAGCCTTTGGAGTCCTTCGGGTAACCTTCGAAGCCGGGTAGCCTTTGGTCGAGGCGCCGGCCTTCGTCAGTCGAGGGGGTTGAAGCCCTCGACAAGCCCCTCGCGGTCGAGGTCCTGCTTCGTCATGGCTGAAACCGCGTTCACTCCGAAGGATACAGGTACACCGTCCCCTTCGGACTGGCGAAGCACTATTATGGTGGCGGTTGTGGGGTTCTGGCGCCTCATAAATGTCGTGGCGCCGTTTGGTTGATTTGGTGCGTGCTTCGAGGCGGCCGTTAGCGTTCTGGCGGCGGTGGCGGGTTTTCGATGAGGCGCCTCGTTTTGGGGAGCCTTAATGGCTCGAGCGCCACGTGCCATGTTTGGTGTGGTGTGCGGCTCCTCGTTATCTGTGCCACACGATTATTGTTTCCAACTATCGGCCTATAAATAGGCCCCCGGTCCCTTTCGTGATGTGCTTTTCTTTGGTGCTTCTTGTCCTTGCGCCCTGTTGCTTCGCTTCCTTGTTTACACCGCCCCTTCTTTGTCCGGAGAGGCGATTCTTTGTGCCTCCGACATGACCAAGCGGGTGAAGGACGGAGGTGGCACCGTGTCGTCTGACGACGAGCTGGAGTCGCCGCCGGTGACGGACTCCGTCTTTGGCGCATACTCAAACACGAGGAAGATAGGGACGTTGGAGGACGTCTGCACGCTGGGGTCGGAAGTTACTCCCTCCCCCGAGGAGGAGGAGACGATCGTGTTCGTGGCGTATCTTGATGCGGGGCTTCGCCTGCCTTGTGTTGACATGCTCCACGGGGTGCTCCAGCTGTACGGGGTGGATTTGGCGCAGCTGACGCCCAACTCGATCGTCAAGCTTGGCGTTTTCAGTGGGTCTTTGCGCTCTGGGGTGGCGACAGAACGGGCGCGGTTGTTCGCGTATCTTCATGATGGGCGGTGCCAGCCCAAAAAGAAAAAGGACACGGGGGAGACCTTGAACTTCGGCAGCGTGAACTTCCAACCGAAGGCTCGGCTTCTCCACTATTTGCCGTGGCAAACGGAGAACAGTGGGACAGATTGGACCGCTGGTTGGTTTTACCACAAGTGCTCTGGTGACGCGGGGCTTCGCTCGTATGGGGGGCCGATTCAACTTATCGCGACGCCCGCCATCGAACTATCTGCTTTCGGGAGGAGGCCTTCTCTGCGTGTTCTTTGAGCAGCTGAATGCCGCCGTATGTCTCGAGGACTTCGTGGAGGGATTCTGCTACATGGGTCCGCCGGCTCGGGATTGGAAAGTGGACCTCGAGCGCCGTGGGATGGGATGCCGATTCGGAGTTTGGGGCGCCTAGGTGCTTACTCCGAGTGGATACATGTTCCTTTCTTTTTCGTTGTGTTCTTTTTTTTGTTTTGGTAACTATTTTAGTTGCCTGCGCCGTTGTGTAGTGTTGCCATTGGCGAGGCGAGCGTATCGCGGGCGACTTCTCGCCCTTACACGGGAGGAGCACTTTCGGCGAACGCGGTGCACCGGCCGGCGGTTGAACGCGCGTGCGGGATCCTACCGCCGCTTGCGGAGCGCCCCGACCGATGGCGGAAAAAAGAAGCGCTCGAGGACCAAGAGCTGGAGGCTCGGGCGATTAAGCGCTTATCTGCTGCGGGCTTTAAGTGCGTCGGTTGGGGCGGGCTTTCTTTGGTGGAAGTCTGCTGGGCCGTCTTGAAGAGGGGCCAGCGGGAGCTCGGTGCTCGAGACAAGCGAGCGTAGCGGCGGTTCGTCCGCTGGTCCTGGCCGCTCTGCGGTGGTTGTAGGTCGCGGAGGCCGTGCGAGCTTGTTTGGGATTGCAAGTATGGCCCTCGGCGAGGTGTCGGTGGAACCCCTCGCGAGTTTATGGTGATGGTACGGAGGACACCGTAGTGGAAGATCGCGACGATCTTCGAGACGCGACAGTGAGTTTGCTCTCCCTCGCATTGTTTGTGGGCTCTGGTGACTTGGGTTTTTACTGTAGGGCGGGACGTTGAGGGCCTGTCGGTGGCTCTGCCTTTGTCTGCTGCGCTGCGGAGGTCCCGAGGTGGGGACAATCTTTGGGCGGCCGGTGGTGGCTCGACCGCGGGAGGGTTAGTCTTGCGGCCTTTGCCGCCCATGCTTGGCGAATTTGGGGCCGCTCATGTCCTCCGATTTCAAGGTCGGGGTGGGGCGCCGTGTGTGCGAGGAGGTGTCTAACTACGGCCCATACTGCGTGTCCGAGTTATTCAAAAGGTGGAGCACGCAGCGATGTTTGAACATGGAGGCGAACGCTGTGAAGGTTGGTCCGTGTAGGCATGCTCCTTGTTGTGGGCAAAGTTACGATGGTTTTATTATTTTGCGGACCATCATTACATCTCGCTTCGCTCGAGAGAGGACATCCAACGTGGCTTCTGTGGAGATCTAGGGCGGAGGTGAACTCGGAGTTCGCTCGAGCACCGAACTTCTTGAGAAGGTGGGGCGGCTTGAACGCAGGTTGCCGAGCTAGAGGCAGAGCGTCGCACGCTGCAGGAGGAAGTGGAGTCACTCCGCGGAGCCCGCACCGTGCTCGAAGCGGAGCTTCTGACGGAGCGATCTGTTCTGTCCGCCGCGGCTAATGCTAGCTGGGAGGTATTGGATCACATGGAGGGCCATGTCGAAGCTTGGCGCCGTGCCTCCGCTAAAGCGCCTCGATCACCGTACTGCCACCTGGACGCATCTGCGGCCGTGCGGGGAAGTGTTCTCGCCCGCTCGTGCCTATGGCAACCACTGCGCAAAGGCGGCGTGGACGGCGGCCCTCGTGTCTCTGCAACACGGCGGGTGTGGCCATGTGGATGCGCTCGGAGGGGTACTTGCCGTTCGTCCGGCCGGATGTGGCGTCGGGCGAAGCATGTGCGGCGGGCCAGCAATGCCCTTGCCAAGGAGTTCAGGCTCCGTCGGTCGGGATGCCACCATGGAGTCGCTCCGGACGTCCCTGGCTCTGAAGTTGAAGCTAAAACCTCCTGCGGATGCTGCGGGCGCGGTGGATCGAAGGGCCGGCGCCGGAGACAAGGTGTGACCCCCCGCACTATCCCTAGGGGTCGATTTTGTGGTAGTTTTTTTTAAGGGGCCTCGCCCTTGGGTGGTCTGTGAGCTTCGGTCGTGGCTCAGATGTAACCGTTATTTTGCTAATTAATAGAAAGCGAAGCAGGCCTTGTTTGTTGGTATGTGTTTGTTTCATGGTGGTGTTTACATTGGTCAGGGGAGAGTCCTGTTTCGTCGTACCGCCGGGCGGGGCGCGGTTCCTCCGTGGTGGCGCACGAAGTCTTATGCCCCTTTTCGTGGTACGAAAAACGAGCGACTCTTGGTTTGCAAGTGGCCTCGAAATTATCTGTTATGCATGATATGGTATGCTGCGGCGCGAAATGGAAGCAGTGGAAGAAAGCCAACCGGAGGGTTCTATGAAGCGATTCTTTCCTTGGCGCGAACAACGAGCTTTGGGCCAGCGGAGGAGATACAATCTTCTGGTGGGTCGAGGTGTGGGAAATGTGGCGGGTTGCGATCGCGCTGCTCCCACGATATCCTCGAGCTCTTTGAACGTCGGACGGTATCGGAGGAGGAATATATGATGCTAATGGCTACCTACCCATCCGACGAGGAGGTGCTTGAGTGGAGTCTTTGCAGGAACGAGAGCCTTGGCCGACGATTCAGCGCTTGACCGCGGTCCACAAGGTGTCTTGCGTCTTGTAGAAGATTCTTGTTGGTTGTACTTAATGAAGGGTTGTTGTTAGGCTTTTTTAAAGCGCCGTGGGTCGCCCGCTTGAGCGATTCCTGCGATGTAATTCAAAATAAAGTAGCAGGATTACAATAGTTCGTGGGGCTCAACTTTCTCTTTTTTTTGTTTGTTTCTCTTTTTTTTTCTTTTTTTTTTTTTTTTTTTGCGAGGGGGAGCCTCGCCTACTGCCCCCACCTTTTAGATAGGGCTCAGGAGCCCTAACTTGGTTTTTTGAGGGGAGGCGAGCTGGCGCGTGTCCCCATACTTTTTTTAGGTAGGGCTCGGGGCCCTAACTCAAAATGTTTGTGGAGGGGAGGCGGGCCTGCGCCGTCCCCATCCTTTTTAGATAGGGCTCGGGAGCCCCTTGATTTTTTTGAGGGGAGGCGGGCCTCGCGCCGCCCCCATCCTTTTTAAGCGGGGCTCGGGAGCCTAACTTGATTTTTTATGGGGAGGCGGGCCTGTGCCGCCCCCATACTTTTTAGGTAGGGCTCGGGGGCCCTAACTCGAAATGTTTGCGAGGGGGAGGCGGAGCCTCGTGCCGTCCCCCATCCTTTTTAGATAGGGCTCGGGGAGCCCTAACTTGATTTTTGCGAGGGGAGGCGGGCCTGCCGCGTCCCCATCCTTTTTAGATGGGGCTCGGGAGCCCTAATTGATTCTATGGGGAGGCGGGCCTCGCTGCGATCCCCATCCTTTTTAGATGGGGCTCGGGAGCCCTGGCAATTTTTGGGGGAGGCGGGCCTCGTGCTGCCCCCCATACTTTTTTAGGTAGGGCTCGGGAGCCTAACTCAAAATGTTCTTGGGGGCGGAGCCTCGCCGTCCCCATCCTTTTTAGATGGGGCCGGGGGCCCTAAGTTGATTTTGCGTGGGGAGGCGGGCCTCGCCGTCCCCATCCTTTTTAGATGGGGCTCGGGAGCTCTAGCTTGATTTTGCTTGAGGGAGGCGGGCCTGCGCCGTCCCCATCCTTTTTAGATGGGGCTCGAGGAGCCCTAACTTGATTTTTATGAGGGGGCGGGCCTGTGCCGCCCCCATACTTTTTAGGTGGGGCTCGGGAGCCCTAACTCCAAATGTTCTGAGGGAGGCGGGCCTCGTAATCCCCATCCATTTTTAGATGGGGCTCGGGGGCCCTAACTTGATTTTTTATGGGGAGGCGGGCCTGGCCGTCCGCCATCCTTTTTAGATGGGGCTCGGGAGCCTAACTTGATTTTCTTGGGGGGGCGGGCCTGTGCCGATCCCCATCCTTTCTTAGATGGGGCTCCGGGGCCCTGGCAATTTTCTTGAGGGAGGCGGGCCTGTGCGTGCCCCATACTTTTTTAGGTGGGGCTCGGGGCCCTAACTCGAATGTTTTGAGGGGAGGCGGGCCTGTGCCGTCCCCATCCTTTTTAGATGGGGCTCCCTAACCTGATTTTGACCTGAGGGAGGCGGGCCTGCGCCGATCCCCATCCTTTTTTAGATGGGGCTCGGGAGCCCTAACTTGATTTTACTTGAGGGAGGCGGGCCTGGGTGCGATCCCCATCCTTTTTAGATGGGGCTCCGGGGCTCTAGCTTGATTTTTTGAGGGGAGGCGGGCCTGTGCCGTCCCATACTTTTTAGGTAGGGCTCAGGGGCCTGGCTCAAAATGTTCTTGAGGGGGAGGCGGAGCCTGCGCGATCCCCATCCTTTTTAGATGGGGCTCGGGAGCCTAACTTGATTTTTGATGGGGGAGGCGGGCCTGTAGTCCCCATCCTTTTTAGATGGGGCTCGGGGCCCTAACTTGATTTTTTGAGGGAGGCGGGCCTGTGCCGTCCCCATCCTTTTTAGATGGGGCTCAGGAGCCCTAACTTGATTTTTTTGAGGGGTTTGAGCCTCGCTCCGTGACTTGGTTTAGACACTCGGGCTGCTGGGGGCCTCGGTGTGCAGGGGCCATGGGCTTGGCGGTGACTTAGTTTAGACACTTTCGGGCCCTTGAGGCCTCGGTGTGCACGGGGCCATGGGCCTCTTGTGATGACTTGGTTTTAGACACTTTCGGGCCCTTGAGGTCGGTGTGCACAGGGGCCATGGGCCTGGCGGTGACTTGGTTTAGACACTCGGGCCCTTGAGGGCCACTGTGTGCACCGGGCCATAGGCCCTGTGATGACTTGGTTTAGACACTCGGGCCCTTGGGTTGCCTCGGTGTGCAGGGGCCATGGGCCTAACTGTGGTGACTTGGTTTAGACACTCAGACTGCGGGGGGCCTCGGTGTGCACCGGGGCCATGGGCCCTGAGCGGTGACTTAGTTTAGACACTCGGGCGGTTAGCAGGCAAAACGCTAACAAAATGCTTATACATGCCCTTGCTTGCCAATGGCGGCGGGGCCCTTCGCCGCGGGGCCCTTCGCCGGGTGCAACCGGTTGTAAGCGATGGCTAAGGGTAGAACTTTCGAGGGTCTTGATGTTCGAGTGTGGCCAGTGGTCTCCTCCGGCGTTGCGATCTGGAAAGTGCTGCCGTGTCACGCCTGCGTGACAATATCTGGGCCTTCCACTTGGAGTCAAGCTTGCCGAGTGCCGCTTGGTTCGTGGCACGCTTGAGGACTAGGTCGCCCAGGGCGATGTGGCGGCTTCGGATCTTCCTATTGTATGCCCTGGCGACCCCTTCACTGTACCTTTGCATGGTTGAGACAGCTTGCACTCGTTGCTCTTCGAGGAGGTCAATGGAGAGCTCAGCTCCTCCGGGTTCCCCTGAACGTGGCTCGTCTGAGCAAGACGGGCGAACTCTGCGGTGTCATGGCCTCATCGCCAAGAGCGGCTTGAGCACGGGAGAATCTGTGGCTCGGTTGGCGATGTCTGCTTGTGACCACGGGGCTTCTGCAACTCTTGGACCCACAGGCCTCTAGGAAGACCTCTGGCGTTTCTTCAATCCCTCGAGGAGGTTCTTGGTTGGCTCGTTCGACCGCTCAGTTAGTCTCTGGGTGTCCGACCGAGGCGAAGCGTACTTTTATGCCCAAGTTGGTGCAGAACTGTCGAAAGTGGTCGGAGTCGAACTGTGTTCCGTTGTCGGTGATCAGTCATGATGCGCCGTGCATCAAGCAAATGATGTTTTTCCAAGCAAACCGCTGGGCTGCTGCCGCCTCCACCCATCTCGAGAAGTACTCTATGGCGTGAGCATAAGCCGAAGAAGGTTCCCAGGCTGGAGGTAGGGGCGATGATGTCAACCCCGGTGAACAGCCACACCGTGCGTAAGGGCTATAAAGAGTCTTAGGTGCCTTGGGGTTCCGACCGCCCAGCTGACACCCCGGCATCGTGGACAAGGTCTGTCGTCTCGAGGAGCCGTTGGCGATAGAATCCTTGGCGAAATGTCTTCGCTACCAGTGCGAGGTGCTGGTGTGAGGCGCCTGAGCCTTCATGGATATCTCACGAGGCGATTGGCCCTCCTCGCGGGATCTGTGGCCAGGGGAAGGGTCTTGTGACGCCTCCTTTGTATAGTGCTCCGGAGATCATGTAGTAGTTCCTTGCTCGGCGTGAAGCAAGCACCGGTATTTGTTCCTTCAATTGGTATGACCCTTGGGTCTCCATGAGCCACTTGCGTTCCGCGGAAAAACTTGCGTTCGGCGGAGCCTTGCGTCTCCAAATGAGCGAGCGGTTTTAATGAGTGCCGTAAAAACCTCCGCAGGAGGTCCCTCACCGGCGCTTGCTATCTTTGTGAGCTTATCTGCTGCTTCATTGTTAGCAGGGGATGGCTTGGGCGGTGATCGAGGAAGTCCTTTCTTTGCCGCGCCGCTGGCAGTGGCGGTTCATCTCGGGGCATCTTGCCACGAGCGTCTTGTCGAAGTGTCCTGCGACTAGGCGGAGTCGCTCTTGATGAGGATGCGCGCCGCGAGGGCCTTTGCTGCGGAGACCCGCCGCGGTGCCTCGTACTCGGGCGTTGTTACGTGGTGGGGAAGTCGGCGGGCTGCATGCGATCGGCTCGTCCGTCAGAAAACCAATATGGCGGCGGGCCCGCATGGCGCACTATGACCCGTCAGTGTACATTGTCCATAAGCGTCTCGACGCGGCGGTCTTTGTGCTCAGCGTGTGGAGTCCATTCGCAACGAAGTCTGCGAGGATTGCGACTTGATGGCGTTCTTGCGGCGAAGAAATATCAAAAGCGCCGGCTCTGCGCCCATTGCCTATCCGACCGAGCGTCTTTATTGCTTGCGACATCGGTGCTAGCGGGTAGGATGTCGGACCGTGATGGGGTGCGCCGGAAATAATGCGGCTTTCTCGAGGCCATGAGTAAGGCGTGAAGCAAGCTTCTCGAGCTTCGGTGTAGCGTGTTTTGGCTCCCTATAGGGCCTCCGTCGTAGTATCTGGTATTTGACGATGGCGCTCTGGGCGAGCACCGCGCTGACCGATGAGGCGTTGCGGCGATGTCTGACAATAGCTCGGATCCTGCCCGGGTGGTGAGGCTCGGCAGCTCTGCGAGTAGGTTGAGGTCTTGAAGGCTTTTCGGCACTTTCGGCTGTCCAGCGGGCAGCTCCGTGCCGGAGGGTTCTGAAGAATGGCGGCGCCCTTTTTCGAGAGCGGGACAAGCGGCTAAGTCTGCGGCAATGCGGCCCGTCAATTTCGCACCTCGCGGGCGTTATCACGAGGCTTCATTTCTGTATAGCCCCGATTTTCTCGGGTTGGCCGATTCCCTCTCGAAGCGAGAAACCAAGGAGCTTTCCGCCTTCGCCGAACGCCGCACTTTTAGGGTTGAGCTTTATGCCTCCGCCGGGAGGTTGGTGAAAGTTTCGTGGAGGTCTTTGGCGTCGTCCTGCGAGTTTGCTCTTGATGACTATAAATCGACGTCGCTTCCACGTTCGCCCAAGTTGGTTAGCCAAGACCTTCGCGATAAAGCGGGCAAGCGTGGCGCCGCGTTCTTGAGCGAAAGGCATGCGCTTATGCGATGCGTTCGAAAGGAGTGATGAAGGCGGTCTTGGGCTCGTCCTCCTCGCCATGTGCACTTGGTGGTAGCCGAGTAGGCGTCGAGAAGCTCATGAGCTCACGGCCGAGGTAGCATCCACCGGTGATCGATGCGAGGCAAGGGAAATCGTCCTGGGGCACGCCTTGTTAAGGTCGGTGAAGTCAACACACATCGCCAGCGGGCGTCTCTTTCTTAGCGAGGCGGGGTTTGCTAGCCACTCGGAGTACTTTACTTCGCGGATTACCCCCCCTTTTATCAGCTTTTGGATCTCCTTCTTGGCAGCAGCTTTTGTTTCTTGGGTATCGCGTCGCTACGAAGGGCTAGCTTATGCTCGATTGTTGTTCTTGCTACACCCGGAAGGTCCTCGGGCCCCCAAGTGAAGGCGTCTTCGTTGTTGCGGAGCAGCTCGAGGATTGCGTCGTGTGCTTCCTCATCAAGGTTCGCGCCGAGGGCGACCGTCTTCTCCGATGAGTTGTCTCTCAGCGGAACCCTTCGGAGCTGGCCCTATGGTTTGTGCTTCGGCGCCCACCTCGCTGAAGGTGGGGCAACGTGATCCCGTCCCGGCCCCACGGCATGGACGTGCCGGGCTGGGGATAGTACTTCTAGTTCAATATTTCCGGCGAGGTCTGATCTCCTCGCCAGTGGCGATACTGCCGGGCGGGAGCTTCATGCACAAGTAATTGTGGTGGGTTACCTTGTTGAAGGTGTTGGCGTGGCCGAGAGATTGCGTTGTCTTGGTAGGTCATTTGAACCACATCGAAGGTGACCACCTCGGTCCTCGATGTGAAGTCGTCGTTGAAGGTGGCTGCGAGGTTGATCGGCCCAAAGGCGTGGACAGGGAGTTCCTCTGAAGCCTTGCGAGGATGCGGTGAAGTCAGCGATCACGAGGATCATCATCTTGTCGAAGGCATCTCTGAAGAGGAGGTCCGCCGAGCTCCCTCCGTCGGCGAGGACGCGTCTTACCTCGAAGTCCGCGATGTTGACAGAGATAACGAGGGTCTTGGTGAAATACCGTAGCGCATCCTCGAGTCCGAAGGATATGGGCACCTCGGAGTGGCGTGGTGGGCTTGAGGCGGGGTATGTTGCCATGTGGTGGATTTGGCGGTATGCCCATCTCATCTTTTCGAGGACATGCCGGCGAGGATCCCCGGTGATCATGTTGATGACCCTCGATGGTGCTTTCGTGCGACCTCCTTCTATCGGGTCTTGGTTGTGGCGTTGGGAGTCGATTGTCGGCGCTCTCTTATTGTCGTAGTCGGTAGGTTGATCGCGGCGCATGTAATCTTGCATGGCGGCGATGGTGCGACATTTATTGGTTGAGTCGCTCCCTCGCCGTGGAAGTCATAAAATTTGGGCGGTGCTCGGGCGATTGTCGGGCCGACGGCGGTGTTGCGGCAGCGTCGCATACCATGCCCCGCTTCCACCGCCCCTTGTCTTCCCCCATCATTGTGCGGCCTTTCGTCTCGTGGTAAACGCCCGACCTTTGCTTGTAGTCATTATGCGACTTCTTGGGTGTCGGTCGAGGTGGTGTTGGATGCTTCGCCGTGAGTGGCGGTGTTTGCGGCAGCCATTGGGGCACCCCCTCCGGCGCTATCTTCTTCGCTCGGGCGTACTCCTCCATTTTGTCGAAGAGTTACATTACCGTCCGTGCGGGTTTGCGAGCCAATCTTTACAGCGGCCCGTTGCGGAGGCCGCATGTAGCTGCGTTGATGATGGTCGTTTCGTTGGCGCCTTGCACGGCACTTGACCTCTGCGAACTTTACGAAAAAAGCGTGGAGGGTCTCATTGGTGCTTGCTTCACGGCGACAGTGCCCCGTCTTTTGGCTCCGTGTAGTTTCCACGAAGTTGTTGCGGAGGAGATCTCGGAGCTGCTCCCATGCGTAGATGGGCGGGGAGGTATGGTGAAGAACCGAGGTTAAGCGGCGCCCTTGAGCGCGAGGTGATGCTCTTCGCTTTTGTAGTGTCGTCTCCTCCGTGCCTCGATGGTGTCTCGTACACGGAGGAATTGCGAGGATCCGTAGTTCCTTCAAAGGCGCGACCTCGGCATCTTGAACCCGGTGGCCATCCGCCCAGCCGAGGCTCGGCCAGGAGGCTCGGGTCGCCTCGAACCGGGCGTGGGTCTCAGCTGCTCCCGTTCTGCGGCATTTGTCGGAGCGGGGCCGGAAGGGGCGCGGTGGTCGCGGTGGCGCGCTCCGCTCCGTTCTGCTGGAGTTGCTGAAGCGGGCCCGCGAGGGTTGTCTCTGGCGGCTGCCGAAGGTCTGCCACTTCCCAGTGGAGGGCCACCTGGCTCGCTGGGCGTCTCGTATGATCCCTGGCTGGCGCCCCCCTGCGCCGAGTTGTTTGCTTCCTCCTCCGAAGCTTGGGCGGGGGGTGTAGCTGCCGCTGTGGCTCTGCTCCTCTTGGCTCGGGTGTTGGGTGTGTGCCTCGCATGTGCCGGATGTCGAGGTCTGGAGTGCGGCCCTCGTGCAGGGGCCATCCTTGGTTTAGTGCTTGGCTTACTGCGCGAACCCCACGGACGGCGCCAAGCCGCCGTAGTTGAAAGACTAGGCAGGTAAATAAAGGGACCCCTCCGGTGCAGGGGTCCTCGGATAAGGGACTCGGTGTAAACCAAAGGACTTGTATTGCAGACCTTTCCTTTCTTTGTTTCCAAAAGCCCCCTATGGGGGGAGAGTAACTATTTATAGCCTTTTACAAATACACAGGATTACAAGCACGCCCCTCTGAGGGCCCTATCTTTGGTAGAGTGCGAGGACTTTTCTAGCCCTAGACCTAGCTCCCGGCGTGTGGTAGACCAGCTGGGCCTGGTCCACCTTCTTCAGTGCATCTGGTCGAGGCACAAGATATGTTCTCCGGGCTCCTCGGGTCTCTGGCTCCTCCGGGTTCTTGGCACCCAGGGAGCCCTCAGGAGAATCTCCAGGCGCCTCGGGTTGCTTGGACCGTCTAGATGTTAAGACCTTGGGAGCCTCGGGTAGCCTTGAGTCCTTCGTGTAGCCTTGAGTCCTTGGGTAACCTTGGAAGCCTTGGGTAGCCTTGGTCGGTAGTGGCCGGGCCTTCGTCAGGTCGAGGGGGCCGTTGTGCCGCCCCTACGACAATATACATGCAAGGCTTAACAAGGATGGCTCGATTCTTTTATTTGCTAAAGCAATGTTTTCAATTATCATAATTTCAAATTCCTATCACTTAGCATTTTAACCAAATTGTATTTTATTAAAGAGAATAATTGTGCAATATTAAATAACAGCAGAGGCTACCTCCACCTTATGCTTAATTTGATTTGAGCTACCTCCACTCCTTAATACCACTGAGTTCGAAAACTCAGGAAAAATCCAAATTCAGGGCTAGATGAGCCCACCACATTTTTCATACCACCCATAAAGGTTTTTGAAATAGAACTAACTCTAGTTAAATTCCCAAGTCCGCCTTCGACCGTAGGCACGGCTGTTTAAACAGTTTAGACTCTACAGAGATTGTACACTGTACCCATAAGAGATAGTCATACTCGTTACCCCACATGATTCCTCAGCCATATAGTTGAGCGACCGTCACAGTAACCTTTCAAATTACCTCACCCTTTCCATCGTCTCACCCATATGGGGTTACTCCCATACGTTGTGCGGGATGTCTACCTCAGCGATCTGGAGTAGTTGAACTACACCTCAGCGACTGGCAACTTCACCTGTATTGGTGTCCCATTCAAGCTAGATCGTGTCCACACTTGCACAATCTCATCGCCTCTCCAGCGTGATGACTTTCAGGGTTCAACAAATTTACTAAGCCAAGTTGCAATTTGCAGACTTGTGGTTGTACTTGTTTTACATAGGAGGTCATGACAAGATTAAATCCTTAGGGTTATCTGGGCGGTTTATGCCATATACCAGTATTCCTTGGGCTGCATTAGCAACCATCAACATTATACCATTCATTATACCATCCGCCCAGATAGTAACAACAATTAGGGTTTTTGAGGAGTAAAATACATCAACTCAACCATTTCAGTTATTTCCCCACAATGACTGCCCAAAACCACTTTTATGTTTAAAAGATGATGATTGGGACATTTAATGTCCTGGTACTTAGGCAAGACTAGCATGTCGCTTAAGCCCAACCTATAAGTAGTATTTACCATATAGTTACTAGGGTGACATGGAATAAGGTATTCAATTATCAAGGGATGGTATATTAATTAATTAATCATCAAATGGGTAATTAACTACCTTAAGCTTTAACATACATTTTATTAAGGAATTAAAGCATGCAATTTTGGTAATTTAAAGGAATATAATTTGCATAAAATGTAGGCTCAAAATGATCAAAGTATCGACTCGCCTTGGTTATAGGCAAGAGAGTCTTGATATTCTTGTGCTTGATCAACCTGGAGATCTCCCACGTCTTCGAATCCTATTCGAACGGACGTACTGGAAAAAGGCACAGACAGGCAAATGAACTCCAAATTAAACAAGACCTATGCCATTAGAAAGATCTTGAATTTACAAAATTTTAGAAATAAATTTCATAATTTTTGGAGCTATAACGGAGGGGGATGGAGCTTTCGAAGTTTGAATTGGAATTAAATCAGAAAAATAAAGAGGAGAGAGAATTGCTGACATGTGGGTCCCTTAGCATAGTGACATGGTGCACCGGAATAGTAGGTGGACCGAGTCCATGTGCGTGAGGCACCGGCCCACGGGAACAGTAGCGCGTGGGGCCTACTTGTCGGTCACAGGGACAAATGAACCAGGTGGTTTAATTAAAGTGGATCCATTACTGTTGTTGCGGGCCCGCATGGCAGTGAGACCAACAGGCAGTTAAGGCATTGATTAACTAGTTAAGCAATCATTATGTCTTAAATGCCGACAGTAATCCGGGGATTAAACGCGTGCACGATTACGGTCGAGCGTGCGGCCGCGAGGCTCAAGCCGGCGGCAAGCGGCAGCTTCTTTGCCCGGCGGAGGGGCTTGAGCACGGGAGTGACCAAAATGGGTTGCTCATCACACGGCGAAGGTGGTGATGGTGGCGATGGCGCTGGAGAGTCGCCGGAGCGGTGGCGCGGTGGTGGGGAAGCGGCGGTGGTGTGGCGGCAAAAGCTGAAACGGCGCCCTGGTGGCTCAAGACCCGAATGAGTGAGAGCATGGGCTAGAGGGGAGTTAGGGGAACTTACCAAGCCAAAGAAGGGGGCGGGAGCTGGTCAGAGGAGGGAGATCGGTGGTGGAGAAGGTGGCGGCCGAAGGCAGGGAAGATGACCAAATCCGGGGGCTGCGGTGGTCCAGAGCCGAGGGGGCTTGGGGGGAAATGGTCCTGGGCATCAGTGTGACGACCCACCCCGTGATGTACCGCAAGAGGTCCGGGATGACCATTTTTTTTTGCGCTTGCGCTGCGAAGTCACCACGGAAAGATGTGGTTGCACCGCATGGAGCTTTTCCGAGGAGGTTGCCGGGACCTCCCGGGAGGTCTTATGGACCTCTTGGAGGTTTGGTCCGCCACCGCTCGTAGCACCTCGGGCACATCACTAAGAGAGGTCGGCGGGACCTCGTGCTAAGTCCGTAGGAGCTCTGGTGGTCCCGCCTGTGCATCCGAGCTAGTCCCGGGACAACAGAGCTAGCTCGCACAAGAACACAAGCCAATACCACAACCACGAGGTCAAACAAAGATGAAGCGGACAAATTAAACTTTATATAATAGGACCTTATGGTCAAGCTTGTTAACAAGAGGTGCGCCACTAAGGGCTTACAAAACCAACGAGGACTTACAAGCGGCAACAAGGAGCTCTAGGGCTCAAACACCAAAACACGCAAAGCCATCCAACAAGCACCACAGTTTGTCGGGTGGAGGGCGTCCTAGGCATCTTAGTCGTCGAAGAACTCCTCCTCGAAGAGGTCTGCCTTTGCCCTACACTTGATCATCTTCATAATCTGCTTTGACACGGGGCTTAAGCCATGAGTACTTGGAATGTACTCGACCAAGTTCTGAGGAGCAAAGATGCAATAATATTCATGCAAGGACTTACCAATGGAGAGCTGTATGGTTAGTTTGCATAAAGCCAAGTTTGACAATAATAGCAATAATAGATTGTAAGGCTGACAAGGTAAAACCATAATACATAATACTTTTGATGTTTAAAAAGGTGGAGTGAGCACCAACTCACGGCCACAACCCAAAAATGGGGGAGGTCTGGTCACACTAGTGGCCAGGTCCTCACCCAAAACCCACTCCAGAACACCCATTCCAGAGGTCCAAACCAACCCCTGGACCACTACCCGAGCCAACCTTGACCCCTCTGGAGCCGGCCAAGGTCTCTTCGAGGCAAAGCCAAGGCATCTCGCGGAAGTGTCTAGTGGCACAAGCTTTTGAAACATCTACCCCTTGAACCATTTCACTAAGCATGTCCATGACCAAGGACTTGGCTATTCGAATAGATCTTTTACTCTGCAGAGGTGTACAACTTTACCCACAATCCACGATCTCTCTAGCGGGATGGGTTCCGGTCACCCTGCTCACTTCCTAAGGTGAGCGGTCTAGAGAGCGCAAGGCCTTTACAAAGCTTTGAGGCCGACTAGGGCTGCCCGCTAAGGTTTATAATCCCTCCGGTGGTCTAGAAATCCACGGGGTTATGGGGTGCCCCTCTTGCGCCAACGAATCACACGCTCAACACAACATGACCCCAAGCCATCTCATTGCTAATTATTCAGCCTGACCATTCCCATAAAATGATCTTGTGGTTGCACTATTTGGCCAGTTCAATGAGACACAAAGTGAAGTCCTTAATTGTGCCAAGGCAAGACTTCCACAACCAAGTGTGCAAAGCACCCACTACTCACTCCTGCCTTCTTGCCTCAAAAAACAATTTGCATAAGCCCATGCCAAAAGACCACCAGTCTTGGCACAACAGATTTTAACCAAGTGATCAGTGAGCACCGGATTTATTAAGCTCATAATACTTAGTCATCCAATTGACCCTAGTATTATCAACCAAATAAACCAGTCTCGAGATGTATACTCCCCGAATGCATCGATATACATACCTCACAACAAAAGAATGTATCAATTCCATACAACACATAGTACATAAGCAACAAACCAGAAGTTAATATTAAAAAGGATAGGTTAATACAAAAGAGGGGCCTTCTGGCCAAATAACAACAAGTACTACTAAGATAACAAATGAAGCAAAAAGTGCCATTATAATGACCTAATTTTTCAAATTAGGAGAAAATTTAAAACATATTTATTGTTGTGGATTTTCTGAATTTTTAAAACTTTTCTTAATTAGTTATAGCTAAAACAAATTCGGTTGCAAAATCTATTATCAAGTTTAAGGTGGAAATAATTTTAACAAGTCTAAAATGTCTCTAAGAATTTATGAGAATTTTTCTAGAATTATTGGAATTATTTTGCTATATTCTAAAGCTAAAATGAATTAATCTGAATTTTTAAAATGGAAAACCAATTAAAATCCCTAAACGATAGTTGGGCGAAACCTCCTTGGCCCGTTTCCTATTCACGTCTTGTGGCAGCCTAATCGCCCGCCCAAGCATCCCTTCCTCTCACCTCACGTGAATTCCTGACCATCGGATTGAAATCCGACGGCCAAATAACGCCCACATCATTCGCACAAACCTCAGCCGCCCGATGCAAATCGAACCGCCGCATCTCTTTCTTCCTCCCCATCTCCTTCTACCTCCAGCCCGTGCGCACCGCCGCCATGGCCGCGCCGCTTGACCTCCTCTCCTCCACGTTTCTCCCTCCCTCTTCACTCGCATTTACGCGCGTTTAAGTCGCCTATCAAAGCCGTGGCCATTACGCCCACTACTCCACTACCGGGCGCACGAACTCGCCGTAATGCCGCACTACCTTAAACGCCGCCGCCGCCGCTGTGCCCGATCCTCTCCTCTCCTCCACCCCGACCCCTATATAAGGGAGCATCGGGAAGCCCTTCTCTCACCGACCCCGAGCCCTAGCTCGCCCCTCCTCTTTTCCCCTCTAATCGCCTGAATTTCAAGCTTCTTCGCCGGCCACCGCGACGAAGAATTTCTTCGATTCCGGCGAGGTCACGCCTGCTCCGGCCCCGTCGTGTACGTCTACGGCATCGTCGCATCTTCGCGACACCCGTGCGTGCATCCATTTTGCTGGAAACCCTCGGGAGCCCCTACCTCAGCTGTCGACCCAGCCGCCGCCGCTCAACCTCGTCGCCGATCGCCTTTCCGCCGCGTTTCCGTGCAACTCCGGTGAGCATTGTGACCAGCATCTTCCGCTCTCTCTGTTGCAATCATTCACTCGTTTCGCCAAGGCTCGTAGCTCCGGCGAGGTCCTCACCGGAGAGTCAGGCGCTCGGACCTCGTGGCTCGACCACCTCGGGCCAGTGGCGCCACCTCAAAGATAAGCTCCGACGTGGGCACTGCGTGGCGGCCACATCACACGCACACCACCACACCTTCGTGCTAGGGGTCCATGGACATGTTCCATGTGAGCCGAGCCTATGTCACCTGGGCCCCATCTGTCAGAAAATTAATTCAAATTCGTTTAATCCCGAAAAAAAAAATCATCGCTGATGTCATCATGCATAATATTTAGAATTCTCTTTAGAAAAATAATTCAGGAAATTGTTTAAATAATGATTTAGTTTAAAATTTGTAAAATTCATAACTTTTGCATTATAACTCCAAATTAGATGATTCAAGTTGCTAAAATTTTAGAAAATTATTGTCTAACTAAATAAAATATAATAACTCAAATTAGAGTTCATTTTAGTTCTGTTTTAGAATTTAGAATTCTTTTAAATATCAAATTTAGGTTAAAATTTGTAAAATTCATAATAATTGAATCCTAACTCCAAATTTAGTGAAACAAATTTCTAAAATTTTATAATTTGATTATCTAGTTCAATAAAATAAAATTATTATATTTAGACTTGGTTTATTTTGTATTTCTGAGTTTTATTTGAATTTTATTTGATTTGCCTTATTTTCACGTTTAGACTTTGACGATTGTGGAATTTGATACTTCTCAAGACTTAGATTTTCGGATCGCAACGAAGGCAAGTTATACTTTGACCATTTTGCCCTATTATTTTAAAGTTAATTAAATTCAGTTTTTAAAATTAATAAATGCATGCATAATTTTATTCAAGTATTTCAAATTCCTGTTTAAATAATTAGTTATTCCTATTACCCTTGTATGCCAAATTTTGGATGTTGCCATGTCATTCCTTTGTCACTTTAGATAAATTATTATGTTTAATAATCAAATGCTTCATAAATACTTAGACCATGATTTATATTTTTGGGAGAATTTTAGCCAACTCAATAAAATTTGCTGAAAATTAAAACTATGGTATTGTTTTACCATAGAGAATTTGTAAAGATGGTTTTATAGAAATAAAATCAAAAGGGTTTGGACTTGGGCGAAAAGGATGAATGGTGGGTGCAAGTTTATGCGCGGGCTTAGTCTCGTTAAGATTAAGACCTGTGGTTTAAATTGAATGACGCCCAAGTCAATTGAGGACCGGTCTTTGGCGCATTTTGTTATGCTTTATCGTACAACCACATGTCTGTATGGGCAGGACTCGCTTAATAATTTGTAATACCTCTTAGTTATTTGTGCTATGTTGTATGTATGGGTGTCGGGCAGACAGTTTTCCCATCTGGCGCAAGAGGGGTTTTTTGAGGACTGGTCGGTCAATGGAAGCTTAAACCTTAGCGGGCACAAGTACTTTGAGGTAGAACATTGTAACGACCTTGTGATGTTTGTTCTGTCACACGCCTTAGGAAGCGTGGATTGGCCGACACAAAGAGTATAATATCTCGTGTGGGTAAAGTTGTACAAACTCTGCAGAGTAGAAACTATTGAATAGCGCGTCATGATCATGGACATGCTAGCAAAGCCACTCGAGTTAGTTTTGTTTTTGGTTTTAAAAGTGATTTCAACAGATAATTTCGGGATGGATATTCTGTGGGAAAATTGACGGGTAGCCATTGTGATTGGAGGATATCCATCATCTTTTATGGAGGTTATCCACAATAAACTATTGTTACTTAAAATGGTTATTGTATGAAATGGCTTTGAAATCTAATATGATTATTTAAATTAAAACGGCCGCTTTCATAAAATAACCTTGCCAAGATCCTTTGTCTACTTTATGCATGCAAATCAATTCCATATTGGTGTAACTTGCGAGCACGGTAGTAGTGCTCACTCTTCTTGAATAATCTTTATTCAGAGAAGATATCTACCAGACGGTGAGGATCTTGGCGCCTAAGGTCTGCGCTTCAGCACGATTACTCGTGGCTAATCGTTGGGTCTACTACTATTATTTCGCTCATTGTGTTTTACTTTATTTGGCCTCGGGCCCTTTGTAATAAACTCTGAATAAATATTAATAAAATGCGTGATATGTTTTGATTATCACTTTTGTTTGATTGTGTACATTAGCTATCTTGGACTAATGTATGAACACGAGAATTCGGGATCCTTCGCTCCGGGTTCGACAAAAGTGGTATCGAGCCATATCGATCGTGAGGTCGTGGCCTTAGAATTTTTTAAGGATTTATTTTTCAAAAACTAAACATATTTTGAGTCTATTCAAGAGTCTTCTCAACACTTCTTTTTAAAATGGTTATCAACTCATCTTATTCTTTAAATTGTAGATGGTGAACAACCAACCGGATTTCCCATGGAATTTTCATGGGACACCTGGTCAGCACTTCTATGGAAGATGATGCAACACTTAGGTTACAACCAGAGACCAACTTATCAAGGGTACATGTATAAAGTGGGGAACCAAGAGCGTTGGAGACTTGAAGTAATCCTCACGCCAACCTTCAACCAAACACAAACCACCACATCTTCGACGCCCGGTGAGGCGTGATAATTTCACCGATGGACTTGAGGATGCAGCCAGAGAGGCAACACGTCGCCACGCCATATTTACAACAATTATTTTGAGGACTCCGAAGTTTCACTACCACCCCATGCACATTCCGACTTTGGATAGCACCTTTCGCTCCGCTTGAGTATGAGGACTCTCTGAGCTTACTCACCAAGTGGACTGTCAAAGGCAATGGATTATGCCTATGGGAACACTCTGGATGAACTACGTAATACTCGTAGCGTACCGCTAGATGCGAGAAGAAAGGTTGAAAGGCTGCAGAAGAAGAGTGGCTACCTACAAGGCAGAGAGGGTAGTACTTGCAGCAGATTATACCCTCTTACACCTTAGTCGTATCTCATAATATGATCGTTAGATGCGAATTATGAGCTATCGATGTCTCTTGTGATAGCCATAATCAAACAATAAAATAAAATAATAAAAGGACTATTTTGGAAAAATTTGGTTCTTTTGTCTTGTGCTTGTTTGTTCTTGGGCTGTTAAAAATATTATTCCTTAGAACTTTATTTCTATACTCTATTACGAGTCTTTAGAAGATTTCACAGATGGTTACCACACGCACCGCGTTGGTAGCGCCAAAGCCAAGGAAATCCAAACGCAGATTACCAGAAAACCTGTTCAACAACCACCACCTCCACCGGTGAAGGGCCCGATTGGCGCCAGATGATGGCCAATCGACACATCGATAGACACCGCTAGCTCATCCATTAACATCAACCAAGCAAAGACGGCTCAAGCACCACCACCACCTCCACCGCACAAAGATTGACCATGGCGTAATTCATGCGTATGCGCCCACCGACCTTCTCCAGCAGCACAGAGCCGATGGATGCCGATGACTGGATCCGTGCTATCGGGAAGAAGCTGGATATCACTCAGTGTACTGATCGTGAGAGAGTCCTATTTGCCTCTCACCAGCTCACCGGTCCCGCATCAGAATGGTGGGATAACTATAACATCTCCCATGCTGATGCGCAGACTATCTCTTGGGAGGAGTTTGTGCGGGCTTTCCGCCATGCACATATTCCGCCGGGTTAATGACCCTAAAGAAGAAAGAGTTCCCAGCGCTCAAACAAGGCAACCAAGACGGTGGGTGAATACCTGCACAAATTCAACCAGCTTGCTCGTTATGCCCCAGCAGATGTGGCTAGTGATGAAGAAAGGCAGGAAAGGTTCATGGATGGTTTAAACGATGAGATCTCAGTCCAGCTGGTCTCCAATGACTACACTGACTTCCAGCAGTTAGTGAATAAAGCTTTTCGCCAGGAGGCCAAACATCTGCAGATGGAGAACCGCAAAGCGGAGGATGGCCGCTCGAAGTTACAATGCTGGAGGACAACCCAAGCCTCGCTTTACGGCCTCCACCACCACGGCGTGGAGGATTTGATCTTCCACACTCGAGCTCCAAAGACCAACACAGCGCCCCAATACTTGAGCAAAGTAGCAACACAAGCGGAGGTCGGTCTCGCAGAAGAATCCGATTTCATCAGCAGTTGGAGTGACTTGTTTCCACTGCAACGAGACGGGGCATTATGCTAACCGATGCCCTAAGAAGCTGCAAGGTGCACCACCTGCTAGGCCAGCACCAGGAGTTCCAGCCACCGGCGGCAATCAAAAACCGGCAGTCCAGTATACGAAGGGACGTGTGAACCACGTTACCGCAGAGGAAGCTCAAGCAAACCGGATGTCGCCCTTGGTGCGTTCCAATCAATTCAGTACCAGCATTAGTCCTATTTGATTCCGGAGCATCGCACTCTTTTGTTTCCAATAAATTTGTGGGAAAATATGGGTTACCTATCTCTCCTTTAGATAATCCTATGATAATTCACTCCCCGGGCTCAGAAATGAGAACCAGTTATCTTTGCCCAAACCTTACCCTTGAAATATCCGGAGTAACCTTCCTAGCAGATTTGATAGTTTTGCATTCTCAGGTTTGGATGTAATCCTTGGAATTGAATGGCTAGCCAAGAATCAAGGACAAATAAATTGTGCCAATAGGTCTATTGCTCTTACCAATGAGCAAGGAATCTCGGTTAATTCAAGCCCAAGACTAGTCTTGGAGGAAGATCGGTTCTAACCGACTTGAAAGAGTTAAAGCTTGAAGATATACCGATGGTACAAGAATTTCGGATGTTTTCCCGATGAACTACGGCATGCCACCCGACAGGACGTAGTATTTATAATTGATTTAGTCGAGGACCGCCCCAATCTCAAAGCGACCCTCAGAATGCCTAGGCCAATGAGTTGGCGAGATGAAGAAAGCAGATAATGGAACTAAAAGCAGAAAAGGTTATATACGGCCAAGCTCATCACCTTGGGGAGCGCCGGTATTATTTGTCAAGAAGAAAGACAATAGTATGAGAATGTGTGTGGATTACGAGATCACTTAATGAAGTGACGATCAAGAATAAGTACCGCTACCTAGGATCGATGATCTGTTTGATCAATTAAAGGAGCAAGTGTATTTTGAAGATTGACTTGAGATCCGCTATCACCAATCAAGATCGACGGAAGATATCCCAAGACCGCATTCACAACCAGATATGGATGTATGAATTCACAGTGATGTCGTTCGGTTTGACAAACGCCCCTGCTTACTTCATGAATATGATGAACAAAGTGTTCATGGAATTCTTGGATAAGTTTGTGGTTGTGTTCATCGATGATATTCTCATTTATTCAAAGAACGAAGATGAACACGAGGATCATCTCAGAATAATTTTGGGAAAACTCAGAGAGAATCAGCTTTATGCCAAATTTAGCAAGTGCGAATTTTGGCTAAGTCAAATGGCATTCCTTGGACATATTGTGTCGGCAGGAGGAGTCATGATAGATCCGACCAAAGTTGAAGCCGTAATGGGTTGGAAACAACCCAAGTCTCATCCAGAGGTGAGAAGTTTCCTTGGATTAGCGGGTATTACACAGATTTATTGAAGGGTTCTCCAAGATAGCGAGACCCATGACTCAACTTCGAAAAAGGAGAAAAAGTTTGAATGGACAGAGGCTGTGAAAAGAGTTTCCAAGAACGAAGAAGAGATTAGTGTACGCACCGGTGTTAATCTTTTGATATTCATAAGGACTTTGAAATCTTACGTGATGCATCCCGTCAAGGACTTGGATGTGTACTTATGCAAGAAGGCAAAGTAGTGGCTTATGCATCTCGTCGATTAAGACCACACGAAGGAAATTATCCGACGATGATCTTGAGTTAGCAAACAATTGTGCATGCTCAAAATCTGGCGGCATTATCTCATTGGTAACCATTGTGAGATTTTCACGGATCATAAGAGTCTCAAATACATTTTACTCGATCGAACTCAACCTCGGACAATGAAGATGGCTAGAGCCGATAAAAGATTACGACCTTGGAATTCATTATCATCGGGTAAAGCAAATGTAGTTGCAGATGCCCTAAGTAGAAAGGCGTGTGCAATACCATCACGGTTCAAAAGAATCGGCTTAATTATATGAAGAATCAAGCATCTAAATCTGGAGATTGTTAAACAAGGATGTATCAATGCTTTGGAAGTTCAACCCACTCTTCGAATCAGATTAGAGAAAAAAAAGTTAGAAGACGAAGACATCAAAGAAATCAAAAGAATATGAGAAGAGGCAAAGCCCGAGTTCTCTCAAGATGAGCAAGGAACAAGGTGGTTCGAAATCGCATCTGTGTGCCTAATCGCAGGAATTAAAACAACAAATTCTGAAGAAGCACATGAATCACCCTACTCCATTCATCCGGAAGTACCAAAATGTACCAGATCTGAAGGAGAAGTATTGGTGGGTCGGCATGAAGCGAGAAATCGCTGAATTTGTTGCCGTTGTGATGTATGTCAACGAGTTAAGGCGAACATCAAAGACCCATTGGATTGTTACAACCATTACCAATTCTGAATGGAAGTGGGAAGAAATTGGTATGGATTTTATTCTGGGACTTCCTAGGACCCAAACAGATGTGATTCCATTTGGGTGATAATTGACCGATTGACCAAAGTGGCCCATTTCATTCGATCAAGACCACCTATCAAAGTAGCAAACTAGCTGAATTATATGTGGCCAAGATTGTTTGTTTACATGGTGTACCCAAGAAGATTGTCTCCGATAGAGGTTCCCGATTCACTTCCGATTTTGGAAGAGTCTTCACGAAGCTTTAGGAACCAGACTCAACTTCAAGATAAACGTATCACCCTCGACGGATGGTCGGCGAGCAGCGCCAACCAAGTTCTTGAAGATATGCTTCGAGCACATGCCTTAGACTATGGAAAAGTTGGGACAAGAATCGCCTTTGCGAATTCTCGTACAACAATAGCTACCAAGCTAGTCTGAGATGTCTCCATTTGAAGCTTTATATGGCGGAAAATGCGTAACTCCACTCCTTTGGGATGAAGTAGGAGAGCACCAATTCTTTGGACGAGAATTGATCAAAGAAGCCGAGAACAAGGTTAAAGCAATAAGAGAACGTCGAAAGTGGCTCAAACTCGGCGAGAAAAGTTATGCCGACAACCGTCAAGAGAATTGACCTTTCAAATAGGAGATTTTGTTTATCTCAGAGTTACTCCACTCAGAGGAGTAAGAAGGTTCCGGACCAAAGGAAAACTCGCACCCAGATTTGTGGGACCTTACAAAATTTTGGCAAAGAGAGGTGAAGTCGCTTATCAGTTGGAACTGCCAACCTCCTTGTCTGTAGTACACAACGTCTTTCATGTGTCACAACTAAAGAAGTGCCTTCGAGTGCCAGAAGATCAAACTCCTCTGGAGAGTATTGATCTACAAGAAGACCTCACTTATGTAGAACAACCAATCAAGATTCTAGACGTCGCAGAGCGTGTTACCAGGAACAAGATCATCCGTTCATATAAAGTCTAGTGGAGCCACCACCCAGAAAGTGAAGCCACCTGGGAACGAGAAGAAGATATTAAAACAGGATATCCCCATCTCCTTGCTGGCCAAGTCTGAATCTCGGGGTCGAGATTCCTTTAAGGGGAAGGTTTGTAACACCCAATTTTTCAAATTCAGAGAAAATTTAAAACATATTTATTGTTGTGGATTTTCTGAATTTTTAAAAACTTTTTCTTAATTAGTTATAGCTAAAACAAATTCGGTTGCAAAATCTATTATCAAGTTTAAGGTGGAAATAATTTTAACAAGTCTAAAATGTCTCTAAGAATTTATGAGAATTTTTCTAGAATTATTGGAATTATTTTGCTATATTCTAAAGCTAAAATGAATTAATCTGAATTTTTAAAATGGAAAACCAATTAAAAATCCCTAAACAGTAGTTGGGCCGAAACCTCCTTGGCCGCTTCCTATTCCACGCTGAAGCAGCCTCAATCGGCCGCGCATCCCTTCCTCTCACCTCACGTGAATTCCTGACCATCGGATTGAAATCCGACGGCCAAATAACGCCCACATCATTCGCACAAACCTCAGCCGCCCGATGCAAATCGAACCGCCGCATCTCTTTCTTCCTCCCCATCTCCTTCTACCTCCAAACGCAGGCATCGCCATGGCGCCGCTTGACCTCCTCTCCTCCACGTTTCTCCCTTCCTCTTCACTCGCATTTACGTGCGTTTAAGTCGCCTATCAAAGCCGTGGCCATTACGCCCACTACTCCACTACCGGGCGCACGAACTCGCCGTAATGCCGCACTACCTTAAACGCCGCCGCCGCCGCCGCTATGCCCGATCCTCTCCTCTCCTCCACCCCGACCCCTATATAAGGGAGCATCGGGAAGCCCTTCTCTCACCGACCCCGAGCCCTAGCTCGCCCCTCCTCTTTTCCCCTCTAATCGCCTGAATTTCAAGCTTCTTCGCCGGCCACCGCGACGAAGAATTTCTTCGATTCCGGCGAGGTCACGCCGCTACCGACCCGTCGTACGCGTCTGACATCGTCGCATCTTCGCGACACCGCGCGTGCATCCATTTCTTTGAAACCCTCGGGAGCCCTACCTCACCGTCGACCCAGCCGCCGCTCAACCTCGTCGCCGATCGCCTTTCGCAGCGTTTCCGTGCAACTCCGGTGAGCATTGTGACCAGATCTTCCGCTCTCTCTGTTGCAATCATTCACTCGTTTAGCCGAGGCTCGTGCGCTCGTGAGGTCCTCACGGAGAGTCACCGCTCGGGCCTCGTGGCTCGACCACCTCTTGAGCCGGTGGCGCGACCTCGGCATAAGCTCCGACGTGGCTGCACTGTGTGGCGCCACATCACACGACACCACCACACCTTGGGCTGGGGTCCATGGACATGTTCCATGTGAGCCGAGCCTATGTCACTGGGCCCCTTTGTCGAAAATTAATTCAAATTCGTTTAATCCGAAAAAAAATCATCGCTGATGTCATCATGCAATATTTAGAATTCTCTTTAGAAAAATAATTCAGAAATTGTTTAAATAATGATTTAGTTTAAAATTTGTAAAATTCATAACTTTTGCATTATAACTCCAAATTAGATGATTCAAGTTGCTAAAATTTTAGAAAATTATTGTCTAACTAAATAAAATATAATAACTCAAATTAGAGTTCATTTTAGTTCTGTTTCAGAATTTAGAATTCTTTTAAATATCAAATTTAGGTTAAAATTTGTAAAATTCATAATAATTGAATCCTAACTCCAAATTTAGTGAAACAAATTTCTAAAATTTTATAATTTGATTATCTAGTTCAATAAAATAAAATTATTATATTTAGACTTGGTTTATTTTGTATTTCTGAGTTTTATTTGAATTTTATTTGATTTGCCTTATTTTCACGTTTAGACTTTGGCGATTGGAATTTGATACTTCTCAAGACTTAGATTTTCGATCGCAACGAAGGCAAGTTATACTTTGACCATTTTGCCCTATTATTTTAAAGTTAATTAAATTCAGTTTTTAAAATTAATAAATGCATGCATAATTTTATTCAAGTATTTCAAATTCTGTTTAAATAATTAGTTATTCCTATTACCCTTGTATGCCAAATTTTGGATGTTGCCATGTCATTCCTTTGTCACTTTAGATAAATTATTATGTTTAATAATCAAATGCTTCATAAATACTTAGACCATGATTTATATTTTTGGGAGAATTTTAGCCAACTCAATAAAATTTCTTTGAAAATTAAAACTATGGTATTGTTTTACCATAGAGAATTTGTAAAGATGGTTTTATAGAAATAAAGTCAAAAGGGTTTGGACTTGGGCGAAAAGGATGAATGGTGGGTGCAAGTTTATGCACGGGCTTAGTCTCGTTAAGATTAAGACCTGTGGTTTAAATTGAATGACGCCCAAGTCAATTGAGGACCGGTCTTTGGCGCATTTTGTTATGCTTTATCGTACAACCACATGTCTGTATGGGCAAGACACAGCTTAATAATTTGTAATACCTCTTAGTTATTTGTGCTATGTTGTATGTATGGGTGTCGGGCAGACAGTTTTCCCATCTGGCGCAAGAGGGGTTTTGGAGGACAGTCGGTCAATGGAAGCGAAACCTTAGCGGGCACAAGTACTTTGAGGTAGAACATTATAACGACCTTGTGATGTTTGCTCACACACGCCTTAGGAAGCGTGGATTGGCCGACACAAAGAGTATAATATCTCGTGTGGGTAAAGTTGTACAAACTCTGCAGAGTAGAAACTATTGAATAGCGCGTCATGATCATGGACATGCTAGCAAAGCCACTCGAGTTAGTTTTGTTTTTGGTTTTAAAAGTGATTTCAACAGATAATTTCGGGATGGATATTCTGTGGGAAAATTAGGCGGGTAGCCATTGTGATTGGAGGATATCCATCATCTTTTATGGAGGTTATCCACAATAAACTATTGTTACTTAAAATGGTTATTGTATGAAATGGCTTTGAAATCTAATATGATTATTTAAATTAAAAGCGGTCGCTTTCATAAAATAACCTTGCCAAGATCCTTTGTCTACTTTATGCATGCAAATCAATTCCATATTGGTGTAACTTGCGAGCACGGTAGTAGTGCTCACTCTTCTTGAATAATCTTTATTCAGAGAAGATATCTACCAGGCGGTGAGGATCTTGGCGCTTATTGCGCTTCGCGATTACTGTGGCGAATCGTTGGGTCTACTACTATTATTTCGCTCATTGTGTTTTACTTTATTTGGCCTCGGGCCCTTTGTAATAAACTCGAATAAATATTAATAAAATGCGTGATATGTTTTGATTATCACTTTTGTTTGATTGTGTACATTAGCTATCTTGGACTAATGTATGAACACGAGAGAATTCAGGATCCTTCGCTCCGGGTTCGATGACCATAAAGATGGCTATAACACAAAGCCAATCGGTGTGCCTTAACCCTAGGCATCTCGACCGACCGCCAAGCTAGTCGTCAAGAAGTCTGCAACACATAGCTCAAAAGTGAGGCTCTTGGAGCTCACCTCCTTCCTCTGCAACAAAAGCCACAAAAATGCCACAACCACGGGTAGATGAGTACATAAAGTACTCCGCAAGACTTACGTGTGAGATAACAGAACTATAAATAGCTACATGCAAGCTTTATTTAAGTGGATGAGGCTTTGGACTCATTTTAGCATAAAGCAAGTTTCATTTGCAATAACATAATAGATTGAAGGCAATTTGGCAAAGCATTTTAATTGTTGAAATAACAACGAGATAATAACATAGTAACAACAACAAGATCAACTGGAAGTGACTAACCCAATAGTCACCACAACAATAGCATGAACTCCCGCTCATGCCAACCATGTCAAGTTTTAATTAAAGGTTGTAGTCTAGTTCTCACGGGCGATCCGGCGTGTCCATAACCTAGGACGAGGCTATTGAATAGTTTTAACCTGCAGGGTGTACCAATGTACCCACACGCCGATCGCCTTTCCTTTAAGCACACTACCTTTGGTATGCCGCACGGCTAAGTCCTACGAGACATTTCCAATGGGCGATGCTAATTACGAGCCGCTTCCCACGGGACAAGGACACATTAGATAGCCTAACCGGTCTGCTAATGCTCCTCCCAACACCACACACACACATGATTAAAACATACCCACCGACCAGCTCATAATTAACACCTCCCAAAGTACTTAGTCAAGAGAGGTCCCATATCCCCTCGTGTGGTTAGCACATAAAAATTGCTCGTAGCGGTGGCGCAAGTAACTCGGTCCTTAATGACTCAGCATACTACCACATTCCAAAAACCGCACCATCCATCCAATATGCCCAAGTCTAAATCAGTCTTTTATTTTCAGTTTTGATTTTACAAATTAATCAAAGCACAAGTGCTGGACATATAGGAGTAATAATCAGTTTTGAGTGATCAAGACCATCAACTAACTCGATGATCGCCTATAACTACCGAAAACTAAGCATGTCTAAGCCATTTAAATCGAAACTACTAAGTGATAAAAGCTCATCCAACGAGCTCCCACCACAGCAAATAACCTAGGCTCATGGTAGTAGAGGATAAACAATTCCTACAGATTATGCAACTATAGGCTTGCTAGCGATATTTTAACACAAAGTAGCATGCATACATACAAGTAAAACAATATATTAAGCTTTAAAGTAATGGGACAATGATGGAAATGATCAAACTGCTTGCCTTGCTGTTGCTGGTCAATTTGTTGCTGAGGATCGCCACGGAATCACCACAAATGTCGGCTTCTAACGGAAAAGACGAAAACAAGCGATAAGAACGATTTAAACGACAAAGACAGCACAGCAAACGAACTCCAAACACTCTGAATTTTATACAGCAGCAAGAGGGTGATTTTTAGGGAATTTAGCAATAAGAACCAATTGATTTGGATTCTTAATGCAAAAGTTATGAGCAAAACAAACCTGCTCAGCCCTAAAAATACCAAACTGCACTATTCACTAATTTAATTATGAGGCAACATTTTCTAGAAAAGTGGTGACACTGAAATTTTTACAGCAAAACCAGCACCTCATGAGATGAATAACACAATTGAGTTCATCTCATTTGGAGCTAGATTGCACTTTCTACCATTTTTCAAAAACAAGAACTTGAACAAAATTATAATGCACAAGAACTCTTTTCTACAACAGCAACAAGATCAAAGCTAATTTTCACAGTGAGTTCGCTAATAGAGGAAGCCAACAAAGTTGGATTCACTCAAAACTAATCTACAGAGCATTAGTTATGTATTTTACAAGTTAGACATTATTTTGAGTGTACTTTTAAAGTTAGTTTTAAAATCTAAAGGTAAAACTGTGCTCTGGAGCTGAACTCAACTTACAATCATTTTTAGATTAAAGTCAAGTCCAAGATAGAGCTAACACAATTTGAATGACCTCAATTGGATTTAAAATGAAAAAGATATGGAATTCTAAAGTTATACCTTATTTCAGTTTATACTTAAGAGTTCACTGGAATTTCTAAAACCCACAAGGACATGGGAGGACGTGAGCCACAGATATCAGATCTAACGGCTCAAGACCTCCCAGAGAACAACGCACAGCACAAGACTCGAGGTCCAGAGGTCCTGGACCTCCTAGCAACGCACATGCGCGAGGTGAGGGCGGTCGTGGCCGTAGATGGGGAATCCAACGGACCACAACGATGGGGGGTCCGGACGGACCAGATCTAACGAGGGAGGTCCTCAGCGGCCGGATGACCTCGAGGAGGTCCCAGCGGAGGTCCTAACGCCACTGAGACCTCCAGGAGGTCCGGACGGCCACGATAAGCGCAAGGGAGGTCTTGGGCGCTCCAGATCTCCTGAGGAGGTCATGGACATCCCGAGCTCGCGACCCGCGCTTGCTTGCGCGACGCACGCGTTTCGGACAAGAGATTAATGCGCGCGGGACAACGAGGAGGTCCGCGCGCGGGAGGTCTTAAATGCGCGCAAGGGGAGGATTAAATGCAGTTTAAGACGCCCAATGATTGTGAGGTTGAGCAAATGATTAGCGCATTAAACCCAGCGGATCTTGGTCCGAAAAACGGCAATAGCGCCGCAGTTCTTGTCCGACAAGATCCGAGTTTAAAAAGATGGTTCTCGCCGGCGATGTAGGCCTCGCCGGCGACATCCAATGGTACCACTGAGTGCACAATAACTTTGCGCACCCAGTGGACCTCCTCTCAACGGCGGCGGCGGCTTTGAACGCCGGTGAGCCGGAGAGGACAAAATGACCAGCACGACCAAAATCCAAAATGCAAAAGGAAGCTCCGCGCGACGTTCAAGCGTGTGCTCAACAAAAGCTCCGCAGCAGCATACATGCGGGTGCCCAGCGCCTAAGGGACTAACAGGAGGAGTACTGGAGGTCCCGAGGTGCCGAGGAGGTCGAGGAAGGAAGGACCGGTCTTGGAGAGAAAGGTGCTCCACGGCCAAAGCTTGACTCCAAGCTCCACTTTGTCCCCTCTCGCAAATGCCCAACAAATCAAGTTAGGACTTGGTCCCAGAGGGTAGGGCACAAATGGAAGCAAGGAGAAAAGGAGGAAAACTCCAGGGACCCTTGTCCACCGAGGAGCTTCAAGCTCCAGCAATGGCGGCCAAGGAGAGCTTCGGTGGTTTCGAGCTCACAAGCACAGGGGTGCAAGTAAGGGGATAATGGTGTGCAAAGGAAGCCAAGGGAGGAACCCAAGGGGGGTTTTATACTTAGGGCACAGGAGGTCATGGACCCCGGGTTAGGCTCACGGTGAGCTTGGCCCATGGGTCGGTCTAGGGCTTGGACACGATGTAAAGTTGACAGGGGGACAGCCTTGTGTGCATGGAGGCGGAAAGTCGGCGACAATTAATGCGGTCGACAAGGGAGTGGTTGAAGGTACACAATGACAAAGCCGCATTAAATCACTTGCTCGTGGCCACGCATGCGTGACCAAGGAAGGAGAAGAACAGGAGGTCATGTTGACCGTTGGATAAGCCCACGGTGAGGTCTGGCCCTCCGATGTGGTTTTGAACCGTTACACCTAAATGGTCGGGAGGAGGTCCCGCCACACGATCAAGGATGGGGAGGTCATGGCCTCACGATTTCCTTAATGCGTGTGCTCACATGGGAAAATGAGACAGAGGTCCAAAGCGTTGGATCTCCATCCAAGTCTTGGACCTCTGTGAGGTCTTAACCGCACATGAACTTAAGAACATGAGGGGAGGTCATGGCCTTTGGATTTAAATCCAAGGACTCACGACCTCACGTCTTGGGAGGTCGGATGCACGAGGAAAGGAGGAGGTCGTGACCGTAGATTTTAATCTAACGGTGCACAACACGAGATGGGGAGGTTGTGAGCGCTTAAAACGCAGGAGGTTGTGGGTCGTTGGATGTAAATCCAATGGCGCACAACAATTAAAGCGGGAGGTCTGAAGTGCGATGATTTGTAACGGAGGTCGTGGCCTTTGGATCTGAATCAACGGCCACGACCTCAACCAAGGCAAAAAGGGAGGTCGATAGTTAGGTTGAGAGGAGGAGGTCGCGACCATGGATTTTTGATCCAATGGTGTGACCTCATGTAGGTGGGATGTGGACTTTGAGGTTTGATAACAAGGGAGGTCGAGCCGTGGGATTTGATCCAATGCCAAGACCTAATGAGGTGGGAGGTCTGGCGGTGTTAATCATGAGGAGGTCGTCGTGGCGGTTGGATGTTAATCCAGCAGCTGCGACGACCAAGGTGGAGAGGAGGTCTGAAGGCAGACATGGTTGGGCTGGACCACTTTGCAAAGTGGCTAGCCCAAGGAACAAATGTAAGCTTTTAAGTTTAGTTTTAACGGCTGAAACTTAGCAGAATTATTTGAGGTAGCAAATGAACTCCAAAATTCATGAAATTTTAACTAGAGCTTGCTGACCATGAGATTAACCTTGCATAAAATTTCCAGAGGTTATTATGCAATGCATTTTTCTCAGGAAATTCATGAAGGTTGTTCAAGGATTTGTTTTACCTCCACAATTTATCAAACAAGTTTTATAACTCATGATGTTTTTCAGAGGGTCCCACATCAACTTTAGGACCAAGGAAAAATATTTCCAAATGTTTGGCACAAGATTTAGACAATTGGAAAATGAGTTTGACTTTTGGTCAACAAGAGCTTTGTGTTTTTGGATTACACAACTCTTGGACAAGAATTACATGAGTGTTAAGGGGTTTTCAAGGTGTGAGAAAAAGTTTTAATTTCTACACCTTAATTATACTTGAACAAACCCTGTTTATACATTTGGGATGTTACATGATCTCACACCACAGTCAACACAGCTTAGGCGTCCTGCCATAGCTGCTCAACAATGGCACCAGCCACACATTTCATATTTATTAGTCAAGATTATTAGAGATGAAGCATGATACGTTGAACCACGTTTTCTAAGCAAGGTCAGATAAGACCTACGGCCCCCATGTTGGCAATTAACAAAGAACACCAACTAAATTATCCATCCTAAGGCTCACAAGGTAAACATGACAACATGATGGAGACAAGGTATAAAGGAGGCATAACAGCAAGTAGGCAAGTAACTATAGCCCAAACCATTTTCTTATAAACATAGCCATGCATGATAAAGTAAAACCGAAATACATTTGCAAAACTTGGTTCAAGATGATCAAAAGGAGGTCTGTGGCTTGCCTTGGTCAAGCAGTGGAGAGCCTTCTGCAGCAAGAGCTGGGTCCAAGATCTCCTCGAACTCGTGATCTACACGTTCGCAAGAGAACCAAATAAGCAAAACCACACTAAGCCAGAGAACAACAAAAGAACCAAAAAGGAACTCAAACCAACTCAGCCAAAAGGAAACCAAGAGGCTTAACACAGCCTCAAAGAGCTCCTGGGGGAGGTCTTTGCGCAAGGAAGAACCGAGCAGATGAGGCAGGGAAGGAAGAAATGAGCAACAGGTTACAAAGGCTGGCCCGCCCAGGCTTTATATAGCCGGAGTTGGTAGTGTGCACCACAAGGAAAAACTCAGTGAGGTGTAGGCAATCGGGACAACTAGGGCAAGGCTTGCCCTAAAAGAATTGAAATAAAGTACCTCAGATGTATTGCATTTAATGTGACCCGACACCTATTAAATGCGCATGAGTTCGAGGCAAGAGCAATAATTACAAGGTGAAGAGGGCTGGCAAGTGGGGCCGACCAAAAGGGTGCACCACAAGTCAAAGAGGTGGCCCCACCGCAAGGGTCATTCCCGCCAAAGACCACCGTGTGAGGTCCGGGCAAGAGGTCCAAGACACTCAGAGGAGGAGGTCTGGACAGAGGTCCAAGGACTCAAGAGGAGGTCTGACAAGTAGATCTCCAAAAGGGAGATCTAACGGTCAAGATCTCAAAGGGAGGACCTCAATGGTCCAGATCAAAGGGTGCAGGAGGTCTGACGAGTAGATCTCCAAAGGGAGATCTAACGGCCAAGATCTCAAGGGAGGACCTCAACGGTCCGAGATCAAAGGGTGCAGGGAGGTCCCGACCAATGTAAAAATTCAAGGTTAGGAGGGTGGTTTTATAAAGACCAAAGAAGGACCGGGAGGTGGTCTCACAAAACAACCGGGAGGAGGTCACGGGAAACAAAAGCAAATCTTGAAGAAAGCAAAGCCGTTCGATTGGAATCCAAGTGCCCAAAAAGGAAAGGAACGTTTGGACCAAGCTCGTGCCCCTAGGATCGGGCCATCCAAACCACATCGGACGGTCCTAAGGTAACGAAGGTAAAGCCTCAAGCGATACAGCCACGAGAGTCAAAGATGGGTCCAAGCGCTAAGGAGGTCTTGGGCCTAAGGAGGTCTAGACCCTTGATCCCACTAAAGGAGGACACAGACGGCTAGATCCCCAAGAGGGAGGTCCATTCGCCAGATCCCAACAAGGAGGTCCGAGCGGCTAGATCTCAACAAGGGAGGTGCGAGCGGTCGATCTCAACAAGGGAGGTCTGAGCGGCTAGATCTCAACAAGGGAGATCTGAGCGGTCAGATCTCAACAAGGGGAGGTCTGAGCGGCTAGATCTCAACAAGGGGAGGTCTGAGCGGCTAGATCTCAACAAGGGGAGGTCTGAGCGGCTAGATCTCAACAAGGGGAGGTCTGTAAGGACGCTGAGGAGGTCCGAAGGACACAGAAAAGTCCGCAGGGACAGAGGGAGGTCTATTTGAACACCAGAGAGGTCCAAATAGCCACGAGGTGGTCTAGGAAGGTCCCAAAAGAGCACTGGGAGGTCCAGAGAAACTCTAGAGCGCCCAAGAGAACTCAGGGGTTCCCAGAGAGCGTGGAGAGGTCCACTGGAGGTCCAAAAGAAGCAAAGCCAAGCGTGGCATGGGGGGGGGAACCGAAGAGGTTTTTGAAACACAAACCCGAGCTGGGTCCTTGACAGGAAAACCCTAAGCAAGGGAGAGGTTCGAACAGAGGGGAGATGAGAGAGAGGTCTGGATCTCAAAGAGATTCAAACCAACAAAAGAAGTTAAGAGAGAGAGAAGAGGCGAACCAGGGGCACACAGAGAGGCTTCGGAGAACCACAGCCTGAGGGCAGCAAAGACACCACAGAGAGCCACAACCAGCAAGGAACACCAACAACGACTTAGTTAAGGTTTGATTAATTCCAATTGAACTCTCCAGATTTCAAAATCTCAGGTTAAGCTTTGGATTCTCAATAAAGCCAAATGGTTACTTTTATTTTGAAAACTTGGCAAGGACTTAAAAGAAAACGGGATGTTACAAACCTTCACCCCTTAAGGGAATCTCGACCCCGAGATTCAGGCTGAGATAGTGAATAGGTGGGGGAACTCCTTCTTGAGGTCCTCTTCACATTCCCAAGTTGCCTCGGCTTCAGAGTGGTTGCTCCATTGCACCTTGCACAGCTTGGTGGTCTTGTTCCTTGTAACTCTCTCTAACACGCCCAAAATCTTGATGGGGTGCTCTCTGTAAGTGAGGTCTTCTTGGAGGTCCTGACTTCTAAAGGCATTTGGTCCTCTCGCACTGCAAGCATTTCTTCAAGCTGTGACACATGGAACACATTGTGGACTCCAAAGAAGTCGAGGAGGAGGTCCAACGGTAGGCTACTTCACTTCTTCTGCAAGGACCGAAAGGGACCAATAAACCTTGGAGCAAGTTTCCACTAACTCTGAACATTGCATACCCTTGAGAGGTGACACTTTGAGGTAGACTTGGTCTCCTGGGACAAAAGCTAGGTCTCGACGCCTAACATCTCGTAGCTCTTTTGCCGTGTTTGAGCGACCCTTAGCTTCTCCCTTATTGACCTTACGATCTTGACTTCTCTCAAGAAGTCCTGCCAAGAACTTGGCCTTCACCCGATTCTGTCCAGTACAAGGGAGTCCTACACTTTCTCCTATAAATAGCTTCAAAAGGGGACATTTGGAGACTCGCTTGGTAGCTGTTATTGTAGAAAAATTCTGCATATGGCAACATCTTGTCCCAAATAGCTTGCCTTTCTAGGGCACAAGCTCTCAGCATGTCCTCAAGGACTTGATTAACTCTCTCAGTTTGGCCATCCGTTTGAGGGTGGTATGCTGTACTAAAGTTGAGGTCGGTGCCCAAGGCATTGTCGGACCCGGGATTAACGTCCCAAATCCTCTGTGCATTTGTGAACTAGTCCCATGATCAGTAGCTAGTTCACACAGTTAAACAAATATGGTAACATCCATAAAACGCATAACTTTATTAATAAATAACAACAGAGTTGATTACAAAGGAGGCTTACAGGCCAACAATAAAATAAACACAGCGGAAGACCAAGATGTAGTAGAGTCCAGTTAATCTGCCACAGGCAATCGACTAGGGAAGCGGCCTAGTCGTCGAGATCCACACCGGTAATGCAGTCCTTCTCCTCTGAAATTTGTTTGCAATTAAGCAAGTATGAGCACTACTACCGTGCTCGCAAGTTACACCCGTCAAATAACACAATGATATGCATACATGGATGTAACAAAGGATGGCTTAATATGGTTCATTTGCATAAAGCAGTATTTTCTTTAAATACTTGTACTAAGTTCCAAAGCAGTTATTCCATAACTAAAATTCATTTTATAAATCAATTTTATAGTCAGATAACATTCACACATGAATGGTGAAGGATACCCTCCTATCACGTGGCTTCCCGCCCAATTCCCATTTACATAAACCATTTGACAAAGTCTTTTCAAATCAAAACCAAAGTCTAACTTTGAGTGGCTTTGCTAGCATGTCCATGACCGTGGACACGGCTATTCGAATAGTTTTACACTCTGCAGAGGTTGTACACTTTACCCACATGACATGATTCCTCTAGTTTGTTCGGCATCCGTCAATGCCACCTCTCACTGCCGAAGGTAAGAAGTCTAGAGTTCATGACAAGGCTTTTACAATGCGTCCTTCCACCGCAGTCCAGCCTCGCTAAGGTTTCGCCCCCTTTGGACTAACCATCCGCAGGTTCAGGGCCCCCTCTTGCGCCAGGTGGGAATAAAATAGTCACGAAAGATAGGCCATGAAAGACCACCCACGTACAGACAGGATAAACTGCGATGGAACTCCACAAATTAATCAGCCAGATCCCACGCCCCATTCTGGAGACATGTGGTTGTACGGTGAGGCATAGCCCATTATAGGCATAGCAAAGGAACGCTCAGAGACCGGTCCTTAACTGACTTTGGCGACTTTCCATATAACCCCTAGGCCTCAGTCCTTCCCGGATTGATCCCGTGCATAATCCTGCACCCACCAAGCATCCATTTCGCCCAGGTCCAAACCAACTTTACTTTTGCTTTTCAAAATCCTTTTCAAACATCCATGGCACACCAATGCTATGGATACCATTTTAAACAACATTTGATTTTTATGAAATTCCCCAAATCAAGTATTTTGGGTCTAAGCATGGCTAAGCATAATTTTCTCAAAACATTCTAGTTCATACTATTGCATAAACTAGATTTTATCTAAAGTGTCAATGGTAGGTTCATTTCAATGTCAAGATTGGCAATACAAAGGATTTAGGCATAACTACAATTTAAAACAGGAATTCAAATACTTGATAAAAATAAGCATGCAATAATTTAAAACAGAATAATTAATTTAAAATAATGGGATCAATATGATCAAGAGTGTAACTTGCCTTGCTCAATGGATTATTCTCAAATGATGTTGAAATCCGGTCGTCCGAAGTCGTCGAAATCTATACGCGTAAACGATTCGAATTCAAATAATATTCAAATAAAATCCAAATAAAATCCAAAAATTATAACATAAATACTGCTAGGAAGGTATCGACTTTTTATGAATTTAGGAAGTTGAATCGGCATAATCGGAGTTCGTATGAGTGAGAACGAAATTCCGAAAGGTTGAGTGTTACATGAAATAATAAAATTCCGAAAATTGTACTATTCATGTGGAAATTATGGTTTCGGATTGATTGGGAACAAGCAAAGATCTTATGGCCATGGCGAGGAAGTAGGACGCTGAACGCGTCGAGGCAAACTCAATGGTGTCGACGGCTCGGCGATAGGATCTTTGATGGCGACGTAGTCCGACGGAGAAGACCTTCGGCGGGTGAACATCGGTGTTCCGGGCAAACAGAGTGGATTTAGCGAGTGAGGCTGGCAGCGATTTGAAGAGGGAACCATGGGAACTTAATGCTCTCCTTGGTTGTGGTGGAACGCGACGATCGTCGGAGGCGGCGATAACGCGCAAAATGGACCGAATAATTAACAGAAATTAAATAAAATTTAAAAATTATGAAATAAATACTAAAAATAGTATATGAATTTAGGTGAATTTAGGTGAGGAATCAACAGATTTGGAGCTTTCATGTGCGAGAACGAATTTTGGAAGATTAAACATGTGCATGTACAAACTTGAAGTAGACTAGATAATTCATATGTCTTGTTCATCTTCTAGCTTGGCTAACAAAGACGTATGGAAGAAAAGGAAAATGGCAAGACCGGCCAGAGGAAGGAAGGGGTGGCCGCGATCAGCAAAATGGATTTCTCACCTTGAGACAAGGCCGAGGAGGTGGCGGCGCTTGATGAGGCGATCGGCGGTGGCGGTGGCGACCTCAAATGCCCACGGTGGTGCACGGGCGGCGGTGTCTGGCGAGGTTCCGGTGAAGAGGAGGGTGAACCGTGTAGAGAACGTCGTCGCGATGCGGTGGAGATGATGGTGGTGGCGGAGCTCCACCGACGGGCGCTAGAAGTGGAAGACGGCGATCGCCTACAGTAATCTAAAATCTTGGAATGGTGGGTGGCGGCAAGATGGATGGCGAGCTCGGCTAGTTGGTGACCGCCAAGTAATATAGCGATGGTGGCAATGAAGAAAGATAGAGGTGACTTGGTGGTTCTACAATTTGGAGAGAGTGCAATGGAGTTTCGAGGAGATGGCATGCCCTTTATATAGCTGCTTTGGGAGTTGAACCATCGGAAGACAAAAAGCTTTGCATGTTGTAGGAGTGCATGCATTAGTGGTGAAGTTAATTAGTCGAGTTTGCATGCAGAAGTGTTCATGGCGTGCACCTAGTTAGTGCTTTGGTTTGCACAAAGAAGAGAAAGAAGGAGAGGAAAGGGATAAAAGAAATTAAGAGGGCTACTAGTAATTAAGAAACAAATGGTTGGTTGGCGCCATGCACTAGTGTTAGTGGGAGTTAAGCGTGCATGTATGTGTTAGATGTGCACGCATGGTGATGGGATAGAGTTAATTAGCATTAGGAGTTAGTTGCATGTGAGATGCAACGTGCATGCACTCGAGGAATTAAGTTTGTGTAAATAGATTTAGCATGCACTTGCATGTGGTGCATGTGTGCGTGTGATCATGGTGCTTGCATGTAGGCATGCATGAGTTTGTGTTAATAGATTTAGCATGCACTTGCATGTGGTCGCATGTGTGCGTGTGATCATGGTGCTTGCATGCGAGCATGCATGGGTGTGTTAGTGGTGCATCTTTGTGGGCGAGAATAGGTAGTCTTTGGTGGTACATTAGTGCGGCTAATGGCCATGAGTTTAGGAGTGCGATTAGTGGATCATAGATGTATAAATGTTGCGGTCGTCATGAATGAAAAAGAGTGGCCGGAGAGCAAAGATGTAGTCCTCGAGCACAAACGGATGGGTGACGATGGGAAGTCCGGTGCCAGCATGAAAAAGAATATTATTATTATTATTATTATTTCTTGGGTACTGTTCATAGCGTCATATGGTCCGAAAGTTCAGCATGAGATTTTATTATTATTATTATTATTTTCGAAATAAAGATTAAGCAATAAATCAAATATTTTTGGAACATAGCAAATATAGTCCAAAAATTCTAGAAAAATTCATAAAATTCCTAGAATTATTTTGAACTTAATAAAAATAATTCCAACTTAAATGATAATAGTTTTTACACATAATTTTGTTTTGGCTTTAAAATAGTTAAGAAAAGCTTTTAAAATCTCAGAAAATTTCAGAAATTAATTTAATTTTTATTTTTCAATTTTAACTCAAATAAAACTTCAAAAACTTTAAGAAATTTTACTTTTGATTTTTAAAACTCAGAAAATTCAAATAGAGCAATAAAACTCTTTCAAATTTCAGAAAATCCAACAAAAATAATAACTTTATTAATTTTAATTTTGGTAACAGAACTTTGGGCTGTTACAAACTACCCCCCTTAAAAGGAATCTCGTCCTCGAGATTCGAAGTGGCTAGAAAGAAAGCTAGGGATACGAGGTTTTCAAGTGGAGTTGTCGTCGTCTGCATTCTGCTCTTCATCGGACAGGGGCTGAGATGTGATGTTGTTCAGATGTCTTCTTCCAGAATTCTACTGTTTCTTGTTTGCTTGCATAGTATTGCCCTTTTTAATTTCAGAGTTGCTGCCTGCTGCTTCTTTGGACATTTATTGGCATAATGTCCCATATCCTGATAATTGAAGCATTGTATTCCTGCCCTTGATGTTTTGTTCTGATGAGACTGGCCACCATTGATGTTGGAACGTCAGCATCGGTGGACATGGTGTTGATACTAGAGTCTTGAGTGCGGTCGTTGTTGGTGCTTGGTTGGGTTGGGGTTGAATCACACGAGCCTTGGAGTTTCTTGCAACATGCTTCTCTTGATCTTCTAACTTCCTTTTGTGAAGTTTGTCCGTCTTGTGTTTGACTTGGCTGGAATTTTGTTTATCTGATTCTTGAGCTTCTTTTGTATTGACTTGGCTCACTTGGCTTCTTATGATGGGTTGAGATATCCTTGCTGCTTGATGCGTCGTTTGGGATTCTTTTGGGCTGTCTTCGATTGCTAAGGTTGCTTGAGGTGCCAAGAGTGTTTGCAAGGGCATTGTTTGATAAAGTGTCTTTTCTCGCCGCATGATTCTGAGCACTTGATCTTGGATGGCCTTCCTCTGGAACACTTGGTGAAATAGTGTCGGTTCTATTGCGATTATCACAATGAATATCCTGTTTTGGCTTTCCCTTTTGAGGGCATCTATAGGCGAAGTGTCCTGGTTTACCACATCTATAACAGATAACATATTTCCATGGATGGTGACTTTCAGGAATAAACTGGCTCACGTCATCATTATGTGATACTTCTGGTGGCTTGATCCTTTGTAACTCGTCGCAGCAAACATTGTTCATGATTTGTAGAGGAGCGATGGGTGTGGGAATATTGTTGTTGTTTATTTGTTGCATCACCGTTGCATTAGTTGGGCTTGGTGATGAGAAGCGGTTCAAATTCGAAGGGTTTACGTCATCGTGGTTGATTAGCCGATCTTCGCATTTCTAGGGACCTTGTTGTCTTGATTGTTTCCACTTTCCAAGCGACGAATGTTCACCATCTTTCGGTTATTCCAAAGGTTAGGGAAGTAGAACAAAGGATAGGGAAGAGTCAAATAAGAAGACCTAAGGGGATAGAGTGCAATAACATTCCCAAACAAAAGAACCAACTCAAAAGTTTTCCAGAACAACTTTAATAGCTTTATGCATCGTTCTATCGATTGTAAATCGTAAATTGGTGAAACGACTCAATACACAGAATGAGTCTTGGCAATTTATACTATATGGCTTGGCTGACATCGCATCTTCTGCTCGAGGTCTTCGATGATTCTTGTATGATGATGCCTTCCTGACAGCTTCATGTCTTGTGGTCTTGAACGTAAGGGTTAATAACGTGTTGACCATCTATAGAAATTTACAGGGAAAAGAGGATCCATTTAACATTATAAAATGGTGAAAGAAGAATAAGGTAAGAATGAATTGCTATCAAGAAGCTAAAGATAGATAGATGACCAAGATGAGGAGAGAACGAATTATTTTTCTTGTTATACAAAATATGTTTTGAAGTGTTTCAACTAATGGCCATTCTAACTAGGTCACGTCCTACAGTCGATATGGCTCTGATACCATCTTTGTCGGACCCGGGATTAACGTCCCAAATCCTCTGTGCATTTCTGAACTAGTCCCATGATCAGTAGCTAGTTCACACAGTTAAACAAATATGGTAACATCCATAAAACGCATAACTTTATTAATAAATAACAACAGAGTTGATTACAAAGGAGGCTTACAGGCCAACAATAAAATAAACACAGCGGAAGACCAAGATGTAGTAGAGTCGAGTTAATCTGCCACAGGCAATCGACTGGGGAAGCGGCCTAGTCGTCGAGATCCACGCCGGTAATGCAGTCCTTCTCCTCTGAAATTTGTTTGCAATTAAGCAAGTATGAGCACTACTACCGTGCTCGCAAGTTACACCCGTCAAATAACAGAATGACATGCATACATGGATGTAACAAAGGATGGCTTAATATGGTTAATTTGCATAAAGCAGTATTTTCTTTAAATACTTGTACTAAGTTCCAAAGCAGTTATTCCATAACTAAAATTCATTTTATAAATCAATTTTATAGTCAGATAACATTCACACATGAATGGTGAAGGATACCCTCCTATCACGTGGCTTCCCGCCCAATTCCCATTTACATAAACCATTTGACAAAGACTTTTCAAATCAAAACCAAAGTCTAACTTTGAGTGGCTTTGCTAGCATGTCCATGACCGTGGACACGGCTATTCGAATAGTTTTACACTCTGCAGAGGTTGTACACTTTACCCACATGACATGATTCCTCTAGTTTGTTCGGCATCCGTCAATGCCACCTCTCACTGCCGAAGGTAAGAAGTCTAGAGTTCATGACAAGGCTTTTACAATGCGTCCTTCCACCGCAGTCCAGCCTCGCTAAGGTTTCGCCCCCTTTGGACTAACCATCCGCAGGTTCAGGGCCCCCTCTTGCGCCAGATGGGAATAAAATAGTCACGAAAGATAGGCCATGAAAGACCACCCACGTACAAACAAGATAAACTGCGATGGAACTCCACAAATTAATCAGCCAGATCCCACGCCCCATTCTGGAGACATGTGGTTGTACGGTGAGGCATAGCCCATTATAGGCATAGCAAAGGAACGCTCAGAGACCGGTCCTTAACTGACTTTGGCGACTTTCCATATAACCCCTAGGCCTCAGTCCTTCCCGGATTGATCCCGTGCATAATCCTGCACCCACCAAGCATCCATTTCGCCCAGGTCCAAACCAACTTTACTTTTGCTTTTCAAAATCCTTTTCAAACATCCATGGCACACCAATGCTATGGATACCATTTTAAACAACATTTGATTTTTGGCTGAAATTCCCCAAATCATGTATTTTGGGTCTAAGCATGGCTAAGCATAATTTTCTCAAAACATTCTAGTTCATACTATTGCATAAACTAGATTTTATCTAAAGTGTCAATGGTAGGTTCATTTCAATGTCAAGATTGGCAATACAAAGGATTTAGGCATAACTTCAATTTAAAACAGGAATTCAAATACTTGATAAAAATAAGCATGCAATAATTTAAAACAGAATAATTAATTTAAAATAATGGGATCAATATGATCAAGAGTGTAACTTGCCTTGCTCAATGGATTATTCTCAAATGATGTTGAAATCCGGTCGTCCAAGTCGTTAAATCTATACGTAAACGATTCAATTCAAATAATATTCAAATAAAATCCAAATAAAATCCAAAAATTATAACATAAATACTGCTAGGAAGGTATCGACTTTTTATGAATTTAGGAAGTTGAATCGACGCAATCGGAGTTCGTATGAGTGAGAACGAAATTCCGGAAGGTTGAGTGTTACATGAAATAATAAAATTCCGAAAATTGTACTATTCATGTGGAAATTATGGTTTCGGATTGATTGGGAACAAGCAAAGATCTTATGGCCATGGCGAGGAAGTATGACGCTGAACGCGTCGAGGCAAACTCAATGGTGTCGACGGCCCGGCGATAGGATCTTTGATGGCGACGTAGTCCGACGGAGAAGACCTTCGGCGGGTGAACATCGGTGTTCCGGGCAAACAGAGTGGATTTAGCGAGTGAGGCTGGCAGCGATTTGAAGAGGGAACCGCGGGGAACTTAATGCTCTCCTTGGTTGTGGTGGAGCACGCGACGATCGGCGGAGGCGGCGATAACGCGCAAAATGGACCGAATAATTAACAGAAATTAAATAAAATTTAAAAATTATGAAATAAATACTAAAAATAGTATATGAATTTAGGTGAATTTAGGTGAAGGAATCAACAGATTTGGAGCTTTCATGTGCGAGAACGAATTTTTGGAAGATTAAACATGTGCATGTACAAACTTGAAGTAGACTAGATAATTCATATGTACTGTTCATCTTCTAGCTTGGCTAACAGCACGTATGGAAGAAAAGGAAAAATGGCAGCACCGCCGAGGAAGGAAGGGTGGCGGCGATCGGCAAAATGGATTTCTCACCTTGAGACAAGGTAGAGGAGGTGGCGGCAAGATGAGGGGCGGTCGGCGGTGGCGGCGGCGACCTCAAATGCCCACGGTGGTGCACGGGGCGGCGGTGCTCTGGCGAGGTTCCGGTGAAGAGGGAGGGTGAACCGTGTAGAGAACGTCGTCGCGATGCCGGTGGAGATGATGGTGGTGGCGGAGCTCCACTGACGGGGGCGCTAGAAGTGGAAGACGGCGATCGGCCGGCAGAACGAAAATCTTGGAATGGTGGACTGGCCGGCAGTATGGATGGCGAGCTCGGCTAGTTGGTGACCGGCCAAGTAATATAGCAGTGGTGGCAATGAAGAAAGATAGAGGTGACACTGGTGGTTCTACAATTTGGAGAGAGTGCAATGGAGTTTCTGAGGAGATGGCATGCCCTTTATATAGCCTTTGGGAGTTGAACCATCGGAAGACAAAAAGCTTTGCATGTTGTAGGAGTGCATGCATTAGTGGTGAAGTTAATTAGTCGAGGTTTGCATGCAGAAGTGTTCATGGCGTGCACCTAGTTAGTGCTTTGGTTTGCACAAAGAAGAGAAAGAAGGGAGAGGAAAGGGATAAAAGAAATTAAGAGGGCTACTAGTAATTAAGAAACAAATGGTTGGTTGGCGACCATGCACTAGTGTTGGTGGGAGTTAAGCGTGCATGTATGTGTTAGATGTGCACGCATGGTGATGGGATAGAGTTAATTAGCATTAGGAGTTAGTTGCATGTGAGATGCAACGTGCATGCACTCAGGGAATTAAGTTTGTGTAAATAGATTTAGCATGCACTTGCATGTGGCTGCATGTGTGCGTGTGATCATGGTGCTTGCATGTAGGCATGCATGAGTTTGTGTTAATAGATTTAGCATGCACTTGCATGTGGCTGCATGTGTGCGTGTGATCATGGTGCTTGCATGCAGGCATGCATGGGTGTGTTAGTGGTGCATCTTTGTGGGCGAGAATAGGTAGTCTTGGTGGTCATTAGTGCGGCTAATGGCCATGAGTTTAGGAGTGCGATTAGTGGATCATGGATGTATAAATGTTGCGGTCGTCATGAATGAAAAAAGAGTGGTAGGAGAGCAAAGATGTAGTCCTCGAGCACAAACGGATGGGTGACGATGGGAAGTCCGGTGCTGCATGAAAAAGAATATTATTATTATTATTATTATTATTATTATTTCTCGGGTACTGTTCATAGCGTCATATGGTCCGAAAGTTCAGCATGAGATTTTATTATTATTATTATTATTTTCGAAATAAAGATTAAGCAATAAATCAAATATTTTTAGAACATAGCAAATATAGTCCAAAAATTCTAGAAAAATTCATAAAATTCCTAGAATTATTTTGAACTTAATAAAAATAATTCCAACTTAAATGATAATAGTTTTTACACATAATTTTGTTTTGGCTTTAAAATAGTTAAGAAAAGCTTTTAAAATCTCGTAAAATTTCAGAAATTAATTTAATTTTTATTTTTCAATTTTAACTCAAATAAAACTTCAAAAACTTTAAGAAATTTTACTTTTGATTTTTAAAACTCAGAAAATTCAAATAGAGCAATAAAACTCTTTCAAATTTCAGAAAATCCAACAAAAATAATAACTTTATTAATTTTAATTTTGGTAACAGAACTTTGGGCTGTTACAGGCATCATGTAGCTTTTGCCAAAATTTGGAGGTGAATTGGGATCCTCTGTCTGAGACTATCTTCTTTGGAACACCATGAAGGCACACAACCTTTGCCATGTAGATCTCGGCCAGTTTGTCTCCAGCATAGGTAGTCTTCACAGGAATAAAGTGAGTCATTTTTGTCAATCTATCCACTATGACCCAAATAGAATCAAAACCAGCTTGGGTACGAGGTAAACCAGTTATGAAGTCCATCCCGACCTCTTCCCATTTCCACTCGGGTATGGGTAAAGGCACTAAAAGTCCTCTAGGTCTTTGGTGCACTGCCTTAACTTTTTGGCAAGTGTCACATTTGGTCACAAAATCTGCTATTTCTCTCTTCATTTTCGGCCACCAGTACAATTCCTTGACATCTTGGTACATTTTTGTAGCTCCTAGGTGTATAGAATACAATGTCTCATATGCTTCTTTAAGTATTATACCCTTGAGCTCTGTGTTATTGGGCACACAGAGCCTCTTATCAAACAGCATCCGCACCTAGGTCGCCTATAGAAAACCTTGACCTTCCCTTCTCTTATGTTGGCCTTGATCTCTTGGATGCCAAGATCTCCATCTTGGGTGCCTTGATCTGCTTTTTGCAAGGTAGGTTGCACTTCAAGAGTTGCCAAAAACCCTTCTTCCACTAACTCAAGTCTAAGCTTCAAGAATTCTTTATACAAAGTGGGCTGGCTCTCCTTGATCATCAAAGTATTAGCATAAACTTTTCTGCTCAAAGCATCTGCCACCACATTGGCCTTGCCTGGGTGGTAATGGATTCCCACATTGTAGTCCTTAATAAGCTCAAGCCACCTTCTCTGCCTCAAATTCAGATCTGCTTGAGTAAAGATATACTTTAAACTTTTGTGGTCAGTGTAAATTTCACACCTATTACCAATGAGGTAATGGCGCCAAATCTTTAAGGCATGAACCACAGCAGCTAACTCTAGGTCATGAGTAGGGTAGTTTGCTTCATGGGGCTTCAACTGTCTTGAAGTATAAGCTATCACTTTTCTGTCTTGCATAAGAACACAGCCAAGTCCTTGCTTTGATGCATCACAATAGACCTCAAAATCTTTCCTGACATCTGGAAGAACCAAAACTGGGGCAGAGGTCAACTTTCTCTTGAGCTCTTGGAAGCTCTGTTCACAATCTGAGGTCCAAAGGAACTTCTTTTCTTTCTTTAACAAATTGAGTGAGAGGTTTTGCAATCCGGGAGAAGCCTTCAATAAACCTTCAGAGTAACCGCCATGCCAAGAAAACTCCGACTTGAGGCACTTGCCCTAGGGGTTCCCAATTGAGCACATCTTGAACCTTACTAGGGTTGTGAGACACTCCTTCTTTTGACAAAACAGCCCCAAAAGACCACTTCCTTTAGCCAAAATTCACACTTACTAAACTTGGCAAAGAGCTGATGAGCTCTCAGCTTCCCCAAAACCGAAGAGAGATGGCTTGCATGCTCCTCTTCACTCTTGGAATATACAAGAATGTCATCAATGAAGACAATGACAAACTTGTCTAGGTACTCCATGAACACTCGGTTCATCAAATTCATGAAATAGGCGGGGGCATTGGTCACCCAAAAGACATGACAGTGAATTCAAATAACCCATACCTAGTTGAAAAAGCTGTCTTAGGGATGTCTTCCTTGCGAATCTTGAGTTGGTGATATCCTTCTCAAGTCTATCTTTGAAAACACAGCAGACTCCTTCAATTGATCAAACAAATCATCGATTCTTGGCAAAGGATACTTGTTCTTGATGGTGACATCATTGAGAGCTCTATAGTCCACACACATCCTTTGAGTACCATCCTTTTTAGGCACAAAATCACTGGGGCTCCCCAAGGTGCGGAGCTAGGTCTAATAAAACCCTTGCTCGCAAGTCTTCCAACCGCTTCTTCAACTCCACATGATCATCAACATGCAATCTGAGGGCCTTTTGGAGATGGGGAGGTCCACAGGACAAGGTTAATGACAAACTCAAGGTCTCTGTCTGGGGCATTCACAGGGAGCTCATCAGGAACACATCCACAAATTCTTTAACAATAGGGACATCCTTCAAAACTTGAACTTGGCGCTGCAAGATAGGGCTCCTTGGAGCTTCTCGAGGTGGCGAAAACTTCACAAAGGGCACCACTAGGGCTAGTCAAAGAGATACTTTTGCCACTACAATCCAACATGGCATGGTGGTTAGCTAGCCGATCCATGCCCAAGATCACATCTAGGGACTTGGTGTCCAAAAGGATAAGGTTGGCTAGAAATTCTACTTCTTCTATGACCATTTTCACTTGTGGACAACCCTGGTTAGTACTTAGTTACGAGTAGGGATTGAACCAACAAGGTAGTCTTAAGAGCAACAACTCGGCGGTGCTTTGCACAAAACTCCGAGAAATAAGCGAATGGGAAGCTCGAGTCAAACAAAGCTCGGTGGCATCTTGAATTTACTAGGAACATACCTAGTACCACGTCTGAGGAGGTCTGAGCTTCTTCCACGGCCACATGGTTCACACGGCCCCTTCCAAAAGTCTGGGAGGTTCTGGCTTGAAGATGTCCTGCGGCCTGAGGGGTCTTGGCCGAGGGAGGTCCTGAAGTAGAGGTCTTTGCGGCTTGCTCCATCTTCAGGGGGCATTGATTGGCGAAATGCCCCACTTGGTGACACTTGAAACAAGTGATCCCCGCTGCTATGGGGGTCATTGGGTTGACTTAGTGTTGCCGATGAGGCGGCGGCTGGGCGGGTGGCAAGGAGGTCTTGACAGAGGTCTGGGAGGTCCAGGAGGTCCTTGGCGCTTAGGTTGGTAGTCTTGTACCAACGTCTTGACACTGCCGGGAGGTCTTTCTTTGAGCAATGGAGGGTGGCACCTTTCTCTTGAAGGACTCAGAGAGTTCTCTTGGGATTCCTCAATGAGCATTGCCTTGTTCACCATATCTTGGAAATCGGGATAATCGTTGCCCACAACTTGAACTTTTAAAGCGGGATGGAGGCCTCGCTGAAGCGCTTCGCCGTGCATCATCCGTAGCCACATCTTCACGAGCATAACGTGACAATAGGGTGAACTTAGTGAGATACTCACTTCATCGACATCTTGCCGCTTGAGCTCTCTAAACTCTTCCTTTTTCATCTCTACCTTCCCATCGGGGACATGGGAGTGGCGAAAAGTCTGCAGAGAACTCTACCCAAGTGATCCTCTGGGGTCAAGACATGTGAGGCACAAAATGTGTCCCACCACTCATTGCAGTCCTTCCAGTTGATATGAGGCAAACAAAACCTTCTCCTGTCTTCACGGTGAGCAATATCCAACTTCTTCTCTGTTGATCTCGGCCAATCATCTGCATCTAAGGGCTCTGGAGAGCTCGAAAATGTAGCCGGGCATGTCTTCATGAACTCGGCGGCCTTGATTGATGGTGAGGGGGTGGAGGTGGTGGTGGCCTTCTTGACTGACTATTCGACTCATCATGGCAAGTAAAGCATTGGTAGTCTGGCTTTGTTGAGCCATAATCTGGTTCATATTCTGCATCATAGAGCTCATCATCTGAGCTTGTGCCGCCATAAACTGCCCAAAACCCGGTCATTCTGTCGCCTTCGGAGGAGGTGGAGGTGGAGGCAACTGTTCTGGGGGCTCACCCTGACTTGTGGATTGCCGAGTTTGCACCATCTGGACAAAACTCTAAAGGCTTAATAGGTAAGAAGGAAAGCATAAAGGGTAAGAGGGTACAGAGAAATAAAGATAGGGCGTCTATTAGGGGTGACTTGGTTAAACCCAAGAGAGAACCAAAAAGGCCAGGAGGCCAAAAGAGGCAACAAAAGCTTCAAAAGCAGAGGTCTTCAAGACCCAAGCCGAAGCGAGACTCGTAATAGGACCACTAATCCTAACCTTTCTCTGATCGGCCCTATTGAAGTTATAAAGGCGAGAAGGTCAAATTAGATTCAAAATCAAGGTTCCAGCAGAGATAAGATAATGGAACTAAGGAGGAGTTAAGATGAGAGTAGAACAGGACGAGAAAAATTTTTAAGCAAGATAAGGGCAGCATAGAACCAGCACAAGGAAAGACCTACCAAACAAATTTTAAGTTGACTTGCTTTAGAAAATAACTTTTTGAATAAAAACTAAATCGACCTTTCTACATACGGCCACGCCCTCAAACCGACCTAGGCTCGATACCAACTGTGACGACCCACCCGTGATGTACTGCAAGAGGTCCGGAGGACCATTTTTTTTGCTGCATGAAGTCACCACGGAAAGATGTGGTTGCACCGCATGGAACTTACCGAGGAGGTGCGCCAGACCTCCCAGAGGTCTTATGGACCTCCTGGAGGTCTTGGTCCGCCACCGCCTGTGTAGCACCTCCAGCACATCACTAAGAGAGGTCGGCAGACCTCGAGCTAAGTCCGTGGGACCTCCCTGTGGTCCCCGCCTGTGCATCCGAGCTAGTCCCGGGACAACAGAGCTAGCTCGCACAAGAACACAAGCCAATACCACAACCACGAGGTCAAACAAAGATGAAGCGGACAAATTAAACTTTATATAATAGGACCTTATGGTCAAGCTTGTTAACAAGAGGTCGCCGCCATCGAGGGCTTACAAAACCAACGAGGACTTACAAGCGGCAACAAGGAGCTCTAGGGCTCAAACACCAAAACACATAAAAGCCATCCAACAAGCACCACAGTCGTCGGGTGGAGGACGCCCTAGGCATCTTAGTCGTCAAGAACTCCTCCTCGAAGAGGTCTCAGACCGCCTCGCACTTGATCATCTTCATAATCTGCTTTGACACAGGGCTTAAGCCATGAGTACTTGGAATGTACTCAAGAAGTTACAGGAGCAAAGATGCAATAATATTCATGCAAGGACTTACCAATGGAGAGTCAGATGGTTAGTTTATAAAGCCAAGTTTGACAATAATAGCAATAATAGATTGTAAGGCGACAAGGTAAAACCATAATACATAATACTTTTGATGTTTAAAAAGGTGGAGTGAGCACCAACTCACGGCCACAACCCAAAAATGGGGGAGGTCTGGTCACACCAGTGGCCAGGTCCTCACCCAAAACCCACTCCAGAACACCCATTCCAGAGGTCCAAACCAACCTGGACCACTACCCGAGCCAACCTTGACCCCTCCGAGCCGGCCAAGGTCTCTTCGAGGCAAAGCCAAGGCATCTCGCGGAAGTGTCCGATGGCACAAGCTTTTGAAACATCTACCCTTGAACCATTTCATCGAGCATGTCCATGACCAAGGACTTGGCTATTGAATAGATCTTTTACTCGCAGAGGTGTACAACTTTACCCACAATCCACGATCTCTCTAGCGGGATGGGTTCGGTCACCCTTGCTCACTTCCTAAGGTGAGCAGATCTAGAGAGCTGCAAGGCCTTTACAAAGCTTTGAACCGACTAGGGCTGCCCGCTAAGGTTTCATAATCCCTCCAAAGTGGTCTAGAAACCACGGGGTTATGGGGTGCCCCCTCTTGCGCCAACGAATCACACGCTCAACCACAACAGCCCCAAGCCATCTCATTGCTAATTATTCAGCCTGCACCATTCCCATAAAATGATCTTGTGGTTGCACTATTTGGCCAGTTCAATGAGACACAAAGTGAAGTCCTTAATTGTGCCAAGGCAAGACTTCCACAACCAAGTGTGCAAAGCACCCACTACTCACTCCTGCCTTCTTGCCTCAAAGCAAAACAATTTGCATAAGCCCATGCCAAAAGACCACCCAGTCTTGGCACAATGATTTTAACCAAGTGATCTCACACCACATCCAACACGACTTAGGCGCCCCGCCATAGTCGCCAACAATGGCACCGACCACACATTTCATATTTATTAGTCAAGATTATTAGAGATGAAGCATGATACATTGAACCACGTTTTCTAAGCAAGGTCAGATAAGACCCACGGCCCCCATGTTGGCAATTAACAAAGAACACCAACTAAATTATCCATCCTAAGGCTCACAAGGTAAACATGACAACATGATGGAGACAAGGTATAAAGGAGGCATAACAAACAAGTAGGCAAGTAACTATAGCCCAAACCATTTTCTTATAAACATAGCCATGCATGATAAAGTAAAACTGAAATACATTTGCAAAACTTGGTTCAAGATGATCAAAAGGAGGTCTGTGGCTTGCCTTGGTCAAGCAAAGGAGAGCCTTCGCTGAGAAGAGCCGGGTCCAAGATCTCCTCGAGCTCGTGATCTACACGTCAAGAAGAGAACCAAATAAGCAAAACCACACTAAGCCGAGAGAACAACAAAAGAACCAAAAAGGAACTCAAACCAACTCAGCCAAAAGGAAACCAAGAGGCTTAACACAGCCTCAAAGAGCTCCTAGGGGAGGTCTTTGCGCAAGGAAGAACCGAGCAGATGAGGCAGGGAAGGAAGAAATGAGCAACAGGTTACAAAGGCTGGCCCGCCCAGGCTTTATATAGCCGGAGTTGGTAGTGTGCACCACAAGGAAAAACTCAGTGAGGTGTAGGCAATCGGGACAACTAGGGCAAGGCTTGCCCTAAAAGAATTGAAATAAAGTACCTCAGATGTGACTGCATTTAATGTGACCCGACACCTATTAAATGCGCACAGAGTTCTGAGGCAAGAGCAATAATTACAAGGTGAAGAGGGGCTGGCAAGTGGGGCGATCAAAGGGTGCACCACAAGTCAAAGAGGTGGCCCCACCGCAAGGGTCATTCCCGCCAAAGACCACTGTGTGAGGTCTCGGGCAAGAGGTCCAAGACACTCAGAGGGGAGGTCTCGACAGAGGTCCAAGGACTCAAGAGGAGGTCCCGACAAGTAGATCTCCAAAAGGGAGATCTAACGGCCAAGATCTCAAGGGAGGACCTCAACGGTCGAGATCAAAGGGTGCAGGAGGTCCCGACGAGTAGATCTCCAAAAGGGAGATCTAACGGTCAAGATCTCAAAGGGAGGACCTCAACGGTCCAGATCAAAGGTGCAGGAGGTCGACTAATGTAAAAATTCAAGGTTAGGAGGGTGGTTTTATAAAAGACCGGCAAGCACCGGGAGGTGGTCCTTACAAAACAACGGGAGGAGGTCCAGGAAACAAAAGCAAATCTTGTGAAGAAAGCAAAGCCGCTCGATTAGAATCAAAGTGCCCAAAAGGAAAGGAACGTTCGGACCAAGCCACGTGCCCTAGGATCGGGCCATCCAAACCACATCGGACGGTCCTAAGGTAACAAAGGTAAAGCCTCAAGCGATACAGCCACGAGAGTCAAAGATGGGTCCAAGCGCTAAGGAGGTCTTGGGCCTAAGGAGGTCTAGACCCTTGGATCCCACTAAAGGAGGACACGACGGCTAGATCCCCAAGAGGAGGTCCATTCGCCAGATCCCAACAAGGGGAGGTCGAGCGGCTAGATCTCAACAAGGGGAGGTGCGAGCGGTCAGATCTCAACAAGGGAGGTCTGAGCGGCTAGATCTCAACAAGGGGAGGTCTCGAGCGGTCGATCTCAACAAGGGAGGTCTCGAGCGGCTAGATCTCAACAAGGGAGGTCTGAGCGGCTAGATCTCAACAAGGGAGGTCTGAAGGCTAGATCTCAACAAGGGAGGTCTGAAGGACGCCGAGGAGGTTCAAGGACACAGAAAAGTCCGCAGGGACAGAGGGAGGTCTATTTGAACACCAGAGAGGTCCAAATAGCCACGAGGTGGTCTAGGAAGGTCCCAAAAGAGCACTGGGAGGTCCAGAGAAACTCTAGAGCGCCCAAGAGAACTCAGGGGTTCCCAAAGAGCGTGGAGAGGTCCACTGGAGGTCCAAAAGAAGCAAAGCCAAGCGTGGCATGGGGGGGGAAACCAAGAGGTTTTGAAACACAAACCCAGTGGGTCCTTGACAGAAAACCCCAAGCAAGGGAGAGGTTCAACAGAGGGGAGATGAGAGAGAGGTCGGATCTCAAAGAGATTCAAACCAACAAAGGAAGTTAAGAGAGAGAGAAGAGGCGAACCGGGGCACACAGAGAGGCTTTGAGAACCACAACCGAGGGCAACAAAGACACCACAGAGAGCCACAACCAAAGAAGGAACACCAACAACGACTTAGTTAAGGTTTGATTAATTCCAATTGAACTCTCCATTTCAAAATCTCGGGTTATGCTTTGGATTCTCAATAAAGCCAAATGGTTACTTTTATTTTGAAAACTTGGCAAGGACTTAAAAGAAAACGGGATGTTACAATCAGTGACGCACAGTGACGGGGGTGGCATGGTGGAGGTGGCGCCGACCGAAAAAGGGAAAATGGTGGCGGCTTTGGTGGACTTACCCGAAAGCAAGGGAGCGGCGTGGGGAGAACAAAGGGGCATAGGGATCCTTTTATAGGCGGCCAAGAGGGCGGAGAGCCAACGAGAGGGAGCTCGGTCCCAAGGCGGCATGGGCAACTCTCTGCGCACGGAGGCGACAAGGCGAGACGTAGGTGCCGGCAGGCGATGCGTAGCGAGGTGATGGCTGCGGTGGCCCGATCTTCCGATAGGTTCTATTGATTTCGTCTTGAGGACGTTGACGCTTTGAGGCTTCTGACCAGCAGATCGTCACCTCGTAATTCGCTACACCCGTACGACTGTCGTTATCGACCACGCTCGCTCGCACGACTGTCGAAAGGGAAGGTGGTCGAATCCGAGCAGGTGGTCGAAAGGGGAGGTGGTCGAATCCAAGCAGGTGGTCGAACTCGAAGAGGTGGTCGAATCTGAGCAGGTGATCGAACTCGAGGAGGCGGTCGAATCCGAGCAGGTGGTCGAACTCCAGGAGGTGGTCGAATCCGAGGAGGTGGTCGAATCCGACTGGGTGGTCGAACCCGAGGAGGTGGTCGTATCCGACCAGGTAGTCGAATTCGAGTTGGGGGGGAGTCGAAACTGAGTACGTGGTCGGATGAGGGAGATGACATGACCTCGGCTATAGCAGACAAAACAACGGATGCAGACAAGGGCAAGCCGAGATACACAATGACTAAAACAGCAAAGACTCGACGCTAGAAACTAGATCACGATGACTAGACCAGCAACAAAGACACCGACGATGGACTTGAATTCAACAACGCAAAAACTAAAAACACAATCGCGCAAGGCACAAAGTGGTTTGGACGGCGGAAGAACTAAGATCTAAAACTTTTTGTGGGGCAATTTTCTGGACTCTAGGTGATGGAACACAACTATCAAAAGGGGATAAACAAGATTACCTAACGGGCAACCTGATGCTCTGATACCAACTGATGGCTACGGCGGCCGATCTTCCGATAGGTTCAATTGATTTCGTCTTGAGGACGTTGACGCTTTGAGGCTTCCGGCCAGCAGATCGTCAACTCGCAATTGGCTACACCCGCACGACTGTCGTTATCGACCACGCTCGCACGTGATCGACCTTACCATGAGGGTTATTGTTCCTGCAAGCAATCGAAGCAACTCACAAGAACAAGGTAGATGCAATCTGAATTGTATTGCGAATATGAATAAAGTTCACAAAGTGGGGTTCCTCAAACCGTACAAACGGTGAAACTACAAAGTGGCAGAATAATCTAAGAAAAACCCAACCCTAAATTGTGGTGGCTGCTGCAATATATAGGGGGGGAGAACATGAGGAGGTTGACCTAGGGTTGTGCTGCCATGTGGAGAGGCGTACACATCCTGAGCTTTGACCTCGCCACACTTACAAGGCCTTATTAGGCCCAAAACGGTGACGTAGCACCTTATTTCAATGTCTCTGACTAACACCCAACGTGGTCGCCTTCGGGTCGTGGGCACAGTCGTGGGGACTGGTGAGAGCTTGAGACACAGTCATAGATCTGGCACTGGTCGTGGGATGGTCGTGAGAGCTTGAGACACAGTCGAGATCCGACATCTGATCGTCGAGAGCTGTACACGGTACACTGGTCGAGAGCTTGCGGATCATAGAGAAGGCGGTTGTAGTCCTTGGGAACACAGGTGTAGACGGTTTGGATCCTCCCATTATTCCCGAGTAATGAGAAGATCACAATTTTTAGGTAGCATACCATTCTGCATAGATAAATTATTAGCACCTAGAAACGAGCTCACCTCATAATGTAAGTGATGTGCACGAGCTCTTGTCATAGGACCTTGTAGTTTAGCAACCGGATCTGGAGGATTTTGTGTAGTGCGTGTATCCGAAGGAGTGATGTCTTCATCACGAGGGGCGACGACTTGGAGCACTAAGCTGACGAGGTAGCGGAGGCGGTGACACGGGTGCTGACACGGGCACGGGCCGACGAGGACAGCCTGGCGCCACGGCGTGGCGGCTTGAGGCAACAAGGCGAGGAGGGCGCCCGGTCGCGGATTGGCGGAGCAAAGTGAGGAGGGCGGTGCAAAGACGCGGTGGCAGAGGCGGCGTGGGTTGCGGCAGAGGGAGCTCGTGGCTAGCAGAGCACATGAGGGAGAGAGAGAGAGAGAGAGAGAGAGGGAGGCGTGGGCGCTCGGTCGAGTGAAGAAGATGACCGGGCGAGGCTCGGCCAAGGAAGGCCGAAGAAAAAGGCTGGGTGGGCCAAGAAAAGAAGGAGAAAAATGGGCCGGTTGGGGAGCTGGGCCAAGAAGAGTAGGGCCAGCCCAAAAGGAAGATTGGGCTGAGCCCAAGGAAAAGAAAAGGCCAAGAAGAGAAAGGGGCCCAAAATCCGAAAAAGATGAATTGAAACTCAAATTTGAATTCAATATTTGTAGGAAGGTTTGCAACACAAACCCGAGCTTAGAGGAAGCTAGAGAAATTTTGAGAACATAAGTTAATTTGAAAATACGAAGGGAAACCAGAAACCAAATAGTAGTTACTATTTACCATCTAAAACCTAGAATGTTACACCTGGGCAGGGGATCTTGTGACAAAGACATTGTCATTAACTCATAGAAATAAGAGAATAAGATAATACAGAGACAAAAGGACATATATACAAAAAAAAAAACAAACCTATAATAGACAAACGACAAAATTAGTTCTAGTGGACCCCTACAAAACACATGAATTTTTTATGAATCATCGAATGGTGAGTCAAACAGAAAAATAAACAAAATATACTGAAACACAAGATTTATTCTAACCTAGACAAAATAACAGTAAACTTGTTGATCCCTTACATAATACTGAAACAAATAAATTGTTCCAAATCTACACAAAAAAATAACAGTAAACTTGATAAATCGTGACATAAAACTGAAATTGCACTATATTATTACTGAAATTGCATGTATCAAGCGACTGCAAATTAAAATTAAACTATTAGCATGTTTTTAGGTGCAAATATTATAACTAATTGAATGATTAGATGATAGTTGGATATAAATTTCTAGGTTTCACATGGTCATTAAAAAATGGTAACTAGTACTATAACTTTTGAAAAATGGCAAATATATAGCATGGCAAGGACATGATGCCATTAACAATAAAAACAACAATACACAAAAAAAACATATAACCAAGACTTGTATAAGCCTAACCTAGTTGAACCCTAAATGAAAAAATATGAACTAACCCAGATTACAAACTCGCACTCATTTTAAACTGAAATTGCATAGAACCTGATATTGCAACTTTAGCTAAACAAAATGGGCAAGTTTTGTGGTGCAATTTTAATAAATAGTTCATGACCACAAAGAATGTTTGCAATCTTAATTCCCAATTTATTTGTACAATGCATATGAATCAACCAAGCAGAAAAAATGTATGCTTTAATTTGTTTAGTCCGCATATGACTTGGGCATGCGAAATATTAGCCAATGTTATATTTTTTGAGAAATGCAGATGTCTGGAATGGGATGGAAAACATGAGGACTAGAACTACATGGGACAAAACATGACAACATCATTCTGAGTACTGCATACTTAACAAAATTGAAGGACTGCCATGATAGGAGTACAGAAGGTTAACAAATGTTAATGTTCTATCTAGATTCTAATCAAATAAGGGGCCTAATCAAATGTTAATGTTCTATCCAGATGCCAAAATTCCAAATGGATGGGCCTATAATCGTGTCGACATCCCCTAATCAAATGCCAGGACATCAAATATTGGTGCTCCATTAGCATTGATTTTCTACTACATGGTATTTCCAACATGCAGAAAATCCATAACCTGCTCACAATTCATCAAATCACACTAACTAGCCAATAAGTATACACTGAAACAACACGAATTCATTAGGTGAGTAAACAACATCTATTCATAGTAATGAGGACTGAGACCTAGAATGTTAGGATCCCCAGCCAACACAACAGCTCCAACTAGACGAACAAACCAAGCAATTGGACGTAGGCGCCGACGATTACGAACAACATGAGTTTACCTAGAGCTAGATCTGGAGTACCCCCAAGACCCAGTTGTCGAGATCCAACACAGAAGGAACACAAAACCTTTAGGAGAGGGAAGGGAACCTTCTGGAAGTCGTTGGGCGTGACACCGACGAGATCCAACACGGAAGGAACACAAAACCGCTGGCCCTGCAGTCGCGGCTCACCCCACGGCTGCCGAGCACCCGTCTTTGGCCCTAAGCCCACTGCTGGCCACATTTCACTACCAGAGAAACTAATCATGTATACTAACTTCACATTCATGTAGTTCTTTCAAACCAGCGTTTACTGCATTATCAGTGGACAATATTTATCTCATGTACTCCAATAGTATCCCCTTAAACTACTCCAGATGACTAAAATCGCAACGGTACCACATTGTAGGTTATCCAATCCCCAACTCGAAAATGTCCGAAAATTCCCCCGATATCACCTCCCATCACCGAACAGCACACGCAAATCTCCGTCCAATCAAACCATAAATAACACAAATAGGCGTACCACTACACCAAGCTAACCCTTTTCCATGACAAAAGGCATACCACTACAGAAAACTGACCCCCTTCTGTGACAAATTAAGGCACGAGCAACACTAGATTGCTGAAAAGAAGAAGGAGGTTAAGCCGAGCCAAACCGTACCAAACAATACCTTGCGGAGGGTGGTGGCGAGATCGCCGCGGGTGAAGTTGGCGGTGGCGGTGGTGGAGAGGGGCATGTTGTTCTTGAACTTGTACAGGTGAACGTTCTCCTGCATGAACTCCGTGAACTAGACGCTGCCAGCAACACCACCAGAAAAATACCCAGCACAAAACCAACCAGATCGGGTTAGATCGAGAGCCCAAAACACCCAGACTCGCGGTGGAGCCATCGGCGAAAAGGTCGATGGTTTCGACGATGGCTGGGGGCAGTCCTTACCGGTCGCCTAGCTCGCCAGAGGCGCCGAGGACCATGTGGGAGTTGAGCACCATGACCTTGCCCTCATCATTCTTGTGGACAAGGATGCTCTGCACGGGCGACGTGTACGCCGCCACCACCGTGAAGCCCCGCCCCACGATGCCGAAGACGCACTCCATCACCGTGGAGTGCTCGCCGCTCTCCCTGCGCCCACCAAGCGCCCGCCGCCTGTTGCCCGTCGCGGGCCGACGCTCTTCCGCCCTCAGTTTCTCCTCTCCCCCTGCCTCTCTCTCTCTCTCTCAGAAGTCAGAATGTGGATAGAGTTAGATGGGCGCAAGTACCGACAAAAATAATAAAAACTTAATACGGGCTAATGGAAGCGGATTGGGCTGGGAAACAAAACCCGAAACATCAAATCCCAGCCCAAAAAATGCACGAATCTTAGCACAAATCAGACGGCTAGAAAATCGCCTACGATTCAAGCAAAAAACCAGTCGCCTAGCAAAAGCGTTCAAATATACATGCAGTGTGTATAATATTACTCAACTTTGCTCATTCAACTGTTACTAACAAAAAGAGTGGCACGGAGCTGTTACGCAGATTTCAATGCATATCTAGGTGGAGAAGGGGCCATGTTGCCCTAGCTGGGTGGAAAATTACCGAAGCAATGGTTATGGAATTTTTAGTTTAGCCCTCAAGTTTACGTGGTTTTCTTAAACCCGTACCAAGCCGGACGAAATTATCCAACTATCGTTATTTCTATACACGTCAGTAAATTCGCTAGTCGTGAAGCCAAGCCGAAAGAATCGCAACGTTGTTCACACGAAAAGATGGAAATTTGAAGTCAGTCCACGGTGGCGACGGCGTTGAGATGACAAGGCGTATCACCGCGCCGCGCATCCTCCTGGGATCCCCAGCCCGAGCCAACACTCCTCCGCGTCTTTCTCCTCCTTCCCCTTCTTGGCTGCCGTCGCCAGTGACGACGGCCGGCCAGCGTAGGGCGCCCGCGCACCGAGCCTGTCCCGCCTCTTCTCCGTAAACCGCTGGAGCGACGCCTTCCTCGCCACGGGCAGGTCGGCGAGCCCACCGCACCCACCTTCTGCCACGTCCTGCCCGGCCGAGCCGGCGACACGCGCCAGCTCTGCCGCCCTGTCCGCCGGGAAGTCGTCGAACACCAGCACCCGCCCGCCGTATATGATCGTCAGCTGGGCCCCGCCCGCCGGCGTCGCCTCGGGCTCTTCTCTGACGTGGGGCACGACGTCTGCGCCCGGCATGAGAAGCATCGTGGATGCTGCCGTCACCGCCGCGGAATGACCTGCCGCCATCTTCCCGGCCGCCTCGGCCTTGACGCACCGGCTTAGCACGCCACACGCCACCGCGAACCGCCGCCGCCTGCCGCAATCGGCCGCTGCCATCTCGCTCCAACAAGCCACCAAATTTCTTGCGTTTTTTAGGCTCTATCTCTGTACGCACGTTGGTTTTTGTTGTCTGTGCCGCTCGATTCTCGTCGCGGATTGGCTTTATAGGATACTACGGGAGTACAAGCAAAGGCAAAGGCAAAGCAAGCGTCTGCGTCCCCTCGTGGGGCCAAAGGGCGGTTGGGGACCTTGGGGTTGGGCCCGTCGATCGGCACGAAGAAAACGTGGTATTTGGAATGCGCTCGTGAGGCGAAAGCGGTGGAGGTGGGGTAGAGCCGGCTGCACATTGGTTGGTTGGTTTGGTTGGACAGCGAGCGGCAGCGGAGGGTCACAGGCACACATGGCCGAGATGATTGATGCGCTGTTGTTGGCGTTGGGGCCGAGCGGACGTCGTGTCGCGCCGTGACTCGTTTCGCGCGCGCGCCAGCGGGGCCCCTTGAGCTGAGCGGTGGGCGACTGGGCGGTGGGGCGCGCGCGGTTCGTTGGCTCGGCGGAGAAAAAATGTGCGCGTTTTGGCCGTGCGCGAGGGCATTTCGGCTGAATTTGGTGGTCCGCTCGTGCGCTGCGCACGGCTATCCGTTTTCGGTCCGGCACGCTGGCACGGCACTTCTCAACTGGTGGGTGTTTGTCTATATATGTGTTGAGGAACTATCGTTGGTAAGTTCGGTCGAGCGATCGCTTATATGTAAATCGATTTATCTGAGCAATCTGATATGAATAGTAGATTGAACACAGAGATATCGGGGGACTTCTTTCTTCTCTTTATTTCTCTTCTCAAAAGCACGTATAATAATTGGAGATCCCCTCATATAGGCCTAGGTTTCTTAACACTCCCCCTTGGGCGGTCATTCAACATGTTCATGTCTCACCAAAACTCCATAAAAACCCAGTAGAAAAAATTTAGAGAAAGAGTAAATAATACACGTTCTGCTGCATTGTACGGATTGCCTCATTAAAAACTTTAGCTGAGAAACTTCAAGAAAACTCATTAAGGGAAAAATAGTACAATTCACCTAATTTCATTTCATCTCCAGGATTTATTCTTTGGGTACTCGATCTTCGTGATCAAGTTTCAATAATGAGTTCGTGAACATTCTCACCCTGAATTCTGCACTTCTCTAAGTCTCACCATTCCAATTCCACGTGTACACCTTTCAAAGCTAGATGCTGGAAGTGACTTAGTGAATAAATCTGCAAGATTTTCATATGACCTAGTATGCAGTACTTTAATTTCATCTATCTTTTGCAATTCATGAACATAGAAGAACTTAGGGTTGATATGCTTTGTGAGCTGACTCTTCACATAACCCAACTGTACTTATGCAACACAAGCTGCATTATCTTCATAGATAATAGTGAGGGTTTGCGCGGTATTCAATCCACACAACTGCTGGATGTGGTGAATCATCCGCTGAAACCAAGAACATTCTCGTGAGGCCTCATACAGTGCTATGATTTCCGAGTGGTTCGTCGAAGTTGATACAAGATTTTACTTAGACGATTTTCATGAAATTGCAGTTCCACCACATAGTAATACATAGCCTATTTGCGACTTGGCTGTATGCGGGTCCGACAGGTACCCAGTATCTGCATAGCCAGTTATAGTTAGGTTTTGGTTCTTTCTGTAGAACAGACCAAGGTCTTTGCTTCCTTGGAGGTATCAGAAAATATCATTTATTCCCTACCAATGTCTTTTGGTAGATTCCGCACTATACCTTACTAATAGATTTACGACAAATGCAATGTCCGATCTAGTACAGTTTGATAAATATATAAGTGCTCCTACTACACTTAAGTACGAAAATTCTGGCCTCAGGACTTCCTACCCCTCTTCTCTAGGTCTATACGGGTCCTTGTCTTGCTGCAAGGATCTTTTAACCATTGGCACTTTCGAAAAGTATGCCTTTGTTCAACACCTTTTGAGCGTAGGTTGACTGATACACTAATATTATTTCAGGAACATGCTTAAGCTGCAAGCCTATGCAATATTTGGTTTTACCCAAATCTTTCATTTCGAACTCCGACTCTAGGTAAGAGCCTACTTTCTTAATATCTTCTAAGGTTCCGATGATATTCAGATCATCTACGTACACTGAGATTATACAAAATTCATCCTAGGATCATCGTATAAATACACAAGGACAATCCTCATTGTTCGTGTAGACTTTCTTGTATAGAAAGTCGCTCAAGCGATTATACCACATCCTACCTGATTGCTTAAGTCCGTACAGTGACTTTCTGAGTTGCACATTATACAGATTTTTATTTCATCTGTCTTGGTTCGAGACAAGGATACCTTCTCGTACCTTCATATAAATGTTTGAATCCAAGTTTTCATAAAGGTATGCAGTTACCACATCCATCAATTTCATTTCTAAATTCAAGTTTACTGTCATTGAGATTAATTATCTAAAGGTAGTTCCATCCATGACCGGGAAATAGGGTTCTTTATAATCAACTCCTAGACGTTGAGTGGAATCTTGTGCAACGAGCCTTGCTTTATACCTTACAACTTCCTTATTTTTATTTCTCTTTCGAACAAATACCCACTTATGCCCTACGAGGTGCACATGGGGAGGCATGCGACTTATAGGCCCAAACACATCTCTTTTATTCAGAGATAATAATTTAGTTGCTATTGCCTTCTTCTAATCTTCCCAATCTAATCTTTTCTTACATTCAGTGAGCGATGCAGGCTCTGGATCAAGATTGATGATTGTGGTAATTTTCTTTGTAAAATAAATATCGACATTGACTGTTGTCCTATTCATAGATTCTCCTGTGGTCGCATAGTTTATAGCTATTTCTTCATGAGGCGATTCTTCTAATGCTTCTACTTGCTCATTGTTGCTTCCAATTACGAGGGCAAGTCCCTTTAGTTTTTCAGCTCCCATGTGTGCACACACATCCATGCTGATATCTCCTTCCGTGGGAATGTTCAAATCCGGTACGCCTCTTCCTGAAGGTTCCATAGTGATGCCAGGTCTCAACTAGCTCCCCTTCTGATTCTAGGGAACTTCAGTGATCGGTTATGTCAAGTCATTCTTATCTTTTTTCACCAGGCGTCTCTGGTTACTTGGGATTCGAGGGGCCGGAGTTCTCGTCCTTTTATTCTGAGGCCTCTGGACCGGATTAGAGGTACCTTCAATTTTCTTTGGTATTTCAACCCTCTCCGGTGCATTGCGTTCAAGCACATGTGACTTGGTCACGCTCTTCAAATCACAAAAGTGGTCAAACAGTTGATTCGCTAATGCTTGCAAATCAATTATCTTCTGGACTTCTCTATTTGCTTCACTAGTGCATGGGTCATATGCAAGGATTCCCGTGGCTTGCCACGTTATTTTTTGACATTTTTTATCAAGGGCTTGATTTCCCCCCTAATGATGGGAAACTATCCTCATCAAATATGCTATCAGCGAAGCAGGCTGTATGCAAATCTCCAGTCATTGGATCCAAATACCTGATCATGGATGTTGTATCATAACCAACGTATATCTCATGCTTTCAGAGAGGGTCCATTGCAGTTCGCTGTGGCGGTGGTATAGGTACATAAACCTTACAACCAAATCTGCAAAGATGAGAAATTTTCGGTGCTGACCCTTACGCTAGTTGCATAGGTGAGTGGATGTTATATGCCGATGGTATAAAGTTGATGAGAGTTGCTGCATGCAGGACTGCGTGTCCCTAACATGTAGTTGATAAATTACAATTCTGTAAAAGCGGTAGGGCAATAAATTTAATCCTTTTAATTAATGCCTCTGCTAGTCCATCCCAAGTGTGGACATGTGGTACAAAATGCTCAATGTTAATTCCCATTGCCATGCAATAATCATCAAATGTCTTGGAAGTAAATTCTCCAGCGTTGTTCATTCTAATGGACTTTACATGATGATTAGGAAAATTATTTTTAATGTTAATTATCTGCGAGATTAGCTTTGCAAAAGCGTGATTTCTCATAGACAATAAACATACGTGCGACCATTTCGAGGAAGCATCGATGAGCACTATAAAATATCTAAATGGCCCTGACAGAGGTTGTATAGAACCACAATTGTCTCCCTGGATACGATCCAGGAATGCAGAGATTTCATCTTTCACTTTCAGAGCAGAAGGTCTAGTAATTAATTTTCCAATGGCACAAGTGGAGCACACAAAATCTTCCTAATTCGGGAACTTCTTTACATTGATATTATGTCCCTGTCAATTGTTAATTATATTTCTCATCATCCTAAGACCCGGGTGGCCTAATCTTTCATGCGAGAGATGGAAAAGTTCAGAGTTTCTAAATATGGTTTTTAGGACAGTATAGGCTGTGGGTGCCTTAATATTAGTGTAGTATAGCCCAGTTTCATATGAAGGAAGTCGTTCTAACACCCTTTTTTCTATTTTCTTCACGCTTTGTAATGAGCAGTTATTCCTTACCATACTCTTCTTTAGTCTCTACGTGGAAACCGTTAGCGTGAATATCCTTAAAACTTAGGAGAGTTCTAGTCGATTCTGGATACAACAAGGCTTCTTCAATGACCAAATTTGTACCCATTGGGAGTATAATTGTGGCCCTTTCTTGAGCCTATTATACAAGTATCATTGCTCGCGATTGTCGTAAGACTACCAGTATTCTTGTTGATCGACTAACAAAATTTCGTCTATCTTAAAATGGTATTCATTGTGCCGCTGTCCGCTAAGCACACTTCCTCCATAGGGCGCCACACGCATTCTGATATAAAGTATTTATTAATATGAGGTAGGAAGCAATCCACACATAAAAATACTTCAAAACAGAACATAACTTGCTATTATAAATATGAGAAAAGACGCCTTGCAGGACTTATCATAAGAATTTAATGTTGTGCTCTCCTAGAGCTTACAACCATTATTAAAATATTCAATGTTCTATCGCAATCACAAACTACAAGTGACTATAAAAAAATCTAAGTGCAATGTGTGACTAGATCGAATCAGCGAAGTATGAAAAAAAACTTCTGTTTGAATCTGCTCTATGGAGATCTTCTCCTCTTGGGCAACTACGGCTGCGGCTGCTGCGATGTCCAAAGGATGGGTGATGGGGGCTGCTACTCGGCTATCCACATCCATGAGTACAACTAATGGATGTGGATCCTCCGTGCCTGCAATGGTGAGGTGTGCCTCATGTTGTCCTTTGCCCTTCTTCTTAGACTGAAAAGCATCAATAACGTGTTGTGGCTTATGACAAACCCGTGACCAATGCCTCCATATGCCACATTTATAGTATCCTTGGTCCTGCTGGCCATGGGCTTGTCATCGTGTTTCCTTTGTTCGCCCTTCTTGGCTTGAGCATTTGGCTTGGCCTTGTGACCCACGACTTTACCTTTCTTGTCCATTTCCTTTAAGTGAGGCTTCCTCACCTTGTAGCTGCTAGCATTGGCTTCATGGCCAATATTGCTACTAGGCGGCTTTGAGATGTAGTTCTTTCTTAGAACATCATCTTGAGCTTCCGTAACTTGCATGATGTTAATCAATTCGGCATACTCCTTGTAGCTGTCTTGACGATAGTTGTGTGCGGATTGCACCGCATTTGGATGAAAGGTAGAGAGAGTCTTCTCGATCTTCTGCTCATCCGTGATTACCTTATCACAGAGTTGAAGACTGGTACAAATTCTATGCAAGGCATAATTGTATTCCCACAGTCATGAAGTCAGTAAAACAAAGTCGTGTCCATTCCTGCTCTACCTGAGGAAGAATGATGTACTTCAGCTTCTCGAACTACTTCTTCAGTGAGGTCCACAAAGTTAGTGTGTTCTTCTTCGTCATATACTCATTCTTGAGTGTTAGGCAGAGATGGTGTCTGAGGAAATGAAGTAGCTGATCATTTTCCTTAGCAGTGGGATTGGCATCCTTTGACATGCCAAATCCAATAACAGCACGGAGCTTCTTGGCCCCAAGTACGATCTCGACGTCGGAGGCCCAAGTCAAGTAATTCTGGCCATACTGGGCTAGCTCTTCGAACTCCTAGTTTGTGATGCCAGTCATCTACATATTCATGCAAAGAGTTCATAAGATTACTGCTGGTAATTTACATAGAATGGTTGCAAATAATGGTACAAAAATTCTCATAATGTTTCTATATTTTTATATGCATTTTTCATGATTTACTATATTTTCAGTTATTAAAAGTAATATAAACAATCACAGATAATCAAAACAGTAAATACAATATATAAATTGCATAGAAATAATAATAACAAAGTTAAACATGCTTCAAATGCTCAAAACAATTCAAAATTTGAATTCCTGAGGCCCTTTTCTGCTGGAATATGAATTTTTGGTGAATTATGTAATTTTCACGGGCTAAACCACTAAATTTCAAAAAAAAAAAACCGATGACCTTTTTGCAAAATTTCAAGATTTTTTTCTCCCCCTTTTTTCTTTTTCCCAGAATTCTTTGGGTCAGGCCCATCTTTCCTTTCGGCTCGTTACGGCACAACCGGGGCCTTCATTACAGGTGCTAGGTTTTCCCTAGCACCCATGTGGGTGGCGGCAGCAGTCCGCTTCCAACACGGGAGCTGGGAGTGGCGCGTGGTGAGCGCGAGGTAGTCGATGGCTGCCGTAGGGCGGCGGGCAGCCGGGCGTGGCATGCGTTGGGCGACGCGGGAGCCGACGGATGCAGGCCGACAGGCTGTGCATGGTAGGGCGGCGCCGACTTTGGACCAGGCATGATCTGCGGGAAGACACGCGAAAGCAAGCGACCAGGCAGAAACTGTGGCCTGGCCGCTGCCAGGTGTGTGGACGAAGGCCATGCAGGGCGGCAAAAGGTGCAGACGGCCGCGGCGGCGTGGCGATTTTTTTTTTCTTTGTGCATCAATGAATAGTGCAATCAACAGTCCCTCTTTTCAACCAATCATCCAATCAGCATAGTACTGGTGACTACAAGTCGGCTCGCAGAGATTAGAGAAAATTTGCAATCTACAATTCACAGTGCAATCGACATCTACTCCTCCATGCAATCTACCGATCGACATTGTGCCGGCGACTTCAAATCGGCTCGCGGTAGATTTGAGCGGATTTGCACCGTAGGAAGTAATCTAGAAAGCTAAATTTACATAATTGAAAGTGATCTAGAAAATACGATTCGATCTACGAGCGTCGTGCTACGACGGTTACCTTTCAATCCGAGTGGAGTAGGCCTAAAGGTAGGCCGGAGTCGATCGTGCTGATAACGTGTTGAGGAACCGTCGCTGACGAGTCCAGTCTGAGCGATCACCTCGTAGACGGAAGTCAATTCACACAGAACAATACAAGAACAAATAGTAGATTGAACACAGAGATATAGAGGGACTTCTTTCTTCTCTTTATTTCTCTTCTCAAAAGCACGTACAATGGTTGAGGGTCCCCTCCTATATATAGTCTAGAGATGAATAAGCAGTCTATCATGAGCTAGACCTTGCAGGTCTAGCGAGATTTTATGCCAGCCTCACCCATAAAACACATGTTAAGAATGGGGAAGTGGTGGATTTGTTGAATCGTACAAACTGCGGAATGACTTTTTTTAGACTAGCCACTTTATTTTGATTCAAGTATTTCGATAAACCGGTTAATCAGTTTTACATCCACGTATATAGAGATCTATCGTCAGTCAGATCAAAACATCACTTGACTGTTAATCAAACAGAAAAATACTATAACACCCCTTTTATTTAACAAAAATACTATATCACCCTTCAGTGCTACAAAAGGCGGTGACCATAGTTACTATATCTCAAGATGTGGGCATATTATGTATGTATGTATATTTATTTCATTTTTAGTTTTTAAATTTTTTTTAGCGATTGATGTCTTGAACCGTAACTAAATGACGCCTAATGCAAATAAATAAAAACAAAATGATGCTGAACGCAACATGGGCCTTGGCCCTTGCATAACTACACAGGCCGCCGCGTCCATTGGTATCGTTTCCTTTCTAGCTAGCGTACACCACTTGGGCCCGTCATAGGCCTATTACTCTTTGTTTTTATTACTTTTTTATCCAATGAATATCAAAAGATTTTTTAAAAAAACAATTGTGCCACCAAAAAGGTCCCATTCTTTATTGGGACTATCTAAACGTCAATTGATCGATTTCTAAAAACAAAAGCAATCACTTTTTCTAGCCCATGGATCTACATCCAACCACTCTCATCTCCCGCTCCATATCCAATATGAACCCGACACCCAAACCTTAATACCCCCTCTTCCCTCCAGCCGTTGCTCCCAACCCTCTCCATACGCACCTCCCAACGCCTCGCTGGCGCCGACACCAGCGTCGATGAGCCCTTTCCCCGCCGCATCCACCTCCAGTTGTGGTCGTCGACACCTCCACCTCCCACTATGTGGGGACACCTGGATTTAAGGAGGTATCTCGTATTCCTACGATTGTCCAGTATTTTAGTTGCACGCAGATTGATAAACAATTCATGCTTACGATTACTATATCATAACGAAGTTCTTCCATAAAGTACAACATTGTAGTCGGAAACAAAGTTTTACGGGCCTCCAAACTTACTTATATTACAAATAATAGACAACATAAGACGACAACTCCACAGGCAACACTTGAGTGTAGGCTCAACCTAGAATGTGTGATCTTCACCGTCATAGTACTCATCTCCTTCAGGTGTATCCTCTTCATAGTACTCATCATCTGAACCAAGACATGAAAGAATGAGTATATTTGTACTCAACCAGCCACAATGGTAAACATTTATACATGCAAGGGATTTCAATGGGTGTCTATCAAGGATGGTTCATATGGGCTCATCACCACTAGTATCCCAATAGCTTTATTTGACAAGCATTTGATTTAAAGCAAAAAAGAGTTAATAAACAAGTCTTCAAAAAGTGTAAGTAATGATTCATCATCATCACCAAGTACCACATTTTAATCATAAAAAACTACATATGCCTTGAGTTTTGAAATCACCCCATAATATAGTTCCATTAGCTAGAAACACGACGCATTTGAATGATTCGGGTTTATCTCTGCAGAGAGCACACAACTTTACCCACAGGATGTCCACAACTTGCAATCATTGAGAAACAACATAATCGTTCTAGAGTTCTACACCATTAGTTTCTACACTAGTGAACTATGCGTCCACCCTAACAGTCGAGAAAATATCGAGCCAAGGCAACACTACATGTCGACTGCTTACATGGATTCCACCATTGTGTAAAAGCGGCTAGTGACACCTGAAGTTTCACTCTTGATTCAACCCATTATATGCTGACATAGAGCCTTCTCCCACAAACTTCATGAAGTGGAGGAATGTACTAGGCTAAGTCCGATTTCTTGGTCCTATGGATGGGCGACACTTATGTCAATTTCATGGTACAAGGTCCTTTTCCTTAGATGCGTCCGACAAGGCATCCAACAATCCAACATGCATAGCGTGTAACCAACCACACAACCAGTCCTCGCCCTCGGTCAATATTTCAAAGCCATCACTCTCGGCGAGTCATATACCATTGCGAGCATAGGATCCGACGTGTCAACTTGTGATGATGGACGACAATGTGGCAAGTGTTTTATTGTTCCACTACCATGTTAATCTAAAGTATGATACACTAGCTCTAGGTTTATCAAGGAAAAGTAGATTAGATTATTACCAAGGATGGCATGTAAGCAATGTAATTAAAGGCATTAGCTACTTAAGAATGATTATTTGGAAGTAACTGATAACAATTAGCATTGACAATTAAATAATGCAAAAATGAACCCATATATATTATACCCAACTAATAGGAATTCAATATGATCAAGGATTGTGACTTGCTTTGCGGCTCGTGATCGGCACTCACTCCTTCATACGTTTCAGGATCGTCACCTCCTACTCCAATCATGTCACAACCTCATTTTATATAAATGGTAATTATATTCATTTCATGAGCATACATGCCATTTTTGGAGCATGAGCACAAATGGTTGCGTTTGAAAATTTCAAATTCAAGTCAAATTTATAACTTAAAGTGAAACTCCAAAAGAAAATTTAAGTTAATGCTTGTAAAGACCTCTAGAAATTAATTTATTCAAATACTAGATTAATTATCATGAATTAATATTATTTTTATCAAATTTGTAGGGATCAACTTGACATGAATAAAAACCTGGGTTCAAATCATAAACATCATTTGTAAAGTATTTTAATATCAGTAAGTAAACCTTGAACAGTACTATTAGAAAATTTATATGGATTCTTTATTATCCCAGTAGTCTCCCTGAAAAATTTCAGAATTTTATAAATTTAATTGCTAATTTTAACCTCTCGTCAAAGTAGAGAGGTTTAGTTTTAAAACCAGTCAATGTTCAAGCCTAACCCAACCCGTTGCACTGTTGTGACTCGAGCCACCTGACTTGGTCCAACCCAACCCCATCACACGCACCTGAGTCTGACCACGCTACTTCGTCACGCCACTGATGAGCCAGGCCCGCTTGTCGGTGCCTTTCTTCTCCACCGCTTCGTCATGCCATGCAGCATCGAGCGCCAAAGTGAGGTCGCACTACATCCAAGCATCACCATCCATGCATTGCGACGTCGTTTGGCCACCGCCATCGGCATCCATTTAGGAGCACCACGAGTGACGTTATCACTTTCTTTGGCAAGAAATGCCATCAAAACCGAGTCACTTTCCTCTCGGCCGCTCAGACAAGCCGTGCGAATTCCCTTTCCTCACTAGGGTACAATCTCTCGTTCTTGTGCCATTGTTCTTTGAGTTACGTGCCATTCTCATTTCTCTAAGCTGAAGCCTTGCCTTGTAGTGAATCCTTGGCAGCTTAGGCTCGTCTTTCGGCGTGTCCAGAGCACGCCCTGGGCATTGCCACTGTGTCTTTTCTATTTTGGTGAGTACATTCCTTTTCTATGTGCGTCATTTTATGTCCCGTGGTATAAGGAGTATTTCCACTCAATCTATTTTGTAAATGGTCCACAGGAGCATCGGGAATTTGGTTTTTCTCAAACTTCGGCCAAAAGCATCACCTTCTTCCCTATCTCCGATGTGGTGAGTCTCTTTGCGATTCTTTTTTGTGACACCATCCTTGGGGTACACTTAAGCTACTCCGATCATTCTCCTTCTTTGTTTTTCACCAGGTCATCCTATCCATGTTAACCTCACAACGCCGCTGTTCGGTCTTCATCGCTGGCGAACCTCTCTCCGACCATTTCCTTGGCTTTAGTAAGTCCACTACACCTTGTATGAGCTTAAGCATGCTTTGTTTTTCTTGAAGCGTCGTCGAATAGCCCTAGCCGCTTGTGTTGTAGGGTTGTCGTCGCAACTCACCATTGCGCCGTCACTAGAGTTCGCCACCGGCCATGATCTGGCCACCTTTAGGTCCAGCAAACTATTAGGAACCCATTTTTGCCTCTAGTTCGTGTGGCCATGGGCCACAACGCCGGGGAGACGCTGGGCAAAATCGAGCCGAGGAGCTCCTTTGTTGTCCAAACGTGGGCAAACACTGTAGCCCATCATTAACTCAAATCTCTGTCGGATTGACCTAAGCAATGATTAGTTCTGACTTTAATTGACTGATAAGTGGGACCTAGAACAGAAATTGAGGTGTAATAATGAAACCGGTTTAGATAGAGACGCTGACGTGTGGACCCGGTGTTTTAAGTGCACAGTACTGGGTGCCACCTGTAATCAATTATGGCTAGGTTAACCCTAAGATGGCATTGGGTTTCCCACAAATCGTACACGTTGCAGTGATGAACTTGGTCCATGATATGAACCAATCTTGCTAATTGGCGTACTTGCGGGTCCTCTCTATACTGGATCTCATCAAAAGTGTTCACCTCCACGCCAGGACCTCGTTTCAGGAAATGGTCGTAGGGTGGCTGAGAGAACTCCGTCAGATCATGACGAAGATGGCTCATAGCCCCACCAGCCACTTCCTGAATGACCATGGCTTCGAAGGTGCCATGCACTTGGATACAATATGAATACTTCCTGCCACCTGTCTTGTGAGGATGTTGATTACGGCTCGATACTCCTCCATTCTGGGTCCTCGATCTTACCAGTAGATGGCATACTCCGGGTGATAAGTTTAGTTGGCTCTCCGCATCATATCCCGTAGCAACGCTGGGTATCTGTCCACGTCCTCGGCATGGGTCTCCTTAATAAAAAAACCAGTTGCTCATCTAAACACAAGAAGACATGGTAAGTGAGCAAATTAGTTTGCAAATCCAACTGAAAGTTGGGGTAAGAAATGATACTAAAATGGATGAGAAAGAAAAGACTTTCATAACTTAAAGTTTCTGAAATTATTTTGCTAATTTGAAAATAATTTCACTGAAGACTCACTAGTGCTAACGACCATGCTATTCTAACCTACAGTCAGTATGGCTCTGATACCAACGCTATGAGACCCCAAAATCGAATCTGTTTCAAGTTAAGAGATTATACCAGGGGTATAACTCTTAACAAGAAATGAGCCCGATTTCAAGTTCCCAGATATGTGCCTCGTATTAGCTCCTAAGATCAATGGCTAACACGCACATATCCTGAACAACATTGTACACAGTCATACACAATTCATACATTATTAAAAAGGTAATTTACAAGACTAGGACTTAGGTCCATAAGTTACACAAGTGATCGAATGGTCTACTAAACATTAACAAAAGTATACAGCAGAAAACATCTATAATACACCAAAAGGTCCATCCAAGTGTGCCCAGCTCCCAGAGGCAACTGAGTGGAGGTAGAAATAACATTATTCGTTAGTGTCGCCATATTCGGCGCTAATGGATTGATCGTAAGAGTGTTCTTCCTCACCTGAAACAAGTGGTCAATCTGATTGAGTACAAAAGGTACTTGCAAGTCTTACACAAACTAATAAAAGAAAGTGTATGATAGAGCCTATCCAAAGGATACGAGAATATACATGTTAGTGGTTGTCCAAAGAAAGGTTGTATTGGCATAAGTTTTGCATAAAAGTGACAAGTTTTATTCCTACATGTTCTAATTTGCAAAGGCCATTTAGTAACCAAAATTTGGACAAAAGACGACAAGTAATTTTGATATAATCATAGATCAAAAATAATAAAGTGGCTGTCCACTTTGATAAACTAACACATATGAACAACCATTCATGTCGATACCAAGTTGTAACCAAGTCAATTTTAGTTTGGAAATCTAAGAAATGATGTCTCAACCCAAGTGATTGTCCATAACCATGGACACAACTATTCGAATAGTTTTATCCCTACAAGGTTGTACATCTTTATCCACATGACTTGATTAGCTCGTAAGCCTCCGGATAATGACACACTTCCTTAGGTATGCCGGCCGGGGAAGTCAAAACTCGGTATCTTCAGTAAGACAATCTTATTGAGTTGAATCACCCTTGCGAGATGAGATCCCGCTTACTACAAGTTACTGATAGAACCTGCTAAGCGGGGCACACAAGTTGTGTTGGGAATGCCGACCCAAGGAATAGATATTTAAAGCTGTGCTCCCTTGCACATATTAAATTACAATCGGATCCCTATGAACATATTGTCAAACACATATGACCTCACACCACCTATTTTCCAACTCAATAAAACCTTTCCCTTACTTAACCAAGTAGCTTCCACCCCGCGTGTGGAAGTACGAGTGTTACTTGGATTAACGAAGGCACAAAGTTCGGTCTTTGGTGATCCAGACAAGACTACCACAATACCTAATTCTCGTGCACGAAGGCACCCTCACTATCAATTACTTGTCTAGATCTAAATCATGTTTAAATAGACAAATTTTTGACTCAAACCTCAGATTCGAAGATCTGAATAAAGATATAAAATTAAGACTGGTTCAATGTCTCCTACAGTTAACGAGATAACCTTGTCAACAAAACTACCGAACTTCTGACTTGCACGGCTAAGCATTCACATAAAGAATATATATATATACCATCACATGATATCTAAATTAAGCATAACTGTATGGAATGATTAAGGATAAACCACAATGATTAGGACATAGTTAACTAGACTCACAAATTATTGATACACAAAAATAGCATGCACACAATTATCATTGCATTTCAAAATACTAAATTAACCAAAACAGGGATCAAAATGATGCAATAGGATGCTTGCCTTATTGATATTCCACTTGTTCCACCACATAATTCTTAGGTATATAATCACTTGCGTCAGGCAATTCAGAATCTACAAATAGCGATAACAAATAAACACTGAGAAAATCTCAAAATGCTAAAATGCTGATAAATTCATGAGAATTTTACAGTAGTGAGGTTCTGATTTTAAGTGAATTTAGGTGAAAATTTTAGTTCATTTGGAGTTCATTTGAATTTTCTAGGAGTTTGTCAAGGTAAAGTCCTTAATGTTCAATTAATTTAATTATCAAATTTTTTCTGTAATAGAGACTTGTTTCAAAGTTATCCCAAATTAAAGTACATGAAAATTTAAAATTAACAAAATTGATTTCACTTCATTTGGAATTAATATGAATTACTTATGAATTTTTGAAGTTTAAACCATTTTTTAGTGTAAAAGTAATCCATTTCAGAACTTCTAAACGGTATCAATACTTTTTATACACGGGTTAACCTAGCCATAATCGCTTACAGGTCAGACCCTGTACACAGCACTAGTCCAATTCCACACGTACTGTGCACTTAAAACGCCGGGCCCACACGTTAGCATCTCTATCTAAACCGGTTTCATTATTACACCCCAATTTCTGTTCTAGGTCCCACTTGTCAGTGAAACGAGATACCAATTAAAGTCAGAACTAATCATTACTTAGGTTAATCCGACAGAGATTTGAGTTAATGGGCTACAGTGTTTGCCCGCGTTCAGACAACAGAGGATCTCCTCAGCTCGATTTTGCCTGACGTCTCGCCAGCGTTATGGCCCATGGCCACGCAAACTAGAGGCAAAATGGGTTCCTAATAGCTTACTGGACCTAGAGTTGGCCGGATCATGGCCGGTAGCGAACTCTAGCGACGTTGCGATGGCAAGTTGCGGCAGCAACCCTATGGCACAAGTGGCTAGGGCGATTTGACGACGCTTCAAGAGAAACAAAGCATGCTTAAGCTCATACAAGGTGTAGTGGACTTACTAAAGCCAAGGAAATGGTCGAAGATAGGTTCGCCAGTGACAAAGACCGAATAGCGGTGTTGTGAGGTTAACGTGGACAGGATGACCTGGTAAAAAAGAAAGAAGGAGAATGATCGGAGTAGCTTAAGTGTACCCCAAGGATTGTGTCACTTAAAAGAATCGCAAAGAAACTCACCACACCAGAGATGAGGAAGATGGTGATGCTTTCGGCCGAAGTTTGAGAAAAACCAAATTCCCAATGCTCCTGTGGACCATTTACAAAATAGATTGAGGGGAAATACTCCTTATACCTTGGGACATAAGATGACGTGTGTAGAAAAGGAATGAACTCACCGAAATAGAAAAGACACGGTGGTGATGCCCAGGGCGCGCTTTAGACATGCCGAAAGACGAGCCTAAGCTCCCAAGGATTCACTACAAGGCAAGGTTTCAGCTTAGAGAAATGAGAACAACACGTAAATAGAAGAACAATGGCACAAGAACGAGAGATCGTACCCTAGTGTGGAAAGGGAATTCGCACGACTTGTTTGAGCGGCCGAGAGGAAAGTGACTCAGTTTTGATGGCATTTCTTATCGAAGAAAGTGACTACGTCACTTATGGTGCCTCCTAAATGGATGCCGACGGCTGTGGCCAAACGACGTCGCATTGCATGGACGATGATGCCCGGACACTGTGCCACCTCGCTTTGGTGCTCGGTGTTGTGTGGCACAGTGAAGCGGTGCAGAAGAAAGGCACTGACGAGTGGGCCCGGCTCGTCAATGGTGTGGCGAAGCGGCGTGGTCGGACTTAGGTGCGTGCGATGGGGTTGGGTTGGACCAGGTCAGGTGCTCAAGTTGCAATAGTGCAACGGGTTGGGTTAGGTTTGAACGTTGACTGATTTTAAAATTAAACCTCTCTACTTTGACCAGAGGTTAAAATTAGCAATTAAATTTATAAAATTCTGAAATTTTTCAGGGAACCTACTAGGATGATAAAAAAATCCATATAAATTTTCTAATAGTATTGTTCAAGGTTTACTTACTGATTTTAAAATACTTTACAGATGATGTTTATGATTTGAACCTAGGTTTTTATTCATGTCAAATTGATCCCTAAAAATTTGATAAAATAATATTAATTCATGATAATTAATCTAGTATTTGAATAAATTAATTTCTAGAGGTCTCTACAAGCATTAACTTAAAATTTCTTTTGGAGTTTCACTTCAAGTTATAAATTTGGCTTGAATTTGAAATTTTCAAACGCAACCATTTGTGCACATGCTCCAAAAATAGCATGTATGCTCATAAAATGCACATAATTACCATTTATATTAAATGAGGCTGTGACAAATCGCTCCTGCGGCCCCTTTGTCATAATGTAGTGTACACACATGAGAGTAACACCAAATAAGCCTACTGGCAAAGCTACAACAGTTGCAAATAAAACACTACAAAATGAAAGGGAGAAAATGGAGCCGGGACACTCTCGGGAGGGAAAACCAATGATCAAACGGCTTTAGAAATCTTGGATTTGGAGATAGATGGTGAACGGTGGCATTTGATGGATGTACAATAATCTCGGGTAAATCTACTGTAGAGAACCGGTGCTACAACTCTAAGAACCGGTTTGGAATCTAGTGAACTGGGGATAAAATCTTCTAAAGCAGCATTAAATGGGCTAAAAACCGGATTGGCTCGGTCGGTTGGTTCGGACTCAAGACGGTTCGGGTTAGGCTTCGGTGACGTGGTTTGGCTCAACCAACTCATAGGCAGCTGAGTCGGACTTGGTCAATGCGGTCTAGCTCGACCACGAGCGCACAATACGGCTCGGTGCTGTGCTCCTTCTCCAAGCGAACAGAGCGAGAGAAAGAGAAAGAAACAGAGGTAGAGGGACAACGGCGAGCCTCGGAGGCCGGGCGACGGCAACGGAGCACACGCGGTGTTCTAGAATGCGAACAACCCATTTTTGAAGACACGCTGTGACGGGGGCGGCTACGGATGTCGGAATGGGGCGAGATAGGGCGGCGGCCGCGGAGAGAGAGGTCTTGCCGGCGGCAAGACCCGGTGGGATTTCGACCGGCTAAGGGGATCACGATCACAGCGCGGGCACAGGGAAGCTCTATGCGGTGTCGGTTTCACACGGAGCATTGCGAGCAGGGCTGGCAGCGGTGAGGAGGATGATGGTGGCGGTGCTACACAGTGAAGGGGACGGAAAGCGGAGGTGGGGAATAGCTTCAGCTCAACGACGCGCACCTCGGGACCCAGTCGGCGTTGCAAGTAGATGACGGAGGGGACAGATCGTCGGAGACGGAGACGAGGGCGGCGGTGCGACTGACGGGAACGAGGACTCCGACGACGATGTAGCTGCATAGAGGAACATATGCGATCGCAATGAGATGGAGGTGAAGAGGGAAGGATAAATTTTGAAGGAAACGCCGATATGAGGATGAATTTAGATGGATTACCAAAGCGGTTGCGGACGGTGGCGTCGGTTCGTCGGTCTCGGAGGCGACGCCGATGCTGGCAACTGCGGTGACGTGTCTTGGGAGGTTGGGGAAGGAAGGAAAGAAGCTAGCTGTTACTGCCGCTGTTGGTTTTGAGGGGGAGGGCACTGACGCAGAGCAAGACGACGCCGAGGCAACTTCAGCTCGGGCTCCTTTCCGCTTGACACGCATAGGCACAACGTGGCAAGGTCAACACGATTCGTGCTATGCGGAGTGCACGTAAGATGCCAACGAGCTCTGGATGCGTGAGGCGGCGGCACATGGCTCGGTGGAGGCAGTGAGGCGAGGCTAGAGCGGGCGACAATGGGGATGGATCGGCATGAGGACGCGTCTAGGCCGGCGCAGCGACCCAAGGTAGAAGAGAGGGGGGAAAGCGGCCGAGTTGGCAGGCCGACTTGGCCGAACGAAAGGGAGAGATGGGGCGGCCTGGGAAGGGAAAAGGAGAGGGAGAAAAGAAGAAAATGGGCTGGAATTGGACCAAGAAAATTTGAGGGTTTTTAGAATTTCTAGGATTTTTGGAAAGGAGAGGGAAGCTTCCGGCAATAGAAGAATGTGAACCAAAACAAAGAAAACTCCCGGGAAATTGAAATAAAAGAAACAAAGAACTCAAGAATGAAGTTAAAAGTTTTGTGAAAAATTTTCTTGCAAATTTGGAAACCTTTTAGGACACCACACATCGTCACCGTCATTCTTCCTCACCTTCGGTGGCAGCGCTACTGAATCCACCATGACATCCTCTTTTTGTGCTCCCCCGCACCGCTTCTCGTCCTCCCACACGACTTCTTCTTTATCTCCGGCATCCTCCCCACGCCTCCTCTTCTTCCCTATCTTCGGTGTTCCTTGCTGTTGCCTTCGGTGATAGGTGGCAGCACCTCCGGCGCATTTCCTTAATACAAGAAAAAGAAGAAGGTGGCATTCGGCGGAAGTGGTGGTGAGGTAGCTTCGCTGGTGGCGGCACTCACGCACGGCTCTCGCCGAGGGCGAAGAAGACACCGACCTGAAGAACGAATCTTGAAGTGGATCTTTTGGTCAAAAATTTGACTGATTTCCTCAAAAAAAATTTAGTCGACTGTTTGTTTAGCAAATACCTTCTTTATTTTGCCATCAAAATTTCACAGTTCTCTTTTTTCCATCATTTTATCTAGGCTCTGTTTGTTTTTACCATTGTCATCTGGTCGATCATCGCTGACTACCGTTAAGGACATGAAAAGTCCATTCTGCCTTTCTTCCATAACTCATGTCTTCTTCACCATCCGCCCTCTCCTCCCGAAGAAGAACACAATGACCGAGCCATTGGCTTCGAGGCCTTCACTGCTACCGCCTACCTGAATCTAGAGAAGTGGTCCACCCACTTCATCCACCACACCCGAATCTGGAAAGGAAAAATATTTATTTTCCAATCTAGTGTAATAAAACGACGCTATAGAGTACTATAATAATACTCCCTCCGTTTTTTTTTATTTAACGTTTCCTTAGCTTGTAACTCTAGGCAGGACGTCATCTATTCTAGCACAGAGGGAGTACTTCATAATAGTAAAGATACGAACCCATGCTTCATAGGTATTCGGGCCTAGCACAAAAATCTTCAAAATTTGGACAGCTGGAGTAGTAGTAATACCTTACTTCGCCAGAAGCAATTAGGTTCTCGGTGATCAAAATAGCAGGAAAAAAAAGGCATGGATGTTTTCCTCATTCTGTTTTATACTCTCTCTGTTCAACTATAATTGTCTATAGCACCAGGAGTTAGGTCTGGTAATGGTTCATAAACCAACCTATTTTTAATCCAACTCATAAAAACAAACTCCATTTTCTTAAATCAAAGCAGCCCACTTTACATTTCATAAGATCCAACCCAAATCAATTCATATGATATTTCAACCTAAACCAAGCCAACTCATTTCTCTAATATGGTTTCAATCCGTTTCCTCAAACCATTTCAACTCAAACCACATAGCAAAGAGACGGTGGAAAAACCGTTTTAACCCAAACCACACAGCGAAGAGACGGTGGAAGATACAGCTCGACGCTGTCTACGCCAGGCAGGCCGCCAAGTCGGCCAGGCGGATGGAGCAGCAGTACTCTTCGAGAACGGAGTCGCGGCGTGGGCACTAGGAGTTCAGGAAGGTCTCCGTGGCGAGCTGACCGGCCAGAGTTCGAAGCTGCGTGGCTGAGGAGTTTGAATCAACAAGATCTGAAGATATGAGGAGACGAAGGAGTTTGATTTCTCCAGCACTCTTGCCTGAGCAGATCGCTGATACCTGTCTGCGACGGAGAAGGATATGAGAAAGTTCATCTGCTTATTGAGGCTCTGGCCATCTGGGTCGCCCACCCGACGTCCGATTGGCTCCTTTTTTTTGGCTAGTGTACGTGTGTTTGAGCTTGAGTATTACATCACTGTAAGTCCGAATCATTTGGAAATCCTTATTTCCATGCAAATTTCCAGCTCAAATATGCTACAGGCCTACAGCCTACAAGCAAAGGGGGAAGACAACGGGAAAAAAAGATACATAAAACATTTACTTCACCCCTACGACCAGGCCGCCTTCTCTGTGCGCGGCGCCGCCACGGTCCTCAACTTCTCCGTCGACCGTGTCTAGGAGTCGCTCCGCACGCTCGCGCTCAGTGCTGCGGGGGATCGCCCGTCCTCGCACTCAAGCGCCGCCAATCCATACGCAAGAGGTCGCCAAACAAGAATAAGAAGACGACCAACCACAGGCAGTAGCTTGCCGTCATCAAGGAGGCCGTGGTGGTGCTGCAGCCGCCGTGCCTGGGCGTGGTGGAGCTGGAGGACCTGGGTGCTGATTACTTGGAGGAGCTCCTCCGGGTATCAATCCGAGACCGAGTCGTCGTCCATGGATCATCTGCAACACCTTGCAACCAGCTGCATCGCGGCGGCAAACTTCAATTCCCTAGCTTATTGCTAGCTAGCGTCCCGGGCTCCCTGCCGGGTGTCAGCGTCGAACCGGGAGGAGGAGGGTATGGTCTTCTCACGACTCACGAGAGGTGGCAGGGAGGATTTGAGGCTGTGAGACTGTGACGAAGGACTGGGGAGTGAGCATTGGACGGTAGGGAGATAGGAGCGTTAAAGTTGTATGCACCAACCAATTCACCTAAAAGCTTAAGCTGATAAGGACAGACGGGTAATTCACTTATACTTCAACACTCCCTCTCACGTGTAAACTATCTTAGGCCTAATACGTGGAATAGAAATGTGCTGCAATTATTTTCTTAATTGCGCCAGTCGGATCTTGAACTCAAGTTCTCTTGGCTCTGATACCATATTAAGTTGCATGCATCAACCAATTCACCTAAAAGCTTAAGCTGATAAGGAAAGACGGCTAGTTCACTTATACTTCAAACAAGGAGGAGGGTACGGTCTTTCTATGGGCTAAAACCAAGGCTGCTACGGGTTGGAACCATTCGGAACCCAAAAATTTTAAACCCATACCAAACCAAACCAAACCGTTTGCACTGTAAACCCAACCCATCCCAACCTGTTAGATGCCTTAATCCGTTTTCACCTATCCAAAGTCAATCCAAATTAAAACCCAACCCATTTAACCTATTTCAAACCAAACCATTAGCACCCCTACCGGGAATATCCATTTCAACATATTTATCAATTGAGAGAATCTAAAGTATACTTATTGTAATTTTCTCTCTCTACCCCTACTTAAATACTTGGAAGAGGTTAAGTGGTTGTGGTATGTCATTTAATAGAGGTATGTAAGGTCGTTTCTCATTAAATATTTATTAGATTTAGTACATCTTTGGTATGTACGTATAATGGGCTATAGACAAATATAGCAAAACGGATAGAGTACATTGCTTAGCAATGTTAACTGTTGCTCCATTGGTAATTCCATCCATGACTCCTCTCTCTATGTATACTAGTTCTATGTCCATGCTTTGCTAAGGATTAAAAAAAATCATAGTCTCTTCAAGTCGGGTTATCAATCGTTATTGTGCTCAGCGACACGATCTAGACTGTCGGTGTCCTGCTCGTCGATCCGATGGATACCCAAAAAACTAAGAAAGATGAACAATCATCAACTCCAATTTTTAAATAGTACAGATACGACGCGTGTGAAGGATAGAAGAAACAGTCACTCGCGGGCCCTATACCGACCACACGATAAATCAGCCATCCATTGTCATCATCCACTCCAGCCATCCAGGACTCCACCGCAGCGCGCGCCCTCGTTTCCGCCCGCGCCACATCGCGCGTGAACCACGAGACGACATTCGTTGGGATCGGGTCCAACTTTTACTGCACCGTGGTACTACTCCACTAGCGGAGTAGTAGTAGTAGTTCGCCACGACGGGGAGCAAGACAGACAGGGACCGGGCGTCACTTGTCGCGCGCACACGAAAGCAGCAGCGACAGGATGAGGCCGGTCCTCGGGTGCGGCTGTGGCTGTAGCTGTAGCTGAATTCTTCTCCTCTCCTCTGCGCTGCAGCCAGCCGGCTGCACTGCGCTTCCGCGTGCCTTCGCTTCGCATGCGCGCGCGTATCGTATTCCACAGGAGAAAACAACGTGCGGGACAGGCTAACCGGCCGGCAAAGGCAAAGGCAAAGCAAGTCAACAATGTACTGCCTGGTACTTAAATAAAGATCCAAGATTTGTGCTCACACCAGGATATCATTGCGCCGTGGAGTAGGGAGTCATCTTTCTTTCCTGTGAGTTAGGCCACTTTCGGATTTCAAGGATCTTCTCTAAAAGAAAAAGCGTAGTACCAATATACATGAATCTTATGTATTCAAAATAGGCCTTACATTAGGCCATCTCTTTTATATTCCTAAGTAGGAGTGTTGAATTCTTTCACCCAGCGAAAATATTGTGCCATAGTAAATTTCACTGAAAGGCTCATTTACTCTTTTTTTTTTGGAAATGTTAAATTATTCGATAAAATTTTGAAAATTGTGGACATGTTATAATGAGATGTTTTATAGTCTACTGATTTTCTTTTTTAAAAAGCTAGGGGCTAATTTAACTAAATCCCTATAATTATGTCGTTTGCTACAGGAAAACTATGGTCATCAAAAGGAGATCAATTTTTCTGGCGCCAGAATTGGAAACTTGCTAATACCGAACACGCATGATGCATGACAATTAGATAAGGCTGATTGAACTACCTCTCCTTGTTCTCGTTGCTCTGATTTTTCCGTTTCCCTTTCTTCGCTCAGAAAGTGACAAGGTACCACGAAGTCAACATAGAAAAACACAGCCTGAAAAACACACAGGAGAACACGCTAATTTCCTTGCTTAGCCTGGTTTGAAATGGCAACCATAGGCGGACGTGTACCAACTACCAAGGAAAGGTCACACCGCACATGTTTCTTCTCCATCTATCTCTTTCTTCATGTACTTTCTTTACCACTGTAAATAATATGCCAATTTTACCAAGAAACAGTCGTCATAGAAATGTTGGTTGGAAGGAAAACAAGTCCAGTTGTTATTTTCTACTGCTGGTGTTTTCTTGTAAAAGTAGTGAATGGTCTAGCAGGAACATAAGTCGTCACTATATAGTAGCATAACACAGCAATCTTTCGATCTCTAGGAGATTAATTATACACTATTCTTTCCAAGAGGGGATAATATATTGTACATCAACAAAAATGGATACAAAAATACCATCTATTAATCCCAGATATTTAGGTGCCAACTTACATACTCTACATGCCCTCGACGGGCAAATAATAAGTAAAAGAATTCTTTGGAGCAAAGAATTCTCAAACATAGACGACCTTGAACTGTGGAAAAATAATTAGTCAGTACTTATGTCCCTTGTTTTTTTAATGTCTTCCTCTACCCTGAACATGAAGATCTTCAGAGCCCGAGCCACGACGCGGGCTCATCTTTCACGGGCTTGACGTCGACGTCTTTCTCGGCCGGCGACGCGGTCACCTTCTGGTAAGGATCGCTGGTGGTGATCCTGTAAATTCATATGCACACATGTTATAATCCAATGGTCTAAGCAGCTTCTAGCAAGACTGCAATTCTATTACGGATATCATACTGGAACTGTAGCTATGCGGGTGCAGAAAATAAAATACTACATGCGAATTAATGTTGAAAAGGAATTAAAAGATCAAAAAATTAGTTGTTGCTGAGTGATATCTGTGAAGTCTCTCACCTGTGCTTCCTCTTTTGTAGGAACCGCTGCAGCGACGCCTTCCTCGCGATCGGCATGTCGGAGAGCCCCGCGGGCTGCGGGGCCGCCGGCTTCTGCGGCACGGCCAGCGCTACCTTCTCCGGCGGCGGGGACTCCGACCCCGCCAGCTGCATCAGTTCCTTGGCCTTCTCGGCCGGGAAGTTCTCGAACACGACCACCCGCCCGTCGTAGAAGATGGTCAGCGGCGCCGTCGTCTGCCCCTCCGGCCTGCAGGCAAAGCATCCTCACCGTCAAATCAAGCCAAATCACCCTCCAAGAACTGGGCAAGCAAGAACAGAGCAATTCCAGGACAAGTCCTGGAGGAATAAATTAAGCCAAGAGCTAAACAAACTCACAGTTCTTGGGATGACTGTGACATGCCGGCGTGCGGCGGGAAGAGCTGCATGGTCCTGGCGTCCGTCTCCTGTGCCGACGGCGGCAGGAGGCTCACCACCGGCGGCCGGAACGCGCAGCCCTGCTGCTGCTGGTGCTCCCTCATGTACTGCCGCAGGAGCCCGCACGTGACGGCGAACCTGCTGCTGCCGGCGGCTGCCATCTCCTCCCCTCTTCCTTCTCTCTCCCCCCAACGAAGCTGCCGTGCGTAGGTGTTGGTGGTGGTGCGATGGGAACGGATGGCTTGGTCACTCGCGTTGGGGGAGTCGGTGTATATAGGGAAATAGCTTAGAAGGGGGTGTTGGGGCAAGTGGCGAGGGAAAGGAGCACGTGAAATGTGAGGGGAGGCGGTGGAGGACCGGGGAAAGCGACGGGGGAGGTGGACTAGGGAACGAGAGGAGCATCAGAGCATCGTATTGAACCGACTGTCAATATATTGATTCAATTCTTATTAATAATAGGGACTCATGTTACATTAAAAAATTATAAAAAAATAAGGAATTGTCTATTCATAAGGTGACTAAAATTTTCTTAATCATAAATCACGTTTTTTTATCCATTGGGTTAATATCCAATTATATGATATATCAATCTCTACACAAATTCAATGGTCACAACAATTGATTTAAATTTAAGAAAATTTCGGGTGACTTAGAGATAGCAAATCTGAAAAAATAATATCCTCTTTCAAGCGCACTCTCTCTCTCTTTCATTTAATGCTTTGAATCAACTCCTATGTAGAGTCCGGTCCCATAAATTTTTTTGTTGGAACTGACCCTTCTAATGTATTGAATTAATTCAATACATTCTCTCTCCTTCTTTGAACCTGCTAAAACAACACATTGGAGATGGTCTCAAGCAATCTAATGTAGGCAGCCACTGCACGGCTCTACACTGTGTGTTCATCGCTCTCTCCTCTCTTTCTTTTCCTCACATTACTACAGAAAAGGTCAACATAGACGGTTTCTGAACCGTCTGGATTTATGTATCTGTGATAATAGACGGTCATCACAGACGGTTTTTTAACCGTCTGTGAAAAAAACTATGACAGACCTTTATGAACAAGAACCGTCTATGTTAGTAATCTATCATAGACGGTTCGTATTCAGAACCGTCTGTCATAGCTTTTTTCATAGACGGTTCTGATAAGGAGCCGTCTATGGTAGTAATAATCACAAACAATTCTTGTTCAAAATTGTCTGTGATAGTTTTTTCTATTGCAAAAAAATTTTGGATTTTGAGCCAAACCAATCAATTACTGGACAGTAGTTTTCATATGCAACCTCTAGTAAGACAACTAAAATCCAATTAAAATTCTGATGACAAATACATTATAGGAAAGGGAAACCAAAAGGTTTCACAACGTCCCCTCCGAATGGGAAAAAAAGAATAAAGTTACAAAGTTAAACTAACTAGAAACTATCTATGCCTCCAAACTCCTGAAGAACTTATCAGCTTCTTCAATTGGTTTTATGAGCTCCTTTCTATACGTCACCAACATATCACAAGCTGTTCTTGCATGTCGTCTAAGTTCGACTCAAGCTCGTCGGCAAGGAAGGAGGGGCACCGGGCTCGGGGAAATAATTAATTGACCAAGATAACATATTAACATGTAATTTCTGTAAGACAATTAACTAGGATAAAATACTTAAAAGATAAGATAAGCAACCATATGAAAACAACATATTGCTCAATTTTGAATGTTAATGATTGCTTTCAGATGTAGAGTTGCACAAGATGTAATCTTGGCCTTCTCGATACTTGCCAATATTCTTTATCAATTAAATGTGATAACAATAAATAAGACTTTTGAGCTCAAATAATGCTTCACTGGAATGTCAAGAAATAACTTTTAAAATAGCATTTTTATACTTTCAGTCATCACAAGGTCATTCAACTAACAATGTGCAGAAATGCTCTATTATCATATTAGCTAATTAGTAACCAGTTAAATGAAAACTAAACAGAATCACTAATCTCAAATACTAGACAGATTTTATACTTTCTTAGTTTTATAATTTCAGTCATCACAAGATGCCTCCCTAGAATGTTAAGAAATAATTCTGTAAGATAATTCACTGGAATGTGATGCATTCTGTCTAGTTTCAACTGAAAGCAAAAAATATCAAAACTAGCTGCTTATTACAAACTAACAATGAGAAGCAGTCCAAATAGCTCAAGTCTGATATTGCTATCACATCAATTTCATTATATGACAATTATCCTCATCAAGCAATTACCAGAGCCCAACACAATACCAAGTCTCCCAATGCTAGTCAAGACAGATTGAAATACAACTAGCACAACACACTTAGTAAAGTAAATCAATTCTGAAAAATAGAAACAACTCACGAAGGGATGGCAAGAACCACCTAGGATGCACTGGTCGAGTGCACCTCAAAGCAACAAAGGAGGCGCGCCGGGCTAGAGGAGGAGGCGACGGCTCGTGCTCAGGGAGGAGGCGGCAGGCTTGGGGGACGAGGCGCGTCGGGCTCAAGGAGGAGGCACTGTCGAGGAAGGCGGCGACGTCTCTCGGCGAAGGGAGGAGGCACACCGGGCTCAGGGGAGGAGGGGCACCGGGTCCGGGGAGGCGATAGCTCATGCTCAGGGAGGAGGCGGTGGGCTCGGGGGAGGAGGCGCGTCGGGCTCGAGGAGGAGGCGGCGTCGAGGACGGCGGCACCGGGCTTGAGTAGATGTGGGAGCCTGAACCCTAGCACGTTGCGACAAAACATAAATCGGTGGGGGGCACGGGCGAACCCTAAAGTCCGAGTATAAATAGGGCTGGACATCACAGATGATTCTGAAGTAGAATTGCCTGTGATAAATACACATCATAGACGGTTCTAAAGTAGAACCGTCTATACTAAATACACATCACAGACGGTTCCAATAAAGAATCGTCTGTGATAATATACATAAATACAAATTCAGAACATATATGACACATTCACATATTAGTAAAGCATTAGTTTGAGCTCAAAGTCTAATTTGTAGTTGTCATATTTAATTAGTGAAGAATATTGACAAAAAATGGTGAGGAATTATATCTGAATATTTGCTAAAACTATGCTAAATCCACTAATTTTATGACAAGTAGTTCAGTACACCTGTGTAAAGAACTTGGCGTACTCATGCATAATCCTACAGTCATCGCTGTGGAAGATGATGTAGTTGTCCCACTCTACTTTCACACCGTAGTTGGTGCTCATGCAACGGTGGTCGTCTTCAAGCACCACCATCACCCAGCACTACGGCTCGGCCATCTTCCACGTCACATTACTAACAGCATCCGCAGCGAGCCTCCGGCACCACCTGCACTCCCGGTTGGTCCTCTTGGCCGTCTCGCACCCGTCGTCAGTCGACACGCCTTCGATCTGGCTAATGTAGTGCTTCCCAACGTTGGGTGCCTCGCCGACCGTGTAGAGGAGAAGGCCAAGCACGTAGGCTACGGCCTTGTGACCGGCGATGGCCACCCGATTGAAGCACATGAGGCCACGCTGCATGTCTTGGTGCGCGAATACGAGAGTAAGTCCAACGATGAAGCAGGCCTCTAGGTTGCCGGTGTTAGCTAGGTGGTTCATGACGGTGAGTTAGCACTTGTTGTCGAGCCACTTCATCGCCTTCTCTCACTTCAGCGCCACCCGCCTCCCCACAGCGTGCTCGTTGGACGCCTTGTACATGGCCTTGCACGTGGCTTGTAGGCTACAGAGGTCAGCCATGGGCTGAGGAGAGCTCACGGCCATGCGGCTGATGATGTCGATGACGACTTCGTGAGGAAGAGCGACGGCGATCGCTGACCTCCTCGCCTTGGTCCTCGCCATCATACTCCACGTGCTCACTATGGTGCGCGATCGATGGTACTATAGCTAGCTGCGTATGTATTGATCAAAACCGTTTGTCCTCACCATGGCGTGTGATGATCATTCTTATAAAACAAGGAGTAACATCCACGCGAGACGAAGAGAAGCATGATAACGTCGGCACACGAAATGAAGAGATGCATCACGCGAAAGCCGAAACATTGAATTATCACAGACGGTTATATTTAAAAACTGTCTGTGATGTGTGTAATCACAGACGGTTCTTATTTAAAACCGTCTGTGATGTGGCTGAAGATAGGAAAAGAAGCGTCAACCATATTTACAAAAACAATTCCTGAAAAGACGGTGATGCTTTGGTTACCAATGATTTATTAGGAGCAAATTCTAATAAAGCCTATCTGTCGGACTTCCGTCTTTATTCGTTTAATCATTCCACAAGTTGTGGCCTATATAAATAACCATCAAAAGGGCAGAACTAAAAAAAATCACTCACAAACTTCCCATCTTTTCTTACTTCCATTTCTTCTTGAAGTTCTTATCTCCATACCCTTCTAGTAAGACAAAATTCACGGAACAAATTGACTTCCGATCAAGTGATCCTTCACTGTCTATGATGTCTAACTTTCGATCGATCAAGTGAAGTACTTCTTGCTTTCTTCTGCTTTCTTCTGTTGGAGATCAACTTCGACCACTTTAAAAGATCAATCCTGAGGAACTGGGCCGTCGGAATTGACTAACCAGTCGTTTCTCATTATAGATGGTTCCAATAAATAACCATTTGAGAATTTAGTAATATCATAGATAGGGATGGAAAATGGTAAAGGATAATCTGTTTTATCTGATGTTCGTATTCGAGAAAATGTAAATGGTAAAGGATAATCCGTATTCGAATAGAAAATGAATCCGAATTCGGATACTATTCGGTTTTTTTCCTGGATACGAATCCAGATGTGGTATGAGAAATAACACCGAATACGAATACGGATTCGGATAGTATCCGTATTCGCAGCCAAGCAGCACCGCAGAGTTAGTAGCACGCGCGCAGCACAACAGCATCCTAGTGTCCCCGAGCAGAGCGGCCCAAGCCCAACTGGCCAACTGCGCCTGATGCCGGCCTTTGATCTGAACCAACTCACCAAGTCCCTCACAACTCCCAAGTCCAATATGCACACCTACAGGCTCTCTTGAATGACACATCGTATAGTGTTGCCCCTCTTTCCAAGGTGCTCGCATATCAAGCGAGACTGATTATAAAAAACCAGAATAGCTTGTCCTACATCCAGTTTGACTTAATAATGAAAAAAATTAAAACTATCACTGTTGTTCACTGTTGTTAACTGGTCCAAAGGTCATGAATGAAGTAAACACCGCTATATGTTCTAAGATTTGTCACAAAAGTTGTAGGATATTCGCATTTGACCAAATTAAGTACATATTCGATTCGAATTCGTATTCGTTACGACATTCGATTCGTATTCGAGACTATTCGATTCGTATTCGATCCGTTTCCACCCCTAATCACAGATGGTTCTTCAACATGAACTGTTTGTGATACTTCACAGACGGTCTTCAACATGAACCGTCTGTGATATTACCTCTTCACATACGGTTTTTAGCACAGCCAGTAACACAGACAGTCGCTAAACCAAAACCGTCTATGATTGTATTTAATACTGATGGTTTCGGTAAACTATCTGTGATGAGACGTCCATTGTTAGCCTTTTTGTAGTAGTGTCTATTCTTGATGAGAGCATCATATTCAGTATCCATTGCTTGTTTCCACTCATCCTTTTTTAGTGCCTCAATGAATGTTACAGGTTTTGAAATAGTAACATTGATCGTCAATGCAGTATATGGAATGGTGCCATCAGTTCTCACCTTAGGCACTTTAATATTGTTTTGCAGTCATGTCCTTTCGGTCCTTCCTAGAAGTACAACATGTTCATAATCTAGATTTGGTGCTGATAATCCTTCTCCTTCCCCTGGTGTTGCTACTGCAGAATTCTTTGCTGTATTCTGATCCCCTGGCTGAGAAGTTTCTGCAGAAGAATCATCATAATGCAATGGAATAGTAACAGAAAATTCTTCAGTTGGGCAATGCTGAGCATAATGAGGTTCAGAAGTAGATTGTAAAGGAGGAAGTAGGAGAATATCATCTTGAATTGAAAATTTGGACGGCTGAGTTGGATTTTCATAGAAGGGAAAATGCTTCTCATCAAGGATAACATCTTGAGACAGATAAACTCATCCAGAGAGTTTATGTAGACACTTGTAACCCTTGTGCATGTTACTATATCCTATGAGCACACATTCATGGGATCTGAATTGGAGTTTGTGACGTTATATGGACGTAGATTGGGCCAACAAACACAACCAAAGGTGCACAACATACGGTAATCAAGTTTTGATCCTAGGAGATGTTCAATAGGAGTAGAGTTATTTATCACCCTACTGGGCGGCCTATTGATCAGGAAATAGGTTATTTGAAACACATCATCCCATAATCGAATTAGTATTTTGGCATTTGCAAGGAGGCCAAGTCCCATCTCCACTACATGACGATGCTTGCGCTCAACATAGTAGTTTTGTTGCTTGGTGTAGGGACAGGAAACATGATGTGAAATGACAACGTGATTAAGGTGTGAAGCTTTTGATACTCCCCTCCCCAATCAGATTGAACACATATAGTGCATTTGTTCAAGAGTCTTTCAACATGGTTTTCGCACCCTCCATCAACAACCAGTTTTGCCTATAGCGCCGACGTTACGATGCGTCTCTTCGTCTCGGTTTGTGATCATGTCTTTCGCACCCTCCATCAACAACCAGTAGAGTTAAAAAAACTCGATCACTACGGTATTGAAAACTCATAGACCGTACGTCGCGCGCCATGGTGAGCACACAGAGCATGGTGGCGAAGACTAAGATGAGGAGGTCGGCGATCGCCGTCACTCTTCCTGACGATGTCGTCATCAACATCGTCGGCCTCGTGGCCGCAAGCTCTCCTCAGCCCATGGCTAACCTCTGCAGCCTACGAGCCACGTATGTATTTATATACCTACAAAAATACGTACTACTGTTTGTTGTGGCAACCAATCCATGCATGCATACATGTTAGCCTTTTAATTTGACTAGAGAAACATATCACTAATCTGACTAGCAACAACACCCTTAATTTGGCCTTAATTTTAATTTTATCTTACAGAGTAATTCTAACGTCTTGAATTGTGTACGTATATTAGAGTTGTAAGGCCATGTATAAGGTGTCCAAGGAGCGCGTCGTGGGGAGGCGCGTGGCGCTGGTGCTGAAGGAGACGATGTAGCGGCTAGATAATGACCACTACCTCATCGTCGTCAACCACTTGGCCGACGCTGGCAACCCAGAGACATGCTTCATCATCGGCCTCACACTTGTCTTCACGCACCAGGACATGCAGCGCAGCCTCGTGTTCCTTGAACGGGGGGCCGTCGCTGGCCACAAGGCTGCGGCCTACGTGCTCAACCTCCTCCTCTATAAGGCTAGCGAGGCACGCGACGTTTGGAAGCAATACATCAGCCAGGTCAAGGGTGAGCTGGCTGGCGGGTGCGAGACGGCCAAGAGGACCAACCGGAAGTGCAAGCGGTGCCGAAGGCTCAGTGCGAACACGGTCCAGGCGGCGATATGGAAGATGGCCGGGCCATCAGGGCGGGTGTGGGCGTTGTCGGAGGATGGCCACCGGTGCACGAGCACTAGCTGCGGCGTGACGGAAGGGTGGGATGACTACGTCGTCTTCTGCAGCGATGATTGTAGGATTAGGCATGAGTACGCCAAGTTCTTTGTATAGGTGTTGAACTACTTGTAAAATTAGCAGTTTTTAGTGATACTCCTGATGCTAGTAGCCGAAAAATAGAATATTTTTTAGATATGGAAGGAACTATCACATGTGGTTTGGAACCGTCTGTGATATCTATTTGCATACTACTACAATAAACCAGCTACTCACAAATATGCCATAAATTACAACAATGATACACACATACACACAATCTTCTACAGCAACTTGATATGGTCCAGAATGAGCTTCATCTTCAACTCCATCATGTTTAGCCTCTGCTCCAACACAACTTCCATTCTCTGCTCCAGCCCAGAATCCATCCTTTGCACTATATTGATGTGCTCCCTTGCTCTGTCCATGGTGTCTGCCCACTAGAAATATTAACATCCTCTAGCCTACAGAACCGTACAAACACCAAAACAACACACACATTTCATAGCCACTGGAGAAACATCCAAACTGCAAGAAATCAAATTCAAGTTTACTTACTGAGAAATAAGGACATTTGTAAAATACCCAACCAGTATTTCCCTCAGATCATGAGGACAACGACCCTAAGGATGCAACCACTACTTCAACCTACTGCATTGCATCCTCTACTTCAACTACATCTTCCCCAATTGGACTTTCGGTCACTGCAATGCCATATTACCTAATTGGACCGTGCTACTTCTACTCCTACGAGCGAAGCTACGTCTACATATCATGGTGCTGCGTTTACATGCCATGGTGCTGCGTCACCAATTATTGGCCCATTGGCTATGTAATATATGGGCTGACTTGGCCCATAAGGCCCCTGTGCTGGCTGACCACCCTAGGGGGCTCGTACTGTTTATGTGAATAGTACATGTGAACAGTACCACCGCCCTAGGTTTCCCACCTCCTGGCCGCCCTCCTCATATAGGAGCTGCCGCCCTTTAGCAAAATTCAGGTTTTGTTGATTGAAGTTTAGCTTTGCTGCTTTATACTTTGTCCTCTTGTTCGGCCAGATCAACAGCGACATTGTTCTTCAGAACCCCACTTATCAATACATTCAATTTCTATTCGCAATTTCAGATTGCTTATTTATCTTGTTCTTGCGTGCTTCTTCATTGTATGTAGGAATCGACCTTCGTGGTCAGGTCATCCAGGTATTCGTACACGGTTGATAACGACTTGTCGATCAGTTCAGCGATTGTGTGGTCTCGAGCCTTGCGAGTTCATAGCTAGAATCGTGAGAGTTGAGCGACTACTATCGAACTTACCTTCTCATCGAAAGATCGGGCCAAAATAGGACCTTCATGGTTCATCAAGTGGTATCAGAGCTACAGTTCATCGGTGAGATTTTTTTCTTTTTCCTACAGTCCACAAAGCCACGAAAATCACAAAAAAAAATAGGGTTAGTTCATATTGTCGAAACCAATCTGAGCCTTTGCAATTTTCCTTTCGGTATTTTGCTTGTTGAATTATTGGTTGCATCGTCATGTCTAGTTGCTGATTTCTAGTTTAGTTAGAGGCTAGTTCGTCTTTGTCTAGTTTGATCTTCGTGTTCCTTTGTGTAGCTTCATCGTTGTGTCCAATTTTCTCCCACCACCACCAATCCCTGCCGCACCACCCTCCCATCCCTTGCTGCTGCCTCCTCCACAGATCACCCCTACCGTGACCACCATCATCTTTCCATGGCCACCATTGCCCCTGCCGTGGCCACCATCTCCTGCCGCGACACCCCCTGCAGCCGGTCGCCACTACCATCTCCTGCCGCGGCTTGATCTCTAGTGCTGCCAACAAAACCTCCTACCACGCCTTGCCGTGCCAAATAACCTCCCTACCACGGCCACCAGAATCGCTGCCACCGCTGCCATGGCCATCCCTTGCATGCTGCTGCAGCCATCCCTTGCGTGCGGCCACCACTGAGTTTCGCTGCCACGATAACCAAACCACCAAGCAAATTGGTTTCCAGTTCGGTTTCAATCTCCAACCAATTCGGTTTGGCCGAACAGTTTGTTTCCGTGTGCACGAAAGGGACAAGCCCTAGTTGGTTTCGGGAAGGAAGGAAAAAAATGAATTGATTTCGGATCAAGTGAAAAGAAAAAACAAACAAAAGAAAAACAAAGGAGATAGGGTCAATCTGTTCCAAAAATTGAAAAAGGCATCAAACTTTCGCCAAATCTAGTGAAAATTGGTGGAGCTATTCTTGATACATCCACAAGCTCCCACAAAAAATTTGAGGAAGTTTGTCCTAGAGAATAAAAAGTTATAGCAGTCCGAAACGAGTTCGAGTCCGTTTCCAACACACCTTCAGTAAAACGGGCTTTTGCGTACGGAGTCGGAATTAGACGTTTTCAGACTTTTCGGAAAGATAACGACGACGCACATCCAATAAAAATGACCGGCTTTTGCCCATTGCCCTCCAAGACCCCCAAAATCGGCCATCTTTGACCCCGAACTCGCGTCGCAAGTTGTTGGTTTCTGCTTTTGCCAATTTTTTAAATCTTCCCTTCGGAATTTGGGGTTCGTCTCAACTGCAAAGTTGTAGATCTCATCGAAAAATTTCAAACGAGTATATATAAGCCATATAAAACTTTGCTTTTTCATCGTTTGAGACTAGTTGTTGTTTCTGCTCAATCTAGAGAGCTGTTTGCATTGCACCGATACCGATATTGCTGTCTTTTGTGCTCTACGTCGTGCAAACAATCTTTTGCCCGACAAAGAAGTTTGAGTAGATTGGTTAGTGTCTCTCCTAGCATTGTTGTGAGGTTTTCCATTGCTTACAGCAAGTCACATTTATCGTTGCGTGTGTGTACATACACATCTCTTAGTAGGGCTTCGATTAGCTAGCTTTGATTAGGTTAGGATTAGCAACTTTGACTAGTACTTTGAACAATTTTTCAACTTGCATTAACTGATCTGATTATTGTTGATCCTTACTACCATATTGAAGCCTTCTAAGCTCCACTCCCTATTAACTCAGCGGGTTTCGTTCCTCGCAATCGTTGGGCTCTTCACAAGTGAGAGTATCACGAACCAGCCACCGGTTGTACCACTTTCTTACTGCATTGGTAAGAGTTTGTAAGAACTTGGTATAAGCTTGAGTGTGAGTGACTGTTGAGACGCTAGAACTTAGTAGTTGATAGGGACATATACATTGTGATTTATTCTTTGCTTTGATACTAACAATGATAGGTTCATGGTCACAAGGGGAGAATAGCAGGCCCAACATTGAGGAAGATGCACCTCTCACGCCTCGCACGAAAGACATCATGCAACGCTTTTCACGCTTGCTGAATCAACATTCGGAGCGTATTGAGGGGGTTCTAGATCGCACTAATAACGATCTTGCTGTGATTGATACACATGTGGAGCAGCTAGAGAGAGCTCCACCTCCTGTTGCCGCCCCCGCTGCTGTCGGCGTTGCACAAATGCGCCATAACCCATCCGTTGCTGGCTCATGGGCCGATGAGGTAGAAGGTGAAGCGAACCCATATGTTGCTGATACGGAGTCCGATGGTGGTGTCATTCCCAACAATGATCATGATCATCGGCAACGACGCTTCAACCAACAAGGTATGAGAAGAGACCCACCACGTGAGGTACGTGCCCGTAATGATTCACTTGGCAAAATTAAATTCACTATGCCTCCTTTTGCTGGTAAATATGATCCTGGTGCTTATCTCACATGGGAGTTAGTCATGGACCAAAAATTTGCATGCCATGAATTTCCTGACAATAAAAGGGTTAGGGTTGCTACTAGTGAGTTCACATATTTTGCATCTATTTGGTGGAGTGAATATGGTCGTACTCATCAGGACATACCTAGAACATGGAATGCTTTGAAGAGAGCAATGAGATGTAGGTTTGTACCTTCATATTATTCATGTGATTTGCTTAATAAATTGCAACGCTTAACACAAGGTAGTAGTTCTGTAGAGGACTATTATCAAGAATTGCAAACTGGTTTGTTGCGTTGTGGTTTAGAAGAAACTGAAAATACTTAAATGGCTAGATTTCTGGGAGGTGTAAACCGTGGAATACAAGACATTTTAGATTATAAAGAATGTAATTCTCTCACCGTTTGTTTCATCTTGCTTGAAAAGCTAAAAGAGAAGTGCAGGATCGATAATCTCGCTCTAGGGGCAATTTTGGAGGATCCTTTGCAGGTCGTCCAAGTCAGCAACATCACATGGCACCGTCCTCCACTTCTGGCTGTGATGCACCCTCCTCAAGCCGTGCACCCCCTGCTGCTCCTTTCACTCCTGCACATGTCCCTGATGCAAGCAAATCAGCCAAGGTACAAGTCCTCACAAAAAGTGCTTCTTCCGTTGCTTCTACAGGGCGATCTAGAAATGTACAATGTCACCGTTGCAAAGGATTTGGGCACTTGATGTGTGATTGCCCAAGTCAGCGAACTCTCTTGATAAAGGATAATGATGAGTATACTTCAGCTAGTGACATTGAGGAAGAACATGTTTTGGTTGCAACTAACAATACAGGTGATGAAACTGAGGAAGAACATATAAGCCATGAGGCATCTAACATGTACCAAAGCCTAGTTGTCCAACGTGTGCTAAGTGCTCAAATGGAGCTTGCTGAATAAAATCAACGTCACACCTTGTTTCAATCAAAGTTCGTCATCAATGAACGTTCATGTAGAGTCATCATCGATGGCGGCAGTTGCAACAACCTTACTAGCACAGACATGATCGAGAAGCTTGGCTTGACCACAACTCAACATCCTCATCCTTATTACATTCAATGGCTAAATTTTTGTGGTAAGTTGAAGGTGACTAAACTTATGCGTATACATTTTTCTATTGGATCATATCATGACTATGTTGATTGCGATGTCGTACCTATGCAAGCATGCTCAATATTATTAGGTAGACCTTGGCAATATGATAGATATACGGAACATCATGGTAAATCTAATCATTATACTTTTACTTATAAAGAAAAGAAAATCACTTTACTTCCAATGTCTCATGCTGCCATATTAAAGGATGAATTAGAAAGAACTGAGAGAACAAGTAAGGAGAAGACACAAGTTGATCATAAGATTATAGCTCCAAGTGAAATTTAATTAAAAGCTCCTGTTATGTTAGCTACAAAATCTGATTGCATTGACATGGAAAAACATGATTATGAATGTCATACTATGATTTGCAAAGAATCTCCGTGTCCATTAGACGAAATGCATGTTTCTTTGCCTCTTGTTGTTACTAACCTTCTTGGAGAAAACGATTGTGTCGAGGACGACTCAAATTTAAGAAAGGGAGGATGATGAGGACATCGACCCTAAGGATGCAACACATACTTCGACCTACTGCACTGCATCCTCTACTTCAACTACATCTTCCCCAATTGGACTTCCATTCACTGTAAATACCATATTACCCAATTGGACCGCGCTACTTCTACTCCTACGAGCCGAGCTACGTCTACATGCCATGGCGCTGCGTCTACATGTCATGGTGCTGCGTTTACATCACCAATTATTGGCCCACTGGCTATGTAATATATGGGCCGACTTGGCCCATAAGGCCCATGTGCTGGCCGACCACCCTAGGGGGCCTGTACTGTTCACGTGAACAGTACCCATGAATAGTACCTCACCCTAGGGTTCCCACCTCCTGGCCGCTCTCCTCATATAGGAGCCACCGCCCTTTAGCAAAATTCTGGTTTTGTTGACTGAAGTTTAGCTTTGCTGATTTATACTTTGTCCTCTAGTTCGGCCAGATCAACAACGACATTGTTCTTCGGAACCCCACTTATCAATACATTCAATTTCTATTTGCAATTTTAGATTGCTTATTTATCTTGTTCTTGCGTGCTTCTTCGGTGTATGCAGGAATCAACCTTCGTGGTCAGGTCATCCGGGTATTCGTGCACGGTTGATAACGACTTATCGATTAGTTTAGCGATTGCGTGGTCTCGAGCCTTGCGAGTTCGTAGCCAGGATCGTGAGAGTTGAGCGACCACTACCGAACTTACCTTCTCATCGAAAGATCAGGCCAAAACTGGACCTTCGTGATTCATCATCGGAGTTGGTGTAGAACACATTTGCTTGCACACGGCAGTTAGGGCAATCCACCCGCCTAGCAGTGGCTGGCGCTAGGGCCCTCCAATTCAGTGAGCTCGATGCCTCAGACATATGGCCCAGACTCAAGAGGAGGAAATGAGGTAAGGTGAGACCAGAAGGAGAAAGAGCTAAGCTCAACTACTAGAAGAAGATGAGAAAGCTTAGGATTGGCCCTACTTATGCTGGCGTACGAATATTTTTTGGCTATAGAACTATCACAGGCGGTTTAGTGAAATAAATCGTCTGTGATTTGTGTCACAGACAGTTATAAACTATAACAGTCTATGATATATAATTATCACAGACGGTTATTAACAAGAACCGTCTGTGATGTTTATTTATCACAAATGGTTTTTAATTAGAACCATCTGAGATGTGTATCACAGACAATTATTAACAAGAATCGTCTCTGATAAGCACGACTGCTTTAAAGAAGACGGCGAGTACGTCTAAGAAAGCAACTAAGCCCACCACGAACCATGATTTTTTTCGGGGGGGGGGTCGTCCACGCAGCATGAGGAGGATAAGATAGCAGCGACGGCCAACCTCATTGAATCTGACACACTCTCCTCGCAGCCATACTTTTTGAACTCGCAGGGGCTGGTCATATCGACCAGCTAGAGATACTAATGAAGTAAGAGTGTGCCAAGCCGGAATATAATCATGGTATGACCAGCCCCTACAAGTTCAAGAAGCATGGCTACTAGGAGAGTGTGTTAGGTCCGATGAAGTAGGCCGTGGCTACTGTCTCATCACCTCATGCTGCATGGATGACAATTGAAAAAAAGAACATGCTTCGTGGTGGGCTGGGTTGCTTTCTTAGCCGTACTCACCATCTTCTTCAAAGCAGCCACATCAGATACAAAGGAATACTAACCTTAGATCACCAAGAACAAATAGAAATACAAGCACACTTGAAAATCTACGGTATTTCTTTCACCAAACGTGCCCCAAAGCTGGCCGCCTCCTTCAAAGTAGTCGCATATATATTAGAGATATTTCTCACTACAGATAGATCTAGATCTGAGGGGATGACCAGATATTTAATGGCGCATATCACAGACGGTTATTGTTAAGAACCGTCTGTGATACGTATTACAGACGATTTTGAATAAATACCATCTGTGATAATTCAGAGACCGTCGATGAGGTCTGCGAATGTCACAGACGGTTCTTATTAAGAACCGTCTGTGATACATATCACAGACTGTTCTTAACTAGAACGGTATGTGAGGGTTTTTAACAAGAACCGTGTGAGGCCTACGATTATCACAGACAGTGGTTATCATAGACGGTTCTTAACAAGATCTGTCTGTGAGGCCTAAGATTATCACAGACGGTGGTTAGTTAATACCGTATGTGATACATATTACAAACGGTTTTTTTTAAGAACGGACTGTGATATGCGCAGTTAAATATCTTGCCGTCCCGACTCTAGACAGATCTGTCTATAGTGAGATCTGTCTCTGATCCGCGGCTACTTTGAAGGAGGCGACCAGCTTTGGGGTGTTTGGTGAAAGAATTAAATACCGTAGATTTGCAAGTGTGCTTGTAGATCTATTTATTCTTGGTGATGTAATGTTAGTATTTGCTTCTAATTATATGCATTATAATCTAGAGAGATGAATGATAGCTAGGTTTATCATCCAAGAAGGTTATTGGCAGTTAAGATTTACAATAGAACAATGAGCAGCATGTATATATACATTCATTTGTCATGTATTGTCTAAAATAATATTGTTTACATCATAGTGAGCCTCCGTTCTGACTATGTCAAATGAAGGAGGAAGGGAGGAGAAGGAAAGGAGGAAGAAAGAGAGGTTGGTCAATAGGAAGAGATCTCGCGAGATGTTTGGGATCTTCGTGGTGAGCTCTAAGGGTAACGATCTGTAATCCTTTATATTTGCCCTGGGTTAATCGCTATGCAATTTGTAGTATGTTTGGTCAATAGGAAGAGTAGTTGCGTGCATTAATCTAATTTGTTACGTGCGTAGCGCAGATGGACCAAAGCTAGATGTACATTGAGAACCGTATGAATGAAGAGTACATTGATGGCGTGTCTGCTTTTAGAAGAGCTGCCGAGCAGGATATGTTGAAAAAGGGGATAAATTTTATGTATTGTCCATGCATTGATCGTGATAATATGAAGATGTTTACCAACCCAGTGCAAATCGAAGGGCAGTTGATTCGAAGGGGTTTCAAGAAGGAGTATACATGTTGGACCAGTCATGGTGAAGAGCAGATTATACTGGAAGATAGTAACATCGTTGAGGGAGACAACAATATGTCGGATGTGGACTGTGCTTTCGATGAGGGTAGGTCGCACGATGACAATCTGGATTAGATGCTACGCGATACTGAAGGAGACTATAGTGAGAGAGAGTTTGGTAGATTCGAGAGCTTAATGGAGGACTCAGGGAAATCTTTGTTCTTGGGCTACAAGCTGGAATACACAAGGTTGTCATCCGTGCTTGAACTGCTGAAATTGAAGGCAAGCAATGGTTGGTCCAACAAGAGTTTCACGGTGTTACTAGGTCTCCTAGCGGATATCCTTTCAGAGGGAAACGTGTTGCCCAAAACCACCTACCAAGCCAAGAAGGTTCTTTGTCCATTGGGAATAGAAGTAGAAAGAATACATGCATGCTCGAACGGTTATATCCTCTATCGTAAAGAGTATGCAAACATGCATGTATGTCCGGTGTGCAAAGTATCACGATACAAGTGTAAGAATCACTCCGATGATGGCAAGGGCATCGAGGTGAAGCAAGGACCTCCTGCTAAGGTGTTGTGGTATCTACCTATAATTCTCCGTTTGAAGTGTTTATTTGCGAACCGAAAGGAGGGAAGATTGCTGCGTTGGCACTCGGAGGAGCGTAAGAAAGATGGAAAGATAAGACACCCTACTGATTCTGCCCAGTGGAGAAACTTTAATAGGAGCTTCGAAGACTTCGGTGCGGAACCAAGGAATATAAGGTTTGGGTTGAGTACAGATGGAATGAATCCTTTCGGTAACATGAGCAACCGACATAGCACCTGGCCTGTAAATCTATGTATGTATAACCTTTCTCCTTGGATGTGTATGAAGTGGAAGTACATTTTGATGTCACTACTTATCTAAGGGCCGAAGCAACCTGAGAACGATATTGATGTGTACCTAGCACCATTATTGGAAGGTCTTGTGACACTGTGGAATGAAGGAGTACAGGTATGGGATGCGTACAAACGAGAGAACTTCACTTTACGGCCATGTTGTTCTGCACTATCAATGATTTTTCTGCCCTTGGTAACCTGTTGGGGTTCAGTACAAAAGGAGCCAAAGCATGTCTGCACAGCTTACATGATACCGAGAGTGTGTGGCTGAAAAACTCGTGCAAAACTGTGTACATACGTCACCATAGGTTCCTTCCCAAGTATCACCCATACTGCAAGATAAAAATAATAATTCGACGGAAATAAGGAGGACGGTTCATCTCCAAGGGCTTTTAGAGGGAAAGTGGTCTATGATATGGTTAAGGATATCGATGTTGTGCTTGGAAAGGGACGTAAATTGAGGACCCGTCAGAAGAACATCTATAAGAAGCGATCAATTTTTTTGGATTTACCTTATTAGGAGCACTTAGAAGTTTACCACTGCATCGACGTCATGCACGTGGAGAAGAATGTATGTGATAGCTTCATTGGTCTCTTACTGAACATTCGTGACAAAACAAAGGATGGTGTCATCGCACGGTGTGACTTGGTTGATATAAACATAAGGACCGAGTTAGCACCAAAAGAGACCGATAAAGGACAAACATACCTTCCCCCAGCTTGCTACACTCTGTCCAAGGCCGAGAGAAAGAAACTGTGCCAGAGCTTACATGGTGTGAAAGTTCCGTCCGGTTACTCCGCCAGCATGAGGAAACTTGTTTCTATGGAAGATTTGAAATTAATTGGTATGAAGTCTCATGATTGTCATGTGCTGATGACACAAATGCTTCCTGTTGCAATTAGAAGTATTTTACCGAACAAGGTCCGAGTGGCAATCATAAGGCTGTGTTATTTCTTTAACTCAACTGCTCAGAAGGTCATTGATCCCGAAGGACTAGATGCTCTACAGGACGAGGTGGTGACGACTCTATGTCATCTTGAGATGTATTTCCCTCCGTCATTTTTCGATATCATGGTCTATCTCATTATTCACCTTGTGAAAGAGATAAAGATATGTGGCCCTGTGTACTTATGTCATATGTACCATTCGAGAGGTACATGGGAATTCTCAAGTCCTATGTACGGAATTAATCTCGGCCGGAGGGCAGCATTATCGAAGGTTATGCAACCAAAGAGGTCATTGAGTTCTGTGTCGACTACATGGCTCAGGTGGAACCGATAGGTGTGCCTCTATCTCGTCATGAGGGGAGGCTGGAGGGTATCAGGACCATCAGAAGGAAAGCAATCACTCCTAATTTCGACACATACTCTCAAACCCAGTTCACGGTCTTGCAACACATGACCCAAATGTCCCCGTACATCAACGAGCACAAAGACATGGTACACCAATGGAATCTAGGCCGTCGGAGGTTTGGATCACGAGAGAGTACAACCATCGGTTTAACGAATGGTTAAAGGTGCGATTCACTGGGAGGCCGTCATCAAGTGGTGATATGCTACCATGGTTGGCAAAAGGGCCAAAATTTACAATTGTGACATGGCAAGAATACGACATAAATGGGTACACATTTTATATGATAGCTCAGGATAGGAAGAGCACAGTGAACAGCGGTGTCCGCATAGATGCGTTTCACAAGCAGTTCAATACCGCTTGGGTTGAGCTCCTATTATGGGTTCGTAGAGGAGAATTGGGAGCTCAACTACGTAGTTTTCAAAATCCCCCTGTTTTGGTGCTATTGGGTCAAACTTCCACAGGGTGTGAAGGTCGACAAGTACGGTGTCACTACTGTGGACCTTGAATGTGTCGGATATAAGGATGAACCATTCGTACTCGCTAAGCAAGTTGTTCAAGTTTTTATGTGAAGGACCTGGCAAATAAGAACCACCATGTAGTTCTTCATGGAAAAAGAAGGATTGTTAGAGTTGAGAATGTCGTGGATGAGGAAGAGTACAATCAATTTAACGAGTTGCCTCCTTTTGGGGACGGCATCAGGCTCGAGGAAGAACCCAGTGAGGAAGCTAACTATATGCGCGTTGATCATTGTGAAGGGCTATTTTTTAAAAATGAAATAGCAATTGGAATGATCCCACATGGTGAATACCTATTTGGAAAATTGTTCCATTGTAATTAAGAAACTTGGCATATAATTAAGGAATTATTCTATTGTAATTGATTCACTAATTAAGAAATTATTCTATCTGCAATTGTATTTGTTTTCTTGTTTTCAGAGGCATGGCTAGCATGTCCTGAGGCTAACCAAAAAAAGAATTTTTTTTAGCTATAAAAGGAACTATCACAGGCGGTTTAGTGGAATAAACCGTCAGTGATATATGTAGCACAGATGATTTCTAAGGTGCCAAAACATTTCGCCTCCCGCGCACGCGTCCAAAATCCGCCCCCACTCGCATTGAGCATCACAGACAGTTCTATAATAAAACTGCCTGTGATACTTATCACACACGGTTCTTAAAATATAACCGTCTGTAATATGCTCGCTTATTGCAGACGGTCCTGGCATAGAACTGTTTGTGATATCCTCGCTTATCGTAGACGGTCCTGGAATAGAACCGTCTGTGATATGCTCTCTTATCACAAACTATTCTTTAAGAGGACCGTCTATGATATATAATATCATAGATGGTTCTTTATGAGAAACGTCTGTGATATGCATTTATAAGTAGGGCCCCACTAGGGTTTGTGTCCTTACTCCTCAGAGCTCACTCTCCGGTCCGCCTCCCCAGCGCCCTTACTTCCCGTGTTCCTCCTAAGTCTCCTCTCTCCATGCCGTCGTCCCCGCACTGTCGTCCTCCCCTACACCGCCGTCATCCCTGAGCCTCCTCTCTCCGCACTGTTGTCCCCACGCCGTACTCCTCCCCTACGCCGCCGTCATCCCCGCGCCTCCTCCTCCCCGCACCGGCGTCCTCCCTCTGCAGCCCCCGACCTCGACGACGCCTCGCTCCCCCAACCTCGACACCCTCTTCGTCCACGTCTCCTGTCAAGGTACGAGCTCACCGCTTTGGATTGTGCTAGTAGAAGTTTCAAATTGTGCTGATATTATTGACTCTAGCATTGGGAGATATTGTTTAGTAATGTTGTAGGAGGTACGAGCTCACCTCTTTGGATTCTTTAATATTGTGTCATGTTATTCATGCTCATCAGATCCCTCTATTTCGTTATGTTGATGCTGTCTGGTCATTTTGCTCCATTCTATTGGTAGCTTCTGTTCACTGTGATTGTTGTTCTTTCATTGTTTATATTCCTGTCAATTAAAATATTATGTAGTTGGTTCAATTGAAATATTGACAGTGAACTCTTAATTGATGATTTATTTTGTTGTGAAGTTCTATCTTTTGAGCATTTTATCCTGATTGTGCAATACTGATTTGTTCATCTTGAAGTAATATCATTTATTGATGCAGTACTGATTTGTTAATCTTGCAAGATAGCAAGTAAACGAGATGGCATTCGCACCGTCTTTGCCATCGTCATCGACGTCACCTAATGTGTCTGGATCTTCGAGGAAAGTGGTACCTAAGCGATATGCCAAAGGAATATCGAAAATGCCTATGGGCCGAATGACCATCACGGCCGTCAGTACCACTGGGGTCCCTCTGCTTCCTAAGAAAGCAGCGGTAGCATTCTGGACCACTTGCGGTGTACTTGGAAGGGAACGGGTCCCCATCACCACACAGAATTGGAAGGATCTGACGACCGTAGAGAAATCACAGTTGTGGACTGAAATTACAACGCCGTTCGATATCCCAGCAGAAGTCTACAAACTCGTGCGATGGTAGGCGTTCCTCTCAATGTGACACACTTGGAAGACCTTCAAGAGCAAGCTTGTCATGGACTACATGAACAAGGATCGGACACCCTACATGAAGTATCGTTTCATATCGTCGGATACATGGGACGCCTTTGTGCGGATGAAGGTGATGGACGAATTTTAGCAACAAAGTGCGGCGCACAAGGCTATCTAGGCACAAAATATTCACCCCCACAGACTCGGCACTGCTGGGTACACGAGTAAAATGCAGGGATGGATGAGTGAGGACAATGTGGCAATCCGGTCAGAGGTCTCCGCGCCATTTGTTGGGATCACAAACGTGCACGTCCGAAACTAGTTAATAGTGAGGGCCTCAATCACGTCATCAGGCGCCATCTCTTTCAAAAACCCGACAGACGAGGAAGTGTCCCAACGCCTAATAAGATATGTCGAACTACCTAGTTGTTAATAAGTCCAGGGTCTAAAATAACATGATGGCCTCTTGCAGCAAACATTGAGTACTCAATCTTCCCAAAGCTCCTTCAAAGCAGTCAGGGAGAAGGATATACTATCCACGACCCTGGAAAACAAGGAGCAGAAGGGTCGCACGTGAGGCCTTGGGGTTTACGTACCTTGGAGGCAGGGATTCCCATACGACTCCGAGGCGTATATGAGTTAGAAGAGATCCAAGGCCGAGTGCGAGGAACAGTTGAAAGAGGAGATTAGTACACAATTTGAAGGACAGATAACATCATTCTAGGAACAAATGAATCAACTCATCAACCAGTCACAAGCCACCCCCGTGATTTTGGGAGCTAGTCCCCCTCAACATCGGAGTAGCATCGCGTCCACGCCTGCACTTTCTAAACTTAGCGATGTCCAATTACCTATCGATGTCATGCAGGTAATGTACATCTCTGGAATGCTCCAAAGATAGACCTGTAGTAGCTAGTTGCATATCGTTTTGTAGGTGCCCACACCCTATAGGCTCCAAGTGAGGCTGGTTGGGTCCATTTCTGTTGTGGTTGGACCGGGGGGGGGGGTGGTGTATCCATGCTAGGAAGGGATAGTGGTGCACGATGCCCAGCTAGCGCAGGGTTACACTAAGGTCCAAGTGGACATGGTACATGATAATTTGATGGCCGTCGCGCTGGAGAAGCGCTTGAATGAAGAGATCATAACACTAGGGATGCCTTGTACACTTATGTCCAGTGGCCCAAGAGGGACATCACCCTTGACCCAGTAGTGCTGCGATCTCCACGCGACGATCATGCCTCTCCAACAGTAACCTTGATGACTCCACCTTAACCCCCGCTTCAGAAGACCTCTGTATTGGTTACCATGGAGACTGTGCTGAAGAAACAAGAAAAGTGTGTCGAGTCATCTTCTAGGAAGACAAATAGCACGCGAGGCGCTAAGGCCAAATCGAAGAAGATTAAGGCGCCTCACAATCCTGAGATATTCTCCCTCGGAATGCTGTTGGTCTCCGACACAATATTACGCCACGGTGGTTTGGCTTGCGTGACTTTGCATGCCTGGTACATGTGGCAGATCGACGAGGCGAGGGAAGACCGGCCTACTGGATTCGCTGTCAGCTACACAGAGAACTATTTCCTCCACAAGCCAGGCTACTTCGTCGTGGGCTTCGAAGACTTATTTGATCTATTTAACCTTGGCGTCCTCGATGCCTCACTTCTATGATGTTGAACACTCTAAGTGTGTACAATCAAGTTCTACATTCACGCAACACCGATAAATGTCATAACTCATTGCTTATGTATAGATACATGATGCAAGAAGCCCGACGATCGCGACAACCGGTGGGTTTCCTCGACCCACAGTTGATCTCTAAGCAATGCATCAACCTAGATGCATCTTACATCGAGAAATACATAACGAAGGGGTTGCTTGCTCACCGTGATAGGAACTACATACTAGTGGCCTACAGCCAGGGGTAAGTGCTTCACTACTTGCTATACAAATTTCATTTGTTCTTTATACGCAACATAGACTTAGGTTTAATGACTATACCGACATACATGAGTAGGTTCCACTGGATCCTTTTAGTCATTGTACCAAAGTAGAGTAAGGTAATATACCTTGATTCCCTAGTCGATAAAAACTACGACTTCACCATTATGCAAAAAGTACTCGACAGGTATGCTCATTTCCTCCATACCTAACTCTATTGTAGTCTTCCTTCGTTTGAAATGTCCGAGGATAACTTTTTGGAATCATGTAGGTCGTTTAGCGCCTATGTTGCCGAGGGAGGGACACACAAGGAACCGAGCGCCACACTGCGACACAGGACACGATTTCTGGTACCCGCTACATCACAATAATCCTATATCACATTTTGTAACCTAGCCTCTCAAACTAACTATACCTATATCCTATATCACACTTCTATTTTTGCAGTGCCACCAGCAACTACTACAAGGCAACTTATGTGCATTCTATATTTGTCGTCACATACTAGAAATCATGAGTACTAAGACGAAGGATCCAGAGGTTTGTCAGTCAATCTCACAATAATTATTTCAAAATTATGAATTTAAATATATATGCTTACTAGCTTACTCTTGCTAGCGACAGAGAATGACAATTGAAGAAAGTGCCTTCCATCTGGACTTACTCACGGACATTCAAGGACTGCTCGCCGCCTTCATCACGGGGGAAATCATTAACAAGAATGGAGAGTTTCACCCCAGCGACACCGATTTATTATAATTCACTTTGAGTTGTAATTCAAATCACTTTGTAATTGATATCGAGTCTTTAAATCACTTTGAGTTGTTCTATATCAAATCAATTGTGATATATCTGTTTTCTACTTGCTTGTTTTCAGAGCATTACCTAAGGCTAGCCGAAAAACCAAAATATTTAGGTATAGAACGAACTATCACAGATGGTTTTGTGAAATAAACCGTCTGTGAATGCATACTGTCATAGACGGCTACCACCAAAAAACCGTCGGTGATATATAGGATATCATAGACGGTTATTGTTATTAACCGCCTATGATATGTATCCAATCACAGACAGCTACCACCACCAACCGTCTGTGATATATCGGATATCACAGACATCTATTTTTACTAACTATTTATGATATATATACAATCACAGACAGCTACTACTAACAACCATCTGTATGTATCTAATGACAGACGGCTACCACCAACAACCGTCTGTAATATGTCGGATATCACAGACGGCTACTACCAAAAACCGTCTGTGTTATATAGCTAATCACAGACGGTTGGTACATATAACCGTCTGTGATAGTTGGTCTTCACAGACGGTTCATACAAGAAAATCGTCTGTGTTGTTTCTTATCACAGACGGCTAAAAAAACCGTCGGTGATATATAGGATATCATAGACGGTTATTGTTATTAACCACCTGTGATATGTATCCAATCATAGACGGCTACCACCACCAACTGTCTGTGATATGTTGGATATCACAGACGGCTATTTTTACTAACCATCTATGATATATATACAATCACAGATGGCTACTACTAACAACCATCTGTATGTATCCAATCACAGACGGCTACCACCAACAACTGTCTGTGATATGTCAGATATCACAGACGGCTATTACCAAAAACCGTCTGTGTTATGCATCTAATCACAGACGGTTGGTACATATAACCGTTTGTGATAGTTGGTCTTCACAGACGGTTCATACTAGAAAACCGCCTGTGTTGTTGCTTATCACAAATGACTCAAAAACCATCTATGATAACTGCTTGTTATCACAGACCCATAAATTCATACGATTGAGAAACCGTATGTGATGACCATTTAGAACCGTCAGTGATGACCCTTTCTGTAGTAGTGACGCTATCGACAAAACAGAAAAGAAACAGAATCTAGAATCAGGATCTTGGATGTTACAATAGAGAGACGTCAAGAAGTTTAAACTCTGATTCTGGGGGAGAAGGATAATCTTATTGTAACACCCTGGTTTTCAGAGTCTTTTGAATTTTCAAAATAAAAAGAACCATTTGGTTTTGTTGAGAATTCAAAGCTTAACTTGAGATTTTAAAAAAAGAGCTTTAAAGGACTAAATCAATCCTCAACTAAATCAGTTCAGTTTTTGTTCGAGTTTGTTGGTGTTCTTCTATTTCTTTGTTCGCTCCGTGCTCTCCTTCGGCCATGTTCTCTCTTTCGTCTTTGGACCACCTCCCTTTGTCTGGATCTGAGGGTCCAGACCTCCCTTCATTTGGATATGATGGTCCAGACCTCCCCTATGTTGGTCTTGACCATCGAGATCTCCTTTGGTTCCATCTTGACCGTCGAGACCTCCCCTATGTTGGTCTTGACCGTCGAGATCTCCTTTGGTTCCATCTTGACCGTTGAGACCTCCCCTATGTTGGTTTTGACCGTCGAGATCTCCTTTGGTCCCATCTTGACCGTGGAGACTTCCCCTGTGTTGGTCTTGACCGTTGAGACCTCCCCTGTGTTGGTCTTGACTGTCGAGATCTCCTTTGGTTCCATCTTGACCGTCGTGACCTCTCCTGTGTTGGTCTTGACCGTTGAGACCTCCCCTGTGTTGGTCTTGACTGTCGAGATCTCCTTTGGTTCCATCTTGACCGTCGTGACCTCTCCTGTGTTGGTCTTGACTGTCGATATCTCCTTTGGTTCCATCTTGACCGTTGAGACCTCCCCTGTGTTGGTCTTGACCGTCGAGCTCTCCTTTGGTTCCATCTTGACCGTTGAGACCTCCCCTGTGTTGGTCTTGACCGTCGAGATCTCCTTTGGTTCCATCTTGACCGTTGAGACCTCCCCTGTGTTTGTCTTGACCGTCGAGATCTCCTTTGCTTCCATCTTGACCGTTGAGACCTACCCTGTGTTGGTCTTGACCGTCGAGATCTCCTTTGGTTCCATCTTGACCATTGAGACCTCCCCTGTGTTGGTCTTGATCGTTGAGATCTCCTTTTTTTCCATCTTGACCGTTGAGACCTCTCTTGTGTTGGCATTGACCGTCGAGATCTCTTTTGCTTCCATCTAGACCGTTGAGGCCTCCCCCTATGTTGATCTTGATCGTTGAGATCTCCCTTTGTTCTCATCTTGACTGTCAGGACCACCCTCGTGTTCATCCTGATCGTCGAGACCTCCCTTTGTTCTCATCCTGGCCATCCAGATCTCCTTTGCTTCCATCTTGTCCGTCGGGACCTCCCTCGGGTTCATTCTGGCCGTCAAGATTTCCATTTACCTCGTCTGAACCGTTGAGACCTCTTTTGATCTCATCTTAACCGTCAAGACCTTCCCTTGAACTATCCCCTTCGTTGGATCTCCCTTTTCCTCCGCGTGGTCTTTTTGCAAAGACCACCCTTTGTGGTCTTTCTGTAAAGACCACCCTCTGTAGGTCTTTTTGCTAAGACCACCCTGTAGGGTCGCGACCTCCCCTTGAGGCCACGGCCTCTTCTCTCTTGTCCTTTAGCCGCGACCACCCCTTGGAGTCGCGACCTCCTCCTTTTATCGTTTAGTCACGACCACCTCTTGGCCCGCGATCTCCTCTCTTCTGTTGCGACCTCCTCTGGTCAAAACCGTCTCTTTTGTCGCGGCCTTCTCGTGGTCACGACCTTCCCTTGGTTTGACCACCTATCCCGAAGTGTTGACCGGCCCCACCCGTTAGCCTTGCTCACCTCCTTTTTCCCCTTAATCGCGGCGCTGATCTCACTGAAGTCCGCGGAGATGCACTCGCCAGAGTCTTCATGCATTAAATGTGTTGTATCACATTAAATGCTACCTCACCGTTTTGCTCCCTCCCCGCTTGTCCCGCCGTATCTCCGGTCAGCTATCTGCACATGCCTGAGCGTACCTTGTTCTGTTGCTCACCTACCTTGTACTCGTGTGTACCCATGGAACTCCCAGCAGCTCTGGCTATATATGCTTGAGCAGCCCTTCATCTTTACCTTTTCCTCATTTCCAGTTCTCTTGCTCTTCCGACCAGCTCTTGGACCTTCCCCCAAACTGTTGATTCTTCTCGAGCAGCCCCTTGGACCTCCTCCTAACCGTTGAAGCTAATTTGGTGTTTCATTGGAATTCATTTGGATCTTACTGGAGCTTTATTTGAGTTGCGTTGTTTTCTCGTGTAGATTGCGGCAACGTTGAGGAGCCCGAGCTCTCCGAAGAAGAAGACACTCAAGCCTTCGAGCAAGGCAAGTTACAGCCTTGATCATGTTGCACCCTTTATTTCAAATTAAGTATGTTCTGTTTCAAGTATTACTGCATGCTTGTTTCAATTCAAGTATTTCAATCCCTGTTCTAACTTTGTAGTTACTCCGAATTCCGTTGTACAACCAGTCTTGATTATTGAATTGATCACCCCTTGTCACCGTAGTAAAAGCTAGTTGGTGTATTAGTATGAACTAGTATGTATTGCAAAATTTGATGCTTAGTCATGCTTAGACCAAAATCTTGATTTGGGAGTTTTACTGCCAAATGAAAAATGTTGTCTAAAATGTTTTAATCCATGACATTGGGTTGTCATGGTAATTTGCAAAGGTTTTTGAAAAGCAAAGAAAAAGGAAAATGGATTTGGACTTGGGCGAATTGGTTGTTCAGATGGGTGCATGTTCATGCACAGGATCGTTCCATTTCTATGGACGAGGCCCAGGGTTCAGTGGAAGTCGTCCAGGTCAGTTAAGAACCGGTCTTCGAGTGTATTTTGCCATGCCCCAACTCGAGCCCAATCATCTCCTCTAGCATCCTCGACCCTCTAGACCATAACTTCGCACCAAGCCATCTCCCGGTCACCGCCGTTGACCACGATCGCCTCCGAGTTACCCTGCACATGCAAAGACCAAACCAACATATTTTTCCGGCACAAGTTCTTCCCAACTTGACCGATATAAGTCTACACACACCTCACGCCTCAAATAATATCAGTACCCAACATTGTCAATTATTCATCAACTAAAATATACTAGACCTAGCCTTAACTCATCAAATTTAGTATGTATAGGCCTAGCAACCTCCAATTCAGAAAATAAAATTTGGCAGCATTCACAAGATTCATCATCAGGAATAGAAGCTTTAAGTCTATTAATTTCAGAATTTAAGTTCTCAACAACAATATCATGTTTCTTTATTTTCTTTTTATACTTTTTGAGCTCATCTGTCAACTTAAGCACATCACGAGATAAATCTGTATAAGAGGGTTTTACCTCATCGGGATCCTTGTAGAGATCATCATAGTTAAGCTCCTCACCGCCGCCATAAAACACATCCTGTGAAATCCACCTCCTTTGCCTTCTTCTTTGTTGTCCTCATCGCGCTTCGTAATCAACATCACTTAATTCAATCTCATCAAGTCTTTGAGAGTACCTTTTAAGCGCCTTTACGATAATTGTGCTTCTTGCTTGAGTCAATCTTGGATTTAGAGCGACGAGTTGGTACTTTGTCATCTTTGACCTCCTTACTCCTCAGTTTGGGACAATTCATTTTCATGTGGTTTAGCTCACCACATTCATAGCATCTGATTGGACCACCTCTCCGCCTTGATCCGATGTTGTTAATTGCCTTGGTCACCCTGTTGGAGAAGAGTACAAGCTGCTCTTCTGGAATCTCCTCTAACTGTTCATCTGTGGAAGAAGACAAAACAAACACAAGACAAGAGCTCAAAGAAGCAGCCTGCATGGGGTTAGTCATAAGAGCTAAAGATGAAGATTTATCACTTTTAGATGGCACAGCTTCCATCTCATAGGTTTTCAATCTAGAGTAGAGATCATCCATAGTTAAAGTATCTAGATCGATAGTCTGATTGATAGTTGTGACAACCATCAACCACTCAGAACCTAAAGATCTCAATATCTTAGTTGCATTATCTTCATCAGTCGGAATAACACCAACACCACGTAAACTACTCAGTATCTTTTCAAAACGAGCAAAAAGATCATCAATATATTCACCAGGCTTCATAGCAAAATCAGAATACTCTTTTTGATAAAGATTCTTACACACTTTATTGATTTTATTAGTAGTTCCCTCATGATAATCACAAAGAATCTTCCATATTAAGTGGGTAGAGCTAATATGAACTACACGATCAAACTCTTTTGTGAGAGATTCTTTGAAACAACAAGTTACGAGCTTGAGCATTTAGATCAACATCAGCTTTATTTAAATTAGTAGCAATAGCAGGAACCTCAAAAGGGCAAGAAACCTTTTTCCAAACGTCATTACCTTGAGCCTCAATGTAGGCTTGCATGCGACACTTCCAAAAAGCAAAATCAATACCATCTAACATGGGGGGACGATTCACATACCTCTCTGACACCATAGCAACCTAGCTCTGGTACCACTTGTAGGATCGTTAATAGCAATCAGAGGGGGGGTCAATGATTGTAATCCATAGCGGAAACTTTTTCTCCAAATTTACTATCTTCTGTTTGTTCAACCTGCTAATACTGTGAGAACACAAAAACAAAAAGATAGCAAGCAGAGGAAAGTAATTTTCTCGGTACTGTAGCAGATGCACGCGTACTGTAGCTATTAGAAACGAAAGTACTGCTTGCAATATGTGAAAGACGATTAAAAACGAAAGTATTGAGTGCAATTAAAAACGAAACTTACTGCTTGCAATATGTGAAAGCAATAACCAAACTGTACCTACAAAGTGCACGGACCCCTACAACCCAAAGATAAAATCAGCATCTATGCTGCCGCCAGCACATCTCTGACTCGCGTCCTGGAATCTGTGAACCGTGGCCGCCGCTCGCATGTCTTCCACGGCCAGGAGCTAACTATGTGAACAGTAGCCACTGCTAGCACATATCCAAGAATAGCACAACAAGCATCTCACCTCATACCGAAAACTGTAGTCGAAAGATCCAAATCTTGGCCAGCATTAATCACACATCAAGCACAAGCCAAAAAGCCGCCGCAGCAAGCAATAAACAAATCTAAAAAGATTCAAGCCGCTACAAGCATGCCTTCTAGGTCTACAGCCGCCGACCCAAAAAAAAGCTCTGTCCTACCGCCGCCAGTAGCTCCTCTACCCTCGTACGAGCAGCATATATATGTATATATATCCGCACCTGCACAGGAAAGACAGTGGACTCCAAACCCAAAACGTGTCCTCATCCGACACGGTCACATAATCCAATCCAATCCCAACAAACAAGGATTTCCTAATTTCTCTCAGCTTTCCAATTTTGGACAACCCAAAATTGTCACGTGTCGTAGCCTCCGAAACACACCTCTGTAGCTTCAACACGCATCATCCATCTTTGATCTCCACGTGCCCCAATTCGAGCCTGATCTTCTCCTCTAGCATCCTCGACCCTCTGGACCATGACTTCGCACCAAGCCATCTCCCGGTCACCGCCGTAGACCACGATCGCCTCCGAGTTACCCTGCACATGCAAAGACCAAACCAACATATTTTTCCGACACAAGTTCTTCCCAACTTGACCGACATAAGTCCACACACACCTCACGCCTTAAATAACATAAGTACCCAACATTGTCAATTATTCATCAACTAAAATATACTAGACCTAGCCACATGGTCTAACATAAAGACCACCCTCTGTGGGTCTTTTCACTAAGACCACCCTGTAGGGTCACGACCTCCCCTTGAGGCCGCAACCTCTTCTCTCTTGTCCTTTAGCCGTGACCTCTCCTTGGAGTCGTGACCTTCTCCTTTTATCGTTTAGTCGCAACCACCTCTTGGCCCGCGACCTCCTCTCTTCTGTTGCGACCTCTTGTGGTCAAAACCGTCTCTTTTGTCACGGCCTTCTCGTGGTCACGACCTTCCTTTGGTTTGACCACCTATCCCGAAGTGTTGACCGGGCCCACCCGTCAGCCTCGCTTACCTCCTTTTCCCCTTAATCGCAGCGCTGATCTCGCTGAAGTCCCCAGAGATGCACTCGCCGGAGTCTTCGTGCATTAAATTTGTTGTATCGCATTAAATGCTACCTCACCGTTTTGCTCCCTCCCCGCTTGTTTCGCCGTATCTCCGGTCAGCTGTCTGCGCATGCCTGAGCGTACCTTGTTCTGTTGCTCACCTACCTTGTACTCGTGTGTGCCCTTGGAACTCCCAGCAGCTCTGGCTATATAAGCTTGAGCAGCCCTTCATCTTTACCTTTTCCTCATTTCCAATTCTCTTGCTCTTCCGACTAGTTCTTGGACCTTCCCCCAAGCTGTTGATTCTTCTCGAGCAGCCCCTTGGACCTCCTCCTAACCGTTGAAGCTTCTCTGTTGGTTTGAATTTGGTGCTTCATTGGAATTCATTTGGATCTTACTGGAGCTTTATTTGAGTTGCGTTGTTTTCTCGTGTAGAGAAGACACTCAAGCCTTCGAGCAAGGCAAGTTATACCCTTGACCATGTTGTACCCATTATTTCAAATTAACTATGTTCTGTTTCAAGTATTACTACATGCTTATTTCAATTCAAGTATTTCAATCCCTGTTCTAACTTTGTAGTTACTCCAAATTCCGTTGTACAACCAGTCTTGATTATTGAATTGATCACCCCTTGTCACCGTAGTAAAAGCTAGTTGGTACATTAGTATGAACTAGTATGTATTGCAAAATTTGACGCTTAGTCATGCTTAGACAAAAATCTTGGTTTGGGAGTTTGACTGCAAAATGACCAATGTTGTCTAAAATGTTTTAATCCATGACATTGGGTTGTCATGGTAATTTGCAAAGGTTTTCGGAAAGCAAAGAAGAAGGAAAATGGATTTGGACTTGGGCGAATTGGTTGTTCGGATGGGTGGATGTTCATGCATGGGATCGTTCCATTTCTATGGACGAGGCCCAAGGTTCAGTGGAAGTCATCCAGGTCAGTTAAGGACCAGTCTTCGAGTGTATTTTGCCATGCCTCACCGTGCAACCATATGTCTTGAATGGGCAGGACCTGGCTAATTAATTTGCAAAGTTCCATCGCGGTTGATCTTACTGATGCAGCGGGTTGTCTTTGAGGACTTGTCGTTTTATGACTTATGTTAGTCCCGCATGGTGCAAGAGGGGGCTCTGATCTCTACGGGTTTCTATCCGTAGGGTGGGCGAAACCTTAGCGGGGATGGATTGCGGTGGAATGATGCATCGTAAAGGCCTTGTCATGAGCTCTAGACCACTTACCTTCGGTAGTGAGTGGTGGTATCGACGGATGCCAAGTAAACTAGAGAAGTCATGTCGTGTGGGTAAAACTGTACACCTCTGCAGGGCGTCAAACTATTCGAATAGTCGTGTCCATGGTTATGGACATGCTGGCAAAGTTGCTCCAAGTTAGATGTTGGTTTTGGTTTTCAAATGACTTTGTTAAATGGTTTTGGATCTCTATCCAAATGGGTTTTGGGGCAGAGAGCCTTGTGATAGGAGGGTATCCTTTGCCACTTGATGTGAATGTTATCTAACTATAAATTTTTTTAGAAAAAATGAATTTTGGATATTGCATATCTGCTTTAGAACTTAATAACCGTAATTGAAAATAAACTTGGCATTATGCAAAGACAACCTTATATGCCTTCCTTTGAGATATCCATGTATGCATATCATTCTGTTAATTGACGGGTGTAACTTGCGAGCACGGTTGTTGTGCTCATTCTTGCTTGATTTGATAATTGAGCAGGAGAGGACTTCTATGACGAAGATGAGGACTAGATCAATTAGGCAACGCCCTCCAGCCGTTTGCCTGTGGTGTAACGGGTGGACCTATCATTTTGTTTCCGCTGTGTATTTTGCTTCGCCGGCTTGTTAGCCACCCTTGTAATCAACTCTTTTGCTGCAAATAAAGTTTGCGTTGATGTATGCTACCACTATTGTTTGCTGTGTGAGCTAGTCATTGATCCTTGGGACTAGTTCGGAACACAGAGTGCTTGGGGCTTTTCCAAGTCTCACGACCTCCTCGGGTTTGGTCTTCTGACCTCCCTCGAGTTGGGTCGTAGCATTTGGGGACATTCTAGGTCCTAAGACCTCCTCGAGTCAGGACCCTAGACCTACTAGACATCCTGGGTGGTCCTGGAGGTTCTCTCGAGAGATCCTGCGGGACTTCCTGGGAGATCCTGGTGGACTTTTTAGGAGGTTTTGGAGGACCTCTTGGGTGCTCTGGGTCGGATCGTTACACTTATCGATACTTTTAACAATCACTACCAAATATTTCAACCTTATAGGGGCTTAGGGCTAATTCCCCATCTTCCTGTGGGAAGATACGCATATATATTTAGGAATGGACATCATCTCCCATTTCCTTGTCGGCACCGCCATGTCTTGCCATTTCCTACCCGACGCCACGTATTGCACCTTCCCTCCGCTAGGTAACCACGGCATATCACAACTGCCGTCACCGATGCTGCTAGTGTGCAACACGGCTGACACTTGCCACACTGATAGCCGCTGCTGACTCAACCGTGTCAGCAGTGTGCAACACTGCTGACACTTGCATCTCCCCATCCAGTAGCGCGCGCCACTGCCACCTCTGAACTCACTTAGCCATGGTGAATCTATGGTTGAGGTTCAGTTTACCGTACGGGGTGATCAACTGATCATGCTCACTGGTTGAGGCCTGGCTACCAGCGAGAAGGGTGAAGAGAAATATGTGAAAATAAGAAGCATTTTGCTCGTTTAATTTATCTGCTCTCCTTCCAATAATATTCTGACATATGTCGTGCCACTACTACAGGAACCGACATCACAGACGGTTCGGAACCGTCATCACAGACGGTTTCCGAACCGTCTATGTTTGTTGGTCTGTGATAACAGGATATTATCACAGGCGGTATAAAACCGTCGTGATACGAAATATCCTGAGCGATTTTATTAAAAACCGTCGTGAAGTCAAGTATCACGAGCGGTTTGAGCGAAAACCGCTCGTGATAGGAGAATATCACGAGCGGTTCTAAATAAAACCGTCGTGATTTACGAATATCACGAGCGGCTTTTTGTAGAACCGTCGTGATATTCTCCTATCACGACGGTTTTTATTTAGAACCGTCGTGATATTCTCCTATCACGAGCGGTTTTCTGTTCAAACCGTCGTGATACTTGATTTCCTGACGGTTTTAACGTAAAACCGCTCGTGATAGCTCGCACTTCGCCCACAATTTGGTGTTTTCTGGCTAGCCTCGGGAATTGCTAGCCATGCCCTCCGAAAACAAGCATTCACGTAAATGATTCAAGCATTCACAAAAGCAGATTCAAGGAGCCATGACAACTCAAAGTGATCATTACTCAAAATAAATTACAAAAGATCCGCATTTGTTCAAGTATTGTCGCTATAGTTACAACTAGATTACAATTGTTTGCGTTGAGAGGTTTTAGTGGGGTGATGCTCGGGTTGGCGACGAGTGAAACTCTCCGTTGTCGTTAATGATTTCGTGTTGATAAAGGCGCAGAGCTTCCTCGAATGTCCTTGATCTCTTCGCAACGCAGTGAATCACATTGTAAATTCAAGGCCCGCCACTAGCAAGATTAAAGTGGTAAGATATATATATTTAAATTTATAATTAGGAAATAATTATTTGAGATTGACAAACCTCGGGATCCTTCTTCCTAGTCATGTAAGGATTAGGCGCATATGATAGCGTATGTAGATTGCACATAACTCATCATCTTTTTTGTCATGCTTTGCAAAAAATAGAATTACATATATAGGTATAGTCGGTTCGAGACGCGTTATTATGAAGTATGATATAGGATTATAGTGTTGTAGCGCATGGGAAAATCCATCTGTGTGTTAGTTAGGCGCTCTTTCCATTGTATATTCCTTTGTTGGCAACATAATTGATGAGCGACCTACATGATTCAAAAAGGTTATCCTCGGCCATTTCAAAGCGAATGAAGACTACAATAGAGTTATGTAAGGAGGAAATGAGCATACCTCTCGAGTATTCCTCTTAGAGTCTTTCAAGTCGTGCTTGTTGCGGTTTAGGGAATCAAGGTATATCACATGGTTCCTCTTGGGTATAATAACTAAAAGGATCCAAATGGTACCTACTCATGTATGTCGCTATAGTCATTAAACCTAAGTTCGTGTTGCGTATAAAGTACAAATGAAATTTGTATAGCAAGTAGTGACACTTACCCCCGGTTGTAGGGCACCACTATGTACTTCATGTTCGTCCCGACGAAGCAATGACCTCGTTATGTATTTCTCGGCGAAGGAGGAGTCTTGTTGGATGGTTTGCAAGCGATACCACATGTGGGTCGAGAAACCCAATCGGTTCTTTCCATTCAGGACATTTTTAGCATGTATCTATACATAAGCAATGAGTTGTGATATTTATTGGTATTACATGAATTGTTCTATATATAGATGTGTCCCCTTCTACAATGTATTTCACACAACCTCCTTGATCCCTTTCTCCACAAAAACAGAAATGGTTGCCTCTCTTACGTACACGCCTTTGACTGTAGCGCCTCTCTCGCTATCGTTGAGTCGTCTTTGCTGAAGAACACTATTTCAACAATGTCTTCACTCCTCTGTCCGAGAATTTGCCGAGCGGGTGACGGCCACCTTCCGCCGTCTTGACATTCTCCTCCGCCGTGTCTTCGGGTGATCTCCCACTTTCGGCGAGTTTATCGTGTCGTCGGCGTGGTCCTCCAAAGCAAGTTGCACGTCTCCGGGAGGCTTGTCGTCACTTGATCGCTTAATCGAGGCAAGAAGCGATCGAGTCGACTGTGCCGAGACCTCAAGCAAGAGAAGAGAGCCTATGGGCTCTCTTCAACTTGGTTCAACAAATCGAGGGTCTTGGGACACACTCGAACGAGAGCGTCGTGAGTGGGCGTATTTCGAGATTCGTTCGATCTTAAACCGTCCGCCCAAGACGCGCCGCCACTGAAGTGTTGAAGACGGAGATAGCGACCTACCTCCACCACTAGATAGGTTTCTAGTTTTTAATCTTTTGTAAGCTCATCGCCACGCACGTTGTTTGGCTATATATATATGAAAATTCCAAAATTTAAAAAAGTTTGGAGGAGAAGTTACAATATCTATTTGCCCATAGTAAGAGCTAGATCCTCATCCCATCGATCTTGAAGTGTGGAGGTATGTTGATCCGGAGCCGGCAGGGGTCGGCCGGGTTGCTCCGCTGCGGCGATGGCGAGAGCGGCGTCATCTGCGGCGATGGACCTGACGCAGCTGGCGTGGCGAGGATCTCATAGACGGTTCTAAATAAGAACCGCTCAGGATAACAAAGTATCACGAGCGGTTCTAAATAAGAACCGTCAGGATACTACGAGCGGTTGTAACGTAAAACCGCTGAGGATTAGATTATCACGCACGGTTTGTGAATAGAACCGTCGTGATAATTCATGACGGTTCTATTTCTCAACCGTCTGTGATAGCTGACTATCACAGACGGTTCTAAAAAATACCGTTTGTGATAGTTGTTCTACGCCAGTCCCATGTTCGGACTGACCCAACACAGACGGTTCCAAAGGAACCGTCTGTGATGGGGCGTCTACTATAGCCTGTTTTGTAGTAGTGGCTCACCCTTTTTCCTCTGCAGGTGAACTTTGACCGGGTAGTAAAATCCTTGTTTTGAATATTGGAGCATTGATCTCCCTCGTATGAGATGGATACACCCTCTTTGGCTGGACCTAATTCCTCCATATATCAAAACATTTGAGGTCTTAAATTTTGTGGAGAATTTCTGGGTCTATATATCTCTAGTCCTTTTAGAATACTTTGTCTTAATACATTCCTCTTTATCTCTGAAAAGGTAATAGGGAAACACCTCACTTGATGTAACCCTAAATGCTTTTACAAACTTGTTTGAGTTGACGAAAATGTGTAGTTTTTCAATCTCTCGGAGGCTCTGTTCTTTTCTGGATGGTAACATCTCTAGAAACCTAGCACATCTACAAGAGTATAAAATTTGATGGATTCCGGTGAAATTTATTCTTCTAAAAGAAAATAAGCAGCATATCGAGAATACTTCCTATAGGACTACCACGGTTTGGATGAAATGTCACGCCATGCAATAATACTCCTGGACAAAACACATGCAAGATCACAAGGCCCAAGAAAACATGCATATTAAAACTGCAAGAGAACAAAGCAATTTAATTGTTGTTGTTGACAAGTCAAGTAGGCACGGACATGCAGAGCCGGCTGTTGAATGTTGCCATCCATCGAACAGATTAGGATCGATTCTACACTCTGCCCGTGAGGTCGAGAAATAGAATCCACGTGCTTCTTGAATTGGGAAAACGAAATGCTGCCCCATTTGACTATGATAACTTATGAAATTAATGAAAACTTAATGAAAAACGCTACCCAAGTTCATGGCTCAGAAAACACCTCATAGTTACAATTAAGGCCATAATTATATTATATATGCCCATGTGGTTAGTTTTACACAGAAAATTACGGCATGGATTCTGAAAATTAAAATTAGTCACCGGCATATATATCGTGAGCGTTAGGAGCCATCCGGATTCTGGCAGTGACTCGTTGTCATGTATGGCTGTGTAGGCGAAAAATATATCACGAAATTCCTTGTTCACTCTCGTAGCAGTACGTACGTACTCTGGGTCGTACGAAACGAGCACGAGATCAGGAATTTTTGGCTAATCTAACACGTTTTGAAAACGTATTTACAGAAATAACTGTCTAAAAATTGTATTAGCAAAAATAGCAACGTTTCCGTGCGCAAGCGCAGAAAGGACGGACATATGGCGTTGGTGCACGACCACCGACGCGCCACTTCACAATCGACCGTGTTCGCCTCGGACCGGCCCCTTGGCGTCAACGCTGGCTGGCAAGACGGTGGCCATGCGCCAACCGGGCGCATGGTGGCCGTGCGCCAGCCAATTAGGATAGGATTAGGTTAGGTTAGTTAGGTAATTAGTTAGGGTCTGAAATTTGAAGGAATTTTAAAATATAGCAAATGAGTCTAAAAAATTATGAAATTTTTTGTTGAGCCTCCTGACACCGTGTACTTGTTTGTGTAAATTTCCCATACTCGTATTCGTTCGGAATTTTTATCGCTATTTCGTATAAGTGTCCTGTTTGGACAAATCAATAAATGTAGAAAATAAGATCAAAAAATTATGAATTTTATTTTGAAGGCTCCTCACGCAGTGGACTTAATTGTATAATATTTTGGCAATTTTATATGTGTTCTGGTATTATCTCAAAAATTTAGGATTTCGGTCATGAAAATTTCGATTTTAGGTTTCGGAAATTAGGGTTTCATGATTTCATGTGACTTGGAATGTATAACAAAAAGCTGCATTGCAACTCCATTAGAGATGTCGATATATAATATGGTGCTGGAATAAATATGTAACAACCAAAATACGCGTACAAATATAGTAAAACAAAATTGCATAACACGTGATACTATATGGCTCACTTGTCTGAGCCACTACTCTCTGCCTGCTGCGGCTGCGTCCGCGTGCGTGGCCTTGTTTTGCGCCGAGCATGACCCGTGGAATACGTCCACCGGTCCGGAGAACGCGTGTCGGTTCAGAGGGGGTACGGAGACCGTTAAGGCGGAGGTGGACCAGTAGACTGACTCTGGAGCAAAGTCTGGTAGGCGTACATGTCATCGTAATGAGCCATGCCAATCTCGGGGACACCTATGAGGAATTCATCCATGACAGAGGCTAGAAAACCACTCTGGGGGTACGATGCCTGCAACTCCGGTTACGTGGATGAGCTCTGGCCTTAGACGTACATTGTTCCTACCTACCCGGAGAAGCTCTGGCCTTGAACGTACGGTGGGGCAGCGAACCCGGAGGAGCTTTGCCCTACGTACGCTAGGGCAGCGAACCTGAAGGAGCTCTGCCCTATGTACGCTAGAAACCCTAGCTGCCATTGTTTGTACCCTGGCATCGTGTACTGCTCCCTGGCAGGAGATAGGAGACCCGTATCCTCGTCATCAGTCGACGTGAACTGGCCGTCACCCACACGGGCAATTGAAGGCTGCAAGATGGAACGATGTTAGTACAAATAAACACTCTGGACGTAAACTAAGAACCTCATACCTCCCGGATGTGCAGTGTAGTTAACCGAGGGGGAGTGCCAGTTTGTGTACTGGGTCCGGACGACAGAAGTGATTCATCCCAATAGACCTATTGTGAGAGAACGACATGATGTTAGCGGAACATAAGGCATAACCAAAAAAAACTGTACGTAAATTTGTACATAGCGGCTTACCTCCGTGCGACCTGGCCCACAGATGACCGACGGGGAACGTTACGATGCCTGCCGGACTCGCTAGGTCGTCGTGACCTAGCGGGTGAGCACGACCCCCCACTTCGTGCCCGATGCATAGGACGTCGTCCCTCAAATGACTGCATCTCAAGTTCTTTATTATCCTCTTCATCTCTGCCGAGATGTGCTTCAAAACTTTTTTATATCCCGTCGGGGTTTTATCTGGGCTGCGGAGGGCGTCCTCTGATGCGCTCTGGACGTGCAACACCCGCTCCAACTATAGTGACATACGTAACATGTTCATTAACAAAAAATATGAATGTCGTCAATGAAACGACCAGAGGTTGTAAGTGTCGTACGGTGTCATCACGCCGCGAAGCGCTGTGACGGTCGTACGTGTGGTGAAGACCCTCATGGTGCGTCTGCCCTGTCACCTCCTTCGGGTGCTCCGGAGCACCCGGAAGAGGAATGGTGAGTCTTGCGTACGTTCGTGGCATATACCACTCCATGTGCGCACCGTATGACTCAAGGTCATACAGACGTTGCTCATTCCAGACATCCATGTGCGCCCTGTTCATCCATGCTGTAGTCCACTGCTGCTGGTGCACTCACTAGTCCTGAATATACCCACCTGCCCTCGATTGCCTGCATTTCCGGAAAGATTAATGTTAGAAAAGAAAACGTAAGGACTACAAACATTACTCGGATGAAGTTTGACTCACATGTGTACGGCTCGCTCCAGAGCCTATCGTCGCATGGGGCACGAATCGGTATCGACTAAATCGTCAGATTACACGCTGCGACGCGTAAGGCTCCTCCATATATGAGAACACCAGGTGGCAGGTCGTCGTCCACAGTAATGCGTCCATGACACATTGCACGGATAGCTCGTGCGGCGCTACCGCGCGCATGTAATTAGGATACCATGGACACCAGATGATGTCGCTTTCGTGTAATGACTCGAACTCGTTGTGGTACAACGAGTAGCACCTCGCCGGTCTTCCACTGGCCCAGCGCAGACGGGCAGCAATCCACCGTAAGCCCATGGTGGGTGCGTCTACCTCGTCATGTGGGACAGGGAACGGGTGCGCCGCTATCTCGATGGTCGGCTACCCAACAGGGAAGAGCTCCCAACTCCACAGCTGCAGGAGCACATAGCAGACGACCAGGTTGGTACCAGCGGTGCCGTGCCGCGAAGCGTCACACAACCCCCGGTATGTGGCGCAAAGGTCAGCTGATCCCCAGATGTACTGAGGCATCAGCCCAACGCCGTGTCAACCAAAGACTCGGCGACACGGATGAAGCTGGGGTTCAAAAAATCGCCCTTTGTGGTTGGAAACAGGACCCAACCAAAGAGCTAGAGAAGGGAAACAACGAGGTGCATCCTGACGACCTCATGAGGTGCACCCCGTGGGCATTCACTGAACTGCCTCAGACAAGCCCGAGGGATGCCACGTGCACCCTCCAGGAGAGGTTGGCCAAATCGCTGCTCCAGCCTGGCCTTCTAGTCTGCACTCGGAGGGCTCGGAACAAGCGGCACACCCCGGATCGGGAGACCAGTCAAGAATGAGACGTCCTACAGGGTGACCGTCATCTCACCCCACCGAAAGTGGAAGGTGTGTGTCTCGGGCCTCCACCTGTCGACAAGTACCGACAGCAGGCAGACGTCTAGGGTGAACTGGCGTCCGATGGAGACCATCCTCACAAGGGGCAATAAGCCCGTGTCCCAGAGAATTGGGACGTAGCAATCGTCTAGCACCCAGCAGTCCTTCCCCGCCCGAAGCGCCTGGGGCAGAGGGCCATTCGCGTCTGCGGTAAGCCACAGCTTGCACTGGTGGCATTCATTGTAGAAGTGTTCTAGTAGCTCCGGTAGAGACAGAGCTTGCAACACATGGAATAGAGGGAACATTAGTGAGAAGGTGGCTAATAAATATAAAAGATTGTAAATTAATTGCAGAGTAGTTTTCCTGGGGTGATAAGCTACATGATAAACTAGCTTAATTAGATTATGCTCCTCTGTTCTTCGATGAATGCATTTCTTATTATTTCATTTCGCTTTACGACCAAACTAACATTACAAATTAATGTACACTACTTTATTAATTAATTACCACTAATTATTTCGTAACCAATAAACACTGTAAATTAAAAATTATGACCAAACCACCTGCAAATGATGGCAGTTAATAACGTTGAAATGTCCCCAAAAATATAATCGACAGAGCAAGAAAGCGAGCGAGCGCGAAATGAAATGAATGAGCGGAAGAGCAAGCGAGCGACTACGATATGAAATAAACTAGCGGAAGAGTGAGTGAGCAACTGCGAAATGAAACCGTGCTCGCTCCCTCTAATTTATAGCTGCTGCTCGAAGGGAATCCTTATCCCGCGCGCTAATTAAGCCATAAATATCGGTGGACAAAGATTTGATGGATGAGACAAAGAGGTGACGGGATAACGACTGATTGATGCTTTCAGTGGAAAATTAAGGCAAATGGAGGGAGGACCCCGTTGAGATGTTTGGACAATCAACATATGGCACCGACATTTATTGATTTGTCCGAACAGGACACTTATACGAAATAGCAATAAAAATTCTGAATGAATACAATTATGAAAAAATTACACAAACAAATATACAGTGTCAGGAGGCTCCACAAAAAATTTCATAATTTTTTGCACTCATTTGCTATATTTTAAAATTCCTTCAAATTTCAGACCCTAACTAATTACCTAACTAACCTAACCAATAACTAACTCCCTAATTGCTCCCTAATTGGCTGGCGCACAGCCACCATGCTCCCGTGGCTGGCGCATGGCCACCGTGCGCCAGCTGTGTTGAGGTGGCGAGGCCAGGGCTGAACGACGGGTGAGGTGGCGGGGCCGGTGGGGGCACGCGTCGACAGGGCGACACTGGCGCATGATGGCCGTATGCCAGCACCACATGTCCGTGCTTCCGGCGTTGGCGCTAGACCTGTTCAAATGTTGAGTCGGGTAGGGCTTGAAAAGCCCGGCCAAAAAACAGTAGGCCCAAGCCCGGCCTGAAATCGGGATTTTCAGTAAAAAAGCATTATTTTAATCATTTTTGGAATAAAAAACTAATATTTAATTGATTTTCAGCATTAAATAAATAGTTTTTTTGATTTTTGTTGTTGTTTTTACCGGAATTTCGGGCTGGGCCGGGCTTTTGTCGGGCTAGTTTTCCAGTCCCAAGCTCGGCCCGGACAGTGGCGGGCTCGGGCCGGGCCGATCATGAACAGATCTAGTTAGCGCACAGCCACCGTACGCAAAGGTTGCTATTTTTGCTAATATAATCCAAAAACTCCTAGATCAGTTTCTTTCTGCCGTTGCAATTCTCTGTACTCTTTCCTGCGTAATACAATCGAATCGGGCATTAATCGAAGGGAGGGTCGTAGTCTTGTCAATTTTTCTCCGTCCTATTCGTCAAAACGCGTGATCATTTTCCTGCGCTACGGCACCTTTCCACTGAATTAATTGATGACGTGAACTTCTTCGTTGAGCAATCGATCAACCACCCGATTGACCTGCAAATTAATGAAAAGGCATCGGTTTTGGGTGCAAATGCAAATTAATTTAATCTGACCTTCGGCATGAGACATCAGTAGCACAGTTTGAATATATCTTTGATGTATGCAAGGAAAGAAAAAACATTTGCAATAGAAAAACTAACAAATAGAGTAAAACAACATTGTAAATGTTCAATTGTTTATTATCTTATCTTACCCTTCAATTTCTCTTTTTTTTTAAAAAAAAAATTCGAGCTAGACAATTGGCTTCAGAATGGGCAATTACAACCACTAAGCTATCACATGATACCCATGCATGTCCTACGTGGAGGCGCGAATCTTCTGTTTTTGTTTATTTTACACATCGCGTGCATGGCCAAAAAGCCATGCATTAATTGCTTTCTTGCTAACTCCAATATTGATTCTAGTTAGCATATATATGTGCAAGTAGACAGATAGAGCAGAATATTTTATCTTACCATGATACCCATGCATGTCCTACGTGGAGGCGCGAATCTTCTGTTTTTGTTTATTTTACACATCACATGCATGGCCAAAAAGCCATGCATGTTTAATCTAACTCCAATATTGATCACTAGAATTGTTAGCTGCCCAACTAGACAGATAGAGCAGAATATTTTTTGTATGGGTTACTTGCCGTCACCGCAATTTTATCTGACAGCCTCTTAATAGTCTATGTCCTAAAGACACATGCTCTAATAAACTCTCCAATCCTCTCAAGGAAAACGTTATAAACCTAGATAACAGTTAGGCACTTCACATTCAAAAGCACTATCCTAATCTTTTGTGCTAAGTGACAAGAGCAAATCACGCTACATGGAAGTTAGGCACTACGAAGAAAGTTTCCCTTAAATTGTGCCATGCATATGAGCAGACCATGTAAAGTTGGATTAATTAGTTGCCGGCCAAGATTCTTGTGACCCTGCAGCACTTAGGGAAAACTATATCGGTAGGAAAATTTTATTAGAGCCCACCGATAGAACTGGTTATTGCCGGTTACCGGACATTTGGACAAAATTTCGGAAGAAAATTTTCAATTGAAATTTGAATTTTTCAGATGTAAAGATGAAATTTATCTAAATTTTGATTTGAAAATTGAATTTGAATGAAAATTAAATAAATCTGATTTTTTTTGCCAGCTATAAAAATTTAGTAGACTCCACCGATAACACAGGTAACCGACAGTGACTGATGAAATTTCTGCGATAGATTTTTCTACTGCAGCAGTGCGAGAAGCGTGTAGTACGTACTTCATCTGCATGCCGCAACAAACTTAGCAAAAAAGAAAAAAAAGATTAGCAGGAATGGGATGATAAAAAAACTTGCTAGCCCAACAAAGAGTACATGCCTTCTGGTACACTGCAATGAACCGTCATTGTCCTACTCTCTAATGACGTGTTATGTGGATAGGTTTAGTTTAGTACCTTAACGGTTGAGAAGAGTACATAGTGCATGAGGTGTCTGGCCTTGAAAAGTCGAGTCAGTTAGCTAGTGACATGGTAGAGTTAGCTCTTGCTTGTGAGTCGTGAAGACTTCACGAGATACCTAACGCGTGGCGACAAGATCAATACATAAACATATCTAGAGAATTCACCTTGTGTTGCCACATGTTGATTGCTCCTAGAGTTGAATATATGTTCGATGTTGTGTGGCAAAATTCCTGTGATTCTCTCTACTGCCGCTCGCAATGCTTCTCGTGATCCTGTCCATGAACATGAGCATGAAGTTAATAAAAGAAAACCAGCAACCTCGGTCATTAGGCTGAGTTTTTTTCGGATAACCTCTGTTTGGTTACTCCTTTAAACAGTACACAGTAACAACCATAGCACAAAAAACCCAAATAACAAATAGAATTTACACAAGCCCTTGAATATCTGGAGAAAACGAGATAGGGCGAGCAAGTGAGATTGATCTAGCTCGTCGGAGATCTTGGCGGCAGCCGACGTTATCCTCATGATAGATGCGTCGGAGGTGTTGGTGGCGGCTAGCACTTACCTTCTCGATGACAGTTGGCGTTGCTCGAGTAGAGGCGCTGGACAATTGTTCCGGACATGGTCATCTCTTGGATCCGGTCTAGCCAGAATTGGAGGTTGAGGGGAACAGATCGGACAGGAAGCAAAACCCGTAAACAGAGGAGGAAGTGGGGAGACCACAACGAGAGCTAGAAGATGGTAGCTCATCGGAAGAGAAGGCGATGTACGCCAAAACCCCAATAGGAAAGAAACTAGCAGAGGGAGGAGCAGGAGCACCATGGCCAGCGTCAGAGTAGATGCAAATTGTCTCCGCGACCAAGAAAATTGTAACATCCTAAAAAATTTAATTTTGGGAAATTATATTGAAAATAAACGAGGGAACAATTTTGAGCATGCTTATGTGTGGGAAAATATTTTCAGCATGTGTTTGAACTTTTGCATAAATGATATCTTGAAATTATGTGCAAATAGCAGCTTGAAAGGATTTTCAAGAAAAGTATAGAACACATAAAATTCTCGAAAAATTATACAACAAACTATACCGTGTCAGGAGCCCCTAGAAAAAAAATTATAAAGTCTGGAGCCCGTTTGCTAAGTCTAAAAAATTCATAAATCAATCAGCCTTTCTGGAAAATTCAAAACCCGCTGGACCTTTGGGCTGAAACCCAGCTCGGCCCACTTCACCCACACGCGCTCCAGCCCACGCCGGCGTCCCTCTCCCCTCTCGCTGACACGCTGGACCCGCGTGTCAGGACCTTTCGTCCCCACGCGCCAGCGTGTTGCGCCTGCGCCTACTCCGCCCGTTAGTTTCGACCGTCACCAAGTGCATTTACTTAGATTTGCTATTTGTAAGTCTTGCGAGTACGTTTTTGTACTCAGTTGGCTTGTCTATATTGCAGGTAAGAGCGTCATACAAAACCGTAGTAGTTATCGTTGCAGGTTTTAGGCGATAACGGTTGGTACATCGGCTTTAATCCCAGTCGGTTGCCCTTGGGTTGTGGCGCACCATCGAGACGGTTGTTTTAAATCTCTTATTAGATTTCATCCATTTAACTCTTACTGACACTCAACGCCAATATAGCACACACTAAATGCACTCTAGCCATTACTGTTAACAATTGATGATTATTTTAATCATGGAAGCATTCATGGTCGTACTCTGTTTGCAATCACAAAAACAGTTATGAGTATAGACTCGCTATTCTACCTTAAGTTCAGAAATTAGAACGAAATACCTTTAATCTTCAATAATATAGGATACATAAGACAATGTCTCACAAGTCAATACATTTACCTTCATTCATTTCTTAATACATATAACATCAGTTTAGCATGGCAAAATTAGGTGAATCAAGCATTTGAATGAGTTCGTCAAATATCTCAATAGAAGACATATTCAAGATTAATATTTACCAAAACAACATTCGAACGCATCCTTAACTTAACCATCACTAGCAGTTAGACTAACCGAAAAAAGGACCTAGATTCCAAATCATCTAACAAATTTAGCAGATTACTCAAACTTAATGATCAAACCGGTTCATTAACATTCTACACTTCTTAAGAACCATAGGTTCTGAACAGATATGGACAGACTCCTATTTACCCTTTATCATGTATCAAATACAATGACATTTCAAATTAATCGATTTCACCTTCATGGATGTTAGTTAAGAATAAATGGTTTGCACCATGCTAACAATCTAACTTGGTAATTCATACCATAACAATTTATTCGTTCGGATATAATCTCTCACTTAAACAAGATAATACAATCACAAAAGGATTTTAACACCTACATTCAGCAAAAGAGAGACATTAAACTTCAACGCTCAGAGTAATCCAAAAGAAATACAAAAGGCCAAAGCTTTTCACAGGTTAAAGAACTCGCAACAGAAAAACTTTCAGTATCCGGAATACCAAGCGAGTAAATGAATCAAGTTTTCCAATTATAAGGGCAGAACTCCCATGAAAATATCAATCTCGCTGATAACCGACGTTCACACAAAACAACAATAGACTAGCAGTCAGGAGAACAAGTAATCGCTTTATGGAACCAAGAAAGACCAATGAAAACTCACCAGCTGCATTGTAAACACTAACTCAAGAAAACTTCATCAACCGCAACTATAACCAGAATTGACCAAAATTCAAGCTCAAGAAAGAGAACAACTTTTCTAAAGAAACTCATCCTCAACAACTTTAACTATGGTAATCGGGTAACTGCTTCTCTATTCTTATACCACGAAGAATGGTGTAACCTAGCAAAGCCCAGAGCTACAACCACAACCTCAACCTCTCAACATCAACTATCATCACACATAACCAATAATATACTCACATAGGAGTATACAAGATCATCTCATAACAATCATAGAATAAATTCATAGATATAGAAGATCATATCATATCATCGAGTAACAATGCAACATAAGGGAAACGGAAATGCATTGCTTGAACCATCCCATCCTATTGTGCACCAGTGTGTCAAGTTTCAGGTTAATTAACCATTAACAAATTAGTCTTACCTAAGTTGTCAACCTATTCACCACAGACCTAAAGCCCGCTCTGATACCAACTGTAACACCCTGGCTATTCGGAAGCCAAAATGTTACCTAAAAACTAACATACAACCAAATTGCGGAAGAATTTAAATAATAACTCATCTAATAGTATAAGGAGGTCAACATATAATAGAACAAAAGCAGGAATATCATCTGAATCCAAATAATTATACCAAAGGAGTAATCCAGGATCACACGTAGTTATTTAATCAAACATAACATAGAGAAAGTTATCATCCGACATTAACCTCTATTTATTACAATTCCTCACTTAACAAATGAAAGACAGAAATAAAATCATATTATAGAAACTTAAGTATTGTGAAATGAATGAAATATGTGTGTCTACTCCCTCCCATGAATGTCATCAACAGCGATCACCTAGAATAAACAAACAAAGGCAAGAATGAGTCCAAGACTCAGCAAGTACAAAGAATAAATGGAACTACACCGAATATGAATAATACAGTATCATTAAGAACATGTACATAGAACTGAAAGAAACATATGAATGAATGAACTACACTTCTGCTTACACCGGTATAGCCAGTGACACACCCATCGGTGTTCACTTAGGCCCGCATTTAACAAAATGCGGGGATCTAAGGCCCGTATGAAGAACATTTCATACGGGAATCCAATTCTGCCCACATTGGAATGGTGGATCTTACGTACCCATAATGGAATTGATGGGTCTTTATTTTCCACTCTCGTGGAATAAACATGAACAAATGAATGGATGGAATGAAACATGAATAATGAAAGACATCCTCTCTTTCAACATGGATTAACAGATATGAAAGAAATATGAAGCATTGAATGTAATCATGGTTCATAGAAATAACAGTATGAATACATACACACAACATTCATCAACATTAAGAATTACAATGTACTTGCCTTCCGCGTTGCGACGCGTTAGTAGGCAATGAAGATGCCCCTAAACCCGAAGCCTCTCTGCCTACACAAGTAAGTACTCAAAATAAGAACAACATGGTACAGGACGCTACCCACAATGTTCTACAACACCTTTCTGACAACCCAAGAATTAACTATTCGATCTACTCTGAAAACAGACCACACAATCACATAAAACGAATCTGGATAGGATCCTTAAAACCTACATAACTTTCACTCCAAAAATCGTAAAAATGCAAACTCAGATTTGCTGGAAAGATAACGGAAATATCTAAAATAACCTATTTGGTGGACATCCCGAATTCTGTTTGTAAATCACTTTAATAGACAGATGAACATCTTCTGTCAGAACTAACCGACAAATCTGGACAGCAGCATAATAACAGACATAATTCCTAATTGGCTGAACCAAACTTAGTGTTCTTTATCAATATGAATATCTAAGAGCAAATCCTACAAAAGTCTAGTTGGACAAAATCTCAGATTTTGCCTTTAACAAACTTTGGCCCACGGCTCAAATCTATTAGCAGAAATTGACAGACAGTATGAACAGCAGAATCAAAACAGCCATAACTTTTAATTGGCTGATCCAATAATGGAATTCTTTATCAATCTGGAAAACTAAGACAATATACTACAATTTTCATAATAGGAAGAAATCCTGATTCGGACCTTAACAACATTCAATCTGCTAATTAAAACGACTGTTGTAAACTAACCAAGTTTCTGGACAGCAGTAGAGAATTTGCCGTAACTTCCAAACCATAACTCGGATTCAAGTGAACCTAGATGCTATGGAAACCTAACGAAAAAACCTACAACTCTCTAGGAGATCCGAAATCCTAATTCGGCCTTGACCTATACGAAAACTGACTCACAACAGAGAACAGAAATCTGTTTCTAATCACAGCACTAACGACGAATCAATAAACGACATCTACCAAGAATGAATTGAACTAAAACAGTGAGGAAGTGAATTGATACCCTAGAAGACACATGCCCGCTGAGATCCCCGTGAGGTGCTCCTCTCCTCTTCTTCTCCTCTCTTCCTTCCCCTCATTCTTCTTCCCACGGCCGGCCCCAAGCAATAGGGAAGATGGCGCCGGGGAGAGGAGGAGCAGCAGGCGGTGGAGGCACTGTAGCATGGGTTACTGTAGCATGGCGGCTACTGTAGCAAAAGGTGGCTAGGGTTTGGTCCCCCCTCCCTTGCCTTCTAATGGGCTGCCAGCCCACTCATGGGCCTTGGGCCACTATGGCTGGCTCCCCTCCTCTCGAATATGGGTTGGCAGCCCATTCCTCTCCTAAAATTTTGAATTTTCTATTTTATTTCTCTTAATTCTCTCTCAATTTTTGTTGCATTTGATAACGAATAATCGGGGTATTACAACATTACTGCAGTAGTTTCTTTATTTTACTGGCGAAACACAAAAGAGGATACGGTAACACTGAAACATGATAAAAAAAATACAGATTTACTACTTTATAAATGATTGTTTTACCTCTTCGTGTATGCTCTTTTACTATCACACTAACTTGCACTGTACTGCCCGCTCGACATTTACTACAAAATGATATATGTTAGTCTTTTACTATAAAATGCACAAACAAATACTGAACTTCTAATTTGTTTTGGAATTACTACATGTGTAACATGTTTTACTACATTGGGGCCTATGTTTTACTTTCCTGCTCTCCTTTGTTTTGTATGTTCGCATGTGCATAGCTGAAAACACAAGTACTAGTGCGTCTCTTCGTCTCCATAAAAAAAATGTGTGGTGCTGCTCGGGCTGTTTGATGCGTCTCTTCGTCTCCCCCACTACAAATTATAAGGATTGACATCCACTACCCAAGAAACACACAAAAGCCCTGTATTATTTTCCACACAAACCAGTAAGCAAAATGCCTTCAATCTTCTTCCTCTTAACTTCCCACGTAGTTCTGGCCTACCTCATCCTTGTATGCGATCACCTCTCTACTCGGACCCGTAGCGATGCTGCTGACCATTATGCGGTCTGCGACCTCCTCCAATCTCCACCCCTTGTCTCCTGGATTACGTGTCTCCAATCATCCGCAGACTACAGCTCCTTCTCAGCCGAACCAATGGCTTGGTTTCCGACGTCCGGTGGGCAAACCTCGCTCACCAACTGTGTGGATCATGTTTGAAGAGTCGATTCGGATGTACGATGGATACATCGACGAGCTGAGTGTGAGGGTCGATGATACTTGTCACATCCCCATTTTAATAAATGGAGTTATTATGCATCTATTTAGTATGCATATTGTTTTTGAAGCATTTGCATTATTTATTACACTTGAAAAATCTTAATCAAAGATTAAATTATAACCTAAAGTCAACTCCCCAAAAGAAAACAGAAATAAGTCCTTATAAAGACCTCTGGAAAATAATTTAGTAAAATACTATAATATTTTTCATGAATAATTATAATTTTCCCAAAATTTTAAACACTAAGTTGACCTTGAGAAAATTCAAAACCTTTGTCTAATGAACCTTATTTAAAGAATTAAAAATCAGTGCATAATGCATGAACAGTGGGTAAATAAACTTTTTAGCTAAACTAGGTCATCCCAGGAGCCCCTCTGGATAATTTTAGAATTTTAGGAATTTATTTGCTATTTTTAGACCGCTGGTCAAAGCAGAGGTTTGTTTTTAAAATCACAATCAACTATTGGACGCAACCCTAACCCAATCGATCGCACTAGACTCGAGTCCGATCCATGTGACTTGACTCGATCGAGCCAACTAAGCGTACCCACGCCAAACCACACACCAACCCGAGCTGCTTTGTGCCGCTGCCAAACCCGGCCCGCTTGTCGGGCCTTTCTTCCAAGCGCGTGCTAACCGCACCACCCCATGCAACCACTCCCCGAGCTACACCAGCCAACACCGTGTATGTCTCCATCATTTTCCTGGGGTAAAACCCCTTCCCGTGCCACCATGTTCCCTACTTCTCCTCTGTTTCTAAGGAGAGGAAGGCTCTTTGCGGCGTTTTGCTTGGGTAAAATCCTCACCTCTGCGTCCCCAGGCTTTATCTTTGCATGCCATTCACATCTAAGCCGAATGCGACCTTTGACGTTGCTTGTAGGTTCCAAACCAAGTTCGTGCCCTCGGCGGCTTTGGAGCGTGCACCGCAGGGACATCACCGTGCCATTCGTCATTTCGGTGAAGTTCTAGCTCGATCTTGTGCGTCACTGTTCGTCTTTGAGCATGATTAAAAGAAGCCCTCAATCAATTTTTGCTTTGACGCACAGGAGCTTGTGAATTTGAATCTTGCTCATTTTCGGCCGAAAAGACCCCCTTTCACTCCACTGTCGATCTAGTAAGTCATTTCCCGATTGCATGCAATGTCACCATCTACTAGCTTCACTCAGGCTTATCCTACCATCTTTTTACGTTTTTTTTGTTCAGGGAGTCTCCCCCTCGTGAAGCCCTACCGCCACCGCTGCCATTACTACCACTAGACCTTCCCTGAGCTCCTCCGACCTCTCCTTCACCTTGGTAAGCTTTAGTGCACCTTACTATAGCATTTGTGCATGCTTGATTGCACACCGCAGAGCTCATTTGGCACATGCACGTACACCATAGGGTAGCTACCACTCGCCGTTGGCTAGCCGCCGTTCTAGGCCAGCTCAAGCCGCCGCCGCCACTTCCATAAGGTGCGCAAGACTATTAGCATTCCATTCCTACCCTTGGCCGGCGAGGCGCCGGGCAAGGAAGAGCTTAGAGGAGCTCTGTTTATCGGAACGTCTGATAGCATTGTAGCTCGGGATTGAAACCAAATCTCGGTTTAATTAGGGCTAATGATTACTTAGGGTATTAAATGAATGTCTTAAGCCCTGATGTCTCTATTACACGTGGGCCCCTTGAATAGAAAACGTGAGGTTTAAAACATTGGTTAAAGTTAGAGTCCATGACATGTGGGCCTGGCCCCTTAAGTGCGCAGTGCACTATGCGGTGCATTGGTGGACCGAGTTCATAGACCGAGTCACTAACTTTGGGCCCCACGTGTCAGTTTGGTTTTAATTCAGAAAATAAATGAAAAATGGTACTGTGCTGTGGAACCCGCTTGTCAGCGGCAGAAGCTAGGGTAAGCTCGGTAAGAAAAGTATTAAATGCATTTTTTATTTCCGAAACAATTTATTGTTGCACTATAATTTCTAAAGAACTCTAAAAATACATAACTAATTCAATTTGACTCCAAATCCAGTGAAACCAATTTTGATAATTTTCATTTTAAATGAACTTTAATTTGAAATGATTTTGAAGTATGTTTCTATCCCAGAAAATATAGTTTTTGGAGATTGATCCAAAACCGGATTATTTTTACACTAGAAAATGCTGTTAACTTTGAAAATTCATAACTAATTCATATGAACTCCAATTGAGGTGAATCAAGTTATTTTGGTCTTATAATTTCATTCTGTATTTATCTATGTAATCATTTTATCCACCACTGTTCTACAAATTTTTGCTAAATAATTAAAATCGGATGAACAGTAACAGAAGTGAATTTTTCAGCATTTTCCATAAATCTGATTTTCAAACTGCTATAACTCTCTGATATAAACTTCAACTGGAATAATTTTGGTACCTAAATTCATATAAAATCATGATCATACTGATGTTTAAAATTCATGCATTTTTGAGCATTTTGAATTTTTGGCTATTTCTCGGTGTTTACTCGATGTTGTTATTTCTATAGAATCCGAATGGCCGCAAGTCAACAATTACGCCACCGAGAGTGAACAACTTGACTTCCAGCAAGGCAAGCATCATTTGAACTTTATTTTGCATTATTTTGATCCCAGTTTTGCTAAGTTAGTTAATTGAAATGCAATGATATTGCTTGCATGCTATTTTGGGTCCTACACATGAGGTTATCCTTGATTAATCCAGTACTTATATGCTTAAGTTAGGGTGTGTGAGATATGTAATATATATGGGGATTTCTTAGCCATGCAAGTCTAGTTTTGCATTAGATCGGTTGACAGGATTAATCCGTCAATTGTGGGAGACACAGAACTTCTCTTATCTTTGTTTTATCTAGATCTTCGTATCTGGTAATTATGTTTAATTTGTCAAGTTAAAAGTGTTTTTGGGTATAGACAAGTGGAAGTTAGTGTGGGTGCCTTCATGCACGAGACTCAGGTATGTGGTTGGACTTGTCTAGACCACCAAGGACCGAACTTTGGGCTATCATGCTAAGTAACTTTCGTACTTCCACAAGCTGGATTGGAGCCAACTTGGTCAAGTAAGGGGAGATTCTTATTGAGTTGAGTCATAGGTGGTGTGAGGGCATGTGTATTTGATCACTTGTCCGTAGGACCTGATGTAATTTTCTATAATGTGTATGGGAGCACTGTTTTTCTTTATTCACATTGTATCGGTATATCTTGCACAACTTGTGTGCCCGATTAGCAAGTTCCATCGGTAGCTTTTACTAAGTTGGGGTTCATCGCGCAATGGTGACTCTTCTCAATAGGATGATCTTGGTAAAAAGTACTGAATCTCAATTTACCCGACCGGCACACCATAGGAAGTGTGCTATTATTCCGAAGGCTTATGGGTTAATCGAGTTGTGTGGGTAAAGATGTATACCCCTGCAGGGTATTAAATCTATTCGAATAGCCGTGTCCACGGTTACGGACGACACTTGGTATTGATTGACATCATTGTTAGACTTCAAATTAAAATTGACATGGTTACAACTTGGTTTTTGGCATGAACGAGTATTCATGCACTTTAGATTATCAAAGTGGGCTGTCACTTTGATATTTGTTTGATCTAATTATTTATTAATATATATTTATGTCACATGTTTACTTTTTGTGTAAAATCTGTTTTAATAATGGCAATTGAAATCTAGTATGGGTAGGTTGGAAAAATTATTGCATTTTCTGCAAAACTAAGCCACTAAAGCCATCCTTTGAATATCCTCTAGCATAAATACTTTTAATTTTTGTAAGACTTGCGAGTACAATTGTACTTAACCCGGCTCTGCAAATTCAGGTGAGGATGATACTACGCCCGATGAGTTCGTTAGCGTCGATTTTGGTGACGCTAACGAATAGTGTTGTTTCTAGCACCCAGTCGGTTGCTATGGGTTATAGGGCACACTTGCTAGACCTTTTGGTTTATTTATATTGCTTCCACTGCTACTTAATGCTCTTATTTGAATTTGGCCAATTAGCCGCTTTGTAATAGTTGTAGACTTAACTATTATGTTGTATGTCTTTTGGATTATCAGTGTATGAATGTTGTATGACTATGATTGACGTTGAATGAGGGTATGAGCGTGCTGGTCGCTGATCTTGGGAGCCAACACAGGCACATACCCGCTGTTGATTAATCCCCTTTTAACTCATTAAGTGTGGACTTGAACCGTTTGGAGAACTGAACATTATGCAGTGCTTGCAGAGGAGCGGTACACATGATCACTGGAGGTCTAGCTTCGATTGGGTCCTCTCACTCAGATGGATCTAATTTGGAATTCATTTACTTGAGGCCTAGAGTTATTTCCATAAGACCGGGAAGGCCTCGGTCATACGGAAATAACCCAGGGGTCCTCACAATACCGATAGAATGGAAGAGGCTGAAGATATCCTCTGGCACATGGTCGATGTGTAGCCTCAACACCAACAGCTCCAGGCTCGACTCACTGTCGCAAAGGATCAGGTGGAGTCGTTCCTCCACATATTTCCTAATCTCGTTCCCGTCGAATCCCACAAGCAAGCTTATGAATGCTTGAGTACTGCATTGGGGTCCTACATTGGCCACTAGGCCTTCCTTCTTTTCGTATTAGGTCATGCAATGTACATAAAATAAACAAAAGCAACTGGCCACGCTATTTGGCCAAATCACCCATAATATATGTTAAAAAAAGATGTCATCTTTGGGTGTTACTGCTTTGTGTGTATAATTTTACTGCAATGTGTTGCTTAACTTTATTGTTCGAGCGTAAAAACAAAATCCTCTCCGTGATTCAACAGTAAAACAAATTACAACTTTACTGTCTTACCTCGTCATGTTTTACTATCAAATGTACGAGCACGAAAAAGTCGCATGCCACAATAACAACAGTAAAAACACATAATAACTTTACCGTCTTACCTTTATGTTTTACTATCAAACATATAAGCTCGAAAAAGGTCGTGTGCCCGCAAAAAAGCAGTAAAATGATTCACTATTACTATCACGTCTTATGTTGTTTACCGTCAATCGAGTGCTCCGCAGGCGCACGTTTCTGGTTCGTCGACTGTGGTTGCTGGGCCGGCTGTATAGGTGTTGCGCTTGCGTGCGTGCGTCGTCACACCTGGTCTAGGTCGCGCGCGGTGGGGGTATGTGTGTGTGTATATATATATATTTCGAGAATGAATATATATGGAACCGGGTAGCTGTTGCGCACATGTTGTACCACTATTACAAAATACAAACCAAGTTGTTCCCGTGGGAACCCGAGAAACCTAGTAACACGCATCACGCGTTTGCAGCGACACGGATGTGGCGTGATGCAGATGCGCCTAGGTTTGCTTCACTTTTGGCCATTTTTCTGCTTCCTCTCGTCGGTGTCTATGCCGTGTTGCTTCTTAGGATGTTTTTGTCCTCTTGGCACTAGTAGACTAGAAGTAGCTAGTGCATGACACTAGTGGCTTACAACTCAATACTTGCTTCAATCATGTAGCAGGAGCATGACATTAGAAACTCATTGTGACTAATTGATTTGTCGTTCCATGCACGGACTCGTACTGAGCGAGTATCGTGATGAGTTACATCGACTAGTAGAACAGAGGGAATATTTAATTTTGATAGTACCAAACTGTCATGCCGAGCGTCTTTGCAAGTCCTAAAAGTGATTAGTCTATTAATTATACTAGAATTTCGGTTTGTCTTCGTACCGTGTTTGCCGTGTCGTGTGTAAAGAAAAGGAATCTTTTTTTCCCTAGAGGAAAAGGAATCTTTTAATAAAAATGATAAAGATAAAAAATGTATGATGATTTGGAACCTCAATAAAATTCACAAATCTTGTAAGAGAGTTTTTGTATAGGAAGCTGCTAGCCCACGCTGTCTCATGAGGTTTTAGATTTCATGAAGTTTCACAATTAGTGAAAAAGATTCAAAGAGATTCAACGTGTTTCAAGAAGTTTAATCAAAAGTTTACAACTCAACAGGTTCTAACGAGTTTCAAGTTCTAGATTTCATAACTTTTCAGTTTCAAGCTCAACACCCTAGTTCTAGCAAGTTAAAAAAAAAATCAAGTTTCAAAATGCCACGTTTTGACAAGTTTTGACTAGTTTCAAGTAAGAAAAATGTCAAAAATTTAGCAAGTTTTCCACAAGTTCATGGATGCTTCAAGTTTAAAATTAAAATTCGTGCAAGTTTCACGATGACCTCGAGCATGCCTCCGAGCATGAGCTGATATGTTCGACCGTCGAGACGGTGGATCCGATGAGGAGTTTGCCAGATCTCCGGGACCGACGCTTCCACCGCTCTCCCCTCGAGCTCCGCCTCTATTGGGACCCAGATTTGCACATCGGAAACCCTCTTTGTATTCTGTACTAGTCCCAGATCAGTAGCTAGCCCACACAGGAAACATTGATGAAATACTAGCCATTTATCTATTTAACTAAAAAGATCTCAAAATAACAAATAGTAATAATAACTGGACCTTATGGTCAATGTTTACTTAACTTGCCACATAGGGCTAAAGAAACAAATAAACTTTTACAGCAGAACAGGAAAACTTGAAAATGCCAATCAATATGCCCACAGGCAATCGAGTGAAGAACGCATCCTAATCTGCAAAGTCTTCATAGTACTCCTTCTCAAAGAATTCTTGAGCAACTTGATATTATTTAACGGAGCAGTAAATTTTGAAGTCGTGAGTATATAAAGTACTTAACAAGTCATAGGGAAACAATATGCAATTAATATTCATGCAAGGCTTCAACAAAGGATTAGTTGTATGGTTCTTTTGCAGAAAGCAGTATTGATGATAAATACAACAGATAGATTGAAATGCGTAATTGAAAAGAATAATAAATAAATAAACAATTGTTTTGAAACAACTAGTGAACTTCCCATTTACTTGCCAACCAAACTAATAAGTGAATTGCCCATTCACCAACCGACACAAACCACCATGTGAATTCCCCATTCACCAAACAAGCATTACATTCATCAAGTGAACTACCTATTCATACTCCAACATATTTTTACAAAAAAAAACTTTATCTCTCATGTGAAATCCCCGGACTCATCCATGATCACGAACACGGCTGTTTAAACTGTTTTAACTCTGCAGAGGTTGTCCAGCTTTACCCACAAGAAATAAATCAACTCAAATTGTCTTACCACACTTCTTTAGGTGTGCGACTAAGTTATCATCACCAGGACTTTACAAAGCTCCTTCTTAACCCAATTCTGCCTGTTAAGATTTCAACACTAAATGTCTCACCGACCAGACAGGGGCCCCCTCTTGCGTCATTGTGAGTATATGTCTATCACGAAACTCACGCTTCCAAGACAGAACCGACATTAAAACATTGCTAATTAGTTAGCCAGGTCCATCCCATACACGGCATGTGGTTGTCTGATAAAGGCCCAGTTCAATGGCGCACAAGATTAAGTCCTTGACAAGTTACTCAAGCAAGTCTACCACATCCCACAACGTGCTAACTGCACCCCCTTTACTTCATGATCGCTCGTCCGAGAAGAAATTATTTTATTTAACTAAGACCAATGACATACCCTGTCATGGTACATAAATTTTAACAACAATGGCTACCCGCCATAATTTCATATCTCATTAAGTCAAATTTAACATTATTGTAAATGTGATCATGAGCCCATCGTAACTAAGCATCTCTATAATACCCATGTTGGTGATACAAATATGTCCAACTAACATTAACCATCCTTTGGTGACAAGTGATTCATGGCATTCAAAAGTTCAATGCAGGCATAATGACAAATAGGTGATAACTAATCCCAAAACAGTTGATATAAATTTAGCATGCAATTGATATAAAACCATATACTTTTGAAATCATAGGTTCAATATGATCAAAGGACTATATCTTGCCTTGGCTTTGGCTTTGCTTAGTTACCACACTTGGATCTTCGAAACTTGCATCTGCTCCTGCTCCTTGAAATAGATCGTCTAACGAGAGAGAAAACAACAAGCAAAACACAAATAAATTCAAAAGAAATTCAAATAAAAAAATAGTAAAACCAATCTAAAAGAAACAACTCTATTTTAGATGAATTTAGGAATTTGAATGGACTAAATCGGAGTTCGGACAAAGGAGAACGGACTCCCGGAAGATTTATCGGAAAAGAAAAACAAAGAGAAGAAAGAATATTCCAGGGAATATTCCTTCGGCTGAAAAGAAAAGGCAAAAGAATTTGAAACTGATAAGTGGGGTCCACCTGCTAGTGAGAGAGAGAATTGAAAGAGATTGACAAGTGGGGTCTACCTACAAGTGAGAGAGAGAATTGAAAGAGAGGACGACAGGTGGGACCAAGGTGGCTGTAGAGAGAAAGAACATAGAGAGAGGATGACAACTGGGACCCACATGTAAGAGAGACAAAGAGAGAGAGAGAGAGAGCTATGGAGAAGAAGCAGAGGATGGTGCTGGCGGCGTTGGTGCACTGTGTCGACGGCGAACGATAGCGAGGGGATGGCTGGCGACAAGCAAAACGGAACCCTGAGAACACGAGGATTCTTTAGGTGGCAATGACATGGCTAGAGAAGTAGTGAGGCGGCAGCAATGTTGATGGTGGCGGCGAGAGAGACTCAAGTGCGCGACGGCGACGGTGAACCAAAGGCGCCCGACGAGAACGGAGGGAAGCACTAGCACGGCGATGACAAGAGGATCCCGCGGAACACCTTGAAGCAGCCGGAGAGTGACCAGAGCGGCGGCGAGTGGAGGTGGCCAAAGAGGAAGAAGGATGGTGGCAATGCAACTCGGCGGTGGAGACAGAGGGAGAAGGGAGGGGAATGGAGGAGAACGACGAGGACCACGAGATGACACGCTTGGAAGGGCGAGGTGTTCACTGGAGTGGGAGTTCAAAGACGGTGGCGGCGACCGGATTTTGAGGAGATGAGGACGACGGTGACTCGGGGATCTTCGGGCAATGATGATGGGTGCACTGGGTAGAACTCATCGGCGTGAACTCGATGGCGAAGACGATGTGTACGAAGAACCTTCGATAGCGATGAATTTCGGCGATGAAAGGCTTTGGCGGCGATGGCTTCCCGATCTCCAATCGGATAGACAAAAGCGACACCGGCAGTGGCACTTCGGGGATTTGAGAGAGGATGTTGAGGCGACAATTTTGACATGGCCAGTTACACTTAGATATGGCTGGAATGGGAGTGTTTGAAAGGAGACCGTTGGCTTGGCGTGCGGGAGCTAGAGACCGACTTAGGAAGAAGATGGAAAGGAAGGGAGGAGGCTGGCAGGTGGGTCCACTCGGCAGTGGGAGAAAGAAGAAGGGATGATGGAGCTTTGACTGGGCCAAAGGAAAAATGAAAAGAGCAACTAAATTCCAAAAATTCCTAGAAAATAGCAACTAAATTCAAAAAATTCCTAGAAAATTACAGAAAATACTCTAGAACAGAAGGAACTTAAATAAAACAACTTTTAATTTAATTTAAGTTTACATTAATCACATTAAATTGTTTTGATTTCTGAAAATTCAAATTAAGCTCGAACTTAACCAAGAAAATTCAAATAGTTATTTTTCTTTTTAAATGCTTCAAAAACACTCCAAATTTGAGATGTTACAGCCTCCTACCAGATCTAGTGGATCTTCACCCCATTGCACAGTCATTACCGTTGTTGCCTCGTGGGTCGTTGGGCGCCCATCGCTAGTCACGAGACCGGATCCAGCTGCCACGCGCTTGGGACAAGAATGGCGATGGGCTTTGGGTGCGGTTCGGTCACCGTCGGATCTGGTGGATCTCCACCCCATGTCGTCGAACATAGCCACCACGTCCCCTGTTGCTTGGCCGCCTAGCGCTTGGGATGAGACCGGTGATAGGCTCTAGGGGCGCTCTGGCCACCGCTGGATCTGGTGGCCCTCCACCCGACTCGTTGGGCACAGCCATCGCACCGCCTACTACTGGCAAGAGAAAAGAGAGAGGTAGAGAAGTGTGAGAGAGGAGAGATGTATGAGATGGAGAGAAAGCTGGGGAAAGGACAAGAGGTGTGAGAGCCAATGCCGCCAATCGCTTGAGCTTGTTGGATAGTACCATGTAATACCTCGTTTAATTAAAAGAATTAGAAAGAGGATTGAAGAAGAAAAGTGAGAGAGAAGGTAAGGGAGTGGGCCAGGCTAGGCCCAACTGAGTCCAAGGTGGACTCAGTGTGGGGAGAGGCCATGGCTGCAACAAATAAAAGGAGAGGAGGGGAGCTGAGCTAAACCTTAGCCTACCGCCTACCCTTGCTCTAGCTTCCCTACCATTGTCACCAAGCCCTGGTGTCACACACCCTTGCTTCCCTAGCTGTCGCCCTACCACACGGCTGTTGTAGCCCCGCTTGCACTACCGCGCACCAGGATGCCGCTACCACCCTTGTCAAGCCAGTGCTGCTGCTTGTCACGCCAGCCGTCGCCTCTTCCTATCACCGGTGCTACTGCTGCTGGTGCTACTATTGTAGAGGAGGAGCAAGGAGACGCAAGGAACAAGGAAGGAGAAGGAAGCAATGAGGAAGAAGGAGAAGAGGAGCAAGACGAAAAGTTAGGGTTTTGTGATCCAATCTCCTTCGTCATCTGTTTTCAAGGGATAACAATATGGAAATCCTTGCTGCATTGATAGATTATCGTTTAATCTAAGTTTAGGGTAGATCGATAGCGGGAATTAGTGTTTTGGTTATGCCTTGTTTCGGTTAATTATGCTGTTGAGTGTTGTGAGGGAGTTTTGGGGTATCTATGCTATGTTTCATAGCTTTCCATGTTATGAACATTGTAGGTTGTTGTTTAAGCTTCCATAGAGTGCAAGATCACTAAATATGGTTAAGCGGTGTAAAAGTTATGACTTCTGGAGTGCTGTTGTTCATAATTCCATTGTCATTGGTAACAGTCGTGTAGTTTGCTTTAGAGTAAAGTACACTGTGGGTCCCTAAAATTGTTAGAGTTGTTCATTTGGGTCCATAATCTATAAAACTATCCAATCTGGTACCTAAACCTTTTTAAGTGGGTCATCGGTGGTCCAAAAGTGCCTAGGGTGGCCTTGACTGCTGGCGTGGATGGTTGACCATGACGTGGACTCTTCAGCATGTCTTGCAGGCTAATGGTGGGAATTTGCGTGCCAATAGTGGCTTGGTAATCTTGCATTTTTGTCCTCGTAAATCTTGCAGGCCTAAATTCCGAACCAAAATCCCTGATCCCCATTTATATCCCCACCGGATTCATCCGAAATACCTAATCACTAATTCCCCACTCTGCGTCCACTCTCCTTCGGTGACAAAGGCGTCACTCCCCTCTGCCGTCAAAGGCGTCCACTCTCTTCTGACCACAAAGGTTCGACGGTAGCCTCCTGCTTCGGTGATAAAGGTGCTCCATGGCTGAGACGTCGAGCTCCTCAACGAGAAGCCACCGCAGGGGAAAGCTTGCACTCTCGTTGATCGTGTGCCCAAGATGTGTGAGTAGGAACGTGGTCCGGTTGACAACCAAAACGAGAGAGAATCCCGACCACGATTTCTTCAAGTGCCCGAGCCACCAGGTGAGTTCCTGTGTCGATTCGGGATTCGGGATTTGGAATTGGTTCTAATTTTGTTCGTATAACTATCTTTGAGTCAGCGAGATGGTTTTGGCTGTAGCTTTTGGCTATGGGAGGAACAATATGGCAAGTATTTTTGTGAATGGGGCATGATCCATTTCCATGAATCCAATGTGGTAGTGAGGAAGAACGAAAGAAAGGTGGAAGAATTACTAGTTGGAGAAGGCACGGAGGAGAAGTTATCAGAATTACTAGTTGGAGAAGGCACGGAGGAGAAGTTATCAGAATTACTAGTTGGAGAAGGCACGGAGGAGAAGTTATCTATGCTTGTTCACATGTTGATGGTAGTGTTAGAAGTAGGAAAGGAAGTTGTATTTTTGCTGAAGGGTTTGCTCGTTGTGTTTGTGTTGTTGTTAGCTACTTGGGTCACACTACTGTTTTTGAAGATCAGCATGTATGGCAGATGTTGAAATTTGTGTGTATGTAATGGAAATGTATGGTGTGAAATGGATGGCTTCACATTATTCTCTTTGCAACTGTATTTGTTGTCGTACTGAATTACACAACAAATGGATGGTGTATGCAATGGAAATACATGGTGTGAAATCTGTTTTTTTTTATGAATTGCAGAACAACTAGCCTGAATCGCTGAACAACTAGATTGAAATACATTGTGTATGCAACATGAGTAAAATCTATTCTTTTGCTAAATTGCAGAACAACTAGACTTAAGAAGGCTAGTTGAAATTTGTGTGTATGTAATGGAAACACATGGTGTGAAATGGATGGTTTTTGAAGATCAGTATGAGTAAAATCTGTTCTTTTGCTGAATTGCAGAACAACTAGACTTAAGAAGGCTAGTTGACATAACTCCAGTACCAAACAGGGGAATAGTGAATGTAGTTCAGTTGAGCCATAATATTACATAAAGCATTCATAGCATTACATAAATGACTTAAGAAGTCTTTGGAGTAATTGACATAACTCCAGTTCATAGCTTGTAAACATCTAACTGGACACTTTCTAGGTTGATATAACTGCATCTAATCTGATCACTTTGTTTCTTCATAAATTCACAAAATACAACCCTTTTGTCTACACAAAAAAGAACTTCATACCATCGGGCATCATTTTCTTACTACACAAAATACTTGCCAGGACATCATTCACTCATTGTGAGTAGCCTCCTTAGCATTAACACCTTTCTTGCGCTTCCCCATCTTGGCTCTACCTGCTGTCCTTGTAGTGGTAAGTGCAACTGGTCTGGTTGTCGGTACATTCACAGCGATGAAAGCACATTCATGAATTGGAGCAGCTTGTTGTGTTTGCCTCAAAGATAGAACTCCAACTTACTTGTTGAATACTTCACAATTGTTGTTCAATAGAATGTCACACTTGCAGAAATCACCAAAAAATGCCCTAACCCATGTGTTAGGTGCCAACTCCTCTAAATATTCATAAGCATCCACACTAAGAGCCTTCATCCTTTCCGTATTCTTAGTCCACTAAGTAACACTACTGGACCTTGCAATTGCCCACAACTAATTCTTCAGTGTTTCACCCTTATGGCAAACTTAAAAATTGGAGTAGAGATGTCTCACACAAAATCTGTGCTCTGAATATGGAAATTCATTTCTCACAGCTGGAACCAATCCCTATAACATTACCTAGTGTTTAGCATGCATAACAAAATTATTGAAGCTGAATTTGAATAAGCATGTAATGAATTACCTTCTGCTTGTCAGTGATTATAGTATAGGGATAAGTGTTTTCAATCCAAGGTCATTCTTTAGTGTCTGTAGAAATCACTTCCAAGTACTCTTTGACTCCACTTCCACAACAGCCATTGCTAATGGATAAATATAGTCATTTGGGTCCATGCCCACGGCAGTAAGGAGTTGGCCACCAAATTTTGAATTGATGTGGCATCCATCCAAGCAGATCAATGGCTTGTAACCTTCAAGGAAACCTCTCTTGCAAGCATCAAGTGAGAAGTACATAGTGCTGAAGAAGTTGTTGTGAACACTTAGAAAAAATGTGCTTCCAGGGTTAGACCTCCTCAACAGTTGTGCATAATCCCACAACTAATTGTATTGCTCAACCTCATCTCCATATATGGCCCTTAGTGCCATTCTCCTTGCCCTTCCTAGTTTGCTCCAAAAGGTTTCAATGTACTTCTCAGCTATGAACTTTGAAGTGAATCTCTTCAACACCCACTCCTTTCTATAAGTATGATCACCTACATATCTCTTCACCATAAAGCACTTGGCATGGCTATCTGTCGGGACCCCGAGTATGCAACCCCGGGACCCTCTATGTATACTGAACTAGTCTCATGATTAGTAGCTAGCTCACACAATTGCAACATAGATGAAATCATATCCATACAACAAAATTTATGATGAAGCAAACATATTAATATTACTAAATAGCAAAGGACCTTATGGTCAAGGTGTTTATAGAGTTTTCCACGCAGGGCTAAGGACAACAGAGTACAACTTGCAGCGGAGAACATAAACAACTCGTGGAAGCCATTCGGCATGCCCACAGGCAATCGAGTGGACGCGGCCCAGTCCGTATGGTCTTCGAAGTACTCCTCTTCATAGAATACGGTGCTCCCTGGGTCTTCTTCGACAACTGATCAACAAAGGGCGTATAGACATGAGTACATAAAGTACTTATCAAGTCGTAGGGAACAATATGCGCGTAGTATTCATGCAAGGCTTGACAAGGATAGCTTTATGTTTAATTTATGGAAAGCAGTATTGACATGTAACATCCCAAATATGTAAATAGGTGTGTGTTTCAAATGTAAGAAAATGTGTAGAAATAAAAACTTTTTCTCACATCTTGAAACTCTTGAACCCACCTAAAATTCTTGTTCAAAAGTTGTGGAGTTCAAAAACCTAAACCTCCTGTGGACTAAAGTCCAACCCTTATTCAACTTGTCACTAAACTTGTGCCAAACCCTTTGGAAATATTTTTCCTTGGTCCTAGAGATGTTGTGGGACCCCTCTAAAAAAATATCATAAGTTGTAAAACTTGTTTGATAAATTTTGGAGGTAAATCCAACCCTAGAACAGCCTTTAGGAATTTCTAGAGAAAAATTCATTGCACAAAAACCTCTGGAAATTTTATGAAAGGTTAATCCCAAAGTCAGCAAGCTCCAGTTAAAATTTCATAACTTTTGGAGTTGGTTTGCTATCTCAATTAAATCCCTAAGGTTTCAGCTGTTAATTTTAAACTCTTAGGGTCTGCACTGTTCCTTGGGTTGAGCCATTTTCCAATTTGGGTTGAACACAACCCACTCCTCTAGCTCAGCAGACCTCCCTTTCCACCCACTTGAGGTCGTAGCCGTTGGATTCATATCCAACCGCCACGACCTCCTCCTCAACCAGCTCAGCTCAGACCTCCCACCTCATTGAGGTCATAGCCGTTGGATTAGATCCAACAGTCCATGACCTCCCCTTGTTATCAAGCACACAAGACCTCCCACCTTGTTGAGGTTGTAGCCGTTGGATCAGATCCAACAGCCCACGACCTCCCCTCGATATCTAGCACACATGACCTCCCCGCTTCATGTGTTGTGTGCCGTTGGATTAAAAATCCACGGCCACGACCTCCCCTTTTCGTCGTGCGCATCAGACCTCCCACCCGCGTGAGGTCATAGCAGTTAGATGGAGATCTAGCGCCCACGACCTCCCTTGTCCTCTCCTTGCTGTTGGATCTTGTTTCAACGCGCGAGATCTATGGGCCGTTCGGACCACCCTTTTCAAGCCGTTAGATTTAAATCGTGCGGTCTCTGTTGATTGGGCCATTCGGACCACTACTGTGAGCCCTGAGATCTAGATCTAACCGCCATGACCTCCTTTGCACTATGCGCAATGGCTAGGACCTCCCCATTTGTTGTGCGCCCTTGGATTGAGATCCAAAGGCCATGACCTCCACATCCTTTTGGCAGTATCGCGCGCAGCGTGGGTCCTCCCCATCTGGTCCTTGCCCTTGGATTTAGATCCAATGGTCAGGACCTCCTAACCCCTTTTGCCTTTGCACCTCCGCGCAATGGTGATCCAACGCTCAGAACCTCCCCAGCCCTGATCCTAGGGCTGTGACCTCCTCCCTTCCACTCAAATCTTACCATTTCAAATCCTAGGGCCGTGACCTCCCTATCTGTCTCATCCAACAGTGGCGAGCAGCTCCTGTTCTTCTCCTTCCTCTGTCATGCGTAAGCGATATGGCGGGGTGTGCGTGTCTGTCCTGTTAACGGCCTGAGTCAGCCACAGATTAAATGCGTGGCGATTTTCCGCCTCTAGGCCATACCCTAGCCTACCTACCCTGTCCCCTCTGTCTTGTCCAAGCCCTGGACCTCGCCATGGGCTAAGCTCACCATGAGCTTAACCCTTGGCTCATGACCTCCATGTCCCTGGCTATATGACCTCCTTGGTATCTCCCCTTGGCTTCCTTTGCACACCATTGAGCTTTGCCTTGCCACTGTGCTTGGCTGAGCTCTCCCTCCACAGACCTCCCCAAATCGCCATTGATGCCCTTGGGGCTCCTCTGTGCATTGAGTACTCCAGTGGCTCCCTCTCACGACCTCTTGCTCCTTTATGCTCCTCTGACCTCCTGGAGTTGTTAACCCTAACTCCACTTTGGGTTGACCTTTTTAGGAAAGGACTAAAGTGGAGCTGGAGCTTTTGGCCGTGGAGCACTTTGTCTTCCCCGGCGCCGGTCCTCCTCTCCTCCAACCTCCCCGGCACCTTCAGGACCTCCAGGTAACCTCCTGGTAGTCATTTTAGAGCTGGGCACCTGCTTGGATGTCGCTGTGGAGCTCAATATCGCTGCTTGTCTTTTTGGCCGTGTTGGCCGTCATGCTCCTCTCCGGCTCGTCGGCGTTCAAGGCCGCCGTCGCCTTTGAGAGGAGGTCCATTGGGTGCGCATGGCTATTGCGGTCCCAATGGTGTCCTTGGATGTCGCCGGCGAGGTCTGCATCGCCGACATTGACCTCTTCTTTGCGTTGAAAGTTTTGTCAGAACATGTCGTCCAGCGTGTGTCGTTAAGACATAGATTTGGGGCAGTAAATGCTAAATCATTGGGAGCAATTACTGCTATCTTAAGCGCGCCTGGACCTCCTCGTTGTCCCGCGCATTTACTCCTCGCCTGCAGCCTATCATGCGCAAACGTGGTGGCTTTGGATCTGGACCGCCAAGACCTCCTCCGTGAGATCTTGACCGCCCAGACCTCCTCCTTGGATCTTAGCCGCCCGGACCTCCACGGAGGTCTAAGCCGCTAAGACCTCCCTGTAGATCTCCTCGCAGAGGACCTCCTCGAGGTCATCTCACCGATTAAGACCTCCCGAGTTGATCTTAGCCATTTAGGTCCTCCCCTGACAATCTAAACCATTAAAGTCCTCCTTGGAAAATCTGACCGCCCGTAACCTCCCCGAGAGGTCTTGGCGATGTAGATCTTCCTTGGGAAGATCCCGATCGCTTAGACTTTCCTTTGAAGATCTCACCGCCAGTCCTCCTCGCTAGATCTGGACCGTCCGGTCCTCCTCAATCGCTGGGATCCGTTGGATGCAAGATCAACGGCCACGACCTCCTTTCCAGTTAGCGCGCGTGTTGCTGGGAGGACATGGACCGTTGGATCCTAGATCAATAGCCCATGTTCTCTGGACCTGCGCTAGCACGCGTGCGCGTTGTTCTCTGGGAGGTCTTGAGCCGTCAGATCCAGGATCAACGGCTCATGTCCTCCCCCTGTCTTTTTGGTTTTTAGAATTTCTAGAGAGCTGTTATTTGTGAACTGAAAAAGGTAATAACTTGTAAAATGCATATCTATTTCATTTTAAATCCAAGTGAGGTGATTCCAATTTGTTAGCTCTGGTTTGACCTGTGCTCTAATCTAAAATTGGTTATGAGCTCAGTTCGGCTCCAGAAAAGAGTTGGCTAAAGTAGTTTAGAAATAGGTTTAAATTGTTATCCTTTAAATGGTATTTAGCTTGAAAAATGCATAAGTAATTCTCTGTAGATTATTTTTGAGTGAAACCAACTTTGTTGGCTTCCTCTGTTAATGCACTAAATGTTAGAATAGGATTTAGGCATGTCACTATTTTTAAAAGGATTGTGGGTGCATTTTAGTTGTGCTCATTTTCTTGTCTTTGAAAAATTATAAAAAGTGCATAATAGCTCCAAATGAGGTGAACTCAATTGTGTTATTCATCTCATGAGGTGCTTGTTTTACAGTAAAAATTTCAGTAGCACCACCTTTCTAGAAAATGTTGCCAAACAATTTAATTGTGTAAATAGTAGCAGTTTTGATTTTTAGGGCTGAGCAGATTTGTTTTGCTCATATCTTTTGCATTGAGAATCCAAATCAATTGTTTCTTATTGCTAAATTCCCTAAAAATCATCCTATTGCTGCTGTAGAAATTTTAGAGAATTTGGAGTTTGTTTGCTGTGCTGTCTTTGTGGTTTTCGTCGTTCTTATCGATTCTTTTCGCCTTTTCGATTAGGTGTCGACGAGTGTGTTGATCCCGTGAGTGATCCTCAGCAACATCTTGAGCAAAACCAGCAAGGCAAGCATTTTGATCATATCCCATTATTGTCCCATTACTTTAAAGTTTAATACTTTGTTTCACTTGTATGTATGCATGCTACTTTGTGTTAAAATATCGATTAGTTGAGCCTATAGATGCATATCCTGTAGGTAAATGTTCATTTTCTACTACTAAGCCTAGGATTATCTTGCTGTGATTTAGAGTTCGATGGATGGACTCTTATCACTTAGTATTTTACGTTGATAATGCTTAGCAATGCTTAGATGACGGTAGAAATGGGCGGTTGTCGACATTATGTCGATGACCTTGATCACACAAAAATTATTATTCCATTATGTCCATCTTGTACTTTGTTACTTTGTAAACAAATAAAATGAAAATGAAAACAAAGTTGTTATTGACTTGGGCACAATGGATGTTGGTGTGATTTGTTGGGTGTGAACGGGATGGTGCCTAAGTCCCTAAGGACCGAGTTACTTGTGTCACTAAGCCAAGCGCTTTTGCGTGCTAACCACACGAGGGGGATATGGGACCTCTCTTGACTAAGTACTTTGGGAGGTGTTAATTATGAGCTGGTCGGTGGGTATGTGTGTGCTATGTGTGGTGTTGGGAGGAGCATTAACAGATCGGCCATAGGTCAAGTTAATGTGTCCTTATCCTCGTGGGTTATTGGTTTTAATTAGCATCATCCATTGGAAATATTTCAGAAGACTTAGCCGCTGCGGCATACCAAAGGAAGTGTGCTAAATCATGTGGCTAAAAGGCGGTCTCATGTGTGGGTACATTGGTACACCCTCTGTGGTTAAAACTATTCAATAGCCTCGCCCTAGGTTATGGACATGCCGGGTAAGGTCGCAAGAACTAGACTAAACACTTAATTAAAACTTGATGGGTGGTATGAATTGGGTAATTCATGCTATTGTTGTGGTGACTTGGGTGAGTCACTTCCGTGTTGTTCTTGTTGTTATTATTATTATTGTATCGTTGTTACTTCAACAATTAAAAATGCTTTGTCAAATTGCTTTCAATCTATTACATTATTGCAAATGAAAGCTTGCTTTATGCTAAAATGAGTCCAAAGCATCATCCACTTAAATAAAGCTTGCATGTAGCTATTTATAGTTCATTATACTACACGTCACCTTGTAGTACATCTTTGTACTCATTTGTTTTGCTTATTAACTTTGTTGCAGAGGAGGTAGAGCCCAAAGGGCTTTACTTTTGTGAGATGTGCTGCGGTTGGGAATCTAGCTAGGCGGCTTGGTTGGTTGCCTTGTGGTCTAAAGGCAAACCTTGTGGATCTCTTTTGTTTATCGCCATCTTATGGCTATTGCTTCCGTTGTGTCTATTTTTCTAGTTGTATTTGGCCGGTCGGCCCCTTTTGTAATAACTCTATATTATGTATGTCTTTTATTCTAGTCGTGCTTTGGTTCTATGTCTTGAATGGAATTGATGCATGATTTTGTAAAGGGGTGTGTATACTGCATTCTGGGAAGTATACATATCTCGAAGACACGGGTTATTTTGTTTGTAACGCTAGAGTCAATGGATGACTAAGTATTACAAGCTAAATAAACCGGGGTCCTCACATGACATTAGATACAATAAGTAGATTGTAAAGCACAATTTGAAAGATTAATACATAAGTAATCAAGTTTCTTTGAAACAACTCGTGAACACCTTGTTCACTTCCCAACCAACGACCACGACCAGATCGCTTCCCAACCAAACCAACTACTCGAAACCATCCACGACCACATTTTTGAGAAAATCTACCCCTCGTGTGAAATCACCAGGCATTGTCCATAACCAGGGACACGGCTATCCGAATAGTTTTACACTCTGTAGAGGTTGTATAGCTTTACCCACATGACACGACTTCTCTAGTTTGTTTGGCATCCATCGATACCACCGCTCACTACCTTAGGTAAGCAGTCTAGAGCACGTGACAAGGCCTTTACAAAGTTATGTTTTAACTCAGTTCTGTTTGCTAAGATTTCGCCTCCGACTGACTTCACAACTCCCAATATCCACCTTACAAAACAACAGCCCAGTCGACCGGCCCCCTCTTGTGCCAAATGAGAATGTCTATCCTAGGTTTCACACTTCCACCGAAATAGAACCGAATCAAAGCATTACTAATTAATTGGCCAGGTCCACCCCATCCTGGACATGTGGTTGCACGGTCTGGCCTAGATCAATGGCACACAAAGTTAAGTCCTTAGAGACTACTCAGGTGAGGCAACCACATCACAAAATTCTCCTCTTTACTGCACGATCACTCGTCCGAGTATGAAATCATTATTGGTTCAACCTGACCAAATGGCAACCCTTGCCATGGCACAACAAATTTTAATAACAGTGGCGGTGCCACGATTCCATATATCATTAAGTCAAATTCATCATCATTGAATCATGTGATCGCGAGACATCGTGTAACTAAAGTAAGACTAAGCATAACACACACCCATGTTGGTATTACAATAATGTCCAACTAAGAATACCCAACCTATGGTGTCCAAGGGTACATGTCAACATGTCGTTCATAATTATTCAAGGAGTCATACTGCCAAGTGGGTATTTAACTACTCCTAAAACCATTTTTATACAACTAGCCATGCATGTTGATACAAAACAGTATAATTTTATAAACTGGGTCGACATGATCAAAGGTCTATGACTTGCCTTCGTTGAAGAGTTGAGAAGCTTCGGTCATCTGGTCCAAGAATTCTTCCGAAACGCCGAAATCTATATGTACGAAAAGAACCAAATAAATAAGACAACTTCAAAAAAAATCCAAAAAGATTACCAAACTAGAACCGAAAGGAAGGTACTGAATTAAGATGAATTTAGAAATTGAATCACTCGAATTGGAGCTCGAATGAAGGATTACGAGCTCACGGAAGGAGGTTTGACTATAGGTGGTCCAAGGAAGATTCGACAACAGGTGGTCGAAGGGAGGTTTGACTACCTGGTCGCAAGAGGGATTCAACTGCTCGATGCGGTCGAAAGAAGAAAGAGCAGGGCACGAGGAGCTTACCAAGACTAAGAAAGCGGCTGGAGGAGAAGGCTGGGAAGGTCGAAGATTGCGCGGGCTCCAGCGAACTCTTCGGCGGTGAGGAGGTTGAAGACGACGCCAGAGGCGATGGCACAAACTCCAGTCAGTCGGTGGCAAAACTCGAAGCACGGTGGATCGGGGGTGAGAGTGAGAGAAGGGAAGAGTTGAAGGGAAAGCAAGAGAAGGGCGAGGGCTCCCCTGGGGCTCTATTTATAGAGGAGGGAGGAGGGAATCAGGTGACAAGATGGAGCGATGGGATTTGCGGCGGCGCGGTGGAGACAATGGTATTTAATGCACACGTCGCTGAAGAAAAAGAGAGGAAAAATGCACCGGGGCGGAGACAACGACATTTAATGCACAGGTGGCATTTAATGCGCACAACACTGAGAGAAAAGTGAGAGGAAACAGAAGGTGAGCAGGGGCTGACAGGCGGGGCTGATCAAAACCAAAAGGGTGATCGAAACCAGAATGTTGGTCGACAACGAGAGGCGATCGAAACCAGAAGGCTGGTCGAAACCGAAAGAGTGGTCGAAACTAGATGGTTGATCGACAATGAGAGGCGATCGAAACCAGAAGGCTGGTCAAAACCGAAAGGGTGGTTGACGAGGATTAAAACTTCTATGTATTAATTTAATACATAAAAGACCATACGTCTTCATGGTCGTAACCCCGAAGACTAACGACCTCACTGGTCGTGAGGATTCCAGAGGTTACACGATGGGTACCCTGGTTGGACAAAGCTTTGTGCCTAGGTTCACCAGAGTGTTGTCGCTTCTAAAAGCTACTTTGGCATTTCTAACCGTATGATGAATGGAACATGTGTTATATGTTCCATTCCATGCGATGATATAATCCTAAGACACTGACAATTAACTGCCCTACGGTTAAGTGTCTCTCAGACACTTAAACCGCAAGGTAGTTGGCACATTGTTAACTGCCCTACGGTTAAGTATCTCACAGACAACCGCAAGGTAGTTAGCACATTGTTAACTGTCTTACCGTTCCGACCAGTCATAACGTTTCACCAGGGACGCCTTCTCCAGGAGTAATTGCCACCTCTTCAGAAGTTATTTAAGGGTGGAGCGCAGAAGACGAAGGAACGACGAGAACAACACACAACAGACAACAACAGAACACGAGACGACAAACACAGAAGCCTAAGCAGTGGAATTAGAAGCAAGACATTCAGTCTTAGACTTAGATTCTAAGCCTGATTACTTAGTTTAACATTCCCCACATTCAATGTATTTAGGGGTAGTCCCTAGTCAGGTCTTGTAAATCCAGTTCATATCAATAAAGAGTGGCTCCCATTCTCTCCCAGGAATTATCGCGTCATTTTCCTCTTTCATTTCATAAGATTGGCGACTCGATCGTCGACAGCTGGCGCCGTCCGTAGGGAAGAAGACACAAGTTTCCTGAAGAAACTCTCCGCTCATAAAATCTTCACTCATTCCCTGTAATCGCTGATGCGACTATGCCCGGGGTTTGGAATGAGGAGAATTGGTTCGACCTGGCGGACTACGCCGACCTCGACATGGAAGGATGCATCCGTGCCATGCAAGAAAATGGCATGTCATCCACCTCCTCCTCCACCGGTTCGCACGTCGCCGACGTTAGCGAAGTCGACCGGATGGATGAGGATCCACCATTACGACGAGTGGCGCTTCCAACCATTCTGACCAGCTCGGAATATCCGAAAGCCACTCTAAGCCCGGTCCTTCCAACCGGCAAAACAGGTGACGAAATTTCAGCACCACAATCCGAGAATCTCTATACTCTCGATGAAATCATGGCTGAAAGATACTCACCTACGGCTTCTGGCAATTCTAGGAGTGAACCGACACCTGGTAACGGTGTCGATGAAGCCTCAACTAGTCGTAGGACATGTGGGGATGATCAGACTCCGCATACGATCGGCTGTTCACCGAGTCAGGCTGAGTTCACCAAGGAGGCCTCTGGAGGTGCTTATCTTCGACCGCTCTCCGTCATGGAAACTTCTGGCAGAAGCACTGAGAAGCTCTCCATTAGTTACGATGGAAGCTCATTGGAAGATCGCTGCTGGAGGCACGAAGTCAATGCGATCGGAGATGCAAATCAAGATGCCCTGCACGGTCCTACACTCTCTACCACGCCATCACGTGTTGTTAGAGATGATCCGGACCATCAGGCACCAACTTCCGGAGGCAACGGAGCTGATCGACGTCAATCAGTTAACTCGCCTGGCATTGCCCCACCAAGAGTAACTGATAGGATAGAACAAATCCGAAGGTCGGGGGAAGGTTCAGACCTGCGTACACCTACGACCAATATGAACCCCCCGAGACCTTCGGTAACTGTACAAAACTTGCGATGTGTTCAAGATATGTTAAATAATTCTGATCCTACTTTAGTAGAAACTCCAGGCTTTGTACAGCTCGTAGGCCAAGTATCCAAAATTCTCCAACAGACCATGCAACACACGGAAGCGTACCGGGAACAAAGGGTTTCAGGGAGTCAAACTATGACTTCGTCCCAACATTCCTCCCTCAACAGGGGGCAACATGGTCATGCTAGGGAACAATCGATACCAAGACCTCCTCGACGATTCCGACCAAGGAGTCACGAGGGGAGAAAGCTATTCCAGGTAGCCACTCCCTCATCACGTCGAGAAGAACCACCGCTTAGACCTGACGATCTCTGACATCGTCTGAATCAAGTAGGCAGTCGAAGGCATCATATCAATGTCCACGAACGGATCGGCACACCGGAGTTCCAACGTTCCAATCTTAGGAACCGATCTCCGACCGATTACAACCCGGCACCTTCCCAGAGAAGGCGCCATGAATCAATCACGGGTTGTCGAGCCTTCTCTGCAGGGCTCCAAGCCGTGCGTTGGCCTAACCGGTTCCGACCGGCCAACTTGGACAAGTTCAACGAGACTCAAAACCCATTGGAATTTCTCCAAATATATACCACCGCCATCAGAGCTGCTGGAGGCGAAGAGAATGTGATGGCCAACTATCTTCCCACCGTGCTCGAAGGGTCCGCCCAGTCGTGGTTATTAAACCTATTGGTCGGATCAATCTATACTTGGGAGCAACTCTGTGATCTTCTAATTGCAAACTTCTAGGGTACGTACGACCACCCTGGAAAGGAGGATGATCTCCACTGAATTCGGTAGGGCTCTGATGAGACTTTATGTCAATACATCAAGAGGTTCAGCCAGGTTCGCAATTCTATACCCGAGGTCGCAGAGTCATCTGTTATTCAGGCTTTTAAAACAGGTCTGAGGAATCAGCGATTTACGGAGGATATAGCAATGAACCCTCCAAGAACAACCGTTGAGCTTTTTGACACGGCCGACAAGTATGCCACCGCTAGCGAAGCAATCGAGTGGTATGAAGCAATTGATCGGAAAGACAAGATTCCCCAACCCGGCCTGGACAAACCAGAGAAAAAGAATAAGAAGTCTCTCAAGAAGAAAAAGAATCGCAGACCCGACGACAAGGAAGTCCTAGCGATTCCTGAAAAGTTCACGAAGGGTAAGAAGGACTACACCGGTCGAGGCAAAAGAAAAACTCCGACCGAAGGATTCCAGAAGAACAAGAAGTGGTGTCCACTTCACCAGCAGGCAGGGCATGATCTGCACACCTGTCGAGTCTAGCAAAAGAAACTGAAGGATTATTATGCAAGTAAAGGACCATTTCCCGCAATACAGGAGCCTGGAGAGACGAGTTCCAAAAAGGACAAGGAAGGCGACGAATAGATGGAGTACCAGGATCCCCAACACACGGTCAACATGATCTTTGGAGGATCTTCTTCATATGAGTCAAAGCGTCATCTGAAAGCCATTGAGCGAGAGGTCAACCTCGTCGAATCTCCGACCATTATCAAACAGTCAAAGTGGTCGGACATAGCAATCTCCTTCAACAAAGACGACTACCCCATCCCTTCGACTCGACCAGGTAGGTTCCCTATTGTTGTTGAACCAACTATTAATAATTGTAGGGTTAATCGAGCCTTAATAGATGGAGGTAGCTCTTTGAATATATAATTTACGGGAGCTTTAGAAGAAATGCAGGTCCCCATGTCAAAGGTGAAACCAGTGATATATGTTTTTCATGGCATAGTTCCTGGCTCCACCGCTAAACCAATAGGACAAGTTTCCCTACCGGTTACATTTGGAAGGTCTGATAACTTCCGAACAGAAAAGATTCTATTCGATGTGGTAAACTTTGAATCCGCATACAACGGAATCCTTGGTCGACCGGCCTTAGCAAAATTCTTGATAGCCACACATTACGGTTATCAAAGTTTGAAAATATCGGGACCAAAGGGAGTCATCACGATTCGGGGAGATCAGAAAATGGCTTACGTGTGTGATCGGAAATCCTTTGAGCTGGTCGATGAACTTCCGACCAGAGAGGCTAATCCATTTACCATGCAGGTCAAGCACTCGAGACCGAAGATGACACCCAAGCCTTCCGACCAGACAAAGGAAGTACCACTCGACAAAGGCGCTTCTTCGGACAGCGCCAAGTCGCCACCTGGGTCAAGAAATACTGACTCATTTACCTGCAAGATTCTAGTCGGGGCAAGACTCGACCCAAAATAGGAAGAGTCGCTCGTCTCCTTCCTCCGAGCGAATCAGGACGTATTCGCCTGGCAAGCATCCGATATGCCTGGAGTCCCCCGGGAGGTGATCGAGCACAGGCTAGCTCTCGGCGACAAAAACCGATCAAGCGTGGTTACGACGTTTTGCACTTGATCTAAGGAAGCAATCCAATGGAGATTGACAAACTCCTCAAGGCTGGGTTTATTCATGAAGTCGACCACCCTCAGTGGCTTGCCAATCCTGTAATGGTTAGAAAAAATAATGGGAAATGGCGAATGTGTATCGACTTTACAGACCTTAATAAAGCTTGTCCGAAGGATGATTTTCCCCTTCCACGCATTGACCAACTCGTAGACTCTACCTCTGGGTGTGAGTTACTAAGTTTTCTAGATGCGTATTTAGGGTACCACCAGATCAATATGTGTAAAGAAAATGAAGAGAAAACTTCCTTCATTACCCCATATGGCACTTACTGTTATGTTAAGATGCCATTTGGTCTCCAAAACGCTAGTGCGACTTTTGAAAAGTTGATGCAAAAAAACCTTTAATCCACAAATAGGTCAGAATCTAGAAGCCTACGTTGATGATCTGGTCGTAAAGACCACCAACGTTGGCGATCACATTTCTAACTTACAAGAAACTTTCAACAACTTGAGAAGACATAACCTTAAGTTGAATCCGGAAAAGTGTGTGTTCGAGTTTCACCGAAAAGCCGCTCGCTTCCTAGTCTCGGCTAGAGGTATTGAAGCAAACCCAAGAAAAATAGTGGCCATCGACCGGATCGCCCCCGACCACTTAAGAAGGAGGTGCAAAACTAACAGTCAGATGGCGCCGCTAAGTCGCTTTCATAGCAAGGTTAGGGGAAAAAGGATTACCTTTCTTTAAACTTCTTCGGAAACATGGGAGTTTCGAGTGGACTAAAGAGGCAAACGATGCCTTTCAAGAACTTAAAAAGTACCTTACGAGTACCCCGGTCTTAGTCTCTCTGAGATCGGGAGAAACATTGCGAATTTACGTGGCAGCAACACCACATACAGTTAGCGGTGTACTGGTCGTAGAAAGGGATAACATCCAATGACTAATTTATTACGTAAGCGAAGTCTTACATGGACCAAAGGAAAGATACCCACAGGTACAAAAGTTGCTCTATGGTCTCCTTATATCTTCAAAGAAGCTAAGGCACTACTTTCAGGCTCACAAAGTGGTCATACCGACCGGATATCCCCTTGGTCAAGTCCTTGGAAACAGGGAATCATCAGGACGAATAGCAAAATGGGCGGTTGAGCTAGGGGCGTTTGACCTCCATTTTATCTCACGAACAGCAATAAAGTCCCAGGCAATAGCAGAATTCATTGCGGAATGGACAGACCCTAAACCCACCGAAGGGCCCGAGTACGAACACCATGATGAGTGGACAATGTACTTTGACGGTTCCTTGATGTTAAAAGGATCGGGGGCTGGAGTGGTCTTGATATCCCCTACTGGCGAACACATCAAGTACGCCATCCAGTTAAATTTTCCTACCACAAATAATGTGGCAGAATATGAAGGTTTACTGGTAGGACTCCGAGCAGCTCGTTTGCTCGGGATTCGTAGATTACTAGTGAAAGGCGATTCTCAATTAGTAGCGAATCAAGTAGGAAAAGAGTATCAATGCTACCAAGATGTCATCTTATTTGGCGGAAGTACGGAAACTCGAAAAGCACTTCTTCGGTTTTCAGATCCAACATATTCCTAGAAAGGAAAACTTTCTAGCGCAGGCCGATTAACAGATGTCCTCCACGAGGTCGGCCGTCCGCTTGGGAGTTTTTTAGCAACTCGATTCACCCTCGGTAGTTGAGCCTTCCGAGAACATACATGATTCTTTACAGGTCGTACAAACCGATCAAGAGAACATGGATGCTCCACAGGTCGTTGACGGTTGGTGCTGTCACGATCAAGGTAGAGATTAGATGACATCGATATACAATTATCTTCAGCATGATATAATTCCAGAAGATGATATAGAGGCTGATCGTATAGCACGAAAAGCCAAATCATACACTCTAATCGAACGTACCTTGTATAAACGAGGATCTAATGGAGTGTTGATGAGATGCATATCTCAAACGGATGGCATTAAGTTGCTAACTGAAATCCATGAAGGAGTCTGTTAGACCCAGAGGTCTTAATCATGTTATTTAATGATGAATACATTGCCAAAGGAACATGCTTGTGATCTAAGTCGTTAACCTGCTTTGAAATTGCTTTTGAATTCTGTTGAAAATTAGCATTTTTCGTGCTTTATGTAGTATCGCTCAGGTCTCATGAATCATTGTCAGCGGAACAACCGCGCAATTATTGGCGGTATGAAATTTCCCGAAGACTTATGTTTGGCTTTTGGATTTTTTTGATAGCGGTAGTACCGGCTTTGTATCTGCGGAACTACCGGATTGCGGTAGGACCGCTTGTAAAGCGCGGTAGTACCGCAAGTCACTGATTCCGAACGGTGTTTTGCTCAAACCGTTAGATCTTGATCTGATGGCTAATATTTGAGAGGAACGTTCGAACCATCCGAACTCTTCAAGGATTGTGAGCCTTTGATTTGAAATCTGACGGCTAATATCAAGGGAAACGTTCGGACTTGCTACAGTGTTTCTAAATCCAATGGTTGTGAAGTGTGGTCCAATTGGCCAAAAAATCTAGAGCGTCCTTGCTTCTTTTAAAGCTCTTGAACGTTTTAACATACATTCATACCGCGTGTTAAAGGCAGTAGTACCGTTTCCCGGTAATACCGTTGTTTTAACGACAGTAGTACCTCGATAGGTATTTTCCAGAAAACATGTTTCTGACAAGCTTTGATAAGTGAAAAATGGTAGTACCGCAGCTGTGGAACGGTACGACCGTTAGTCGGTAATACCGCAATTTTAATGGCGGTAGTACCGCACCAAGGTATGACCATTTGTTTACGGTATGGAATTTCCAGAGAGCTTGTTTTTGGAAGATTTTGAGATTTCCCGAAGAGCGGTATGACCGCAGTGGTTTGAGCGGTATGACCGAAGGACGGTAATACCGGAGATTGCATGTCGGTAATACCTCGTTATGAATTGAATTGTTCTGTTTGTCTGCCGCTTTGGGGATTTGACTAAGGATAGGTTAAATTCATGAGCATTAGTTTGTTGCCTGATGCATGATAGTGTTTATGGGTGTGAGTAAGCTAATGTTGGTCAAGTTTGGAGAACTTGTGCCGGATTTGGTCTCTTTGGTCTTTGCATGTGCAGGTTGAGCGTGGAGTCGAATCACGGTCGGTGACGAAGTTGACTCAGACTAGGATGTGCAGATCTGAGGTCTAGGAGGTCGTGGATGTCACGAGGTGGTTTGGATCACGCTGGAGCACGTGGAGATCAAAGGTGGTTCGCACTGAAGCTACGGGAGGAGTCCTGGAGGCTTGCGGCGTGAAGTTTTGGAAAAGGGTGACATATTTGGAAGGAGTTCCAAATCTGGACGTGTTTTGAGATAGAGTCCATGTCGGTGTCGTGTTGGACATGGATAGGACTCTAGGGTATAAATAGAGGAGGGTTAGGAGCTAACCTTGAACGTGTAGAGAACCTATTGAGAGAGTTTTGGCCGTAGCTTTGGAGTTACAGTTTTGAGTTGTATTTTGAGCGTGAAGTTGAGAGAGTTTTGTATGGTCTTCTGCGGAAGACTTTGAGGGGTGTTTGAGAGGCACCTTGTAGCCACAGATCAAAGTCTTGAGCAATACAATTTAGATTTATTCGATATTGTCTCCAGAGCTTCGTTTTGTTCTTGGTGTATGTGATAGATTGTTGAGGAGTTCTTCAACAGTTCGTCTAGAGGTTTTTGAAGACATCCAGGAGAGATCTTTGAGATGATCTCAAAGAGGTTCTCTGAGAGATTCATCAAATTGTGTTCAGCTGAATTTATTGAAGGTCAAATGTGCACAAATCATTCAACCCCCCTCTGATTGTGCCATACGATCCTACAGAGCCTGTGGAGCACATCATTCCTACAGAACTCTGGTCGATAAAGCCTTCAGGCAAGGATATTACTAGCCAACTGCCCTTCATGATGCAAAAGAGCTCATGACAAAGTGCGTACAATGTCAGTTTCATAGCTGACAAGTACATCAGCCGGCACAAGCCTTGCAAACAATTCCTCTTTCTTGGCCTTTTGCAACCTGGGGACTGGACATTCTGGGATCTTTCCCAAGAGCACCCGGGGGCTTCGAATTCCTTTTCATCATGATTGACACATTTACAAAATGGATTGAGCCGAGCCTGTTGTTAAAACAACAACTGAGGCCGCTAAGAGATTTCTCATGAAAAATGTGATCACACGATTTGGGGTACCCAGTCGTATAATCACAGATAATGGTGCCCAGTTCTCCAGCAGTCAATTCCAAGAATTCTACGATGAACTTGGTGTCAAAGTTCATTTTGCTTTTGTTGTTCATCCGCAGAGCAACGGGGCAGTTGAGCGAGCTAATGGTATCATTATGCAGGGGATCAAACGCCGAGTACTCGACCAGTTAATCAAACGGTTAGGAGCTTGGGTTCAAGAACTCCCGTCTGTATTATGGGCAGCCCGAACCATGACCAGTCGTGCGACCGGTGAAACACCATTCTTTTTGGTTTATGGTGCTGAAGCCATGCTTCCTCCAGAACTCAAAATTGGTTTCGCCGAATCGATCGTTTTAATGAAAATGATCAGAGTGAACAACGACTTCGACGACATCAATTTCCTTGAAGAACGCATTTAAACCAAGCCCTTGTACGATCGGAAGATATCAACAAGCCATGCGAAGGTACCATAGTTGTAAGGTGCAACCTCGCTGACCTTTTGTCAGAGGTGATCCGTTCTCATAAAATTCGAGAATCGTGCAAATCGCAACAAACTTTCTCTCAAGTGGGAAGGTCCTTACATCGGGTAATTGAAGTCACCGACGTGTTCTCGTTAGACTAGCCATGTTAGGCGGGCAAGTTTGTCAAATTCTTGGAACATCGATCAATTGCGTAAGTTCTATGTCTAATTCTTTCGTACTTCATTTCAATTCTTTATTTAGTACATCATTCATTTCGTTTTCGTTTATACGTCTGAGTTTATATATCTATGCCTATATCCTGGTCATCTATTATTGTTGTTTAAAATGGTCGGAGAAGACAATTTTTCTTTCCGGTATCCTTTCTTGGGATCTTTGTTACTCTTTGGCAACGACATCAGTGTCATACGCTGTATAGGTCCTAGTCGTAATCATTCCATGAATGCTTCTACACGCGACTATATGAGTAAACAGAGCTTAATATAAACAACAATGTATAGTTCATTATACTATTAAGACTATGAAGACTATATTTCTTGATTTCAAAAATCTGTTCTACTCTCGTTTGGCTACTGGTTGGGACACGGAAAGCCTCCTAGTCGAAGTCTCTCCTTTTTCGCACGTGGTCCTACCCACTGGAAGGAGCTTCCTAGCGACGGTTCTTTTCTTACGATCCTCGCTACCAGTCGGACTTGAGCCTGAACACATTTTGCGAAATGTTTTTCTATATCTTCTGTTCTTAGCAGTATTTTTCGACCAGCTTTTGGTTGTAAATATAAATACGATCACTTGTCGTTTGTTGCATACATTTTTGCATTTCTTCTTATGTCAATACAACAAGTCTTTTTTCCGACCATGTACAACTTTTGTTTGGTATTTCGATTATGACAAGCAAGGATCTATAACTAGTCGAAATCATAAGCTAGTTCCGACTACAATGATTTTCTAGTATTGCAACGACCAGTTTTGTCTTAACATCAGCACATACCTTCAAAACAATGGTTTCGACTATCATTCTCTTTCTTGGCTACCTGCTTGTATAGTAAAGTTCTTCTACTATAAAGCAGTCGGGGGCTAGGAAGTATATGAGAATTTTAAAAGTCAAACAGGATAAACAAAAGCATTGTTGATGACACAAAGGGTAAGTTTTATACATTTTCAATATTTTTACATTTGCAGGGGCCTACTCTTGAAATATCTCCAGACTAATTACTGCTTGATGGAGATCCGACCTCCATCTCCTCTACAACTTTGTCTCCGAGTGGCCTGAGTTCTTCCATGAACTTGGTCGCCTCATCAGGTGGGCAGTTGAAGTCCTCTTCAACAGCTTGGAGATCAATGGAGGGGTCGGAAGCCTTCAGTTTTGCCAAAGCAAAACTAACTCCACTAGCAACGCCTGCTTTCATGGTCTGGGCATAGTTCTTTCGAGTAGTCTCGAGCAGACCTTTAAGATCCTGTAGAAGTTGACCCAAATAGTTCATTTTCTCTATCGGATCTCTTAAGGTAGGCGGACTTGATCCTGATCCCATATCAAAGATCATCTTGTTCAAAGCATGAATCTTTTCATCAATATTTTGCACAAGAGCCGCCTCCTTATCCTGCTCAAATTTTAGAGTCTTCTCAGTTCTGTCCAGTGCTCGCGTTTGCTCTACAAGAGTGAAACGATTGATAAGCACAAACATAATTGGAGGAAGATAATAAGTCAAGTTTATGACTTGTTACCTTCAATTTTCTTGTTAAGTGTTTTATTACTGGTCGTCACCTCGGCGATCAACCGACCCCTAGCTTTAATTTCTTCTTCAAACAAAGCTATCTTGGTTTTATTAGCCACAATCTCTTCTTTCATTTTCTCCAAATCTATCGAATATGATAAGGGAGAATAATTAGAGAAGGACAAAATATCGAAGAAGGAAAAAAGTTAAGTGGAAAGTTCTTACTTTCCAATTCGGATTGTTTTTGCTCCAAGTCCTTAATTCGCTGGGTTAGTGCTCCGACCACAGCAAAATTCTCGACCAGATGCTACACAAATAGCATTTTTTCTTCAAAGTTCCCTGTAAACTTTTAAGAAACAATATGGAACTGGTCGTAGATACTTACCCGGATTGCCAAGTCATTATAACTGGCAAATATCAAATCAGAACCTATCTTGAGTTGATGATCCGATATTTTTCCCCAAGCCTCGTTAAGCTCCTTATCGTCGATAAATCGGGGACGAAAAGGGAATTGACTAGGTTGGGAAGAATCACCCACATGGGTTAGAACCTGTTGAGATCCTCCAGAGGCCTTTCCCTCCGCAGAAGTTGGAACCACCAGAGGGTCCAGTTCAACTGTTGGCTTTGACACCTGCTCGGGGGCTTCTTCGACTACTTTATCCTCAGGAACTCTGTCCTAGGAAGTGTTCTGGTCGGGGACTTCCACGGGGGCCTGGTCCTTAGGAAGATTCTGGTTGGAACCAACCGGAACACCAGAAGACCTATGCAAAACGAAGAAGGGAAGTTCAAAATATCAAATCATCAAGGAACTATTAAAGGTATGCACTTATACAACCACTTTCATTTGTACATACCTAGTTAATCTCCGGGATTTGACTTTGAAGTGCGGAAGGGTAAACTCTATGCCGCCATCCTTCCTTTTCTTTTCCTCTATTTTCGTCGGTTCCAAATCGGCAGGGTTGGTTGAACCCCTCACATCCTCCAACAAGTTGTCGGAAGCAATGTCCTCGATCAGTTCATCAAGGATTGCATTCTTGACCATCGGGTCGGAGGGAGTAGTTTCATCAACCTCCAGATCAGTTGTTTCAGTAACAACTGTTAGGTCATGAACGACCAGCCTAGAGTCTACAGCCTCCGCAGTTACGCTCTGTGGGCCTTCAGCCTTCTCCACCTAAATCACAAGTTGGTTAGGTGATGAAATATTTTATCTAAAGCACATATATATCCTTCTAAAATGTTCTATTACCTTGGGAGATTCATCTTCTTCCAGTGCATCAGGGCACAAATCGATCGGAACCACGGTGGGATGTTGATCCTCACCAGTTTGTGTGATTCGCAATCCGACCAACTACAAAAATAGAGCATGATCCAAAAATCTAGTCGGAGAATATGTATATATGATAAAAGGAATTTTGATTGTCTACCTTAAGCCTTGCCAATTTTTCTTTGGCAGAGACTATTGCCAAGATCTCGGGGAATGCAGCCTTTTCACTAGGCTCCCTAGTGTAGATTAGCCTGATCCGCTCTCTGACTTCCTCAGGAGAAAGGGCTTTACAAGAAAAGGAAATAATGGCGAATTTTAAGGCATTACGATAATCGAATAAAATATACTGGTCGGAGCTTTTCTCAAAGACTTACCACCTCCTGAGATAGCTTCATCACGACCAATAGACCAAAGCAGGGAATGAGTCCGGAGCTTCAGAGGGCTAATCTGACGCTTGGTGAAATCCCTCACCACATGCCAGGCGGTCAAGCCCTTGACTCGCAGGTCGTGGATGGTATGCCTCACACAAATAGGTGAAAATATTAATATTTGTGATGGAATTCAGAGCCAAATTTACCAGTTCCACTCCGTAATACTCAAGAACGCGGAGGAGGAATTTGTGTACTGGCAACCTCAGCCCACATTCGATGTAGGCGAGGAAAACGGGGATTTCCCCACCTTCGCCGATCTCCATTTGATCAGATTCTTGTCTGGGAGCATCCTGATCTTCTCCAACGCCTCAAGCTTTTTCTTGCTCAATTTCGAAGGCAACCACTTCGTGATTTGCTCCGACATGATGAAAATTTTCAAGGATGAGTAGTGGTCGTAGAAGGATTTGTGGTCGGAAAAACAAGAAAGAGGTCTAAAAGATTTTTCTTGGCAAGAAGCTAAAGGGGATCAAAAGGGGATCTGGAAGCATAAAAACTCTAAAAGCCTAGTAATGGGGATTTTATAGCTTCAGATCTTTAATTACGATCGAAAGTTTCCCACAAAAGTCCAACGGGCAAAAGCTTCTTTTTTCCAACGGACAGAAAAACTCTTCGGTTCCCAAGGCAAGTTCTCAACTTTAAAGTGAACATAGACCACCTCGTATATCATGACATTAAATGGGGGTCTGCCCGATACGACTTCATCGGAAGAAGGTATACACACGACCTGTTCATTTAAAGTTCGGGGGCTAGCTGACGAGGATTAAAACCTCTATGTATTAATTTAATACATAAAAGACCATACGTCTTCATGGTCGTAACCCCTAAGGCTAACGATCTCACTGGTCATGAGGATTCCAGAGGTTACACGATGGGTACCCTGGTCGGACAAGGCTTTGTGCCTAGGCTCCGACCAGGTAGCTGCTCGGAAAAGCTATGAACTGACATTTCTTACCGTATGATGAATAGAACACGTGTTATATTTTCCATTCCATGCGATGATATAATCCTAAGACACTGAAAATTAACTGCCCTACGGTTAAGTGTCTCTCAGACACTTAAACCGCAAGGTAGTTGGCACGTTGTTAACTGCCCTACGGTTAAGTATCACAAACGCAAGGTAGTTAGCACATTGTTAACTACCTTACCGTTCCGACCAGTCGTAATGTTTCACCAGGGACGCCTTCTCCAGGAGTAACTGCCACCTCTTCGGAAGTTATTTAAGGGTGGAGTGTAGAAGACGAAGGAACGAGGAGAACAACACACAACAGACAACAACAGAACACGAGACAACAAACACAGAAGCCTAAGCAGTGGAATTAGAAGCAAGACATTCAGTCTTAGACTCAGATTCTAAGCCTGATTACTTAGTTTAAGATTCCCCACATTCGGTGTATTTAGGGGTAGTCCCTAGTTAGGTCTTGTAAATCCAGTTCATATCAATAAAGAGCGGCCCCCATTCTCTCCCAGGAATTATCGCGTCATTTTCCTCTTTCATTTCATAAGATCGGCGACTCGATCGTCGACAGTGGTAAAAAATGAGAGGGTGGTCGCAACCGAGAAGAAGTCGAAACCAAGAGGTGGTTGTGTCCAAGAGGCTGGTCGGTGGGATTCGTAGGAAAAGGGACGGCTGACGAAAATTGAAACGAACAGAGAAAGGGATTTGAATACCGGAGAACTCCAAGAAACTCAAGATAAACCCAAATGAATTAGCTGAAGTCTGATTAATTCATATTGAATCACTTTCAATTTCCAAAACCTCCAAATTAAGCTTTAGCAATGTAACAAAACCAAATGGTTAGTTTTATTTTGAAAATTTTCCAAAAAGCCCTGAAAATTGGGATGTTATAAACCTACCCCACTTAAAGGGAATCTCGACCCTGAGATTCGGGCGGACTAAAGAATAGGTGCGAAAACTCGACCTTCAGGTCCTCTTGATGCTCCCAGGTGGCTTCCTCTTCAATGTGATTGCTCTACTGAACCTTGCAGACACGGATGATCTTGCTTCTCGTCACTCGCTCTGCCACTTCCAAAATCTTGACGGGTTGTTCCTTGTAGGTGAGATCTTCTCGCAGGTCAACTGCTTCCAACGGCATCTGCTCTTCTGGCACACGCAGACACTTCTTCAACTGAGACATATGGAAGACATCATGCACATCTGATAGCTGAGGTGAGAGCTCTAATTTGTAAGCGACTTCTCCTCTTCTGACTAGAATTGGGAAGGGTCCGATGTATCTTGGTGCATGCTTTCCGCTTACCTTGAAATGACTCATTCCTTTGAGAGGTGAAACCTTCAGGTACACATGATCTCCACGGGCAAAAGCTAAGTCTCGATGATGGTTATCAACATAACTCTTTTGTCTAGTTTGAGCGGTCCTCGGCTTTTCTCGAATCGACCGGACTTGATCTTTGGCTTCCTTTAGAATATCTGGTCTGAGTACTTGTCATTCGCATGTTTTGGTCCAATACAAGGGTGTTCTACACTTCCTTCCATATAGAGCTTCAAACGGGGACATCTGCAGACTGGATTGATAACTATTGTTGTAGGAAAACTCTGCATAGGGCAAACTTTCATCGCAACCGGTCTTGTTTGATAGAGCACTGGCTCTCAGCATATCTTCTAAGATCTGATTTACTCTTTTTGTTTGGCCATCTGTCTGCAGGTGGTAAGCCGTGCTGAAGTTCAGGTCCGTACCCAAAATGCTATGCAGCTTCTGCCAAAATCTTGAGGTGAACTGGGATTCTCGATCCGACACGATCTTCTTCGGTACACCATGCTGACATACTCTCTTTGCCATGACAATTCTACAAGTCTGTCTCCTGAGTAGGTGGTCTTGACTGGAATGAAGTTAGCAACTTTCGTCAGGCGATCTACGATTACCCAGATCAAATCATAATAGCTAGCCCTAGTTCTCGACAGACTGGTGATAAAATTGTTGGAAATATGCCCTAGAGGTAATCATAGAGATGATTATATTTCGTTATGTTCATAACATTGGATAACATGTTATCTTGTTTCTAGAATAATATTTTTAATATTTATTATGGAGTATGTGACTTGATTGTGAAACTCTGTATTTCTGCGATGATTATTCTTAAACGTTCCCTAGTCGGAAACAGATGAGAACACATATGAATAGACTAGCATATGTATTGGTTGATGACTATGTTTCACAGGTTATAGATATGGAGATATCAAACCAATAATATGGACACATGTTAGAGAACATGGTGTTGGTTTGACCCACCTTGAGACACTATTGAGATTGTTATGATTTCGTGTGTCATCAGTTGGTCTCAAGCAATATTGATGTGTAATCCTTAGACCTGAGATTAGCATGGTTTCCTACATGTGTAATAGCACTCTTAGGGGTTGCCAAATGCTACTCGTAACTGGGTAGTTAAAAATGTAGCTTTCGGGTATGCTATGAAACGTGCGGAGGGATGTGACTGGTCGAATATGGGATTTGCCCCTCCTAACATAACAGGAGAGATGTCTCTGGGCCCCTTGTTGTGGTCGGATAAAGAAAGTGCAAGGCTATGCCACTAGTGGTCGAAGTGTCGACCACATGAAGTTATTCGACACTTGATCGAGAAAGTATTAAACAGTCCATGGATGATAAATAATCTCACCTGAAGTTCAACCAGATGTCGTGAGGCAAAGGGATAACACACAAACAGGTCGTTTAGTTCGACCAGATAGTACGGCTAATATCCTTTCTCCACATATAGAGGAGGTCCTAGAAAGTCCTTGAGTGGTCCGAGAGTGGTCCAGGAGTGGTCCTAGAGAAACCAATCGAGGAGGTCCAATAGGACGTCTCGAAACTGGTCGAAAACTGGTCATATGGAGATACGAGCTGGTCGTAGACTGGTCGAACATAATCACTAACTGGTCGTAAGGAGTTACGAACTGGTCGTAACTAAGTTTGGACTAGTTGTGACTAGATATAAGCTAGTCATAAGTGATAAGGACATGGTCATAGATCATATTGCATTAAGGTTCATCTGATATATTCTATGTGTGTTCAGAAATCATTATGTGCTGCTAGGTACCGCTAATGACTCGTGGTCGAAAAAGACTTTTCCGAGTCACAACTGATCACACATGAACCTATAGGGTCACACACTTACAGGGCTAGGATTTGATTTGGATGGTAATCCGAATCCTTGTAGGCCACGAGTTCCTAATGGGCCTCAAGTTCGAGACCCGTTGTGGATGCCTATAAATAGAGGAGCGGTGGCATGGGGTGAAGTAAGCTTTTGAAGAATTCCCGAAACCCTAATAGCCACGCCTTCCTCAACCACGCCGCCGACGCTAACACTCCAGCACGTGGTGTCCCTGCCCCATACGTGTGGATACCTTGGAGGTGTTGTTGTGAAGCATCAGCACTAGGATGATCCGCAACTCGTGACGATCATCGGAGCAAGAGGAGATGACGCATGGAAAGTACGACTACGACTGCATCAGCTCACCACATCGACTCTACTTCCACTATGAGTCGGCGTGTCTAGTGGTAATCTCGTGATCTATTACTAGCGGAGGTTCCTTGGTTGCGCGCAAGAATTTTTGTTTGTGCTATCGTAGCCTACCCATGACCCAACAGTGGTATCAGAGCCATCCCATCTGGTTTTAGATTCAGATTAGATGCATATTGTGATATGTGGGAGTCATAGATGTGATCTATTTCTGTTTTCTGTTGGTCACTCTATATGATTGATTGTTTTTGGTGATGGTCGATATGATCTTCCATGCACGGTGGTCGTAAGATGGTTCATGATCGTTATTCCGTGGTCATGTTTTCATGGTCGTATCACAACTTCCCTCTACCTGTCGGTTTCCGCAATCAGGGTAGACAATGATCGTAAATCCATGGAGCACACAAAAATCAATCTGGTTGATCGAATCGGAGTTGCGATTGAAAAGGGGTTAATGTGATTAATCTAATGTGATTTTCATGGATGGAACAGTAGATTGGATCTACATAGTCCGGGAAAATTTCGCATACAGGGGTTGGCGCCCCTATGACCCCGCTCCACTCACCGGCGAGTGGAACTGCCAAAAAGGACCTTGGTATATGGATAGAGCTACCGCCCTTCTAGTGCGGGTTGCCACCCCTATGGACTAGGATCATAGCTTGGTTTTGGTATTGCTAGTTCACGCCATCCGTTAGATAGAATGTGATTCTATGCCTAACTTTTTCTGCAGGATTTTGTGAATAGTATGACCCATGATGTATGAGATGTATGTATGTGTGTAACGTCCATGACCTACATGTCATGTTTATTGTAGCCCAAGGCTGTCCATATTTGTATAACGGGCTACGTGTCGACTTGTGATGCTTCTTCGCTCCTTGTAATTTATTACTAGTGCTATTAGGAGTAATGGCTTAGTGGGGGTACTTGGAGGAATTGACCACTTGGAGACATGATGAACAGGGAGCACGGCGATGGAGATCATCGTGTGGAAGGGTCATACTATGTCACGATGCAATGTGATTGTCTGTGAATGCATTTACATTCCTGTTCATTTATTTCTATGCATGTTATTTAATTGCTTTAAATGCTTTTAACATAGTAGAAGTAAAATTCCCTCATATAATATTAAGTTAAATTGATGCCCTCCCAATTAGCTGCACCATCCAAAGTCATGTATTTTAATGGTAGGTCTTGCTAAAGCAGAGTGCCACCCTTGACTAGATGAGTTTGTGTTGGACAGTTACACACATAGCATTGGTTTAACTTGACAAGGTCATCATAACGGTTATGGACCTTGGGGCATAGGGTTGGTTGCCGGAGCATAGAGATGCTGCCCAACAACAAGAGTCATATAGAGATATGATTAGTAAAGGGTTGCTTACTAATTTCACTAATCGTCTAGCAGTGATGCCAAAGCTCACTAGTAGATTAATTGATTATGGGTCTTGAATCACTAAATGTCATAAGAGGGATATGGTATTTAGTGGGAGTATCTTTATTAAATTGTTTAATAGAAGTTACTTTTCTTGAACATATGTCTTAGTTTTGCATATTTTATGTTGTAGATCATGGCACCAACTGTTGTACCAATATCCAGTTTTGCTTTACATTCGATACTTGATAAGGAAAAACTGAATGGAACAAATTTTACGGATTGGTCCCGCAACCTAAGAATTGTTTTTAGGCAAGATAAAAAAGAACATGTTCTAGAGGAACCAATTCTAGATGTACCTACTGAAAATGCTACTGCTACTCTTAAAACTGCCTATACAAAGGCATGTGATGAGTCCCTTGATGTTAGCTGTCTCATGCTTGCTGCGATGAACTCGGACCTTCAGAAGCAATTTGAGAACATCGAGGCCTACGATATGATCGTAGCACTCAAAGGCATGTTTGAGACACAAGCAAGAACTAAGAGATATGAGATCTCAAAGAAGTTGTTTGGGAGTAAGCTAGCTGAGGGTAGTCCGGTGAGCCCACATGTGATCAAGATGGTTGGTTACACATAGAGCTTGAAAAAACTTGGTTTTCCACTTAGCCAAGAGTTGGCTACAGATTTGATTATTGCTTCACTTTCTGCAAGCTATGGACAGTTCATTCTGAACTTCCATATGAATGGCTTAGACAAGAATCTCACTGAACTGCATACGATGCTTAAGACTGCAGAGGACAGCATTACGCAAAGCAACAATCATGTGATGATGGTGCAAAAGAGTACAAGCTTCAAGAAGAAGGCTAAGACATGGGTCAAAGGAAAGGGCAAGGCTAAAGTTTCGGATGGGATCCAAACTAACAAGCCTAAACCCAAGACTAAGTCCATCCCGACTCAAGAGAATGAATGCTTTTACTGCAAAGAACTAGGCCATTGGAAGAGGAACTGCAAGAAATACCTAGCTGATCTGAAAAAGAATGGTGGGACTAAACCTTCCACTTTAGGTATTAATGTTATAGATATTTTTCTTACTGATTCTTCTGTTAACTCTTGGGTATTTGATACCGGATCGGTTGCTCATATTTGCAATTTGATGCAGCATCTAACAAGGAGTAGGAGAATTGCAAGGGGCGAGATGGATCTTCGCGTCGGGAATAAAGCAAGGGTTGCTGCATTAGTCATCGGGACTTTGCCATTACTTTTGCCCTCATGATTTATTATGGAATTAAATAATTGTTATTACGTTCTAGCCATAAGTAGAAACTGTAGGGATACGAGTAGGCTACGATAACAACAATTCAAAAATTCTACCACGTAGACCAGGAAGCCAAGCAAGAAGATGATCATAGATCATTACCACCAGACGTGCAGAGTAGTGGAAGAAGAGTTGGAGTAGCCTGGTCCAACGTAGAGAGCGTCGATGTAGTGGTCATAGTCGATCGTCCAGCATCCTCACGAGTTGATCATCTCCTCCAGCAACCTCTGCAATTCCTTATGAAGATCGCGAATCGTCCTCAAGCGCAACAGTAACCGTAGTAGTGCCTCTATGGTATCCACACATTCAGGGAAGGAACAATCATACACTGGTGTGCTAGCACCAAGTCACACGGCAAAGCTCTCAGGAAGATGGTGGCTAGGGTTTCGGTAGAGCAACTCACGTCAACTCCTCTATCTCTCAATAACCTCAAACATCTCCTTATATAGTGCCCATGACGGATCCTATCTGAACATGTTTTGTTCCAACCCGTTAAGTGTGTGACCCGTTAGGTTTATGCATAATTAGTTGTGACTCAGAAACCCTTTCCGACCACGAGTCGTTAGTGGTTCCTAGCAGAACATAGCGATTCCCGAATACACACAAATTATATCGGACGAACCTTAATGCAATATGATCTATGACCAGGTCCTTATCACTTACAACTAGGTCCTATCTCTATACGACCTGTTTGTATTTGGTCATGACCAGTTCGTAACTCCTTACGACCAGGTTACGACCACTCTGTGATTACGTTCGACTAGTCTACGACCAGCTCGTATCTCCTTATGACCAGTCCGTAACTAATCGAACTAAGCGACCTACTCATGTATTCTCCCTTTGCCTCACGATATCTGGTTGAACTCCAGGTGAGATGTTGTGTCATCCATGGACTGTTCAATACTTTCTCGATCGAGTGTCGAATAACTTCACGTGGTCGAACACTACGACCACTGGTGGCATGGCCATGCACTTACTTTATCCGACCACAAAAAGGGGCCCAGAGACATCTCTCCTGTTATGTTAGGAGGGGCAAATCCCATATCTGACCAGTCACATTCCTCCGCATGTTTCATAGTATACCCGAAAGCTACCTTTATAACTACCCAGTTACGGAGTAGCGTTTGGCAACCCCTAAGAGTACTATTACACATATAGGAAATCATGTTGATCTCAGGTCTAAGGATTATACATCATCATTGCTTGAGACCAACTAACAACACATAGAATCATAACAATCTCAATAGCGTCTCAAGGTAGGTCAATCCAACCCCATGTTCTCTAACATGTGTTCACATTATTGATTCGATATCCCTATATCCATGACCGGTGAAACATGGTCATCAATCAATACAATGTGCTGGTCGATAGAGCCACTAGTGTTCTGACCATTGACATCCGACCAGGGATTCATTTAGAACGACATCATATAAGTTAAAAGAGTTTCACCAACAAGTCACAAACTTGTTAATCTTCATAACCAATGATTCATTCAAGGAACAGGATAACATATTATCTAATATTATGAACATAATGAAATATAATCATCTCTATGATTGCCTCTAGGGCATATTCCCAACAGAAACATCATCTCTGCCTTATGTTTGATGGCAGAGGGTTATAAGTTCATTATTGAGGACAATGGTTGTTCCATATTTTTGAATAAAACATTTTATTGCTATGCTCCTATTTTGAATGGGTTGTTTATTTTAAATATTGATAATGCACCTGTCTATAATATTAATGCGAAGAGGCTTTGGCCTAATGATATGAATTCTACTTTTATTGGGCATTGTCATTTGGGTCACATAAGTGAGAAACGTATGACGAAGCTCCATGATGATGGAATTCTAAACTCATTTGATTTAGAATCATTTGAAACATGCGAATCTTGCTTACTCGAAAAGATGACCAAAACACCTTTCACTGGTCGAGCTGAGAGGGCGTCCGACTTGTTGGTACTCATACATACTTATGTGTGTGGACCAATGAGCACGACAACTAGAGGTGATTTTCATCACTTCATTACTTTCACCGATGACTATAGTAGATATGGATATATCTATTTAATGAGGCACAAGTCGGAATCCTTTGAAAGGTTCAAGGAGTTCTAGAGTGAGGTACATAATCAACTTGGCAAGACAATCAAATCTTTACGATCTGATCGTGGAGGTGAATTTTTGAGCCATGAATTTGGTGATCATTTGAAGCAATGTGGAATTGTTCCACAGCTTACACCACCGGGCACTCCACAATGGAATGGGGTGTCCGAGCGGCGTAATCGGACCTTGTTGGAAATGATTCAATCGATGATGAGCTAATCAGATCTGGCATTGTCTTTTTGGGGTTACGCTTTAGAAACTGCCACTTTCACTTTAAATAGGGTACCATCTAAATCAGTAGATAAGACACCATATGGGATGTGGACTAGGAAGAGTCCTAGTTTTTCTTTTCTAAAGATTTAAGGATGTGATGTCTATGTTAAATGTTTGACGTCTGATAAACTCACACCCAAGTCAGATAAATGCTTCTTTATAGGATATCATAGGGAAACCAAAGGATATTACTTTTACAACTGAGAGGAAGGCAAAGTTTTTGTTGCCCGAAATGATGTCTTTTTTGGAGAAAGAGTTTCTTTCAAAAGGAGTCAGTGGGAGAAAGGTGCAACTCGAAGAAATTTGGAAAACAGCTGAAAGTGTTTCAACTCCTACTGAACCTCTACAGGATGAACAAAATATTGTTGAACCTGTAGATGGCATCAGCCCCACGTAGATCTAAAATGCCACGTCAATTGCCTATAAGGTATGGACATGACGTATTATTATTAAATAATGATGAGCCTAAGACTTATGAAGAAGCGATGATGGACACAGACTTTGAGAAATGGCTTAGAGCCATGAAATCCGAGATAGACTCCATGAGAGATAATCAGGTTTGGAACCTGGTTGATCCACTTGACGGTGTTAAAACCATTGAGTGCAAATGGATCTATAAAAAAAGATTGATATGGATGGAAATGTTCACATTCATAAAGCTCGACTAGTCGCAAAAGGGTTTCAACAAGTTCAAGGAGTTGACTACGATGAAACTTTCTCACCGGTAGCGATGCTTAAATCTGTACGGATCATTCTAGCTATTGCTGCATATTTCGGCTTTGAGATATGGCAAATGGATGTCAAAACAGCTTTCTTTAATGAAAACCTAGATGAGGATGTGTACACGACACAGCCTGAAGGTTTTGTCGATCCAAATAATGCTAGTAAAGTGTGCAAACTTTAAAAGTCCATTTATGTGTTGAAGTAAGCATCTCGGAGTTGGAATATATGTTTTGATGAGGAGATCAAAAGGTTTGGTTTCGCCAAGAACAAGGAAGAACCTTGTGTTTACATGAAGGTTAGTGGGAGCGCGCTTGTTATTCTAATCTTATATGTGGATGACATATTATTGATTGGGAATGACATTCCTATGCTAGAATCCGTTAAGGCATCGTTGAAAAATAGTTTTTCTATGAAGAGCCTAGGAGAGGCAGCATATATCTGAGGGATAAAGATCTATAGAGATAGATCAAGAAGGCTAATTGGATTAAGCCAAAGTACTTATTATTGACAAGATGTTGATTCGGTTCAACATGTAGGATGCCAAGAAAGGGTTCTTGCCTATGTCACATGGCATAAGTCTTATAAAGAATCAGTGTCCTTCGACAACTGATGAGCGAGACCGTATGAATGGTATTCCATGTGCTTCAGCTATTGGATCTATCATGTACACCATGATATGTACTCGACCAGATGTATCATATGCTCTAAGTGCTACGAGTAGATACCAAACTGATCCCGGTGAAAGTCACTAGACAGCTGTGGAAAAACATTCTTAAGTACTTGAGAAGGACTAAGGATGCATTCCTAGTTTATGGTGGTGATGAAGAGCTCGTTGTAAATGGTTACACCGATGCAAGCTTCCAAACCGACAAAGATGATTATCGTTCGCAATCTGGTTTTGTATTCATTTTGAATGGAGGAGCAGTGAGCTGGAAAAGTTCCAAGCAAGAGACGGTTGCTGATTCTACGACGGAGACCGAGTACATTGCGGCTTCGGAAGCCGCGAAAGAAGGTGTTTGGATAAGGAATTTTATTGCTGAGTTGGGTGTGGTTACGAGTGCCTCGAGCCCAATGGATCTCCATTGTGACAATAATGGATCCATTGCGCAAGCTAAGGAGCCTAGATCCCATCATAAGTCCAAGCATATACTTAGGTGTTATCATCTTATTCGCGAATTGATGGATAGAGGAGATGTTAAGATATGCAAAATTCATACAGATTTAAATGTTGCCGATCCGTTGACAAAGCCTCTCACACAGCCAAAGCATGAGGCGCACACAAGAGCTATCGGTATTAGATACTTAAATGATTGACTCTAGTGCAAGTGGGAGACTGTCGGAAATGTTCCCTAGAGGAAATCATAGAGCTGATTATATTTCGTTATGTTCATAACAATGGATAATATGTTATCTTGTTCCTAGAATAATATCGTTAATATTTATTATCAAGTATGTGACTTGATTGTCAAACTCTGTATTTCTGCGATGATTATTCTTAAACGTTCCCTAGTCGAAAACATATGAGAACACATCGTAGATTGGTCGAACATAATCACTAACTGGTCGTAAGGAGTTACGAACTGGTCGCAACTAAGTTTGGACTGGTCATGACTAGATACGAGCTTGTCGTAAGTAATAAGGACCTGGTCATAGATAATATTGCATTAAGGTTCGTCTGATATAATCTATGTGTGTTCGGGAATCATTATGTGCTGCTAGGTACTGCTAATGACTCGTGGTCGGAAAAGAGTTTCTGAGTCACAACCGATCACACATGAACCTATAGGGTCACACACTTAAACGGCTAGGATTTGATTTGGATGGTGATCCGAATCCTTGTAGGCCACAAGTTCCTATGGGCCTCAAGTTCGAGACCCGTCGTGGATGCCTATAAATAGAGGGGCGGTGGCATGGGATGAAGCAAGCTTCTGAAGAATTCCCAAAACCCTAATAGCCACGCCTTCCTCAACCACGCCATCAGCGCTAGCACTCCAGCGCTTGGTGTCCCTGCCCCGTACGTGTGGATACCTTAGAGGTGTTGTTGCGAAGCATCAGCACTAGGACGATCCGCAACTCGTGACGATCATTGGAGCAGGAGGAGAAGACACGCGGCAAGTGCAACTATGACTGCACCAGCTCGCCATATCGACTCTACTTTCGCTACGAGTCGGCGCATCTAGTGGTAATCTTGTGATCTATTACTACCAGAGGTTCCTTGGTTGCGCGGTAGATTTTTTGTTTGTGCTATCATAGCCTACCCATGACCCGACAAAAATCCATACCAATTTCTTCCTATTTCCATTCAGTTACACTCAAAGGTTGTAAGAGTCTAACAGGTCTCTGATGCTCGGCTTTAACTCGTTGGCAAACATCACACTGAGCTATGTATTCAGCAATCTCACGCTTCATACTAGGCCACCAATAAAACTCCTTGAGATCTTGATACATCTTCGTGCTTCCGAGGTGAATGGAATACAAGGCTTCATGAGCTTCCTTGAGTATCAACTACTTAAGCTCTTTCTGGCCCAGTACACAGATACGTTTATCAAACCATATGGTTCCTTGCTCATCTTTTGAAAATCTTAGGGATTTACCCTTCTTCATATTACTCTTGATCTCCTTGATAACTGCATCTTATGCCTGAACTTTCCTGATCTGATCTTGAACAGTGGGTTGCAGTTCCAAGGTAGCTAGGTAACCTTCTTCCACTAATTAAAGCTTGAGCTTCTAAAATTCTTCGTGCAGTACTGGTTGACTTTCCTTGATCATCGGAGTATTGCAGTAGACATTTCTACTTAAGCATCCGCTACGACATTGGCTTTGCCTAGGTGATAATGGATTCCGATGTTGTAATCTTTGATCAACTCCAACCATCTTCTTTGCCTCATATTAAGATCATCTTGAGTGAAAATGTACTTCAAGCTCTTATGGTCAATATAAACTTCACAACGATTACCGATGAGGTAATGACACCATATCTTCAAAGTATGCACTACAACAGCCAACTCTAAGTCGTGAGTGGGGTAATTTGCTTCATGAGGCCTCAACTGACGGGAAGCATAAGCTACTACCTTCCTACCTTGCATTAGGACACCGAGATCTTGATGTGAGGCATTATAGAAAATCTCAAAGTCCTTTCGAACATCCGATAAGACCAGCACTGGTGCGGTGATCAAACGCTTCTTCAATTCTTGAAAACTTTGCTCACATTCTGGTGTCTAAGCAAACTTCTTCTTGTTTTTCAGCAGCTGGGTGAGAGGTCTTGCTATTCTGGAGAAACCTTCTATAAACCGGCGATAATATCCTACTATACCAAGGAAACTTCTGATCTGAGGCACTGACTTGGGTGACTCCCAGTTGAGCACATCCTCGACCTTGCTAGGGTTGACGGCGACTCCTTCTACAGACATGACATGTCCCATGAAGACAACTTCCTTCATCCAAAACTCACACTTGCCGAACTTTGCATAGAGTTGATGATCTCTAAGCTTATTCAAGACCAAGCGAAGGTGCTCTCCATGTTCTTCTTCACTCTTAGAGTACACTAGAATATCGTCAATAAAGATAATGATGAACTTATCCAAATACTCCATGAATACTTTATTCATCAAGTTCATAAAGTGCGCATGGGCATTGGTCAATCCAAAAGACATGATCGTGAACTCGTACAGTCCATAACGGGTTGAGAAAGCAGTCTTGGGGATATCCTCCTGACGAATCTTCAACTGATGGTATCCTAACCTCAAATCTATCTTGGAGAATACTCCGGCTCCACCCAACTGGTCAAACAGATCATCAATCCTTGACAGAGGGTACTTGTTCTTGATGGTGACTTCATTGAGTGAGCGGTAATCCACACACATACGTTGGGTACCATCCTTCTTTGCAACAAATATCATTAGGGCTCCCCAAGGCGAAGAACTTGGTTAGACAAAACATTTATCTTGCATCTCCTCGATCTGCATCTTCAGCTCGACTAGGTCGTCAACTGGCAAATGGTAGGGTCTCTTGGAAATAGGTGTTGTTCCCGGAACTAGGTTGATGACAAACTCTAGGTCCCTGTCCGGTGGCATTCTAGGTAGGTCGTCAGAGAAGACATCTGGAAAATCTCTAACCACTAGCACATCTTCCAAGGATACAGCCTTGACACTGTAGACTAGCGCTCCATCATGCTTTTCCGTGGGGGCTTCAAATTTCACTTTGGTTCCGACTAGATTGACCAAGGTGATGCTTCAACCACCACAATCCAAAATTGCATGGTGATTAGCAAGACAATCCATACCCAAAATCACATCTAGGGACTTGATGTCGATGATGATGAGGTTGGCTAAAAATTCTACCCCTTCTATGGTCACTTTAACTTTTAGGCAACCTTGGTTCGTACTTAACTCTGAACAGGGGGATTGAACCAATAAAACAGTTTTAAGAGTCAAAACCCTTAACTGATGCTTTGCAGCAAAACTCAGAGAAACAAATGAATACGAAGCTCCAGAATCAAACAAAACAGTAGCAGGTGCTGAATTTACTATGAACTTACCCAGCACGACGTCCGAGGCTGTCTGGGCTTCCTCCACTGTGACATGGTTCACACGACCTCTCGCAATAGGCTAAGGGGTCTTGGCTGGTGTAGCTGGTGTAGCTGGAGTAGGCGGTGCTCCATGACCAGTTCCTGGCATGGGGGTCCTGGTCGGAGTAGCTCCCAAGTAAAATATGACAGGCGCTGGACCTTGCCTCTGCGGGCAGTTGCTGGCGAAGTGCCCCAATTGGTGACAGTTGAAACAAGTGACTCCCGTGGTAGGGTTGATGCTTCTTGGCTACTGGTTGATAGTGTGGTTGTTGTTGTTGCTGACGAAGCTGCGAAATCCTGGAGCAACTGGGCGTGGTGCGGTCGCAGGGGTCCTGAAGGTAACAGGAGGAGCGGAACGGGTAGGATGCTGCATATTCAATCTGGCCCTCTACGGATGGCTTTGGTGAGCACCATGCTGCATCATCTTCCACTTACGGGATTCATCAAGCTCACGATGAGAATCTTCTATGAGCATGGTCTTGTTCACCAGGCATTGGAAATCTGCATAGTCGTTACCCACAACTTGAACCTTCAAGCTAGGATTAAGTCCCCGCTTGAAACCTTTCTAACGTGCATCATCTGAGGCAACATCCTTTTGAGCATAACGAGAGAGTTGAGTGAACTTGTTGAGGTATTCACTCACTGACATGTTTCCTTGCCGCAGCTCACGGAACTCGTTCTTCTTCATTTCCACCTTCCTATCAGGAATATGAGAGTGACGAAAAGCTTCTGAAAATTCAGCCCAAGTGATGTTCTAGCGGTTTTCATGGGTGGCACAATAATTCTCCCACCATTCCACGGTAGTACCTTCCAGCTGGTGTGCGGCATACAGAACCTTCTCGCAGTCATCACATTGGGCGATGGCGAGCTTCTTCTCGATATAGCGTAGCCAGTCATCTGCGTCCAAGGGCTTGGAGGAGCTAGAGAAAGTAGACGGATGGGTCCTTATGAACTCTACCAGCCTTGACTGAGGAAAGACTGGTGGGGGTGGCATAGCAGCTGCTTGGTTGTTCTGATTCAGCATTGCGACTAGGGCGGCAGTAGTCTGATTCTATTGAGTCATCATCTAGTTTATATTCTGCATCATCGCGCTCATCAACTGTGTCTGGGCTGCCATGAACTGACCTAAACCTTGATCTGATGTTGCTACCAGAGGAGGCGGTGGTGGGGGTGTAAAGGGATCCACTGATTCATCTTGACTTACCGAGTTGCAGGTCTAAACCATCTGCACGAATTCCCCCAGTCTAATAGACGAGAAGAAGAAAGCACGATAGGTAAGAGGGAAAAGCACGAAAGACGAGAGAGAACAAGGGAGAAAGATAGAGCAGTCTAGCTGGGGCAAGTCGGTTTAACCCAACGAACCAATAGCCAGAAAGCTATTAAGAGGCAAGAAAACTCAAGCCGAAGGTCCTATTACTCGGACTAAACGAAACTAAACAGAGAAGGCAACTAGCTAAAGCACTTCGAGTCTAACTTATATGGATGGTCAACTTGATACAAACGGCAGGTCTTGGAACTTCCAGGTCGTCTAGCGCTTTGATCGTTGGGGAATCGATCCTATAGAGATTACTGAGGTGAGAAAGATCAATTTAAATTCGAAAATAAAGTTTCAAAGGAGATAAGATGTAAGAATCTAAGAATGAGATGAGAAAAAATTAGAATGGGATAAGAAAAGAATAGAACAAGCCAAGAGAAGGGAAGAACAACTACTCATGTTAATCGGTTGGTTTGACTTAGAAACTAAATTTTGAAATATTTGACTAATACGACCATGCTAACTATGGTTGTGTCCTACAGTCGATATAGCTCTGATACCACCTCTGTCGGGACTAGGGATGGCAATCATGCCCGATTACCCGCGTGCCCGCGGGCGAATACCCTAATAGAGGCGGGTATGATCATCTTTCTTTGCCCACGGGCATAGAAATGGGCACCATTTCTTGCCCATCGGGTAAACGGGCGCGGGCATGGGTAAGCTTCGCCCGTGCCCATTTCACCCGATTACCCGCAACCTAACTGATAGGTGGGGCCACTGTCTAAAATGTAAAACCCTAGTCCCAGCTCCCAACCCACTTCCCACTTCCCAGCTGGCCAGCCGCCAAAAGTTCCCATCCCCACACGGCCACCCGCTCTTCTAGATCTTCCTCCGGTCCTCCCAAGAACTCTAGATCCGTCGCCCCCATCTCAACCAACCACCGCCCCCCTTACCCGTCCTCCTCCCCACGAGGGCCACGACTCCACGGCTCCACCGCCCAACGTCCAGTGTTGCCCCCCACCGCCGCCACTGCCTCCTCTCCACGGCTCCACTGCCCAATGCTGCCCCCACCACCTCCCAGCGTCGTCCCCCGTCCTCCTCCCGGCCAACCACCCAAGAACTCCAGATCCGCCACCTCTTCACCGGCTCGGTTGGCTCCCTCCCTCCCTCCTCTCTCTCTCTCTCTCTCGCATCAAGACCTCCCGGGCGCCATCACGCCTAGCAATGAGCTGAGGGAGATGGGGTTCAGCACCAAAGTTAGTTTTTTGGGGTGAAAGTTAAATATTAGCAATTTAATTTTTCCGTGTTTGTCTGGCTAGATAATCAAATTCTTTCATCATGTCCTCTTATGCAATGGTTGATGCTCTAAAATTTACTGCCTTGTGCCATTTCTAGTATTTAAGAGTATATTCATTTTTCTGGTGCAACTTGCCAATCAGGTGCTTGAAAAGGAAGCCTTTTAGAAGCAAATGCTAGAGAAGTTGATATGGATTTCAGCTTTCATGCTTGTTGGAGCTCGTCATCCAGGGGCTACTGTTGGTGTGGTAGAAAAAGAGTACCGATCTAAGGTAACACTCTGTCATCAATGTTTTTTATCTGTCCAAGTTCTGAGTTATCTTCTTTCCATTAGTTCAAAGTTTGAAAAGCAAAGAAATTGTATACTTTGTCTTTACCAAAATGAAAACTATGTGAGAAGTCCCGAGATACTCAAAACCACCGAATTATCGCGGCAATGTAGTTGTTTGCTCTTTGTTGTGCATTACAATATTAAGATTTGTTATGAACAAAACTATATTTGTTCCTCGCTTGCAATTGATCTGCATAAAATTGTCTATTATCTTTCCTACATTTGTCATCCGCTTGAAACAATATCCATGTCTTCGATTTACTTCAGCAATTTTGGAGATAATGCACCTAGATAGAGCTTACCAATATCTGTTCAAGACTAGGTAATTCTTGCAAGATAAGATTCATTGTGTTTTTTTTTGTTCTGGTAGGTGTCCAGCACGCCAGCCTGATAGCTGAATTGCATCTGCTGCGGCTGCAGAGAGGGGGCTTTCATTTGACGAAGGCATAGAAGAGAGGCTTTGTGTGTACTCCAGAGCTGTGGCACACTTCCGAACTATTGTCAATGAGGCAAGTCCTAGCTCTGACTATCTATGTAACACTTAAACCTGCATCTATTCTGTTCTATTGTCTGCAACATTGACATACAAGCATTTCAATGGAGCAGTTCAAGTGGAGGAATGGTTGGTTTTACTCTCACTGAAAAGGTGTTCACAGAAGGAAATCCGGATCCATGCCCACACCACACAGCTTGGCTCAAGGAGATTAAGGTCATATAGAGAATTTTCATGTACATGAGATGTGGTCTTGGGTTAAACTCTTGAAAATAGAGAAAATGGCCTATTCCGTTATGTACTGTGCCTATAGCTAAAAGTGCCTTTTTGAATTGAATGTTCTTACTTATTAGGGGTAATTAGGTCAATGACATCGTTTTAGAGCGTAATCGGAGGAATGAAACTCCGTTCTCCTCGGGTTGGAAAATAACATCGTGAACATCGAAAAATTAGACAAATGACATCCTGGCCAGTTACCTCTGTTTCCAGAATTTTTTAAATATAGAAACTGAGCTCAAAAAATTATCGTTGTTTTTGTGGAGTCTGCCGACACAGTTTAATTACTTGTGTATTTTTGTCAAAACTTTATACATTCTGATTTTGTCTCTAAAATTTATTTAATTATATTGTTTGTAGGAAATTTATAATATAGAAAATGAGGTCCAAATATTATGAATTTTTTTCAGGCTCCTTACATAGTGGACTTGATTATGTAATTTTTTCAAAATTTTACTAAATTAAGTAATGCAATTTCATAATGCCCATTGTGTGAGAAGTCTAATATTTCATAATGTAAGGATATTATGAAATTATATTAATTAATTTTTAAAAATTCTAGAAAAACTACAAAATCAAGTACACTATGTAAGGAGCCGAAAAAAAATTCATAATATTTGAACCTCATTTTCTATATTAAAAATTCCTACAAATAGTATAATTAAATGAATTTTAGAGACAATCAAAATGTATAAAGTTTTGAAAAAAATACACAACCAATTAAACTGTGTCGGGAGACTCCACAAAAAAATTGATAATTTTTTGAGCTAAGTTTCTATATTTAAAAAATTCTGGAAATGGAGGTAACTGGCTAGGATGTCATTTGTCTAATTTTTCGATGTTCGTGATGTTATTTTCCAACCCAAGGAGAACAGAGTGTCATTCCTCTGATTACGCTCTAATGCGATGTCATTGACCTAATTATTCCTACTTATTAGCCCATTACACTTGTAATTTCCATACCTGGTTGAAAATGAACCATTTTCATATGTTCTACTCTTGTTGCATTGTTTGCGGGTAAACAGGCATGCCCTTGGGCGATGGGTACCCGCGAGCGACGGGCATGGGCGAGGTTCTTCGCCCGTCGTCCTTCGTGGGTATGCCCGTGGGGGAAAATCGGAGTTGCGGGCATGGGTATGGGCGAGCACTACCCGTACCCGCCGCGCCTGATTGCCATCCCTAGTCGAGACCCCGAGTATGCAACCCTGGGACCCTCTGTGTATACTGAACTAGGCACATGATCAGTAGCTAGCTCACACAGTTGCAACATAGATGAAATCATATCCATACAACAAAATTTACGATGAAGCAAACAAATTAATATTACTAAATAGCAAAGGACCTTACGGTCAAGGTGTTTACAGAGTTTGCCACACAGGGCTAAGGACAACAGAGTACAACTTGCAGCGGAGAACAAAAACAACTCGTGGAAGCCATCTGACATGCCCACAGGCAATCAAGTGGAGGACGCGGCCTAGTCCGCATGGTCTTTGAAGTACTCCTCTTCATAGAATACAGTGCTCCCCGGGTCTTCTTTGACGACTGATCAACAAAGGGCGTATAGCCGTGAGTACATAAAGTACACAGCAAGTCGTAGGGAACAGTATGCGCTTAGTATTCATGCAAGGCTTGACAAGGATAGCTTTATGTTTAATTTGCGGAAAGCAGTATTGACATTAGATACAATAAGTAGATTGTAAAGCACAATTTGAAAGATTAATACATAAGTAATCAATTTTCTTTGAAACAACTCGTGAACACCCTGTTCACTTCCCAACCAACGACCACGACCAGATCGCTTCCACGACCAGATCGCTTCCCAACCAAACCAACTACTCGAAACCATCCACGACCATATTTTTGAGAAAATCTACCCCTCGTGTGAAATCACCAGGCATTGTCTATAACTGGAGACACGACTATTCGAATAGTTTTACACTCTACAGAGGTTGTATAGCTTTACCCACATGACACGACTTCTCTAGTTTGTTTGGCATTCGTTGATACCACCGCTCACTACCTTAGGTAAGCAGTTTAGAGCACGTGACAAGGCCTTTACAAAGTTATGTTTTAACTCAGTTCTGTTTGCGAAGGTTTCGCCTCTGACTGGCTTCACAACTCCCAATATCCACCTTACAAAACAACAGCCCAGTCGACCGGCCCCCTCTTGCGCCAAGTGTGAATATCTATCCTAGGTTTCACACTTCCACCGAAACAGAACTGAATCAAAGCATTACTAATTAGTTGGTCAAATCTACCCCATCTTGGACATGTGGTTGCATGTTATAGCCCAGATCAATGGCGCACAAAGTTAAGTACTTAGAGACTACTCAGTCGAGGCAACCACATCCCAAAATTCTCCCCTTTACTGCACGATCACTCGCCCGAGTATGAAATCATTTTTGATTCAACCTGACCAAATGGCAACCCTTACCACGGCACAACAAATTTTAACAACAGTGGCGGCGCCACAATTCCATGTATCATTAAGTCAAATTCATCATCATTGAATCATGCGATCATGAGACATCGTATAACTAAAGCAAGACTAAGCATAACACACACCCATGTTGGTATTACAATAATATCCAACTAAGAATACCCAACCTATGGTGTCCAAGGGTACATGTCAACATGTCGTTCATAATTATTCAAGGAGTTATACTGCCAAGTGGGTATTTAACTACTCCCAAAACCATTTTTATACAACTAGCCATGCATGTTAATACAAAACAGTATAATTTTATAAACTGGCTACGACATGATCAAAGGCCAACGACTTGCCTTCGTTGAAGAGTTGAGAAGCTTCGGTCGTCTGGTCCAAGAATTCTTCCGAAACGCCAAAATCTATACATACGAAAAGAACCAAATAAATAAGACAACTTCAAAAAAAATCCAAAAAGATTACCAAACTAGAACCGAAAGGAAGGTACTAAATTAAGATGAATTTAGAAATTGAATCACTCAAATCGGAGCTCGAACGAAGGAGTACGAGCTCACTGAAGGAGGTTTGACTACAGGTGGGTCAAAAGGAGATTCGACAACAGGTGGTCGAAGTGAGGTTCGACTATCTAGTCGCAAGAGGGATTCGACTGCTCGACTGAGAAAGAGGCTAGAGGAGGAGGCTGGAGAGGTCAAAGATTGCACGGGCTCCAGCGAACTCTTCGACAGCGAGGAGGTTGAAGACGACGCTAGAGGCAATGGCGCAAACTCCAGTCAGTTGGTGGCAAAACTCGAAGCACGGCGGATTAGGGGCGAGAGCGAGAGAAGGGAAGAGTTGAGGAGAAAGCAAGAGAAGGGCGAGGGCTCCCCTGGGGCTCTATTTATAGAGGAAGGAGGTGGAATCGGGCGACAAGATAGAGTTACAGAATTTGCGATGTCACGACGGAGACAATGGTATTTAATGCACATGTCGCTGAGGAAAAAGAGAGGAAAAATACGCCGGGGCGAAGACAATGGCATTTAATGCACATGCGGCATTTAATGCGCACGGCGCTGAGGAAAAAGAGAGAGGAAAAAGAAGGTGAGCAAGGGCTGACAGGGGGGCTAGTCGAAACCGAAAGGGTAGTCGAAACCAGAAGGTTGGTCGACAACGAGAGGCGATCGAAACCAGAAGGGTGGTCAAAACTGAAAGGGTGGTCGAAACCAGAAGGTTGGTCGACAACGTTGGTCGACAATGAGGGGCGATCGAAACCAGAAGGCTGGTCGAAACTGAAAGGGTGGTTAAAAATGAGAGGGTGGTCGCAACGAGAAGCGGTCGAAACCAAGAGGTGGTCATGTCCAAGGCTCTGGTCGGCGGGATTCGCAGGAAAAGGGACGGCCGACGGAAATTGAAACGAACAGAGAAAGAGATTTGAATACCGGAGAACTCCAATAAACTCAAGATAAACCCAAATGAATTAGCTGAAGTCTGATTAATTCATATTGAATCGCTTTCAATTTCCAAAACCTCCAAGTTAAGCTTTAACAATGCAACAAAACCAAATGGTTAGTTTTATTTTAAAAAATTTCCGAAAAGCCCTGAAAATTGGGATGTTACACTATCCTTTGATGCATACAGCTACCATGGGCAACCCTTCGCACAGTGGGCTTGGATTCTTCTCTAGTCATTTCTAGGCATCTTGATATCAACTCTGTGCATGCAACTATACTCAGATATTGCTTTCCTTAGCACCTCAACTAATGGGAACACCAATCCCACTTTGAAAACAGGGTCCAACATGTCAACATCTAGCCTAAATGCCTTGAAATTGAACTTGGTTGTGTCATCGTCATCTAAAGAATCTGGAAACTGCAGCTCTACCTCCTCTGATGACAGATTGTCTTCGGGTTGATCAGGATTAACCTCGTCATCATTATCATTGACATTATCAGCAAGTAGGTCGTCATCTCCATCTTCTATCTCATAAGCACTGTCTACAAAATCATAATCATCCTCCTCATTGTCCCTATGTCCTTCACTACCATTATCTCCTTCATCTTGTTTTGATGGTCCTACCTCCTCTTTGTCCTTGCTATTCTTGCATTGGGTGATGATATCATCATAAAAGCTCGATAGCTTCTCATCAACAATCCTCTTAGTGATAGCTACCTTCCTGGGGCATCACCTTCGGCAAATAGGCAACTGGTTGTGCTACGATGTGAGAGCCCCTGCGGTATTTAACTTGTAATACTTAACCATCCAATTGGTCCTAGCATTACAAATCAAATATCCTGACTCTCGGTGTAACATGTACCTCCCAGGACAGCAGTACCTATACACCTCACAAAATCAAGCATCAATTCCATACAAGATTACAATACTGATAACAACATAGTTACAACATCACAAAAGACATACACGTAATAGAGTCATTACAAAAGGGGCTGACCGGCCAAATGACAATCAAAGACTAAAGTTGCAGCGGAAACATAAGCCACAAGATGGCAATAAACAAAAGCCAACCGGTTTGCCCTTACCCACAAGGCAACCGACCGGGCCGCCAAGCTAGTTGTCCTACATGAAGCTGATATCAATATAGTTAACCCCTTGGGGGTTCAACCTTCTCTACAGCAAATAGACAACACAATTGAGTACAAAAATTGTACTCGCAAGACTTATGATTAACAAACCTATACATAGCTACATGCAGGGTTAAATCAATAGAGATGGCTATAGGGTTCATTTTCAGTGTAAAGCCACATTTTATTTGCAATAGTGTAATAGATTGAAGGCAATTTGTTAAAACAATTTTTAATTGGTCATATAATAGTGTGACAATTATAAACATAATTAACATCCTAGAGGTGACTTCCCAACAGCCACCATAATATAGCATGAATTTCCCATTTGTACCACCCGATCTCAAGTTTTATCGAAAATATTATAGTCTAACTCTTGCAAAACCAAACCAAGCGTGCCCATAACCTAGGACAAGGCTATTCGAATATTTTAAACCCTGCAGGGGTGTACAACTTTACCCACATGTCAGACCACCTTTTCGCCAAGCTATAGAGTACATTTTATTAGGTATGCCGGCAAGGCTAAGTCCTAAAAGATGTTTCCAATATAATGCATTAACTACGAGTCGTCTGTATGGATAGAAACACATACGTTGTGATGAAGTCATTATAAAGCCTCAGTCAACTACCCCTCGGGGTAAAGCCTCGGACAACTACAATGCCCCTCGGTGTGGAGAACCTAGATAGGAACCCACCCCCGCACACCCAATACACATAACATTTCTAACCACAACACACACAACCTCCTGTGACTCGGAGCTAACGCACACCAAAGTACTAAGTCAAGAGGGGTCCCACATGTTTCTCATGTGGATGCACATAAAAATGCTTGGATAGTGTGACATAAGATGTTCGGTCCTTGTTGACTTAGGCATACAACCACACACCCGATAACCAGACCATCAACCATATGCCCAAGTCTAAATCTTTTCATTTTTAGTTTTAGTTTTTCCTAATACAATTACATACATGAATACCCTGACCCAAGTAATTATAGTGATGACAGTATGACCATCACCGAAGCGATGATCCCCATGCTACCGCTCTAAGCATTGCTAATCGACATCAACTCGTACACTAGATATAAAGTGACTAGAGCCCATCCATCGAGCTCTAAATCACAGTGGATATAAACCTAGGCTCAGTGGTCAAGGATGGATGTTTACCTATAGTTCACATATCTATTCAGGTTAACTATCGCAATTTGAGAAATACTCATTAACATAGCATGCATAGATATAGTTGAAATTGAAATATTAGCATGCGAATATAATAGGATCAACGTGCATCAAAGGAAGAACTGGTTGCCTTGCTGGAGATAACTCGCTTGCTGCAGAGGATCACTCTCGTACTCAACGAATTTGTCAGAACCTATCGAAAGAATCGAGAAGAATCAATAAGAACGGATAACGCCGAATAAACTCCAAAACTTAAAATCATCCAAAAATCATAAAATTTACACATAAGGTAGATCATGATATTAAATAAATTTGGAAACAAAAATCATTCGATTTGGATATTGCATGTGAAAGTTATGGCCCAAACAAAACTGATGGGAAGAAAATCAAGAATAACAACTGTTGGTTACAGTTCATTCAACCATTTTCAAATAGTTGGTGAACATGAAAATTCAATAAAAGACAGAGCGTGACATTCTAATAACAATAAAATTTGACTCACTTTATTTCGAGTTAAAATGAATTTTCTAGGATTTTTCAAAGTCATGAAGGTAGTGCACAAATCATTTGCAAAACAAGATTTTCAGAGATAGTAAAATATTTAAAACCTATTCTACATTAAAGTACAGTAATAGAGGAACCCAACAAAATTGATTTCACTCCATTTGGAATTACGAAGAAATACTTATGCATTTTTCAAGTTAAAACAACTAACAGTACACAAATAAACCATTTCGGAATTTATAACAATATTTAATACTTTTAATACTCGGGTGGATCTAGCCACAGAGGATGACAAGCGAGGTCCATTGAATAGTGCCATTTATCAATTAAATCCCGAACCTTACTAACATGTGGGATCTACACGTCAGCAGCTCGGCTCACGGAAAAACGCATGGACCGAAGGTCCACACGGTCGGTCCACGGTCCATGGACCAAAGCACAGCGCTAAAAGGCTTAGGCCCTCATGTAAGTGAAACATTAGCGCAGTTATTATCGGATCTACATAGTAAGATGCTCTTACGATAACAATTAACTCCTAATGATCCAGATACAGTAATTGTCGGCTTGTCTGACAACAGAGAGGCTCTGACCGTGAGCTTGCCATGGCCATCGCCGGTGACTCAGGCCATGGCGACATGGATGAATGCCTAAAACGGGATTCCTAGAGCTAGGCGAAGCTATGGGCGGCCATGACGTCGTCGGAGAAGGTCGGACGTGGCGGCACGCTGGAGAGGAGCAGAGGTGCTCCTACGGTGAACAGCATGCAACTCTACGACTCCGCATTGGTCAAGTAAGCACACGCGAAAGCCTCTACGAGGTCACGTGAACCTACTGGAGTGCATAGAAGAGGACCAGCTAGATGAAGTTGTGCTGGCGTCGAGGAACTGAGGCGGCGACAATGGGGTTGACGAGGGGAGCTCGACTTGAGCAAATGAAAGAGATATGAAATGTCGGCAAAGCTCAAGGGGGCTAAGAAGATGGTGCAATTGCAAGCAATTGGAGAATGCCTCACCGGAACATCACCGGGGAAAAAGGGGGTGCTTGCGGCTGGAAAACGGGAAAGCTCAAAATCCACGGGCTCCTGCGCGAGATTAAAGAAATTAACTGAGGGGAAACCTTAGTTTAGCGCTGGAACGCAATACGACGTACCAAGGGAGGAGGGAGCTCACCAAGAGCACTAATGGCACGGTGGATGCCTTCAGAGCGCGCACTAGAGCCGAAAGCGACAAGCTTCATGTTCCGAGTCCTACACACAAAGACAAGTGCTCAAACTAGTGCACAAATGGACGGTGAAGAAAAAGGAAGTAGGGGGAACAAAGCAGAGGAAGCTCACCCGAGGAGAGGTGAGGTTCTTGCCTCCTTTCCCTTTTCGGCCGAAAGGGAAAGTGAGCTCTCCTGGCCGAAAGAAGGCGAGACATAGCTGAGCAACAGTAGGGACGGAAGCGGCGTGAGTAGATGACACGTTCCATTGGGTCTCGAGGACGGTGGATTGACGTCGTGCCTATGCGCGGATGGGGGTGCTCCAATTGTCGTGGCCACGTGGCGTGCGAGCGCTGAGCGCTCGTTAGTCAGAGCTTGAAGATAACTCTAACAAGTAGGCCCGCAGCATCAGTGGCTCAAGCACGCGAGACGCAACCTGGCTCGGTCGGTGCGGTTAGGGGGTTAGATCGAGTCAGTTGGTCCGAGTCGAAACATTCAGACCGACCGGGGGCTGATCGGACCACGTGATCGGATGGTCCGATCGAGATCGGACGGTCCAGATCGTGTCGCTAGTTCTGATGGTCTGAACGTGATGCTAGATGGTTGGGTTCAACCGTGTGGCTTGGGTCTGGGTCCGATCGGGTCGGAGGAACAGTGCAACTAGGTTTTGAAAGCAAAAGGTTGAGTCTTTGAGGAATAATTAGACTAAGTTGCACAACTCCAAAAATTCCAAAATTTTTATGGAAGATTATTAACTCTGTGATTAACCTTGTATAAAATTTTCATAGGTTTTCATGCAATGTATTTTTCTCTAGAAATTTCTCAAGGTTATGTCCTAGGGTTTGACTAAGGATCTAATTGGTTTGACTAGCCCCTTAAAAACAGCAAATAAAATCTAAAAATTATGAAATTTTTCAGAGGAGTCGCTAGGATGATTCAAAACCTAGGAAAAATAATTCCAGAGGATGATCACAAGATTTATTTTAAAATTTTTAAAGGATTATGATTCTAGTCAATCGAAGCATTAAGTTTTTGAAATCAACAATTCCTTTGAAAGAATTTCCAGAAAATTCAAATAACAACATGATGCAACAAAAGTTTTAAATTCTCCTCATTTTTTTACATTTGAATTACAAAAAACCTTAGTTTGGGATGTTACAAACCTCCCCCCTTACAAGAATCTCGTCCCGAGATTCCGTTCACTCGGAAAAGAAAGACAGGTTATACGCACGAAGGCGATCCTCCTGTTTCCATGTTGCTTCTTCCTCGGCATGATTTGTCAACTGAACTTTAAGGAATTTTATGGCATGATTTCTTGTCATCCGTTCAGGTTCTTCAAGGATGCGAAAAGGATACTCACGGTAGGTAAAGTCCTTTTGAACATCGAGACTTTCCAATAGAGCTTCCTCAGTTAGAACAAGAAGGCACTTCTTCAATTGGGATACGTGGAATACATCATGTCCCTCTGAAAGTGCAGCGGGCAAATCCAACTTGTAAGCCACAGTTCCTTTCTTCTCGATGATGCGGTAAGGCCCGACATATCAAGGAGCTAGTTTGCCTTTGACGCCGAACCGTTGAGTCTCCTTTAGAGGGGAGACTTTGAGATAGACAAAGTCATTAGGCTCAAAGCTCAACTCACGACGACGACGATCCACATAGCTCTTTTGCCTTGATTGAGTCCCGCGTAATTGGTCTCGAATCAACCAAACTTGACTTTCGGCCTCATTGATCGAATCTGGACCAAAGAATGGTCTTTCACCAGTCTCTGACCAATTCAATGGGGTTCTGCAATTTCTCCCGTATAAGGCCTCAAATGGTGCCATGTCGAGACTAGCTTGAAAGCTATTGTTGTAAGAGAACTCGTCGAACGGCAAGTATTTCTCCTAATTCTTCCTATAGGAGAGAACACAAGCACGGAGCATGTCTTCCAAAACTTGATTAACTCTTTCAGTTTGGCCATCAGTTTGCGGATGGTATGTGGTACTGAAAGAAAGATGAGTTCCCTTAGCCTCTTGCAAACTATTCCAAAATTGAGAGGTGACGAGTGTACCACGATCTGAAACAATCGTCTTTGGTACTCCATGTAAACTCACGATGCGGGCTATGTAGAGATCCGCCAAAAGACCTACACAAAGATTAGTCTTGACGGGTAGGAAGTGTGCCACTTTAGTTAGTTGATCAATGATAACCCAAATGACATCATTTCCCTTGGAGGCTCGGACCAAACCGGTGATAAAATCACATCACACTTGGCAATGAACCTCGCGATCTCTTGCTTCATTCGGGTCCACCAGAATCTCTGCCGAAGATCTTGATACATCTTCGCAGCCCCGGGATGAATGGATAATGGGGAGTCATGGGCTTCGCAGAGAATTAAATCCCGCAATTCCCTGACCTTCGAAATAACAAGGTGATGTCCGAACCATACGACTCCATAGTCATCTTCTGAGAAGCACTTGGCTGTCCCGTTCTTGATATTCTGCTTGATTTGGTTCACCCAACGTTCGTTTGTTGCACAGCCTTGATCTAATCTTCCAAGGTGGGTTGCACAACCATGGCAGTAAGAAAACCATGCTCAACCACTTCCAAGCCGCTGAAACTCCTCATGAAGGGCTGGCTGCTGCTCCTTGAGCATCAATGTATTACAATAAACCTTCCAATTGAGTGCGTCGGCAATAACATTTGCTTTGCTCGGATGATATTGGAGACCCATGTCATAATCTTTGATCAATTTCAACCACCTTCTTTGTCCAAGATTCAGGTCTAGTTGGGTGAACAAATACTTCAAACTTTTGTGGTCTGAATACACTTCACAACGATTACCGATGAGGTAATGTCGCTAAATCTTCAGTGCATGGACCACTACAGCTAGCTCCAAGTCATGGGTTGGATAATTGAGCTCATGGGGTCTCAATTGCATTGATGCATAAGCAACTGCTTTGCCTTCTTGCATAAGAACACACCCTAATCCTTGACCAGAAGCATCGCAATAGATATCGAAGCTTCGGTGGACATCGAGAAGAACAAGAACTAGAGCTGTGGTCAATCTCTTCTTAAGTTCTTGAAAACTCTTCTCACAATCAACGGACCATACAAACTTCTTGTCTTTTTTGAGAAACTCCGTCATCGGCTTCACGACCTTGGAGAAATTCTCGATAAAGCGACGATAGTAGCCCGCTAAACCGAGAAAACTCCTCACGTCGGTCACCGACTTGGGCTGACCCCATGAGAGAACATCGCTGACCTTGCTAGGATCCACGGCTATGCCTCCTGTTGAAAGAACATAGCCCAAGAATGTCACTTCTTTCAACCAAAACTCGCACTTGCTGAACTTCACATAAAGCCGGTGCTCACGCAGCTTTTGCAACACTAGCTTCAAATGTTCAGCATGCTCTTCATCATTCTTTGAGTAGATGAGGATATCATCAATGAAGACCACCACAAACTTGTCCAAATACTCTATGAATACCATATTCATAAGATTCATGAATAGGGCAGGAGCATTCGTCAAGCCGAAAGATATGATGGTGTACTCGTATAGTCCGTAATGAGTAGAGAAAGCCGTCTTCAGAATAACTCCAGATCTAATTCGGACTTGGTGATAGCCCAATCTCATATCAATCTTGGAGAATACCTGAGCTCTAGTCAATTGATCAAAAAGGTCATCAATTCAGGGCAATGGGTACTTGTTCTTCACTTTCACTTCATTTAACGAACGGTAATCGACGCACATCCGCAGAGTCTTGTCCTTCTTCTTCAAAAAGATCGCAGGACAGCCCCACGGAGATGAGCTTGGGCGGATGAAACCCTTCTCTTGAAGTTCACCAAGTTTCTTCTTCAACTCCTCCAATTCATTCGGAGGCATCCGGTATGGCCTCTTCGAAATCGGGGCAGTACCGGACAGCAACTCAATGACGAATTTGATGTCCCAAACTAGTAGCATTCTAGGCAATTTTTCGGAAAATACATCAGCAAAGTCACACACCACTAGAACTTCATGAATTTCCAGAGCCGGCTTCGCTTCAAGCGTGAAAAGGTGCGGTCCTTGCAGCTTTGGCGAAATTCCAACTTGCTTGCCGGATAGGCTTATGAGGGAGATGAACTTCTTGGCACAATCGATGCCAAGTATCACATCCAAACTCACTGAATTGAGGAGAATAAGATTCGCCAAAAATCCCACTCCTCCAATTTTGATCGATACGTCCTGACACTCAAGTTCAGCTCTCATTTCCGACCCCGGAGAGTGAATAATCAAAGGAACATGCATAGGAATAATTTGAAGATCACTAAGTGCAACAAAATACTTTGATATAAAGGAATGAGAAGCTCCGGAATCGAACAAGACAGTAGCAGGTCGAGAATTCACAAGAAGCGTACCCAACACGACGTCGCGTGCCTCCTACGCTTCCTCGGCCGAGATATGGTTGACTCGACCGCTTTCCAAGCTCTGGGTTCTCTAGATAACCTTCTGATCTAGAGGATGACCATTTCTTTGCCCTCGCCCTCCATTAGGACGAGGGGCCGCTCCGGTGTTCTTAGGACAACTATTCGCACAATGGCCCTTGTAGTTGCAGAAGAAACAAGTGACCTCGGCAGCTGAATTGCAGAGGTCGACTTGCTGTCCCGCAGGTACACGTGGTTGAAACATGGCCTGTGGAGGGCGCGGTACAAATACCGGTGGCCTCGGTGGTGGTGGAGCCTGAGGACAGGGCATCGGAACTTGCCCAAAGCAAGGGCGAGGAAGGCTGCCCCTTGCTGATATCTGGGCCTCCCACTTGCATTTGCGGGACTCACCCAGCGCTCTCCCCTTGTGCTAAACTACAATGGCCTTGTCGACCAGAGTCTGAAAATCGGGAAGTCGATTTATAGACATTTTGTCTCAGAGCTTAATTTTTTAAATAATCTATTTTTTATTCAAAATACGTAAATAATACCGCTTAATTTTTATTTACGTAAATAATCTCGTGTCGCCGCACGGTTGGTAGTCCGAAAGTCGCCCAAATCATAGTCGACACATATTTAAGTCACCCAATGGAACAATGACTACAGGTAAGTCGCCAAACGGATGTGCGAAGTTTTGGGCGTCGTGCGTTGGTTGGGCGACTTAGTTCAAGTCGCCCAACCAGTGGGCGATTTTAGCTCCTACACCTGGAATTTTGCCAATCGAATTGGAACAATTGTGTTAAAATATATATTACAATTTTTAGGTATTGTATTTAGCAAATCGTATTATATGATGTTATTTTTTAAAAAGATAACAGTGTGGTGACAACGTTGGTTGGTATGTTTGTTATTTTCGTAGAATATGAAGGGTACGAAATTTGTCAGACTCGCAATAACATTTTTTGATCGTCGTATATTGTTGTAGTGTGCTAAATTTCTGTAGAATTTTGTGAGGACGATTGAGATAGTAATGAGTGGTAAGTAGAAAGGTAAGTAATATTACGATACGTGAGGGAGTCTCTCCTCGATGAAGTTATGAAGATGCTGAGAACGCTCGTTCTTTCTGGGATTCCACTAGAAGAGGCATACTTGCAATATAGGCTTGCTTTGATGGCTTAGCGGAGACACAGAACGAGAAGTACATTAAAGTCCGCATGAACGAAGCATATTACACGCTACAATTAGTTCCACAACATACTTGTTCCACAATTGCTTACAAGAACCAAAATCGATCGAAGTACATGTTACAACATACTAGCGGTTGTAATACAAGTTCCTACGATGTCGACACGCGCCTTGCAAGTTCTCGACAAGGTGCCCTTCTGGCGGCAATGGCCGCAACGTCTACCCACCGATGCTTCCCTTCATCCATATCGTTATTTAATGCAACGACTGGGCGACGGCCCTTCCCCCCTTTCAATAGGTCTAGATCCGTAATCCAAGTCCTATTTGCAGATCCAACGTGGCGGTTACCCACAACTGAAGCCTCTTAGCTCGCCGCACCACACCTGCTGCACCCTTTCCTTCATGAAGTACTCCAATACGAAGTTCGATGGGTCCATGTGGATGGTCCCACACGCGGCGAGGACATGAGAGTATGGCTTGTGAAGGAGCTTTAGCTTATTGCATGTGCAGCTAGGTTCATTCACATGGTCTCCAAGGCATACCTCATGGGTAACAAGAGACCGAGCCGTCCCGAATCCGGCTCTGTCTCGGAGGATCACGTCGAATCGATGCTCCGTATTGCCCATTATGAAGATCATGTGCGACTGAGCCTTCTCGGTCTTGGCCTGCATGTATGCTGTAATCTTCGAGCAGTAGGGTGTCTGTGGGTTGGCTGCATGAAGTGCCGCATTTGCATGTCTTTCCTCGAAATATCCGACAGTACTATATGCGTAACGCCGACGATGGCAACAAGAGGCTGAGAACGGAGGCCCCTAATAACCCAGTTGTACACCTCTGCAAGGTTAGTGGTCATTATGCCATACCTTGAACCATCCATGTCATGCAGTAAGGACCACTTCTCCAATGGCTCGGCCTCAATCCAATGAGAGAAACACCCGATGTCCCTCGAGGTCCTCCGTGTCAAATGGGGAGGGTCGAGCTCTCGCGATGGTGTGGAGGCGCCGGTCAGGCCGCCCAGAATGAGGGGACGCTTGTTCCTCTCGACGACATGCTTCCTGGTGTGCTCGTCCAACCTCTCCCACAACACATCAAATTTACGCCTTTGGTTCTCGTGATAGCAAGCCTCTTGAATAGCTTCATCAACGTTGTCGTCGAATCGCTTGAAGAAGTTGGCCCCTAGATGGCGAATGCACCATCTGCTCTCGTGTCCGCCAGGAACGGCTCATCGGGTCTTGCTGAAGTTTTCGGATGGCCTTCATCATCCCGGAGTGGCGATCATGGATTATGCGAGACATCGGGACGCCTAACTACTCCCACCTTCAGATGTTGAAGGAACCACAACCACCGTCAGAATTTCACTTTCCACTAAAGCAATGGCTAAGGGCGAACCGATTGTTGCCATCAACGCCAATTGTCGCCGAGGATCATGCCCTTGTATTTCCCGCTTAGAAATGTCCCGTCCATCGATATCATGGGCAACATGTGTGCGAATGCATTGATGCAGGACCGAATGCTAAGAAGGTCCTCTCAGAATACCATAAAACCTAGCGGCGGTCTTTTGGGTGGTCTGGTCCTTCACAAAGAATGTATGTGCTCGGTTCCCGCCCCACAAAGACTGGAGCATACGAGAAAGGTTGTCGAAGACACCTCGAAAGAACCGAACCTCCTTTCCAAAGCCTTCGCTTAGCACGCTATGCCTTCGCAGAGCTAATCTTATACTTGAATTTCGCCGATAGCCACTATGATGTGCTTGGCCTCCGTGTCCGTCTTCTTCACTATCTCTCCATACATGACATTGGCTATGAAGGTGGACGCCAGGTTGCAATGCCTCGGCAAAACACTATCGAAAGCAAGCAGGAGTGCGGTTCCACCTTCGAGACAATCCAAGGAGTCTCGTGACTTGGGTCTCCTTATGCACACGCCAGGACACCCAAACCGCTCACATACCACTTGTCTTGCTCACAGCTAGATTTGAGTACATGAAACGGACATTGCATGGATAAGGCCCTGACTTAATGGCATCCTGCGATGATCCCTTGTCGACAAACATTGCACGGGTCAACCTCCATCCCATTGTACTCCCACGGTGATTTGTGCTCGTCTGTGCAAAGAAGACCCTCAACGTCTACCCTATTCCATCCTGCGGATGGGACCTTAAATCCTCCTCGGAAGAGTTACCACCGCCTCTTCTAAAGCTTCCTCTTCCGCCGAGCCGTCAAGTCATCAATCTCCATCGACGATTATATGTGGACATGCTCCCTGATCCGCTGGGGATCGGCTCGAGCGCGGTGCACGATATTTCGCCTCAGCCTCCTCTTTCGCCTCGGCCTCCTCTTCGCCTCCGCAACATTGGCCACCTCATCCTCTTCGCTTTCAACGCCGACCACCTCGCCCTCTTGTGCGCCCACAACATCGCCACCGCGTCTTCTTCATGAACCACAACCGAAGCAGCTTCCCACCAACCCGACGGAGGCGCCGGAAGGGCTCGCAAGGATTACCTTCAGACATGGCCGCACGAGTAGCACACACTCAGTAGCCACGGCGCTCGCACGAGTAGCACGACCAGAGCCACTGGCGCCACAAACCTTCCAGATATCCTTCCATGCAACCGCAAGATCACTCGCTTCAACTCCCATCGAATGTGTGGGAGACCTACTCCAAACCCCTTGTATGACGACACTCCACACCTCGGGGTCCAAGGAGAAGCTTCGTGAGCAGTGTAGAACATCTCCGATTCGGGCATTCTTGAGTTCGTGTACCAAATCAACTTGTCGGAAATCACTTAGGTCAACACCTTGCGGACCTTCACGAATCGCACCAACACCGTAATGCACTTTCAATCTTGTGAGCTCTTACATGACCGCAAATATTACAAACATTGCAACCAAAGGATTTCTCCACATACATTCCCCATATACGTTGTAAACAAACAAGTGGCTACATCGTCACCTACATTCGCCGAGAACAAGAACAAACAAGAGTATTACCTTCGCTCGTCTTTCTCTTTCACGCTCTGACTCCTCTCCTCCCGAACCGCCCTTTCCCGAGCTCGCTCCTCCCTCGTACCTCTCTCCCAAGCTCCTCTCCTCCCGAACCGCTCTCTCCCGAGCTCTGCTCCTCCTCCTGGTACCTCTTCCAAGCTCCTCTCCTCCTATTGTCTCCTCTCTCGAGCTCCTCGCTTCTCCCTCTCCCTACCTTCTCCCTTTTTCTCCTCTGCCGAGACAAATGGTGAAAGAAACCATGACGGATCCGGGTTGCTTTTATATGACCTCAGAATCGCTCAACCGTGGGGACGACTTGGGTGAATTCTTTGGACCAAGGGTTTATCGACACGTGTCCAACTCGCCATACGGTTGGGCGATTTTGATTGAGGCACTAGAAATTCGCTCGTCCAGATGGCGACTTTATCCAAGTCGCCATACCATGAAGCTTACTCACGCCTTAACGCTTAAATAGCCGCTCCATTGGGCGACTTAAATATGTGTCGCGACTACGGTTGGGCGATTTTCCGGACTCACCAACCGTGCGGCGACACGAGATTATTTCTGCAAATAAAAATTAAGCGGTATTATTTCTGTATTTTCGAATAAAAAATAGATTATTTAAAAAAAATCATCCTGTAGCTCCTCAGACAAGCCATCCATGAATTTCTCCTACTTGGCATCATCAATGGGCACATCTTCTGGAGCATACTGAGCCAAATGGTTGAACTCGTGCAAATACTCTGTCACTAACTTGCATCCTTACTTGAGCGCCAAGAAGTCCTTCTTCTTGAGCTTCATCAAGCCGGCGGGAACGTGAGCCCGGTGGAAAGCAGTACGAAACTCCTCCCAAGTGATGGCTCAGCCTGCGGGCTGCATAGCGAGGAAGTTCTCCCACCATGAAAGTGCTGCCCCCTCCAATTGATGGGAGGCAAAGAGTGCCTTCTCATGATCTTGACACTGAGCGATGTTGAGCTTCCGCTCGACTAGACGCAACCAATCGTTTGCGTCAAGTGGGTCCTCGGACCAGGAGAAAGTGTGTGGCTGAGTGCAAAGGAACTCCGAGAGTCCTCCCCGCGATTGATGTCCACCTCCTCCCCCTGATTCGGAGGTAACAGATAGAGTGGAGGTGTTCTGCGCAATGACCTCCAGGATCCACATCTGATCCATACGGTTTCGCTCGATCTGAGCAAGGACCTCAGCCATGGTCAGAGGAGGCGGGAGCTCCTCATCACGACTAGCTGGCTGACCTTGTTCGCATCGAGTTCTTATAGCCATCCTATTTCGTTGAATTAGGTTAGCAACAAAACTCGAAAACTAGATGCGAAAGGTAGCAGTAGAGAAGCCATCGACTAGGGGAATGAGATATTACCCTAACCCGAGTGCAAACAAATAATTAGCTAGAATTGAAATCCAAATATTTGTAAAAAGGCATAAGAATCAGCACAAAACTATAAATCAAATGGTTATTTTTCCCAGCACGACTAACTCGTATTGAATGAACGAGCAATCAGTTGGGATGAAAAATTTCAGAACACAACTCAAGTCCTATCGCATCTAATGAACATGGTAAAAACCATCTAAGGGTGCTTTAGGCACTAGCCAACTAACAATATATCTTACCCTCTTAATTCCCATGAGTTTTAGTTGAATTATCCTCTCATTTTCAGTCCTAACGGCGAACTAAGTGTTTGTTGTCCAAAACTTGAGCCTGCTGTCCAGATTTTGTAACCGAGCTCCGAGCTGAATTTTTTAACTCCAAATGCTTCTAATCTTCACCAAAGGACAGCCGACACTTCATATTTTTACTCTCATTAATTCCCAAAACCAAATTTAACCGGTAATAACTATCTTTTGAAAGAAGATGAGAGGAAACCAACTTTTTGAAACTTAAACAAGATCAAGGTGAGATGAGCAATCTAAGATAAGTAAGGAGTAAAATCTGAGAACTTACTTAAGTTTTCATCAAATATTTGATATTTTCAAAATATTTTTTTCAAAAACATCCTACTGACGACCAAGTTAGGGGTTTCTACGGTCAATATGGCTTTGATACCAAGCTTCTGTGAGAGCCCCGGGGGTATTTAACTTGTAATACTTAACCATCTAGTTGGTCCTAGCATTACAAATTAAATATCCTGACTCTCGGTGTAACATGTACCTCCCAGGACAGTAGTACATATACACCTCACAAAATCAAGCATCAATTCCATACAAGATTACAATACTGATAACGGCATAGTTACAACATCACAAAAGACATACACGTAATAGAGTCATTACAAAAGGGGCCGACCGGCCAAATGACAATCAAAGACTAAAGTTGCAGCGGAAACATAAGCCATAAGATAGCGATAAACAAAAGCCAACCAGTTTGCTCTTACCCACAAGGCAACCGACCGGGCCGCCAAGCTAGTCGTCATGCACGAAGTCAGTCTCACTATAGTTAACCCCTTGGGGGTCAACCTCCTCTGCAGCAAAGAGACAATGCAGTTGAGTACAAAAATTATACTCGCAAGACTTACGATTAAAAAACCTATACATAGCTACAAGCAGGCTTAAATCAATAGAGATGGCTATAGGGTACATTTTCAGCGTAAAGCCATATTTTATTTGCAATAGTGTAATAGATTGAAGGTAATTTATTAAAATAGTTTTTAATTGCTCATATAACAGTGTGACAACAATTATAAATATAATTAACAACCTAGAGGTGACTTCCCAACAGCCACCACAACATAGCACGAATTTTCCATTTGTACCACCCGATCTCAAGTTTTATCGAAAATGTTATAGTGTAACTCTTGCAAAACCTAACCAAGCGTGTCCATAACCAAGGACAAGGCTATTCGAATAGTCTGAACCCTACAGGGGTGTACAACTTTATCCGCATGTCAGACCACCTTTTTGCCAAGCTATAGAGCACACTTCCTTAAATGTGCCGGCAAGGCTAAGTCCTACGAGACATTTCCAATATAATGCATTAACTACGAGTCGCCCGTATGGATAGAAACCCATACATTGTGTCAGAGTCATTGTAAAGCATCAGTCAACTACCCCTCGGGGTAAAGCCTCGGACAACTACAATGCCCACGATGTGGAGAATCTAGACAGGAACCCACCCCGCACACCCAATACACATAACATTTTTAACCACAACACACACAACCTCCTGCGACTCGGAGCTAACGCACGCCAAAGTACTAAGTCAAGAGGGGTCCCACATGTCCCTCATGTGGATGCACATAAAAATGATTGGATAGTGTGACACAAGATGTTCGATCCTTGTTGACTTAGGCATACAACCACACACCCGATAACCACACTATCAACTATATGCCCAAGTCTAAATCTTTTTGTTTTCAGTTTTAGTTTTTCCAAATACAATTACATACATGAGTACCCTGACCCAAGTAATTATAGTGATGATAGTATGACCATCACAAAAGCGATGATCCCTATGCTACCACTCTAAGCATTGCTAATCGACGTCAACTCGTATACTAGATATAAAGTGACTAGAACCCATCCTTCGAGCTCTAAATCATAGTGGATATAAACCTAGGCTCAGTGGTCAAGGATGGATGTTTACCTACAGTTCACATATCTATTCAGGTTAACTATCGCAATTTGAGAAATTACTCATTAACATAGCATGCATACATATAGTTGAAATTGAAATATTAGCATGTGAATATAATAGGATCAACGTGCATCAAAGGAAGAACTGGTTGCCTTGCTGGAGATAACTCGCTTGCTGCATAGGATCACTCTCGTACTCAATGAATTCATCGGAACCTATCGAAAGAATCAAGAAGAATCAATAAGAACGGATAACGTCGAATAAACTCCAAAACTTAAAATCATCCAAAAATCATGAAATTTATACAGAAGGTAGATCATGATTTTAAATGAATTTGGAAACAAAAATCATTCGATTTGGATATTGCATGTGAAAGTTATGGCCAAAACAAAATTGATGGGAAGAAAATCAAGAATAACAACGGTTGGTTACTGTTCATTCGACCATTTTCAGATAGTTGATGAACATGAAAATTCAATAAAAGACAGAGCATGACATTCTAAGAACAACAAAATTTGACACTTTATTTCGAGTTAAAATGAATTTTCTAGGATTTTTCAAAGTCATGAAGGTAGTGCACAAATCATTTGCAAAACAAGATTTTCAGAGACAGCAACATACTTAAAACCTATTCAGCATTAAAGTATAGCAACAAAGGAACCCAACAAAATTGATTTCACTCTATTTGGAGTTACAGAGAAATACTTATGCATTTTTCAAATTAAAACAACTAACAGTACACAAACAAACTATTTCGGAATTTATAACAACATTTAATACTTTTAATACCCGGGTGGATCTTGTCATAGAGGATGACAAGCGGGGTCCATTGAATAGTGCCATTTATCAATTAAATCCCGAATTTAATCCTTACTAACATGTGGGCACTACACATCAACGGCTCGGCTCACGGAAAAACACATGGACCGAAGGTCCGCACGCTCGGTCCACGGTCCATGGACCAAAGCACAGCGCTAAAAGGCTCAGGCTCGCATGTAAGTGACACATAAGCGCATTTATTATCGGATCTACACAGTAAGACGCGCTTACGATAATGATTAACTCCTAATGATCCAGCTACAGTAGTTGTCAGCTTGTCCGACAACAGAGAGGCTCTGGCCACGAGCTTGCCCCATCACTGGCGACTCAGGCCATGGCGGCGCAGGTGAATTCCTAAAATGGGATCCTTGGAGCTAGGCGAAGCTATGGCGGCCATGACGTCGTCGGAGAAGGTCCGACGCAGCGGCATGCTTGAGCGGAGTGGAGGTGCTCCTACGGTGAACATGCATGCAACTCGACGACTCCGCATTGGTCAAGTAAGCACATGCGAAAGCCTCTATGAGGTCACGTGAACCTACCAGAGTGCACAGAAGTGGACTAGCTAGACGGAGTTGTGCCAACGTCGAGGAACCGAGGCGACGGCGGTGGGGTTGACGAGGGGAGCTAGGCCTAAGCAAAAGAAAGAGACATGAAATGTCAGGAAAGCTCAAGGGGGCTAAGAAGATGGTGCTATTGCAAGCAATTGGAGAATGCCTCACCAGAACGTCACCGGGGAAGAAGGGGGTGCTGGCGGCCGGAACACGGAAAGCTCAATATCCATGGGCTCCTGCGCAAGATTAAAGAAATTAACTGAGGGGAAACCTTAGTTTAGCGCTAGAACGCAATATGACGCACCAAGGGAGGAGAGAGCTCACCGGGAGCACTTATGGTTCGGTAGATACCTTCGGAGCGTGCACCGGAGCCGAAAGCGATGAGCTTCATGTTCCGGGTCCTACACACGAAGACAAGTGCTCAAACCAGTGCACAAATGGACGGTGAAGAAAAAAGAAGTAGGGGGAACAAAGCGAAGGAAGCTCACCCGAGGAGAAGTGAGGTTCTTGCCTTCTTTCCCTTTTCGGTCAAAAGGGAAAGTGAGCTCTCCTGGCCAAGAGAAGGCGAGATATAGCTGAGCAACGATAAGGACGGAAGCGGCGTGAGTAGACAACACATTCCATTGGATCTCGAGGGCGGCGGATTGATGACGTGCCCGCGCGCGGACGGGGGTGCTTTGAATGTCGTGGCCGCGTGGTGTGCAAGCGCTGAGCACTCATCAGCGAGAGCTTGAAGGCAGTGCTGACAGGTGGGCCTGCAGCATCAGTGAATCAAGCGCGCGAGACGCAACCTGGCTCGGTCGGTGCGGTTAGGGAGTTAGGTCGAGTCAATTGGTCCAAGTCAGAACGTTCGGACCGACTGGGGGCTGATCGGACCATGTGATCGGATGGTCCAAATCGCGTCACTAGTTCGGACGGTTCGAATGTGATGCTAGGTGGTTGGGTTCAACCGTGTGGCTTGGGTCTGGGTCCGATCGGGTCAGAGGAACAGTGCAACTAGGTTTTGAAAGCAAAAGGTTGAGTCTTTGAGGAATAATTATTCAGAGTTGCACAACTCCAAAAATTCCAAATTTTTTATGGGAGATTACTGACTCTATGATTAACCTTGTATGAAATTCCAGAGGTTTTTATGCATTGCATTTTTCTCTAGAAATTTCTCAAGGTTCTGTCCTAGGGTTTGACTAAGGATCTAATTGGTTTGACTAGCCCCATAAAAATAGCAAATAAAATCTAAAAATTATGAAATTTTTCAGAGGAGTCACTAGGATGATTCAAAACCTAGAAAAAATAATTTCAGAGGATGATCACAAGACTTATTTTAAAAGTTTTAAAGGATTATGCTTCTAGTCAATCAAAGCATTAAGGTTTTGAAATCAACAATTCCTTTGAAAGAATTTCCCGAAAATTCAAATAACAACATGATGCAACAAAAGTTTTAAATTCTCCTCATTTTTATACATTTGAATTACAAACCCAAGTTTCGGATGTTACATACGATGTCATCCCAGTTGACATTTCCTATACTGTTATCATGGTCAACATGCATAACTAAGTTCTTGTGACGGTTTGTCACTACAATCATGATGTTAGTGTTAGTGTCCTTGATGATTCTCAAACCTTCGCCAACATGTTTCCCAGGTAAACACCAGTAAAGCTTCAACCTTTCACTATCCTCATAGCCGAGTTGTTCCACAAAATCATCTATCTAGAGAGGAGACCACGTATCTGTCTCACAACGATCAAACCAGTTACATTTCCCACCCACATAGCTCTGGTTGCTACCCTATCCGCAAAAAAAACCCACCATGGTTAACCTCCACTGTGAATTCGTCATCATCAGGCCCTACATTGTTAACGGAGTGACGCAATTTCAGGAAAACAAGATTTTGTGAATTCGTGTTCAACACATCGCCATAATCTGAAACCCTACATTACTAAAAACAGCAATGCACCAATGCTAGCCACTTCACAGAGCAAAATCGCAACCAAAATCACAAAAAAAAATGGAGACCAAGCCGGGCACTGAAGCATGAAGCACACATACCATACACAGGAGGCGGTTCGCCTTTTGCCCGCAGTGTGGGCACCATGCTCGTCTCCGATAATCTACACCGGGAACCAATCTTCGGTTGACGAAGCCAGCAACCCAAGGACCCCCTCACCGTCACCTCCGCATGAACGCCTCAAAGCCCAATGCACGGATTGGGGATGGATTGCGAACTTTGCTACAAGCCCGAGCGGTTTTGTGCAAACCTCATAGCGCACCCGGGTAGTCACAAGCGCTGCACGTGAGCTGCAGGCCATGCTGGAGAGTCCACGTCGTGGTCAACCATCCACGCCAGTGGTCAAAGCTAGCCCAGGCACTTTTGGACCTCCAATGACCCACTTAAATAGGTTTAGGTACTGGATTGGACAGTTTCGTAGATTTGGGACCCAAGTGAACAACTCTTTGCTTTATTTTGTATAGTAGATGGTCTAATTAAATTACGGTTATAACTAGGAAGAGTTAGATAATTGTCCATAGTTTCCAAAATTAATATGTGGTAAAAAAAATAGATATAAAATTGTTAAGCTTGCTATTCAGTTATGTTCTAGATTGACCTTCGGGGTTAAAAATGATGATTTAGATGACTTAATCAGAGAATTTGCATAACTATGAAAGTGCAGAAAATTCTGTGTAGATTCACAAGACAGAGTTTTCTATATTTGGATTCTAGGATTAAAAGTTATGGTTGTTTGATCACCGGGACAGCAGGTGGGTTTTCTAGTGAAGAGGGGTTAATTATGTCGGGTTTACGTGTTTACTTGTTTACTTGTTTTATGTTCTTGTACTGTTATTGCATGTTTTGAGGTGAATTATTGGCTTTGACCAGGGAGTGTTGCTTCAAGTTTAGTGCTGCCTTTGCATCATTTCGGTTTTCGTGGCTAAAAGGCAAGTGCATGGTAGAGTGGTAGAAATCAGTTTGTCTGCCACTTACCTTTACAAGTAAATTGTCATGATATGTTTATTCTTTATTTATGTTTATTACAATGCCATAGTGATGTTATGATAATGATGATAATATGATATGATGATGATATGACCATGGTGATGACATGGTAATGATGACAACATGATGATAATGGACCATGTTAATGGATAATTAAAAATATTGCATCAATTGTATTCACATCATGAAAGGATTGCATATGACCCAGGCTGTGTGAAAGTTTATCCTTTATGCATTTATATTGTTATGATTGTTTAAAGGTAACCCATTGTGGGTTTTATTTGATGCAATAGTTGCTGAAATTATAAATAAATATGGTTCAAATTATGAGTGAAAAATGTATAGGTGACATTCTGGGCTCAATGTTGGATGGGGTGTTACATACTGATCTGATGGTTGTAAGCTATACCGTCAAATGGTAAGAAAACACTAATGTTTTCTATGTTTTCTTCACACACACACGCGCGCGCGCACACACACACACACACACTATTATGTAGCCGAGTGTAGAATAGCTATTCTACGCCCCAGCACCTTCTGTAGGTCAAAACCCACTTCCCACTATAGTCAAAGGCTGGTCAAAGAAAACTCACCCCCTCCCACCTCCCGTCAACCCCCATGTCGCTCTCCACCTACCTTTCTATGCTTAGACGATGAAGTAATTAGCTGACTTAGGTATAGTAAATCTGAACTTTTGGTGCAGTAATTGTTCTTTATAGTGTTTAAACATATTCATCATGGATCTCTTTGTGTTAAGCATGTTTTTTTTCAGCAAAATGCTTCAAGTGGATTGTAAATATGATAAATAGTTTAGGAAATATTGTTATTCAAAGTTTGCAATCAATCCATACTTGTCTCTCCACCCGCCCCTCTGTGCTCAACATGACAGTAAATCTCTTTGTAGTGTTGTAGTAAAAGGTACAATGAGGTCATAGTAAAATCTCTTTGTTGTAGTAAAAGGCACAATGAGGTCGCAATAAAATCTCTTTACTGCAGTAAAAGGCACAATGAGATCGCAGTAAATCTTTGTAGTGCTACAGTAAAAGACATAATGAGGTCGTAGTAAATCTCTTATACTACTGCAGTAAAATGCACAATGAAGTTGCACTAAATCTCTTATAGTGCTATAGTAAAAGGGTCGGAAGAGAGGGTGGGGTGGATTGAGGGGGCGGTTTTACCGTCAGTTGGGTTGTGCTAAGACGATGCAGTAATTGATTGGATTAGGTACAGTAAATCCAAACTTTTGTGCGAGGAATCCCCGAATGTTGCAGGCCCCACGCATGTAATATATGCAACTTTCGTGCGCATTAAAGAAAACTAAAAAATCTAAACTGCTAACAGTTACTCAGCAGTAAACTTGGATATGAAAAATTACTTTCGTGTACATACAGTATTACTGTAGTAACAATTTATTAAACTGCTCGTGTGCGTTTACTATACAACACTTGTAACTTTACTGACACCACGTATATCGATACTCGATGACTAATACTAGTAACTTTACTGACACTACGGATATCGATGCTCGATGACTAAGATCAAAGTACGCCCTTGGAATTACTATATGTACGACATGGTTTTACTGTAGTATGAGTTGTGTTTTACTGTTATACTTGTGTGTGAACGGAACGACACCACGTCGCCCAAATGCTCGATCAGGCGCACCAATGCCGCTACGACTCCTAATGCATCTCTTTGTATCCCACGCTGATGCTACTCCTTGTTTTAAAAATACGTTCATCCGCCTCTGAAGATAAATTCTCACAGCACTCAACTCTCTTCAACCTCCAAAACATCCAATACAAAATAAATGGCTCCCCACTCTTCTTCCCTAACGATGGCTATGATGGCCTACCTCGCAATTTTGTATAAGCACCTCTCTGGCCGTACACTGACACATGCTACGGAACAACACTATGCCAGCAGTGTCCTCCCTCTGCTCAAGGTTATGCCGAGAAATGTCACGACCACCTTTCACCATCTGGACATCCTCCTCCGGTGCGTACATGTAGTTGTCTCTTGCTTCCGGCAGGCTAACCTCATCATCGAGATAGTCCTCTCAAATGACGTGGAACGCCGCGAGGAGATTGCCCATAGGTTCGACAACTATGTCCAGGTGCAGAGCGCGTGGGTCAACCTCAAAGAGACCACGCAAGCAAGGGAAGCAAGCGTTTGGGCGCACTTCGACTTGCTTCTTCGGTCCGAATGGCTCTGGGCGACTGTTGAACGAGCGAGATAGCGGGTGGATGTGTTTCGTGCTACATACGCTGATCCCAAACCTTCCGAGGCAGATGATAACACTTACGAAGATTTGAAGACTGAGATAGCGTCCTACCTCGGCCACTAGAATCTTTATCCTTTAGCTATCAACTTTATTTTCTTTATCTTCTGCAACGTAAAAGCGACTGGCCACACTACTTGGCCAGTGAAAAATACAATGAAGATCTACTTTTGGACTTCAATTATTGTTTATGATGCCAACATTTACTGGATCGCACGTTTTTTATTACTACTATCGATATATACAATGTTAGTAAAACATTATAAAAACACATTTACTTATACATACGTTCACTTTTACTGTCGTGCGAATCACCATTTACTGCGATAGATTGCCAAGTAAACAACGGTATAACACATTTACCTTATAGTAAGCTACAATTTACTGTTTTGGTAACAACCTTTTACTGCACTCGACAAACTTGTTCACATTTGTGGTTCGGCGGTAAAAAAAAAAAGGAAAACACGATTACTTTACTCCATTTGCATGTTTTATTGTCAAGCGTCTGCTGATAGTTACTCGAAAAAAAGGACAGAACCCCCACGTGGTAATCTGACGGTAAATATGGTGTTATATTTACTGCTACATGCTGCATTTTATTTTTGATATGTGTGGCGTGTGGCGCAGGAGGTTCCTAGCCCATATTTGTTCTTATTGGGCCGCCCCGATGGAGGATTTCCCGTGCACCCTTACCACCTGGACTGGTCAGCGCGATGGGATGGCTAGGTGTAGAATAGTTATTCTATGCATGGCTAGAGAATAGTGTGTGTGTGTGTACTAATCTGCGCCTGGGCCCACCATGCGCTGAGCCGCCCTTACGGAGCGCCGAACAGGCCATTTTGGCCCACTAACCCACGATCCCCCACGTGTGACGTCACGCGTCCAGTGCGCGCTATAACGAGGTTGAAAGTAATTGTGATATCAATTTTACTGCTGTATGTATCATCGCATTTATATTTTTTACAATTGTTTCATACGTGCATGGCTGGATGTGCCAGTAAACTACGTGTGGAGTCCATTATATATATATACATATAGGGAAATTACATAAGGCACCTTGGTGCCTAGACACCCACATCTTGAGCCATCCAATACATGTGTATGATTGATGCAAATTTTGGAGTTTGGATATGAAAATATTTTATACCCCTGATATATTTACGACAAGTGAATTTTGAGCTCAGTTCAAACTTAGTTTGAACTACTTTTAAATTTAGTGCAACTAGAGTGATACCTTAAACTGGTTCAAACTAGTTAATTCCGGTCAAAAAAAATTGAAGATGAATTTAAATTTTTTTAGTGTTTGACATCTCAAATACACTTTTTTAGGGGTATGCGAAGATACCCTAGTCAAACTTTGTGAACCTCAAAGCACATCAACGGATATTAATTTAGGTTCACCAAGTTGCATGAAACACTCGTCACACACACACGCATTTTCCTATGTACGTGCATATATATAGGATCTGCTGGCAAGTTCGCCTATGATTGCAGAGAAGAACGCCTCCATTGGGAAACCTCTCTCACCAAGAGAAGAGGTGATAGGAGTTACGTATGTGATGCGAAATAGTCTTTGTTTAGTGTCAAAGTCTTTGCTTATATTTCTTTGACTGGAAGACTAGCGACAATGACATGCTAAATACTCTTTGTTTAGTGTCCAAGTCTTTGCTTATATGTCGTAAACAAAGAGTATTTCGCATCACATACGTAATTCCTTTCACCTCTTCTCTTGGTGAGAGAGGTTTCCCAATGGAGGCGTTCTTCTCTGCAATCATAGGCGAACTTGCCAGCAGATCCTTCTTCTTCTTGATCGACAAATACTCAAAAAAGCTGTTGGCGCCGTCCAAGGAGGAAAGCCTGCGGAGTTTACAGAGGACGCTGCTCCGGGTTCGCGTCACCGTTGAGGAGGCCGAAGGGAGGCACATCACAAACCATGCCATGCTTCAGCAACTGAACGTGCTGAGAGAAGAGATGTACAGAGGCTACTACGTGCTTGACAACTTCAGATGCCGAGCCCAAGAAGGTGATGAAGTGAGCTATTCTTCCCTTTCAAAAGTCAGTTCTAGCAAGCGTGTTCGTTTCTCTCCTTGCCGTAGACATGGAAAAGATGAGTTGGAACAGATGATCCAAAGTGTAGAGATCACCATGACTGGTATGAATGAGTTTGTTATATTTCTGAAGAACCACTCTCCTATATGTCGCCAACCATATAGCAAACATATGTTTATGGAGAAATGCATGTTTGGTCGCCAAACGGAGATGGAACAGGTCATCAATTTCTTGTTGAATAAAGAACTTGCATGCGCTGACAATTTGAGCGTCCTACCAATTATTGGTCCAGAAAAGATTGGAAAGACTACACTTGTTGAGCATGTTTGCTCTGATGAAAGGGTGCGTAACCACTTTTCCTGTATTATCTTTTTTAGTGAGAATGATTTGAGAGAAGAAAGAACATGCACCCTGAGAGATGGAGGGGTAATCAAACATCAACATAGCCCCTCAAATGAAGAAAAGTTGCTAGTTGTTATTGAGCTAGCTGGGGATGTCAATGAGGGTGCATGGAGGAAGTTATACTCTGCATCTCAAAGTTGTTTTTCGCCGGGCAGTAAAATCATAATCACTAGTCGATCTGACAAGGTCACAAAGTTTGGAACGACACAACCTCTTCGTCTTAAATTTTTGTCTCGAGAAGCGTACTGGTACTTCTTCAAGGTGCTTGCATTTGGAAGCTCGGATCCCCAAGACCACCCGAAACTAGCATCCATTGCAATGGAGATATTTGATGAGTATTTTGACCAAGAGAAATTTCATGAATTCACTGGGCCTTTCATAGATACAAGCAGCATGGCTTTCTATCTTAGAGCTAGTGATGATCCCCGGCATTGGCGCGGGGTTCTTGAATGCTTTAGGCAGAAGGATCAGAAGAATCAGCTCCTACTTAGTAGAAATCCAAGTGGTTTCGGGGTGAAAAGAAAATATGTTTTACTTCAAAGACCTGGAAGTAGTATATGCTGTGAAATCTACAACCAAGATCGAGTAGGGCTTGCTCATGAACAGGCTTCCGCAGTTACTATGCGGGAGATCTTGTCTGGAAGTGTCAGACCTCATGGAAAATTTGAGGTTGTAATTTGGAAATCTCACATACCACCCTATTACAGCTATATTTACAGCTGTGAGATTCACGAGTTAAATGTGTGTATCATGCGCGGTCAAAAGAGGAGGGTATTGAGTTAGTTTGATACAGTTAGTATCTTATATACAGGCAAAAAAATTGAGATGTTATGTACATGCAAACTAAATCACTCATATTGTGATGCACGTTGTTCCTCCTAAATGTAGTGTGTTATCAGCTTATTGTACAGTACTATGTGTGCATGTTCCTTCCTCCTTTCATTCCTATGCTCTTTACTTATGTAATATAATCTTTTCTTTTAAACGAACAAGCAAAAGAGTTGCCTATTATATTGACAGAGCGGAGCAAAAACAAGTTTATGAATTCCGCTAGTTTTTTAGCCCCCGCTAGGCACCAAGTTCGGGCTTCTTCCTCTATCATAGCCAGGAGCATGATGGGTGTTATCGCTTGTCGCCGTAAGGTTTTGGCATTCCTCTCCTTCCATAGCTCCAATGCAACAAGAATAACCAAGGATCAAAGAGGCTTTTTGGTATCCCAGACGTCTTTGTCACCACGAGACACCATTGAGAAATTCAATCACAAGCGTACCAAGCATCTCTTTGAACGAGGTTGCATTGTAGCCGATGCCCAACTGCTCTCCAAATTCTCCTAGATAACCTACATTCGGCTAGTAGACGTATTGTCGATTCCGGTGCTGCACGGCACAGGGGGCACCATTGCTGGTTCAGTCGTCCTCTAGCTGCCAGGCGATCTTAGGTCCAAAATCTGTATGGAACAACGAGCCAAGTAAAAAATCTGCACTTGGGGGGCGCCCAAGCCTCCCAGATTTTAGTATGGAAATTGTTGTCCGTGGCCCCTGAATACTGCGACGCGTAGGCCGGACTTGCTGAGTATTCCCCCGTGTTTGTGAGCTTCTATTATGTTGCCTGGGCATTGGGGTAGAGATGTATTGTTTGGGTGAGCGTTCGATCATCTTTATTCATCTTGAGTCATGCTTTAGTTCAATAACTTTACCCGGTATCTTTAATCGTTCTGGACTTAAACTCTCTAAGCCTAGTCTCGATCATCATCCTTGCCGTTGACCGTCATTGACCACCAAACCTCCTGCACAACACAAGTTCCTCGCAACTTGATACACGTTAATCAAACCATGCATCATGCAACACATATACACTGAAACCTGTAACTTTGACCTAACCCACGATCATCGCCACCTTGCCGACAAATGATCACTGCATGATGTGCAAGGGAGCGCGCGCGTGTGTTCTTCTTTTGCTTGCTTCAATTTGATAAGATCAACTCCACCTTATATATTAGTCTCCTCCCACCTAAACTAGCAATATGGTACTAAACTTCTTACATTTCATCATGCATGAGTAAATCTTTAGTATTTTTTTAGAATTTAATTAGAGTATTGAATAGACCAAGCCGAAAACTCCAACACCCCTGTGGTTAGTTTTACACAGAAAATTACGACATGGATTCTGAAAATTAAAATTAGTCACCGGCATATATATATCGTGCAAAACGTTAGGAGCCATCCGGATTCGTCAACACTCGTGATCATTTTTCTGCGCTACGGTACCTTTCCACTGAATTAATTGATGACGTGAACTTCTTCGATAGATTTTTCTATGGCAGACAGTTACTGGCGAAATTTCTACGATAGATTTTTCTATGGCAGCAGTGCGAGAAGTGTGTGGTACGTACTTCATCTGCATGCCGCAACAAACTTAGCAAAAAAAGAAAAAAAAAGATTAGCAGGAATGGGATGATAAAAGAGAGTACATGCCTTCTGGTACACTGCAATGAACCGTAATTGTCCTACTCTCTAATGACGTGTTATCTGGATAGGTTTTGTTTAGTACCTTAACAGTTGAGAAGAGTACATAGTGCATGAGGTGAGCCTTTAAAAGTCGAGTCAGTTAGCTAGTGACATGGTAGAGCTAGCTCTTGCTTGTGAGTCGTGAAGACTTCACGAGATACTTAACGTGTGGCAACAAGATTAATACATAAACATATCTAGAGAATTCACCTTGTCTTGCCACATGTTGATTGCTCCTAGAGTTGAATATATGATCGATGTTGTGTGGCAAAATTCCTGTGATTCTCTCTACTGCCGCTCGCAATGCTTCTCGTGATCCTGTCCATGAACATAAGCATGAAGTTAATAAAAGAATTAGGAAAACCAGCAACCTCGGTCATTAGGCTGAGTTTTTTTAGGATAACCACTGTTTGGTTACTCCTTTAAACAGTACACAGTAACAACCATAGCACAAAAAACCCAAATAACAAGTAGAATTTACACATAAGCCCTTGAATATCTGGAGAAAACGAGGCTTCGTCTTCTCTATAGGGCGAACGAGTGAGATTGATCCGGCTCATCGGAGATCTTGGCGGCGGCCGACGTCAGCCCTTTGATAGATATGCCGGAGTTGTTGGTGGCGGCTAGCGCTAACCTTCTCGATGATAGTTGGCGTTGCTCGAGTAGAGGCGCTGGACAACTGTTGCAGGCTTGGTCATCTCTTGGATCCGGTCTAGCCAGAGCTGGAGGTTGAGGGGAACAGATCGGAGAGGAAGCAGACTGTAAACCCCATGAGATTGGGTATGGAGAAAACAGAGGAGGAAGTGGGGAGAGCACGATGAGAGCTAGAAGAGGGTAGCTCACCGGAAGAGAGAGCAATGTACACCAAAACCCCAATAGGATATACGCTAGCAGAGGAAGGAGCTCGGGAGCACCTTGGCCAACACCAGAGTAGATGCAAATTGTCTCTGCGACAAAGAAAACTGTAACATCCCAAAAAATTCTAATTTTATGAAAATATATTGAAAATAAATGAGGTAACAATTTTGAGCATGTTTATGTGCGGGAAAATATTTTGAGCATGTTTTTGAACTTTTGCATAAATCAAATATTGAAATTATGTGAAAACAACATCTTGAAAGGATTTTCAAGAAAAGTACAGAACACATAAAATTCTCAAAAAATTATACAATAAACTAGGCCGTGTCAGGAGCCTCCACAAAAAAACTTATAAATTTTGGAGCCATTTTGCTAAGTCTAAAAATTCAGAAATCAATCAGCCTTTCTGGAAAATGCAAAACCCGTCGGACCTTTGGGTTGAAACCCAGCTCAGCCCACTTCGCTCACACTCGCTCCAACCCACTCTAGCACCCCTCTCCCCTCTCGCTAACACGCCGGACCCGCATTTTAGGACCCTTCAACTCTGCGCGCCAGCGTACCGCGCCCACACCTACTCCGCCCGTTGGTTTCGATCGCCGCCCACCATTTTGCGACTTCACCTGCTCCCATCACCTCCGCCTTCCCTTGCCCATGCTAGCAACCCGCATGTCACCTCCTTTTCCCATGCAGGGAAGAAATGCCATAGTGCACCAGCGAGTTTGTTGTGCACCGTCGTTCTTCTCGCCATTTTTCTCGCACTAAACCTAGTTGTACTTGAGCCCTAGCCATGTCATCATCTACCTCAGCTCGCCCTCATTCCATTTTCACGCAAACCCGAGTTTATCGCTCCTTGGTTTCGCGAGATCGTGTGCGTCGTTCTCGACACCGGTGAGTACGCCTCCACAGCTCCGCCGCTCTGGTGAGCTTCCTCACCCACGACAAGTGTGTCACTTTAATTCTTGACCTTGACTCATCCTCTCTCTCTCTCTCTCTCTCTCTCTCTCTGTGTGTGTGTGTGTGTGTGTGCGCGCGCGCACTTAATGTAGCTTTTGGAGCCTCGTAGCACGAACACGATCGTCTTCATCCTCGACTCCAATGCGCACCAGATCTTCGCTAACGTGTTCCCTTCGCTTAGATGAGTTCGAGCTCAACCCGGGTGCGTCACAACGTGTTCCGTGCCCTAGTGATGAAATCCGCTTTCTTAGCGCAGGACAACTCGCTGTGAATCCAAGCTTCACCATCATCTTCTTCATCCTCAGCCACCATCGCCATTTTCGACCTTTCTCGAAGCTCGATGAGTCCCTGTTTAGTTCCTCACGTCTAAACCATCCCTAGAACACTAGTGAGCTAATGCGACACTCCTTGTAGCATCTCCATCAACGTAGAGCACCTTCACCGAGGGACATCTCTGCACCACCGTTGATCGTCGTCGTCAAGCCGCCAGCTTGGACCTTCCCTGACTTCATTGACACCTTCCTCGTGATCGTGGTGAGCCTCTGAACCTCATGCGCACTTTGATTTTCCACGAGCAAGTCACTAGCACCCTTTTTCCCTGTATCCATCCATGGTGCCGCCGCGGAAACCACCGTCTGCTCACCTCCGGTGACCCTAGGCACGCCTAGCCCGTTAGCATCGCCTAGACTCACTGAGTCTAGTGCGCCCCTCCTTCAGCCTAGAGAATGACTCTTTCGCAAAACTTGTCATGGGCCCAAAGCTCTCGTCACCTCTCGCTGTCGTAACGCCGCCTCTGGCCATCTCCGTTGCCACCACCACCACCCAAGGCTTCGCCTTGCTTTCCTCTTTCAATCCCGCCACTTAACGTTGTCGCTCAATGCATCGTTCGCTGCCGGTGAGCTCGCCATGGCGTTCGGCCACGTGCGCTCTGCTTCTCTCCTTCTCTCTCTTTGGCCGGTGGGACCCATGTAATTAGGAGATAATTAGCGTTAAGTAATAGAGGTTAAAGTTGTTAAGTTTATGACAAGTGGGACCAGTTGAAAATATAATCAAAAATCTATTTTTAAACATGTTTAGTATATGATTCACTGACGTGTGGGGCCACACACTATTCCCAGTTTTAAAATGTGGTTTTAAAACTGAGACTGACATGTGGACCCCAGCTGCAGGTTAAATCAAAATAGGATTTAATCATTTAGTTAATGAACTAATGAGTATATGACATGTGGGAGCACCTCTGTTTTAAAAATAAAATCCAGAAATAAAAATAGGAGTCACTGACAAGTAGGGCCCACATGTAAGTTAACAAAATCCAAAAAAATGTAAAAATGAGAAAAGCCGCTTTCAGTTCAGAGGAAATACACTTTCCTTGTTAGAAAGCATAAACCTCAGAAAATACGATTTCGACCTCACCTTTTATTTACTTCAGGATTTTTCAAACCGAGCAAATTTAAAACATTAATAACTTTTACATATGAACTCCAAATTGAATTAATCTTTTTTTTCTAAATTCATTTGAAATCATGCTCTATCGGAATATGCAAAAATATTTAGATTTTGTTGCTGTTGAAATTATTTTTCTATTTGTGATTTGTTATCGGCTCTTTTGAATAGACGTCGATACTGCGAACGAATTATTCAACGACTCTCCATCCTCATATTCAGAGATACCAGAGCAAGGCAAGCACCCTCATTGATCATGTTGATCTTAGTATTTCAATTATTGTACTTCTTTGTAAAATCTATTATGCATGTACGTATGTTTGCTTAAAATTGCTATATTTGTGGGTAACGGTAGTTATATTCCTATTGTATGCATGATCCTCCTTAATGTATTGATATCCTTACAATTATCACCTTTAGGACATGATTAGATAATGAATGATGCCAATTTGGATGCTTAGCCAGGCTCTAGTTCGCTAAAATAGAATAATTGTTGAAAATGTATGGATTTGGGATAATTTAAAATGTAGTCCAGAAAGGTTTACCTCTGTTATTTTGTATAAAAATAAAAATAAAAAACTAGTTTGTGATGCGGACGAGTTATATTATAAACTAAGAAGTGTGAGAGGTGTATCACACAAGTAGATAAGGGGAGATCCTTGCCCCAGTCAATTAAGGACCAAACATCAGTGCCACCAATCTAAGCCTAAGCATACAACCACATCGACCAGTATGGGACAGTCTTAGCTAATTAAGTCATTTAGGGCTAGCCTCGCATGTTCATAGGTCGCAGTAGTACAAGCATGATCCGGTAGGCTTGCTCGAAGGGGCTCCTTTCACCTAGGCGTTGGGACTAAAGCCTTCCGGTACAATGGTGAATGCCTCACTGAGACGGGGGTGTACCCGGGTGAAGTGAGGGTTTCATTAGCCAGGCTAGTTCAAGGTCAGGTTTAGGTGATGTAAATGCTTCGTTATTAACTCTAGACTGCATACTATAATATTGTGTGTGGTGGTATCAACGGGTGCCGAACAAACTAGAGAACTCATATACTATGGGTAAAGTTGTACACCTCTGCAAAGTTTAAATCTAATTAAATAGACGTGCTCACGGTCATGATTATGCTTAGTGCAGTCACATCGGGTATAGTCTAAACTTTTGCAAAAATATTTTATTGGAAAGTGTTGATTGGTTTGTGTGAGTGCCATGTCTATGGCTGAGAATAAAATATTGATCACAGCTGAGGAGGGTTGTGATTTTGCCATTATTAAGTTACATGCTTGTTATTTCAATATCTGTCAACTGCTCTTTATAAATTCCGTTGCAAACTATTACATATTGTTACCGCAAATAAAACTTTCTTAATGCTAAAAATAACTTATAGAGTAGAGCATCATCCTGTGTAAGCCTTGCATATATAATCATGTCGTGATACATTATAAGTCTTACTGAGTATGAAATGTACTCAATATTGCTTAAATTGTTGATCAGAGTATGAGGATGAACCTATTCCGAATAACGCCTTCTTTACTCAGGTCTTGCTAGGGACTTGTCCTTGTCGGTTGCCTGAGGGTTTGGATAGGCATATCACTGGACTTTTGGGATTTGTTTAATATGCTTCCGCTATTTAACTTGCTACTTCTTATACATGTCTTTTAATTTGGTCAGTCGGCCATGTAATATACACTTGTAATGTAATCGCTTAAGTTGAGTACCATATTTATTTCATGTTGTATGTATATTCTGTATGGATGTGTATGCTAATGTTGTGGATGTGTATACTAGCCACTGATCATGGGACTAGTACAGTACACACGAGGGCTTCAGGTATTCTATGTCCGGGGTCCAACAAAAACAATAAAGTTGGACAAAGACAATGCACTCGGGGAGCTCTATCAGACACACAAAGTAAAGGAACCCTACAATCCCATCACAGGCAAGGATGGCTCCTTGCTTTGCCGACACCACCTGCTAGCTAGCCAAAGGAGGGGAGGAACCTGATTCATTGGTGGGGTGGTGTAGTTGTGGGTGTACGACTTCGCCTACTAGGGTTCAAATACTGGTGCCCACCATCAAGCACACGCGAGTGCGCTTTAGTAGGCATTTTGCGAGGTAGCGGATTTATCCCGACTCTCCGTCTTTCTAGACATGTGCTGAGGCACAGTCGCGTGTGTGCATGTGGCGTCTTCCTTGTAATCACAAAGAAAAAGAAAAAAGAAAAATAGTTTCTAGGAAAAAATCATGCTTTCTAGTAAAGTAGGGACCTCCCATTTATATATATATAAAGCTCGTTTCGTACTCCTCGGAGTATGTACTCCAACTTCTAATATACAACTTAAACGAACATATTATACTTGTTCATCACTTTTAGTATACTTAAATATCAATTAATGCGACTTGATTGAAAAAATTAATTGGAGCTCCTTTTTTGTATACCTTTTTTCATATATAAAGGAAGTATATACACAATTTTCCTATAAAAAGCCAACTTTCATGAAAACTTTTCACAGAACTCACTTTGGATTATCTTATAATCATTATTAGAGTATGCTCAAATTGATAAATAGATATTATCGTACAATTTAAGTGGTATATGAGAAGTAGGAGTATGTACTCCCAAGAGTACCATACCATTTTCCTATATATGTATATATGTATATATATGTATATATATGTGTATATATGTATATATAATACGCGCTTATCTTGGTTGTGCGTGGGCATGCACTGGCCGCCTCATGAGCGACGCGCCAACCCACACTACCTCACGCTACATGCGTCACGCCATCTCATGCCCTTCCCGCGTGTGATTGGCAGTAAAACACACACATGCGCGTTATGATTGGCAGTAAAAGTCTCGGTTTCACCCAATCTGATAGTAAAACCCAATATCAAAGTGAATATCGGTGCAATCGATAGTAAAACAAAGAACACACGTCGCCTAATTGGCAGTAAAAGACTGTTACTACCGGAATCAATGGTAAAACCAAAGAATCAATGGTACGTCGTGAGACGGACTATCATTGACAGTAAAGCTACTCCCGAGGGGGCATTGGTACGGAGGTAACAAACCTACTGGTAGCCTCACGTGTACCCAAGCCTATTTTTACTGTCAACTCACCTATTGTTTACTATCCTCTCGCTCGTTTACTGTGTTGAACTAGGTTAATTTACTATTTTTCTCGGCTGAATTACTGTAAGTGTATGAAGTGTTACTGCCATGGATATGTATCTAATTACTGATCCTATTGGCTAGTGTTACTTCACACCAAAATGAGTTTTATTGTAAGACAAACTTATCGATATGACCACTCGATCCACCTGTTCGTTCCGACAAAAAACACTCCCGCGTATCCTCCCGCGGCGCCAAACAATAAAAAAGGTGGGCGATCTTATGCATCCCACTAAACACGCTGCCCACGTAACCGATCATAAGATCTCACCCCACCTCCCCCTCCCCATGTTCGCCCAGTCATTATCACTTTCCCCCTGGCACCCCCCAGCGATCCCTTCTGGTGACTCCCTTTCGACGGCAATGACTACTGGATGTCCCCCCTCCCCCCGCAGGCATGGAGGAACCCAGCTCATAGGTGCTCATTCTCTGCTGGCGATGTCGGTCGATGTTCTGCGGCAAGATGCGAATCCACCCGACATTTATCGCCATGCCCAATGAACGGCGGGACGACCTGTGTTTCTACACAGATGGCTACGTCGTCGGTAAACATTCTACCCCTGGCTATAAGCCCCCCTGACAACCGCGATCCTCTCTTCCACGCCTCGATCCTCACGCCACCCCCTCTCCTCCCCTGGTTGTTTCTCCGAGCGAGATGAGGACACCCAACGCTGATTAGATGTACACCCATGTATGTGTGTGTTTACTGGTCTTTGCGCGCCATTTTTACTACCAGTATGATGTCTATTTATTGTGTTTGCACACTTTGATATTTTACTTTCCTATCTAGAGTCATTTATTTATTTTCTATTGTATATTACTATGTTTACGGTGTTTTATGTTAGGACAAGGACATCCCCGAACATATGGTGCCCCAGGTCTGCATGAAGTTCGATAATGAGGGTGTTGCTTACCAGTTCTACTGTCGGTATGCGCAACATGCTGGTTTTGGCATTAGAAAAAATAGGAGCAAGAAAACCATCAAAGAGTTATGTTGCACTCTGGAGGGGAAACACGACCTCTACATACCAGAGAAGGAGCGTAAAAGTAGCAAGACCTCCAAGAGGATTAGGTGAAGGGCAATCGTGAAGCTACATAAGAGCCTGAAAGATGGCTCTGTATGCATCAAGTGGGTTGTGTTGGAGCACAACCATCCACTAGCAAGGATGCCGTCCTTGGTCACATTCATGCGCACAAGAACTTTGATCCCTCGTTGATGGAGCTCGTCAACACCATGCAGGACGACAGGGTCCCTCACAACACTATGATGAACATTTTGTCGGAGATGCACGGGGGGACAATATAGCATACCATTCACCGCGCGTGACCTATAAAACAGGTTTTTACTGTGTCCCATCGTTGTCTTTACTTATGTGATCGTGACGAATTACCATCCTTTCCTTATTCACGTTATTACTACTGCGACTGTGTCCACTTACTGCTTTCCTCATATTCTCATTTTTACTGTCATGGTGTGTGTTTACTTTTAGTTGCCAACCATTTTATTGACTAACCCCAGGAAGGTTGCGAATACGCGCGCTAATCACACCAACAATGTGAACAAGCTGATGACTTTCTTCAAGGAGTGTCGTTCATAGAACGACAAGTTCTACGATGATATGCGGGTGAATAATCACAGTGTTGTGAAAAACATTTTCTGGAGCCACGCGAGCTGCCGCACGGAATGCACTGACTTTGGAGATATCGTCACGTTTGACACCACCTACAGAATGAATCAGTACGATATGCCTCTGGCTATGTTTGTTGGCTCCAACCACCATTTGTAGGACACCATGTTCAGGGTCGCGCTGCTCCGTGATGAGAAGGCAGCAACCTTCGAGTGGCTGTTCAGGACATTCTAGACTTGCATGGATGGCAGGGACCCCATTTGCACGCTAACTAGTGATTCTCATATACCGTTCTAACCTGATTACTGCATACGTTGATCGATTTTACTGGATACCGCACGTGTATCTTATTGTATTCTCTGTATCTAGTCCGAATGTATTGTTGGTAGAAAAATTGCATCTCTACCCAATTTTTATTGCCTAATGTATTTTATTATACTGTAGATCAGGACCTGGCCATGGCGGCTACCATCCCGCGCGTCTTCCCCCACACGCAGCATCGGGTGTGAAGGTGGCACGTGCTGAAGAAGTACAAGCAGAACCTGAACACTTCCTATGATTTACTATTAGTTGTCTTATTTTACTATGTCTCTCACACGTCCTTCTTTTACTACAACCCATGAATGTCATTACTTCATGTGCCTACTTCATTACATATACCGTCTTGCGTGCTCTCAGAGCCAACTAGTGAGAGCCACTCTGTTCCCGTTCGAGGAGTAGCTTGGCAGGGTGTACACACCTGTGGTGTTCAAAGAGTACAAGTAGGCCTACTTCTCTAGTACAGCCTTCCACATAAGGGTAGGCACAACTTGAGATGGTCTATTCCTCGTGTCTCACAAAAAACAGTCTGTGACATTTGCGTGGTCGCAGCACAATTTCAAAGTGGTGGCCAAAGGGCAAATGAGTACATACAGCTGTGAATGCAAACGATGGGACAACACTAGTACTTTTACTGTCTCTCAGGTAGTAGTTACTATTCCAACTATTATGCTTTTACTGTCTAGTGCATATAGTCGTATTTACTGTCGTAGATAGCATGTTTTATTGTTAATCCATCTATGGTTTACCATCGTAGGCCTGCTTCGCATCTTGCCGTGCAAAGCGCTCATCCACTTGCGTGTCGAGAGTATCCTCACCGCCACGTGTTCGCAGTACACTAGGAATGCTAGGGTGGATGTGTCATACGACAGACACAACCTCATGCAGGTCGGACCCTCGGACCCAATGTAACGACTGAGATGTCACTACTACAGAAAAGGTCTTCACAGACGGTTCAAAAACATCATCACATACGGTTTCGTGAGCTGTCTGAGTTTATGGGTCGGTAATGATATAAGGTCATCACATACGGTTTTCAAACTGTCTGTGATTCATACTATCACAGACGGTTATTAATTCAAAACTGTCTGTGATAGTCGACTATCACAGATGGTTTATAGATGAAACTGTCTCTAGAAATCGTCTGTGATAGTGACCTATCGTAGACGATTTCATCTACCAACCGTCTGTGATATTCGTTTGTATTGCTAAATCTAATTCTGATTATTGGCTAGCCTTAGGAAATGCTAGCCATGCTCTCTGAAACAAGCTGAAACACAATAAGTAAATGTATACATCCAATTCACATTCATTTCAGAAACAAACACATCCAATTCACATTCATTTCAAAAACAAGCACATCCAATTCACAAATCAATTAACTAAAATTAACCATTCATGTACATTTAAACACATGGACCATTAAGTTCAATCTTATCTCAATCAAGTTCAATCTACATTGTAGAACTTCCCATCTAGATTTATGACCTCACGGTTTAAGAATGACGCAAACTATCCTCGAATATTTATGAACTGGCCCTATTCCAACGCAGTTGTAGCGATGCTTGCAACCCGTCGCTAGGAAGATTAAATTCGTGCTTATATAAATTGGTAAGTATGAAATAATTATTACAAGATTGACAAACCTAAAGATCATTGGTTATCGCGCAACCGACGAGTAGTTTCATGTTGTGGCAAACATAGTATCCACAGAGGTTGCAGACCAGCGGCTGCTGGTGGCACTGCAAAAATAAAATTGGTTAGTTTGAGAGGCATTACTACGAAGTGTTATATATGATTAATGTGTACTAGCGAATACTGGGAATTTTAGATTGTGTCACAAGGTCCCTCCCTTGCATATCCCTCCTTTTGCAAAGTACGTCTTGAACGACCTACGTGATTCAAAGAACTTAGCCTTAGCCATTGCAAAGGAAGGAAAGACTGTACAATAGAGTTATCTACGGAGGAAATGTGTTTACCTGTTGATTAATTGTTGGACAATTGTGAAGTCATGTGTGGCCTTCTTTAGGGAATCTAGGTATATTACCTTGTTCTGTTTTGGTATAATTACAATTAGAATCCAGCAGAACATACACAGGTATGTCGCCATGGTCATTAAACCTAAGTTCGTGTTGCTTAAAAGTACAAATCAACAAGTATAGCCACTAGTGCAGCACTTACTCCTGGTTGTAGGGCAAAACTTTGAATTCCATGTCGCGATGAGCCAGCAATGACTCCGTCATGTAATCCACGATGAATTTTGCATTCTCCATGATGGTTTTCTAGGAGACCAAGTGTGGGTCGAGGAAACCTATCGATGAATTCCTTACTTCGGCTTCAGAAATCATGTATCTACACACACACACACAAAAGCAAGGAGTTATATTTAACATTTATCGGTATTACACGAACGTTGATCGTGATTGTACACACTTACAGTGTCCAACATCGCATGAGTGAGACATCGAGAGCACCGAGGTTGAAGAGAAAAAACAAATCTTCGAAGGTCACCGTGAAGACACAGTTTTGATGGTCGTGTTTAAGATGATCCTTCTTGAAATTGACAGTGACACCCGAGCGCCGTTGTTCATCCGTCTTGTTGGCATGTTCCATGTACCATGTATGCAATCTCGTGCAAGCCATTCCTAGGGTAGGGTGGCGCTCTACATTCTCGATCAACGGCTCGCCTAGCATGAATTTTTGGGCCAATGGCAAGAAGGGGATATCTGTGAGACCCCGGGGTATTTAGCTTGTAATGCTTAGCTATCATTAACCCTAGCATCACAAACAAAATATCCCATGCCTCGGGAAAATATGTACATCCCAGAAGTGCTGTACATACACCATTTTACAAAATCATGCATCAATTCCATACAAACATAGAACCAAGCACGAACTAGATTAAACAAAGACATACATAATAGAGTTATTACAAAAGAGGCCGACCGGCCAAAAAACAACTAAACAACTAAAGAGATAAATAACAGCGGAAGCAAAAGCCATAAGATGGCAATAACAAAAGAGCCAATTAGTGTGTCTTTAACCCACAAGGCAAACTGACTGGGCCGCCAGCTAGTCGTCAAAGCGAAGATCACTCACAAAAGTTAATCCCTTGGGGATCAACCTCTTCCTCTGCAACCATTAAAGTTAAGCATAGCAAATGAGTACAAAAATGTACTCGCAAGACTGACGTGTAGTATAACAGAACTATAGTTAGCTACATGCAAGCTTTATTTAAGTGGATGAGGCTTTGGACTCTTTTTAGCATAAAGCAAGTTTTCATTTGCAATAATGTAATAGATTTAAAGCAATTTGACAAAGCATTTTTAAATGTTGAAATAACAACGATACAATAATAATATCAACAGTAAAGACAACCTGGAAGTGACTAACCCAATAGTCACCACAACAATAGTATGAACATCCATTCATACCAACCCATCAAGTTTTAATTAAATGTTGTAGTCTAGTTCTTGCACGACCTTACCAAGCATGTCCATAACCTAGGACGAGGCTATTCGAATAGTTTTAACCCTGCAGGGGTGTACCAATGTACCCACACGCCAGACCGCCTTTTCGCCACATGATTAGCACACTTCCTTTGGTATGCCGGCACGGCTAAGTCCTACGATGCATTTCCAATGAGCGATGCTAATTAAGAGTCGCGACAACCCGAATGATCGGAGACACCGGCCCAGCCTAAGCAACTGCGGGTGCTCTTACCTTACAAAAATAGTTTTTAACCACCTGCGACCCCAATTAACACCTCCCAAAGTACTTAGCCAAGAGGGTTCCCAATACCTCGTGTGGTTAGCATAAAAGCGCTTGGCTTAGTGACACAAGTAACTTCGGTCCTTGGGGACTTAGGCACCATTCCATTCACACCCAACATATCACACCAACATCCATTGTGCCCAAGTCAATAACAATTTTGTTTTCATTTTGTTTATTTACAAAGTAACAAGCACAAGATGGACATAATGGAATAATAGTTTTTCAGGATCAAGGTCATCGACATAATGTCGATAACCGCCCATTTCTACCGTTATCTAAGCATTGCTAAGCATGACACCGTAAAGACAAATAAAAGAGCATAATTAAATCACCGGCTCTAATTCACCAAATGATATTAGTAACTTATGGTTTGTGGCGAGGGGTAACAATTTTGAGGCAACAATGCAATAGGAATAGCTACCTCTAATCGATAAAATTACTTTGACACAAAAGCATGCATACATACAAGTTAAACAAAGTATTAGACTTTAAAAGTAATGGGATTAACGGGATATGATCAAACTGCTTGCCTTGCGGGAGATAACTTTCTTGCTGCAGAGGATCACTCTCGTAATCAACGTCATCTAACGATAAAAACTGCCAAAGCGAAAAACAGCGAATAAACACCAGAATACCAAAAAGTCTCCAACAAATGAGAAATTAACACAAAAGAAAGATAACGCTCCCAGATTAATTTAGAGACAACAAGTTATTTGAAAAAAAAGAAGATCAAAGCATAAGGTCTAACGTAGAATGACCAACCATAACTCCAATCTTGGCATACAAATGATTTTACTCTTTTATTTTACATGTGAAAGACTACTAATTATAATTTATAACCCATTAACTTTAGAATCAGAATAGTCCTAGCTCACAGTTAGATAAGTATTGCATTCCAAACTTGCCTTTAGCTTAACTTTTGCTTTCTTTGATCAAATTTCTAAAGGATGATTACTAATCTTGATGAGGATTAAAGATTCTGCTTTGATGTGCATTAGGTTGTTAGGGCTTTTAAGTAATGTGAAATATGCTTAAGCACTAGACTCAGCTAACAACAAGAGGTTTGCAGGGTTGAGATTTCCATTAGGCATCAATCTTACTTACTTACTTACTTACTTATCTCTACGATTTTATTAATTCTTTAACATAAACCAAGGATTCCCTGCTGATTTTGAAAATCACTATTAGATTGTCAGATTGGGGAGCTCCTTTAAATTAATTCCTAGAAGCCTTTTAACCCAACACTAGCAACCATGGAAACAGAAGCTCGCTGAAGTGACCTAAAAGATAGACATAGCTTTATCTAGCAGAGACAAAGGATGGTCTTTCAACAAGGGTTTACGGACATTAGCTTATCTGTTCATATAATTCAATTGGAGGAAATATCATGAGTTGGTTAACTAATTCAAATTTTCCAAATGCTTAAACACAAGCATGAGTGATCTAATTAGTTCATCACCAGATTAGCTAGATGAATCGACCAAGCTTCTAACTACTTGTATAGGAATACCACTAGCCGATTAACAGATCCGAACAACGCCATACACACAGAAGGGAGCATATCGTTGCTTCAAGACTAGATGAATTCCAGACATTTCTACCTACAGCATTAACCATGACATTAACCTATCGACAAACTGAGCATCTACCGAAACCTCATTTGATCATTATTTCCAAGGGATTTCACCTGCAGTTAGACAAGGCATTCATACATACACACACACATAGAGCACAAGGGGAAACCGAAGGCGGCGAATGGCGTTGCTGCGTCTTGAGAAGACCGGAGGCGACGACACTCGGGCGAGAAGACGACGAATGACTCTGCGGTCGGTGCAGCTTGGCGGGGGAGGTGATGGAGCTGAGCCGAGCAGCTGGGCCGAGGAAGACAGGGGCCGGCGACAGATCTGGGGCACGGCGGCGAGCGGATCTGGCGCAGCGGTGGCACCGGAGGGGACGGCGCCGACGGCGGGGACAAAGGATCCGGAGCCGGGCCGAGTTGGCGCCAAGGGACAGTGGAGATGACCGAGGCCGACGCGGCCGGGAAGCTGGGCGGCGCGGCGGCCGGATCTGGCGCGGAGCGGCTGGTGAGAGGGGGGAGCCGGAGTGGGGGCAAGTGGCTCCATGGCGAGATCTAGTGGTGGTGGAGCGGATCCGGCCGGTTGGTGGTGGATCTGGTGGTGGAGGGCTACCAGGGCGCGAGCCTGGGAGCGAGGCTACGCGGCCGGGGCAGAGAGAGGCGGCGGCCAGAGATGGCGGCGACGGAGGAGGCCACAGCAGGTGGAGGTGGCTGGCCTGGTGTGGGCGACGGCGACCGGCTCAAGACGGTGAGGTGGTGGCGCACCTGGGAGGGAGGAGCCGGGAGGAGAGGGAGGTGGCGCGAGCTGGGCTGGAGGGAGGCGCCGGGCCAAGGGGAGATGGCGGCGGCCGGCGGCGCTGAGGGGAGAGCCGAGGATGGCGCCATGGAGGAGAGGAGGCGACGGAGGGAGGCTGGCACGAGGGAGGCAAGGGTGGGGAGGAAGCCGGCGCCATGGGGGAGAAGAAGGGAGGTGGAGGAAGGAGCCAGGGGGTGAGCCATGGCCGGCCAGGAGGATGACTCCATTCAGTGGAGCAAGGAAGAAAAGGGGAGAATGGCCTGGGGGAAAAAGCTGCTTGTGGAGAAGTGATTTGGGGGCAAGGGGGTGCAGGGAGCTGCAGCACCTAAAGCCAAGAAACGCGGCTCCATTCCGGGTTAGCATGGGCGCATCTGCGGTGAGGGGAGGAAAACCAGGGGCGGGAGTTGGTCCGAAACCAGGGGCGAAGAACAGGGGATTTGCTGATTTTCCAAATTGGCTAAAGGGGTTTAAGCGATTTTTAGATATAGCTTATCAGCTCTAAAATTAATGAAATTTTTAGTGGAGGTTGAGGAAACAAAGATTATTATTCTGTAAATTTTCTAGGGTTTCACTTGAAATATACTTTCTCCAACATTATTTTAAGTGCATGTTCTTGATGTTTGACTTTCGATTTTCTTAGATTGACTGGTTACTTAAAATAGTAATTAAAATCTACAAATTGTGAATTTTTAAAGGTGAGTTGATAAAGTGTTCTAGAACCTAGGAAAATTATTTCCAGGCATTGTTCAAGGTTTGTTTGTATTTTAAATTCTAACTCAAATTCGAACACGCAAATCAAATGAGAACCAAAAATCCTCCAAGAATTCCAGCAAAATTTAAACATGTATAACAGAGCACATAAATCCAAATACATTATTCCCATCTATGGGTACACCATATTTCCGAAATAGAAATCAGTTTGTATTTCTGAGCTATAGAAAATATATTTTCAAGTTGGAAATAGAGAAGGAGTATTGGGTTACTAGGTTTCAATCTAGTCTCCAAAATCAGGGATTTTCTACATAGGGTTTTATACCCTACTCTGAACTAAGTATTCAAACTCTTGAAAAAAATTTATTTTGTTTGAAATTTTTTTTATTTCTAGGTTTTGAAAAACCAAGTTGTAACCTATTTGCTTTGCAGCAAAAAGTTTTAAAAAGGTCCAAAATTTCATGAATACACATTAGATGCTTAGCTAATCCAACTTAAGGATTTTGGGCTGTTACAATATCAGAACAGGAGTCGACCGTCTTTGATTTGCCCTTGTTGCCTCGTGTTTTAGAGGTCGACTTCATGAGAGTCGACCAAGCACGAGGTGTAGATGCATGTGATGTACCGGGCCCTTGCCACTTCGGTGCAGGTAGCTCCCGTGGACTTGACACTGTTGCAGGACATTTCCGTGAAGTTAACACCGGAGCAGGTAGCTCCAGGCAGATGTCCCTCTTGGGCCACTAGATGAATGTTCCAATGGCTTGTCCTAGAGTCATGACATCGTTGTTTGGGGGAATCTATAGCGGGACGACCGCGAAATTGTCATAAACACCGTCCACATTCACTTTTGCAAAACCTGGCACTGGATTTACACCGTGCACCAAAGCCCCAACACCTGGCCCCAAGCAGCATTTAGGACAACGGAGGCATATCTCACTTGGAGCTTGCACTTCATCGCCACCTACATAACGATACAAAATTAGCTACTCCAACAAGCCTATCAATGGATCGAGCATTCCAGAGATAATAATTATTACCAGGATGTCATCGATAGGAAATATGTCATCGCCTTTTGGGGTACGGTTAGGGTTGGACGCGTAGCTACTCGGAAGTTTGGGGGACTAGCTAGCACAGTAGGGGCAGGGGCTTGCAACTGATTTTCCCTAAGTCTTTCCTCAAGGCTCTCCATCAGCCGTCGCATCTCAGCTCTAACGCGATCATCGATCTCATCTCTGATGGATTCAGTGATCTCATCTCTGAGGGATTCATGAATCTCCTCTCACAGCTTTGCATCGCGCTCAACTATGGCTCTCTTCCTACTCCGGTAAACCCCGGAGTCCTGTGCGAATCCATATTTCCATGGAACAAAAACACCAAGGCCTCTCGTGTGACCTAGATGCTCCTTGTTTGCCAGGGCTTCGGAGAGCATATCTCTCTCCCTGACTACCTGGAATGAGCCTTTGGAAGATTGTGCACTCAGCATTCCCTGCAATAGCCCAACATGTCATTTCACTTTCTATGAAGTTATGGAGGAATTACAAACTAGGTAGTTCGATATCTTACCAAGCGTTGGGACACTTCTTCATCTGTGGGGTTTGGAAAGGAGATGGTCCCCGAAGACGCGGCAGCTAACGTCGCTCTTAGCCACTGTCAGGTGCGCTCATCAGGGATCTCGGCAAATGGTAGGGAGACATTAGAAAGGTTTGCCTGCTGGACCTGATCCCTCCATTGCGGGAGTTTACCCGCATAACTAGTGGTGCTAAGTCTGTGGGGGTGTGTGTTTTTTGCCTAGAGGGCCATGTGCACCGCACTTTCACTCCTAAAATCATATGTCGTCTACTTCGCCACAAAGTCTTCCCAGTAGTCTTTCAAGAATGGATACTCGTGGAAGGGGCTTAGATCCTTCTCCACGTAGTTCTTGACAAGCGTACTCTTGAAGTTCTTTCAAGCTTTGCACGCCTGTAGCAACACGTGTCGTCGCACAGAGTCCTGGTGTTGTTTCGGGATCTTAAACGATTTGAAAATATCCGTCAGCAGCTCATCTTTCTGAGCTTTGGTCAAATCCTTCCACGAATCATAAGTGATGTTAACCCGTTCCTGTGCAACTATTCCGACCGTTCTCCAGAATGCGGACGCTGCTCGGCGAGGATTGATAAGGGTCCTAAACTCATCGACCTCCGTGATGGTAAATCGGCCCCCGGTTCTTTTCGATATTCCTCTACCACACTTGGATATTCCAGAGGACGGCGCATCAGACACGTGAGGCGACGATGACAAAGAATGAGTGGAAGACATCTTCACAAGAAATAGAAGTTCTGACACGCATGAACATATTATCATAAGATTCGATCTCTGTGTGTATGGGTATACACACCAATTAATAAATAATTGGGATATGTAGGGAAGAAATTAGGACCAATACAATGACATAATTAACATATAAATATGTAAATCCTCCAAGTCATTTAAAAAGAATAATATGCTCAACACAAATATCATGTGAACAAATGAAATCAACATAAAGTTAAGATTTAACATTTTTATATTGCTCTCAGAGGTAGAGTAAGCATTCCAATTAGAGCTCAAGTTCAAACCCAATTATCAAAACAATTTCAGCACAAGACTATTATCATCACAAAGCATTCATCTCAAGCCCACCACACCACATTGCAATATAGTCCAGTACGTAGCAGTATCAAAACAAATACCATATGAATCACTGACTAGAACAAATACAATTTCCTAAAACAAGTACAACACCTCATACTATTCAGTGTTTGAACCAGATACCAGTGCAATTATCATGAGTCCATGAGGACCATGATAGCATGAAAGATTATTGATAGAAAGAGTTAGGGAAAGGGGCGTCGGGGTTGGCAACTCGGCATCGGTTACCTTTAGGCATCGAGGAGAAGGACAAGTAGGGAGCAGTACCGGAGCAGTAGGATGGCGTCAAAGAGGAGGCACGCTGGGCTCGGGGGAGGAGGAGGAGGCAATGCGTGCTCGGGGAGGAGGCGGCGGGCTCGGGAGAGGAGGTGGCAACACGTGCTCGTACTCAGGGAGGAGACGACGGGCTTGGGGGAGGAGGCATGCCGGGCTCGAGGAGGAGGCGGCGGCGACGGGCTCAGGGATGGGTGGAGAGTTGAGAAACTTAATCGTTTGAGTGGGGAAAGCGGGCAAACCCTAGAGTCCAAATATAAATAGGATTGAAAATCATAGACGGTTCTAAAGTAGAATTGTCTATGATAGATAATATCACAAACGGTTCTAAAATAGAACTGTCTGTGATGGCTGATAATATCACAAACGGTTCCAATAAATAACCATCTGTGATAGATTGTGTATCACAGACGGTTCCAATAAATGATCACAAATGATTTATAGATGAAACCGGCTGTGATATTCTTTTGTATTGGTAAATCTAGTTCTGTTTATTGGCTAGCCTCAGGAAATGCTAGCCATGCCCTTTGAAACAAGCAGAAACACAACAAGTACATGTATACATCCAATTCACATTCATTTCAGAAACAAAGCACATCCATTTCATAGTACAAATCAATTAACTCAAATGAACTCAAATTAAACATTCAGAACACATATACACACATTGTTCTTTAAAAATTAGTCCTTCATGATGATCGATGCGCATGTAGCTAGTTTCGTCACGTTATTCTTCCTCGACCCTTACGCTGTTTTTCAAAGGAGGCAACTCATCAAATTGATTGTATTCTTCCTCGTCCACTACATTCTCAACTCCGACAATCCTCCTTTTTCCATGAAGAACTATATGGCGCTTCTTATTTGCCTGGTCGGTTACATAAAAGACTTGAACAAATTGGTTAGCGAGTACGAATGGTTCGCCTTTGTATCCAACACGTTCGAGGTCCACGGTAGTGGCACCATACTTGTCGACCTTCACCTGTGGGAGATGAACCCAACGGCACCGAAACAGGGGGATCTTGAAAAGCACGTAGTCGAGCTCCCATATCTCCTCTATGAGCCTATAGTAGGAGCTCCACAGCCCATCGGTACTGAACGCATCTATATGGACACCGCTATTCTGGTTAGTGCTCTTTATGTCCTGAGCCTGCGTATAGAATGTGTACCCATTGATGTCGTATCCTCACCATGTCACAACTATAAATGTTGGCCCTTTTGCCAACCATGTCAGCATATCACTTGACGAGCTCGTAGCGAGTCGCTCCTTCAACCATTCGTTGAACCGACTGTTGTGTTGTCTCATGATCCAAACATCCGGCAGTTCCAAATTCTGTTGCCAAAGCACGTTCTTGTGTTGGTCGATATACGGGGACACTTTAGTCATGTGTTGAAAGACCGTGAAATGGGCTTGAGCATATGCATCCATATCTGGAGTGATTGCTTTTCTTTCGATGATCCCGATACCCTCGAGCCTCCCCTGATGGTGAGATCAAGGCACACCTATCAGTTCGACCTGAGCCATGTAATCGACGCAGAACTCAATGACCTCTTCGGTTGCATAACCTTCGACGATGCTGCCCTCCGGCTGAGATGGATTCCATACATAGGACTTGAGAATTCCCATGAACCTCTCGAATGGGTACATGCTACATAGGAACACGGGCCTGCACATCTTTACCTTCCTCACAATGTGAACAATGAGATGGACCATGATATCGAAAAACGACGGAGGGAAATACATCTCAAGATCACATAGAGTCGTCACCACCTCGTCCTGCAGAGCATCTAGTCCTTCGGGATCAATAACCTTCTAAGCAATTGTGTTAAAGAAATAACACAACCTCATGATTGTCTCTCGGCCTTGATCGATAAAATACTTCTAATTGCAACAGGAAACATTTATGTCATCAGCACATGACAATCATGAGACTTCATGCCAATTAACTTCAAATCTTCCATCGAAACAAGTTTCTTCATGTTGGCGGAGTAACCAGATGGAACTTTCACACCATACAAGCACTAGTACAGTTTAGTTCTCTCGGCCTTGGACAGAGTGTAACTAGCAGGGGGAAGGTATGTTTGTCCTTTATCAGTCTTTGTCTGTGCTAACTCAGGTCTGATGTCCTTATCAACCAAGTCAAGCCGTGCATTGACATCATCCTTTGTTTTGTTACGAATGTTCAGTAAGAGACAAATCAAGTTGTCACATACATTCTTCTGTACATGCATGACGTCGATGCAGTGGCGAACTTCTAGGTGCTCCCAATAAGGTAAGTCCCAAAATATTGATCTCTTCCTCCAGATATTCTTCTCACGGGTCCTCAATTTACATCCCTTTCTGAGCACAACATCTAAATTCTTAACCATGTTATAGACCTCTTTTCCGCTTAAATGCCTTGGAGCTGAACTGTCCTCCTTCTCTCCATCGAATTATTTCTTCATCCTACGGTATGGGTGAGCCCTCTGAAGGAACCTACGAAGATGCATGTACACGATTTTGCGCGAGTGCTTCAGCCACACACTCTCAGTATCATCTAAGCAGTGAGTGCATGCTTTGGCCCTTTTGTAATCTTGCCAGACAGGTTGGTAAGGGCAGGATAATCATTTATGGTGCAAACAACAAGGAGCGTAAAGTGAAGTTCTCTCGTTTATACGCATCCCATACCTATACCCCTTCAATCCACAGTATTTTTAGATCTTCCATCAATGGTGTAGGTACACATCAATATCATTCCCTGGTTGCTTCGGCCCTTGGATAAGTATCGATAGTAAAATATACTTCCGCTTCATATACAACCAAGGAGGAAGGTTGTAGATACAAAGAGTCACGGACCAAGTCCTATGTCGACTGCTCATGTTACCAAAAGGATTCATTCCATCTGTACTCAATCCAAACCTTATATTCCACCGAAGTCTGCAAACCTCCTATCGAAATTTCTCCACTGGGTAGAATCAGTAGGGTGTCTTAGCTTTCCGTCATTCTTACGCTCCTCCGAGTGCTAATGCAGCAGTTTTGCATCCTTTGGGTTTGCAAAAAACCGCTTCAAACGGGGAATTACAGGAAGATACCACGCCACCTTAGCAGGAGGTCCTTTCTTCACCTCGATTCTCTCGCCGTCATCTGATTGATTCTTACGCTTGTATTGAGATACGTTGCACACCAAACATACATGCATGTTTGCATACTCATTACAGTACAGGATACAGTCGTTCGGACATACATATATTCTTTCTACTTCCATTCCCAATGGACAAAGAACCTTCTTGGCTTTGTAGGTGGTTTTGGCAACTCGCTTCCTCCGTATATATCTCGCTAGGAGACCTAATAAGATCTGCGTGAAACTCTTATCGGACCAATCGTTACTTGCCTTCAATTTCAATAGTTCAAGCACGGATGACAACCTTGTGTATTCTGGCTTGCAGCCCGGGAACAAAGGTTTCTCCGAGTCCTCCATCAAGCCTTGGAATTTAACATACTCCCTCTCATCATAGTTCTCTCTTGCATCGCGAAGCATTTGATCTAGATTGTCATCTTGCAGCCTATCCGAATCGGAACCACAATCGACATCACCTGGCAGCATATCGTTGACTTTGTCAGCGATGTCGTTATTACTACCTTCCTATATAATCTGCTCTTCACCATGACTGGTCCAATGTGTATAGCCCTTTTTGAAACCCCTTCGAATCAAGTGTGCTTCGATCTGCGCTTGGTTCTTAAACATCTTCAGATTCTCGCAGTCAATGCATGGACAGTACATATATTCCACCTCCTTATTCAACATATCCTCCTCGGCAGCTCTTGTAAAAGCAAACACGCCATTAATGTACTCTTCACTCACACGGTTGCTAGCGTACATCCTGTTTTGGTCCATCTACGCGACGCATATAACAATTTGGTGTTAAATATTGAATTAATTAATTAGTATACTATACATGCAACTTTTGATATGTCATTTGAAATATGTATTTCTAATGAATTGAAAAAACACCAATGCACCCTAGGGGCAGGTGGTTCATCACAAACACATTATAGATAGCCCAAGCCCAACTTCAGATGGCAAGAAGCCATGCAACATACACTTGCAAAACAACACAAAAAGCTAGATCTAAACCATCTTCAATTCTCTCTTTACCGATCTAAACCATCTTAAGTTCTCTCTTTCCCAAGCTAGATCTAGAATATAATGTAAGGAACAAATTAATTACGTACTAACCATCGATAGTCAAGAACAAATTACCAAATCCGCACGGTCTCCTTTCACCAAATCGCCTCAAAGCCCTACCTGCAGCAGTAGCAGCGAGAATAGAGCAGGAATTTAAGACAGATCGATCTGTGAGGGCAAATCGCCTCAAAGCCCCACCTCCAACAACAGCGAGAACAGAGCAGAAATTTAAGACAGATCGATCTGTGAGGGTCGGGTCTGCAATAAATGAGATTATCACAGACGGTTTTCAATACAAATCGTCTATGAAGAGGGCGGGAAGTCGGACGGTTCATATTAAAAACCATCTGTGATACTTCACAGACGGTTCTGAACAAGAATTGTCTGTGTTATTTGGTAATATCACAGAAGGTTCTTGTTTAGAATCGTCTGTGAAGTATCACAGACGGTTTTTAATATGAACCGTCTGTGATATTACCTCTTCACTAACGGTTTTAGCGCTAGAAGTAACATGAGACGGCCGCTAACCAAAACCGCTCAGGATTAGATAATACGACGGTTTTGGTCAACCGTCTGTGATGGAGCGTCCAGTATTAGCCTTTTTGTAGTAGTGTGTATCGGCACACCACCTTACTAACGGAGGCTATGGGCGTGGAGAGGCCAGGGTGTAGATTGAATCTTACGTACGATACAGCCATGGAGGTCCTCAAGGCGCTTCGCATGCAGCTTGATACCATACCCAATGACATTGGCCCAGTGGCTGAGGAGACCGCTGAGCCCGATGAAGCGGACGACGATACGATCAACCCATCAACGCCTCCTTTGTCACAGACCAAAGGTCACAAACAAGCCGATGACGAACCATACCAAAGTTTTGCACCAGTGGGGAAGAAGATGACGAGGGTGTGCAGCATATGCAACCTAAAAACCGGTCACAACAGTGCTACCTGCCGAACCCTACCCCCAAAATAGAGGGCGAGGGGCAGGAGTGGTGGTGGCAGGGAGAGGGGGGAGCGAGGAGGGGAGAGGAGGAAGGTCCAGCACACGTCGCCAGTTGATTTATGGCGATAAAACAGAAGAGGACGACGCTGATGATAGTCTTCCCGTAGGGTCGGATGACAGCGATACGTGTTGAATAGCTGTGTTCTTTACATACATTGTGGTAAATGTTCACTGCATTGTCATATGTGTGCTACTGTTGTGCATCTCCTAACTGGAAAATAGATCTCGCTGTTCGGCTCGCCTCGCATGTTTTACTGTATATTCGAACTCTCTTACTACAAAATCACATAGTATTACTACTGCTTGTTGTTTACTGTGTTGACCCTGATCTATTACTGTCTTCTGCATATTGATTACTATTTTTTTGGCTAAAAAGAATGCAATGATCAATTAGTCATCTTCGTTCTACTGATATGTGGTAACTATTTTATTATACGACACTAATAACATTACTGATGTATATTCTTAATATTGAATTACTGTATGTGTAAAAGAAAGACTTTACTTTTAAAATCGTACACATTGTCGCTCTGTCTCCCTGCATCTCTTCGTCTTCGCCGACGACTTATAAATATAATGTGTCATCACTATAAGCATTGCATACACAAGACGCCCTTAAGCCTTCCCAAAGATAAAACTCAAAAACATAGCACAAACAAAAAAGGAACAAAAATGACTCCAAGCTCTTCTTCCACTCCACTGCAAATGATAGTTCTAACCTACCTAGCACTCATATACGATCAGCTATCTTGGCGGAGCCTAATTGAGGCTACAAACCATGATTATGTTTGCGACCTCCTCCATGCTCCACCACCGTGTCTACTAGAGAGGGTAGCTGCAATCATCCACACTCTGTGTCTTCTACTAAGCCGGACCAATATCCTTGTGTTCGATGTCCAGCGAACCAACCTCGTATTGGAGATCATTCTCACGAACTACGTGGATCGAGTCAAAGCATCCATCTAGAAGATCGAAGACTACATCGGCAGGTAAAACAAAAAGATCGATGACGCCGAGACCATGGAAGAGACGAACGTCCTCATCTGGACAATTGTCTACATACTTCCTTCGCTCAATCGTCGCCAAGCTCGGCTCGCCACCGTGAAGGAGCAGGTGGAGGCGTATCTCCACATATTGCTTGATCCAGCCCCCGGTGAACTCCATGAGGGGGCTTATGAACGACTGAGGGTTCCGATAGGATCCTGCCTTGGCCACTAGGTCCTCCTTTCTTCCCTTCTTTTGTTATTTTCGGGCAATGTAAAAAGAAAGAAAAATGCAAATAATATTTAAGACTTTTTAACTCCTTCTATTTACTGTTATGTACATATAATATTACTGCAATAGTTTCCTTATTTTACTGATGAAACACAAAAGAGGATACGGAAACACTAAAACGCGATAAAAAAAATATACAGATTTACTACTTTATAAATGATCGTTTTACCTCTTCGTGTATGCTCTTTTACTGTCACACTAACTTACGTTGTACTGCCCACTCAATATTTACTACAAAATGATATATGGTAGTCTTTTACTGTAAAATGCACAAGCAATTACTAAACTTCTAATTTGTTTTGGAATTACTACATGTGTAACATGTTTTAGTACATTGGGTACACATGCTTTACTACATTGGGGCCTATGTTTTACTTTGCTACCTTCACTCTCCTTTGTTTTGTATCTTCGCATGTGCATAGCTAAAAACGCGGGTACCGGTGCGCTCTTTGTCTCCATAACAAAAACGTGCAGTGCCACTGGGTTGCCCGATGCGTCTCTTCGTCTCGCCCCCCCCCCCTCCCTATGGCTTATAAGGATTGACATCCGCTAACCAAGAAACACACAAAAGCCCCGTATTATTTTCCAAACAAACCAGTAAGCAAAATGCCTTCGAGCTCTTCTTCATCTCAATTGCCCATAGTAGTTCTGGCCTACCTCATCCTTGTATGTGATCACCTCTCTAGTCGGACCCTTAGCGATGCTGCTGACCATTATGCGGTCTGCGACCTCCTCCAATCTCCACCCCCCCTTGTCTCCCGAATATTGTGTCTCTAATCATCTGCAGACTGCATCTCCTCCTTGACCGAACCAATGGCTTGGTCTCTGACGTCCGATGGGCAAACCTCATGCTCGAGGTCTCACTCACCATCTACGTGGATCATGTTGAAGAGTCGATCTAGATGTACGATGGATACATCGACGAGCTGAGTGCGAGGGTCTATGATACCAATAGCGTGGAAGAGGCTGAAGATTATCCTCTGGCACATGGTCGATGTGTACCCTCAATACCAACAGCTCTAAGCTCGACTCACCCGCACAAAGGATCAGATGGAGTCGTTCCTCCACATGTTCACTGATCTCGTTCCCGCCGAATCCCACAAGCAAGCTTATGAATGCTTGAGGACTGCGTTGGGGTCCTACATTGGCCACTAGAGCCTTCCTTCTTTTTTGTATTAGGTCATGTAATGTACATAAAAAACACTAAAGCGATCGGCCACGCTGTTTGGCCGAATCACCCATAATATATGTAAAAAAAGATGTCGTCATGTTTGGGTGTTACTGCTTTGTGTGTATAATTTTACTGCATTGTGTTGCTTAACTTTACTGTTCGAGCGTAAAAACAAAATCCTCACCGTGATTCGATAGTAAAACAAATTACAACTTTACTGTCTTACCTGTCATGTTTTACTATCAAATGTACGAGCACGAAAAAGTCGCATGCCACACTAAAGGCAGTAAAAACACATGATAACTTTACTATCTTACCCTTATATTTTACTATCAAACATACGAGTTCGAAAAAGGTCGTGTGCCCGCAAAAAAGGCAGTAAAATGATTCACTAATTACCATCACGTCTTATGTTGTTTACCGTCAATCAAGAGCCCCACGGCATGCATGTTTCTGGTCCGCCGACTGTAGTTGGTGGGTCAGCCGTATAGGGGTTGCGCACGCGCGTCGTCACATCTAGCCTAGGTCACGGGCGGTGGGCTGGCTAGGCGTAGAATAACTATTCTACACTCGGCTACATAATAGTATATATATAGGACGTCTGTTTCGTACTCCTGGGAGTATATACTCCCACATCCAATATACCACTTAAATGCTACTTCTTTATCATTTTGAGTATACTTAAATACCAATTATAAGATACTCCAATGTGACTTGATTGAAAATTTTCCATTGGAGCCATTTGTTTTTTGCTATATACCCTTTTTTTATATGTAAAAGAGGTATATACACAAATTTTGCTATAAAAAGTGAATTTTAATGAAATTTTTCATAAAACTCACTTTGGGGTATCTTATAATCGTTATTGAGTATGCTCAAATAGATGAAGAGATATCATCATGCAATTTAAGTGGTATATGAGAGGTGGGAGTATGTACTCCCAAGAGTATAATACCATTTTTCATATATATATATATATATATATATATATATATATATATATATATATATATATATATATATATATATATATATATATATATATATGGCGACGATCTCGTGAACAAGACAATATGTGTGGACATATGCACAAACCGCATCTGGGCCATCCATCGCCGATCGGACGGCCACAAGACGCGAAAGCAACTCGAGAGGCGACGCGAAGTGACATTTTATGCCCCCTCCCGGCCGACAAGATTCCCAAATCAGCAATCCTCTCGGCTCTCGCCCTCCTCCAAAATTGCCCGAGGCGAAGCGAATGGCGGCACCGCCTCCGCCTTGAGCGCCTCGTCCCGCCTCCCTTGTGGTCCGTGGCTCCCATCATGGCTCCTCCCAAATCCCCAAACCCAAGTAGTCTAGGTTAGGATTTTGAGCCTCCGCCATGGTGCCAAGACGGCGAGTGTGTAGGGTTAGGAGCCGCTCCTCCGCCCTTCGGCGCCTTGTCCCGCCTCCCTTTGTGCTCTGTGCTCCCATCATGGCTCCCCTCCCCCAAATCGGGCGAGTCTAGGGTTAGAGCATTTGAGCCGCCACATCGGGTGAGTCTAGGGTTAGCGCCCTCCGTCCGCGCGTTGCCGCACTAATGGAGAAGGGGAAGGATTGGACGGAGGCGCACTCCGAGTGGTCGGCGACACCGACAGCTCCTAGCGGTGGGTTGCCTCTCGTGCCATGCCCAAGGTGCCACTTGAAGATGATCTGGGCCGTGTCCGGGAACTCGAAGAATCAAGGAAAAGAATACTACAAATGCCCGAGAAATGACCAGGTCATACACTCCCTTTTGTCTTCAATTTGAGTTTGAAAATTGCTTTTTTGTATTGCCGGGTGCTTGGTTTTGGGGATGAAACTGGGTGCTTTATTTTGGTCCAGATATATTCCCCGCGATGTGACACTTTCATGTGGAAAGATCAATACTTGAGGCATTTGAGTGTGATGCATGTTGTGGAACCGGAGAAACGGTTTTGCACTGGAATGGAGATGCTTTCCCAAGTCGACAAAGATGTGTTGGAAGATCTAGTCATGATTAAATCCTCATCGACCGGATGAACATGTCCATCGTGAAGTCCATCGCCGATGAGAAGTTAAAAATTGTTATTGTCACTTTTTTTTGCTGCTAGGAATGTGCATTGGGAACATTCGCAATTGAGTTTGTAATTTCGATATATTCCTAGTCTTATATAATATAGTTTGGAACATGTCCGAGTTGTATTCTGAAATGTGAAAGAATGGCTGCTGGAATCTGAAATCTGAATGTGAAATTGGTTCTGAATGTGAAATTGAAATCTGAATGTGGAATTGATTCTGAATGTGAAATTGATTCTGAATGTGAAATTGAAATCTGAATGTGGAATCTGAAATCTGAATGTGAAATTGATTCTGAATGTCCTGTGGAATCTGAAATCTGGAATGGCTTCTGAATGTGAAATGTTTGTGTGGAATTTGAAATCTGAAATGGCAATGGCTTATGAATGTGCACTTTGAAATCTGGACACTTTATGTCTCAAGAATGCAAGCATGTTGTCCAGATTGCAAAGGCATGCTGGTCCAGCTAGTCACAGCTTGCATCAGCTGCATCCAAGTCCTCCTGGAGGTATGGATATGACTTCTGGAAAGGCATGCATCACAGGGGACTGCCTTGCTACTTCTTTGTGCTTGTTTGATTCAAGAAATGCAAACTGCTGGTCCAGATTGCAAAGGCATGCATGACAGCTTACAGGAAGCCAAGATAGGCAAGCAAATGTGCCCAGATTGCATCACACTTTATGTCTGAAGATAGTCACAGCTTTCATCACACTTTATGTCTCAAGAATGCAAGCATGCTGTCCAGATCATCGCATTGGGGAACGCGACCAGCAGCTCATCTCCCTCCAAGTCCTCCTGGAGGTATGGATATGACTTCTGGAAAGGCATGCATCACAGGAGACTGCCTTGCTACTTCTTTGTGCTTATTTGATTCAAGAAATGCAAACTGCTGGTCCAGCTAGTCACAGCTTGCATCACAGCTTACAGGAAGCCTAAGCAAATGTGCCCAGATTGCATCACAAGATAGTCACAGCTTGCTATAGTATCAGAACATGCTCCATAATTCCAGAACACGAGGAGCTCATTGCATATCAAGAACATTCATGTCAAGAACATACCAGCTCATGAATTACAAGAGGATAGCAATAACATTGCACACATACACATGGCACGAAAGCTCCAACATGGCATGATAATTGAGTAGCACAATACATGATAATTGGGTAGCACATTACATGACAATTGAGTAGCACATTACATGATAATTGGGTAGCACAATACCCGATGCCTTCCATGACTTGTAATGAGCTCAGAATGGTGTCCAGAATTCAGCTAACATGTAACATGCAGCATTATGGTGTCTAGAATTCGCCTCCATCTAACATGTAACATGCAGCATTATGGTGTCCAGAATTCGACTAACATGTGCCCAGAACATGAACATGCCCCATAATTCTTTATGTGTCAACAAGCTACAGTCCAGAATTCGGCATATCATACTTTGCATTGTCCAGAATGTCACAAAATCTCAATTCAAGCATCTAACAACATGCAGCATTGTCACGAAAACATGTAGTTTGAACCTGCAGCTTGTTCAGCCTTCTCATCCATTGAGAAGGTCCAAAAATAACAATACTTGCTCCAGAACAGCATTGCACACATACACATGGCATGAAGGCTCCAACATAAAAGAACATCCCACTATGTTTGCACATACATCATAATTCAGTACCACATTACATCATCATTTAGTAGCACCTACATCATAATTCAGTACCAGATTACATCAGATTTCAGTAGTACATTACATCATAATTCAGCGGCAGATTACATCAGATTTCAACAGCACTTTCATGTCATCTAGTTTGCCTGCCCACATAAAACAAACACAAATTTTGAGTTAGTATGTAATAAGAGGAACCACAAGTGAAGTGAAAGAAATTAAAATGCTACATTACATCATTATTTGCTTGTTTCCTTAAAGGGCAGTTGCGGCTGTCATGGGTGCTGAGCTCATTAGAAGCTACTTTTCCCTTCAACTTCTTCGGTTTACTCTCCCCAGGCCGATTCCTCTTGCATTTGCCTCTAGTGAGATTGTCTGTAGGCGGCAATATATCGATGTCATGAGGGATCTCACACCCAAGATATGCCTCAACCTCCTCCACTCTACTTTGTGGTCGAGCAGGAATTTGTTGGTTTATATCTTGCATAAATTGTTTAAGTTTCCCTCTCGCATTCTGCATGTAAGGTAGTGAAGGTGTAGCTCGATGTATCAATTCTTCTATGTCCTTGCGCATCTCCGAAACCAACTTTTTAATTTCTTCCTCCGTTGGATCTTTCGGTTTTTCCTCTAGAACATTACCATTCTCATCGAACACAACCTCCCTCTTACAATTTGCAGTCCACCTTTTCCAAACATAATGATTTGGAAGCTCATTCAGCAATGCACCTCGTAATACGAGGATAATATGACGGCAAGGAATCCCATGAGTGCCAAACAACATACATGAGCACTTGGCAATCATGGTGTTAGTGTCACATGTGACTTTTCTCACCTTCTTACCATCCTCATTAACCGTTGTTACTTTAAGGTCACATACTTGCGTCGTGCTGTCAACAACACACGTGTCCCTGGCCGCAATAACCTCCTTCTAAAATTTAGCGAACACCATATGGCTGAATACTTCACTGCCATGCTGCTCTAATGCCCATGGGGTCTTCAACTGAGGATTAGTGTGAAAGGTGGTATAGTCTTCTCTTAGCTCCTTTTGCTTTTGTTCCTCTACGGCAGTGTCGAACCGAATCTAGAACTAAACCAAAGCATGTTTGTAACCAATAAAGCGATTGAAAAAAGAATTGGCGCTTTCAGATCTTGAAGTTGTTTTAAGAATTCCTGCCAATGATATGTCCATAAAGTAGGCTGGTACCCCAAGAAGCACGAATCCTATACCAACCAGCAAGCCACTCATTATCTTGCAAACCGAACTCAGAAATAATAGCTGCCCACTGTGACTCAAATTCTTTTGGAGTTTCTGAGGGATATACACATGAATTGACATGACTGTAAAACATTTGGTTATCCCTCAAATCTGGCCTTATCTTAGTTGGGAGTTTGTTCAATATGTGCCACATACATAACCTATGCGTGCTAGTTGGTAAGACATGCTCAATTGCCTTCTCATGGCCGCATCTTCGTCAGTTATTATAAGTCTAGGGGCAGCACCTCCCATATATCTTAAGAAAGTACGGAACAACTATTCGAACGTTTCAATCGTCTGATTGAGCAGCAATGCAGCCCCAAATAGAACACATCCCCCATGGTTATTCACTCCCATGAATGGTGCAAATATCATGTCGTATCGAATGAGAGCAACTCACCAAAATGAACGTAATTCTTCCTAGAGGTCACATCCGCCCAAAACACATGCACCAATCTACCCTTGTCATCGATAACATAGTCAAAGTAAAATGCCGCATTATTCTCATTCTTTCTAGCTAGATTATCAAGAAACATCTGAGCATCTGATGACTTTATACTCTCTCTCAAAGTACGATGATAATTTTGCAAGTCCCTCCTTGTGCATCCTACATTCTGAAATCCACCCTCACTGACATGAAGATATCTAAATACCGGAAGTGCTAATGCTAGCCCGATGGCATGCGAACAAGGTAGTCTTAGCCTTCTCGCCATTTGTCTATTAGAACGATCAAGTGTCGCTTACTAGGTGAGACAAGACCATGGTTATAGACTTCGACAAATATCTCTAATCTGAACTTATTATCCTTAGTCCGTTTGATACCAAATATGGCCTCACAACCACACCTACTCAATTTAGACTCATATGTCCTCTTCGCTTTTACCTCCACCTTGGCCTTACCTCTTTCTTCCTTCCACCCACGTCTGGCATAATAGTACCGCCTCCATCGCAACACCCCATTAATAATCGTTCGCTATCCGATACGAACGGAGAAGCCCGCAATATGCGCGTATGCTTTGTAAAACTCCAGGGCTGCGTCTTCATCTTCAAAAATCATCCCCTTTGCCGGTGTCAAAGACTCAGTAACTACCGGTGTGGATGACGATCCCTGCAGCGGTAATGACGATTTAGCCCTAGAACGATATTAATCATGCAAATTAAAAATTATGCGCGCACTCACACAGAATGGGATGCTAGCCGCCTTCGGAGGGGTTTTACAATCCGATATCGTAATGAGAGAGTGTGCATCGCCATATCGGGTTCGGGTTCGAGATCTAGGCAAAGCTAGTGGCGCGATCGAAGCCATCGACATCTTCCATTTCGTCCATGCGGTACCGCACATCAAAACAACGATAAACAATGAATATCAATTGTAAATATCGACACCACAATCGATAATAAGACAACAATTCAGATGCAACAACTTACATATCGAGAGCAGGAGGGGGCGGCGTAGGGGAGACTCGGGCGAAGGGTAAAGTCGGCATGACAGTATGACGACGCGGAGCGGGGCGCCATGACGAGGGCGGGCGACGAGGGCGGGTTCACTCGGGCGACTCAGGAGGAGGGCGACGTAGGGCGGCTCGAGTCGTCGACGCGAGAGCTTAATGGGCGAAACCAACAATGACACGGCGGACAAAGGCCATGCGATGATAAAGGGCGACGCGACGGTGAGGAACCCTACACCATCTGCTATCGTTCTCGTTCGGGCGGGGGGGGGGCGGCGGCGTGAAGGCGTGAAAATTTGGCGCCCGTTCGAAGGCGAGGGGGGAACGCAAAAATTCTCGGTCCTCCACCCTCGCGCGCGCGAAGCGGCGCCGTCAGATGCACGATGGAGCATCCAGATTCGTTTTTTTGCATATGTGCACAGATAACTGCTTGTTCACCAGATACGTCGCCTGTATATATAGCTAGCTGTTGCGCACATGTTGTACCACTATTACAAACCAAGTTGTTCCCGTGGGAACCCGAGAAACCTAGTAACACGCATGTAACACGCATCACGCGTTTGCAGCGACACGGATCTGGCGTGATGCAGATGCGCCTAGGTTTGCTTCACTTTTGGCCATTTTTCTGCTTCCTCTCCTCCGTGTCTATGCCGTGTTGCTTCTTAGGGTGTTTTTGTCCTCTTGGCACTAGTAGACTAGAAGTAGCTAGTGCATGACACTAGTGGCTTGCAATTCAATACTTGCTTCAATCATGTAGCAGGAGCATGACATTAGAAACTCATTGTGACTAATAAATTTGTCGTTCCATGCACGGACTCGTAGTGAGCGAGTATCGTGATGAGTTACATCGACTAGTAGAACAGAGGGAATATTTAATTTTGATAGTACCAAATTGTCATGCTGTGCGTCTTTGCAAGTCCTAAAAGTGATTAGTCTATTAATTATACTAGAATTTCGGTTTGTCTTCGTACCGTGTTTGCCGTGTCGTGTGTAAAGAAAAAGGAATCTTTTAATAAAAATGATAAAGATAAAAAATGTATGATGATTTGGAACCGCAATAAAATTCACAAATCTTGTAAGAGAGTTTTTTTATGGAAAGCTGCTAGCCCACGCTGTCTCATGAGGTTTTAGATTTCGTGAAGTTTCACCGCCTCCTACCGGATCTAGTGGATCTTCATCCCGTCGCACAGTCATTGCAGTTGTTGCCTCGCTGGGTGCCCCGTCACTGGTCACGAGGCCGGATCCAGCTGCCACATGCCTGGGACGAGAATGGTGATGGGCTCCAGGTGCGCTCCGGTCCCCGTCGGATTTGGTGGCCCTTCGCACCACCTCGCCGAACACAGCCACCACGTCTCCTGTTGCCTGACCGTCTAGCACTTGGGATGAGATCGACGATGGACTCCAAGGGCACTCTGGCCACCGCTGGATCTGGTGGCCCTCCACCCGACTCGTCGGACGCAGCCGTCGCACTGCCTACTGCTGGCGAGAGAGAAGAGAGAGACAGAGAAGTGTGAGAGGAGAGAGGTGTGGGACGGAGAGAGAGCTGGGGAGAGGACGAGAGGTGTGAGAGCCAATGCCGCCAATCACTTGAGCTTGCTGGATAGTACCATGTAATACCCGTTTAATTAAAAGAATTAGAAAGAGGATTGACAAAAAAAAAAAAAAGAGAGAGAGAAAGAGGAGGTAAGGGAGTGGGCCAGGCTGGGCCCAACCGAGTCCAGGTGTGGGGAGAGGCAATGGCTGCAATAAATAAAGGAATAATTAGGTCAATGATATCGCGTTAGAGTGTAATCGGAGGAATGACACTCCATTCTCTTTGGGTTAGAAAATAACATCGCAAACATTAAAAAATTAGATAAATGACATCCTGGCCAGTTACCTCTGTTTCCAGAATTTTTTAAATATAGAAACTGTGCTCAAAAAATTATCAATTTTTTCAGGCTCCTAACATAGTGGACTTGATTGTGTAATTTTTCTAGAATTTTTACAAAATTAATTAATACAATTTCATAATGTTCTTACATTATGAAATATTAGACTTCTCACACAGTGGACATTATGAAATTGCATTACTTAATTTTGTAAAATTTTGAAAAAAAAAATACATAATCAAGTCCACTATGTAAGGAGCCTGAAAAAAAATTCATAATGTTTGGACCTCATTTTCTATATTAGAAAATTCCTACAAATAGTATAATTAAATGAATTTTAGAGACAAAATCAGAATGTATAAAGTTTTTTAAAAAATACACAAGCAATTAAATTGTGTCGGGAGACTCTATAAAAAAATTGATAATTTTTTGAGCTCAGCTTCTATATTTAAAAAAAATTGGAAACAGAGGTAACTGGCTAGGATGTCATTTGTCTAATTTTTTGATGTTCGCGATGTTATTTTCCAACCCGAGGAGAACGGAGTGTCATTCCTCCGATTACGCTCTAACGCGATGTCATTGACCTAATTACCCCCTATCGCCAAGCCCTAGTGTCAGACGCCTTGCTTCCCTAGTCAAGACGGCATTGTGTTCTCAACAAGACTACTGCGTGCACCGTGCTAACACTATCACCCTTGTTGAGCCAGTGTTGCTGCTTGTCATGCTAGCCGCCGCCTCTTGCTATCACCGGTGCTACTGCTGCTGGTGCTACTGCGGCAAAGGAGGAGCAAGGAGAGGCAAGGAACAAGGAAGGAGAAGGAAGCAAGGAGGAAGAAGGAGACGAGGAGGAAGACGAAAAGTTAGGGTTTCGTGATCCAATCTCCTTCGTCGTCTGCTTTCGAGGGGTAATGATATGGAAATCCTTGCTTCCATAGAGTGCTAGATCACTAGATATGGTTAAGCGGTGTAAAAGTTATGACTTCTAGAGTGTTGTTGTCCATAATTCCATCGCCATTGGTAATAGTCGTGTAGTTTGTTTAATTTTGTACAGTAGATGGTCTAATTAAATTACAGTCATAACTAGGAATAGTTAATTGTCCATAGTTTCCAGAATTGATAGGGTTTGCTAATTTTTATGTGGTAAAAAATAGATATAAAATTATTAAGCTTGGTATTCAGTAATGTTCCAAATTGACCTTCGGGGTTAAAAATGATGATTTAGATGACTTAATCGGAGAATTTGCATAACTACGAAAGTGTAGAAAATTCTATGTAGATTCACAAAACATAGAGTTTTCTATATTTGGATTCTAAGATTAAAAGTTGTGGCTATTTGATCACCAGGACAGCAGGTGGGTTGCCCAGTGAAGAGGGGTTAATTATGTCGGGTTTACGCGTTGACTTGTTTTATGTTCTTGTACTGTTGTTGCATGTTTTTGAGGTGAATTATTACCTTTGTCCAGGGAGTGTTGCTTCGAGTTTGGTGCTGCCTTTGCATGATTTCGGTTTCCTTGGCTAAAAGGCAAGTGTATGGTAGAGCGGTAGATATCGATTTGTTTGCCACTTACCTTTACAATTAAATTGTCAAGATATATTTATGCTTATTACAATTCCATAGTGATGTTATGATAATGATGATAATATGATATGATGATGATATGACCATGGTAATGATGATAACATGATGATAACAGACCATGTTAATGGATAATTAAAAATATTTCATCAATTGTATTCACATCATGAAAGGATTGCATATGAACCAGGTTGTATGAAAGTTTATCCTTTATACATTTATATTGTTACGATTGTTTAAAGGTAACCCATTGTGGGTTTTATTCGATGCAATGGTTGCTGAAATTATAAATAAATATGGCTCAAATTATGAGTGAAAAATGTATAGGTGACATTCTAGGCTCAGCGTTGGGTGGGGTGTTACATACCGATCCGATGGTTGTAAGCAATACCGTCAAATGGTAAGAAAACACTATAGTGTTTTCTACATTTTCTTTTTATATATACACACTATTATGTAGCTAAGTATAGAATAGCTATTCTACGCCTCACCACCTTCCGTAGGTCAAAACCCACTTCCCACCATGGTCAAAGGCTGATCAAAGAAAACTCACCCCCTCCCACCTCCCGTCAACCCCTATGTCCTCTCCACTAGACCTGTTCATGGGCGGCCTGGCCCGAGCCCGACACCATTCGGGCCAGGCTTGGGACTGGAAAACCGGCCCGGTAGAAGCTTGGCCCGGCCCGAAATTCCAGTAAATTCAATTTAAAAAGCGGAAATCTATTTATTTAATGCTGAAAATGAATTAAATATTAGTTTTTTATTCCAAAAAATGATTAAAATAATACTTTTAATCGGAAAATCAGGTTTTGGTAGGCCGAGCTCGAAGTTCTTGATTTTTGGTCAAGCTTTTCAAGCTCAAGACTACCAAAGATTTGAACAGGTCTACTCTCCACCTACCTTTCTGTGCTTAGATGATGCAATAATTAACTGACTTAGGTATAGTAAATCTGAACTTTCTGTGCAGTAATTATTCTTTACAGTGTTAAAACATATTCATCATGGATCTCTTTGTGTTAACCACGTTTTCTTCCAGCAAAACGCTTCAAACGGATTGTAAATAGGATAAATAGTTTAGGAGATATTGTCATTCAAAGTTTGCAATCAATCCACGCTTCTCTCTCCACCTGCCCCTCTATGCTCAGCATGGTAGTAAATCTCTTTGTAGTGCTGAAGTAAAAGGCACAACGAGGTCACAGTAAAATCTCTTATAGTGCTGTAGTAAAATGCACTATGAGGTCGCAGTAAATCGCTTTTGTGTTATTGCAATAAAAACACAAAGAGGTTGCAGTAAAAGGTACAATGAGGTCATAGTAAATCTTTATAGTGCTGCAGTAAAAAAAACAAATGAGGTCGTAGTAAATCTGTTGTAGTGCTGCAGTAAAAGCATAAGGAGATTGTAGTAAAAGGCACAATGAGGTTTCAGGTAATCTCTTATACAGTAAAAGGGCGTTCGAAGAGGGGGTGGGGTGGTTGATTGAGGTGGGCGGTTTTATGGTCAGTTGGGCTGTACTCAGACGATGCAGTAATTGATTGGTTTAGGTACAGTAAATCTGAACTTCTATACGAGGAATCCCCGAATGGTGCGGGCCCACGCACATAATATATGTAACTTCCGTGCACGTTAAAAAAAACTTAAAAATCTAAACTGCTAATAGTTACCCGGCAGTAAACTTGGATATGAAAAATTACTTTCGTGTACATAAAGTATTACTGGAGTAACAATTTTACTGAACTGCTCGTGTGCATTTACTATATGATACTAGTAACTTTACTGACACTACGGATATCAATACTTGGTGACTAATACTAGTAACTTTACTGATACTACGGATATCGATGCTTGATGACTAACATCAAACTACGGCCTAGGAATTACTATACGTACGATATGGTTTTACTATTCTATGAGTTGGGTTTTGCTGTTATACTTGCGTGTGAACGGAACGACACCACGTCACCCGAATGCTCGATTAAGCGCACCAATGTCACTACGGCTCCCGATGCATCTCTTCATCTCCTGTGTTGATGCTACTCCTTGTTTTATAAAACTGTCCATCCGCCTCCGAAGATAAATTCTACTCTCTTCAACCTCCAAAACATCCAATAGAAAATAAATGGCTCCCCACTCTTTTTCCCTTATGACGGCCATGATGGCCAACCTCGCAATTTTGTACGAGCACCTCTCTGGCCGTACACTGGCACATGTTGCGGAACAACACTGTGCCAGCAGTGTCCTGCCTCCTCTGCACGATGTTATGCTGAGAAATATGACGGCCACCTTCCACCGTCTGGATATCCTCCTCCGGTGCGTACATGCAGTGGTGTCCATCTTTCGGCGGGCTAACCTCGTCATCGAGATAGTCCTCTCGGATGACGTGGGACGTCGCGAGGAGACTGTTCGGAGGTTCGACGACTACGTCTAGGTGCAAGGGAAGCAAGCCTTTGGGCGTACTTCGACTTGGTTCTCCGGTTCGAACGGCTCTAGGCGACTGTTGAACGAGTGAGATAGCGGGTGGATGTGTTTCGTGCTACATATGTTGATCCCGAACCTTCCGAGGCCGACGATAACACTTATGGAGATTTGAAAACCGAGATAGCGTCCTACCTCGGCCACTAGAATCTTCGTCCTTTAGCTATCAACTTTATTTTTTATCTTCTGCAATGCAAAAGCGATTGGCCACACTACCTTGACAGACAAAAATACAATGATCTACTTTTGGACTTCAATTACTGTTTATGATGCCAACGTTTACTGGATCACACATTTGTGATTACTACTATCGATATATACAATGTTAGTAAAACATTATAAAAACACATTTACTTATACATACATTCACTTTTATTGTCGTGTGAATCACCATTTTCTGTGATAGATTGCCAAGTAAACAACGGTATAACACGTTTACCTTACATTAAGCTACCTTTTACTATTTTGGTAACAACCCTTTACTGCCACTCGACAAACTTGTTCACATGTGTGGTCCGTCGGTAAAAAAGGAAAACACGATTACTTTACTCCATTTGCACGTTTTACTGTCAAGCGTCTGCTGAAAGTTACTCGAAAAAAAGGACAGAACCCCCACGTGGTCCATGTGGTAATATGACAGTAAATACGGTGTTATATTTACAGCTACACATGCTGCGTTTTATTTTCGATATGCAAGACGTGTGGCGCAGGAGGTTCCTGGCCCATATCTGTTCATATTAGGCCGTCATGACAGAGGATCGCGCGCGCACTTACCATCTGGACTGGCCAAAGCGTTGGGCTGGCTGGATGTAGAGTAGTTATTCTACGCGTGGCTAGAGAATAGTGTGTGTATATATATATACTAATATGCGCCTGAGCCCACCACTGGTCAACCAAGCAACCCTTATGGAGCGCCGAACATGCCATTTTGGCCCACTAACCCACAATAGCCCACATGTGACGTCATGCATCTAGTGCGCGCTATGATGAGGTTGAAAGTGATTGTAATAGTAATTTTACTGCTGCGTGTATCGTGTTTATATTTTTTACGATTGTTTCATACTCGTATGGCTGGATGTGCCAGTAAACTACACGTGGAGTCCAATTTCACTTAAGAAAACTGAAATGAATAAGTTTCACTTAAAAAACAGAAATTAACATGTTAACCAGAAGGGCTAAAAAATAGTTGGCAAATCACATAATTTATCGCTGCTCGCCGTTGTGGGTTTTTTTTTACTCAATGATCAGCAAATCGATGGATGATACAGTAACTATTTGATTATGGCACAATTTTGGAAATTGGAATACGGGAATGTTTTTCAATTCATGTCTCCTATGGAATTTCTATCCGTTCGGCCCTAACTAGACGCGCTACTTCGCGACAGGAGACAGCCCAATCCATGCCACGTCACTGTCTCGGAGCACTCACTGATGCAAGAATATCCAGCCACGTCCGAATAAGCGTAGAGCAGGGCTTAGTCCGCACGAATATCCTATCAAGGTTAGTGCTACGATCCCGGGAGGGATGGAGCAGTATCTGTGATCGGGTAGTTTGGAGAAGGAAGAACAAGTAGGGAAATAGAGAACAAGACTGGGATTGAGATGAAATAGAATGGGGAAATATTCAGAATGTGTTTCAGTCTTTACACTTTTCGTAACTCAAACAGAGCACACAACCATCCTTTAATACTACAAGTCTTATCCCACATTCAGACAGGTGGGCCAAACCCAGAAACAACACCCGGTAACGCCACAATCAGGTCACCCAGGCATCCGTCGGATAACGATCTGACGGCTGATGTCGGCGGCTTGAACTCCTTCTGTTTTGCCGGCAACTCCCTTCGGTTCCCTGTTCACCATCAGATGGCTGTTAGTTGGGTTCATAACATCCTTCCATCCTTCAAATCCGGCTTGACCCTAAGCCGGGGCATTAGGAAATCGTGTCTTCAATTCATCCAGCTCCTCCCAGGTTGCGTTCTCCATCGATGACCCAGTCCATTTGACTAGAACCTGTGTACCAGAAGTGGCGCCTTTGCAATGCGATCGCTCGCCGCAGCTAGCTTGTTCGGTACTCTCTCGCCGCCGGCCGGTAATTCTCCAAGAACTCGCTTCACCGAGCTAAAGCCTTTTTCAACTGGGAAACATGAATCACAGGGTGAATTCCACAACTTGGTGGTAGCTTCAGCTTGTACGCTACGGTTCCAACCTTCTGTTCAATTTGAAACAGTCCAAAATATCTGAAGGACAATTTTCGATTTGCTCTCACCGCTACCGACGATTGAACGTATGGTTGCAGTTTGAGATACACCCAGTCAAAAGGAACAACACTCCTCTCCAATCAATGTTTATCGGCTTGCACCTTCATGCGCTGGTTAGCTCTATGGAGGTGCTGACGCAACAGTTCAGTCATTAGCTCTCTCAATTGTAACCATTCAGATAAATTAGCAGCTGCACACGAAGAGATATCTGTAACCCCAAAATGTCTTGGACTGTGCCCATAGAGTACCTCAAACGGCGACCTCTTTAAAGTGGAATGGTATGAAGTATTATACCAGAACTCGGCAGACACTAACCAGTCCAACCATCTCCTTGGATAAGCATGCACAAAACAGCGGAGGTAAGTCTCCAAACATTGATTAACCCTTTCGCTTGCCGTCGATGCAGGGGTGATCTGGCGAACTCATGCAATCGAGTGTTAACTAGACGAAATAGTTCTCTCCAAAGAGTACTTGTAAATATCCTATCCCGATCTGATATTATGGATTGAGGGAGCCCGTGTAGCTTGTAAATGTTGCTTATGAAGGCTTGGGCAATTTGCAATGCGGTGAAAGGGTGTGCTAACGGCACAAAGTGTGCATACTTGGAAAATTTTTCAACAACCACCATTATGCTATTAAAAGATGCCGACTTCGGTAATCCTTCTATGAAATCCAATGAAATCATTTGCCAGGCGTGTTCCAGAACGGGCAAAGGCTGCAGCAGCCCCGGGTATTTGACATGCTCAGACTTGGCTTGTCGACATACAGAGCAATCACTCACAAATGTCTGAATCGCTTTCTTCATGCCCGGCCAGGCGAACATCTTCTTGGTCCGGTTGTAGGTTACCTGGAACCCGGAATGTCCACCAATGGAGCTGGCGTGCATAGCATGTAAGACTCTCTGCTGAACTGCACGGTTACTTCCAACCCAAATCCACCCGTCATAACGCAGAATTCCATCCTTGAGCGCAAACTTCGGGTGTTGCAGTTTGCCCAAGCTCAATTCAGAAATGACTCGGCTAGCTTGACTGTCATTCTTGTATCCTTCCGTTAACTCAGCAAACCAAACTGGAATACAGGTAGTCACAGCCATTAGTTTCCCATCTTGAGGTGAACATTTCCATGACAAAGCATCCACGGCACTGTTCTATACCCCCCGTTTGTAAACCAGTCGATATTGTAGGCCCATTAATTTGGTCATGGCTTTGTGTTGCCAAGGCGTGGTCAGCCTTTGATCATTAAGGTGCACCAAACTACGTTGGTCAGTCCGAATCACAAACTCCGCAGGCTGCAAATAAGATCGCCAATGATCCACTGCCAACATAATTGCTAAGCTTTCCTTCTCATATGTAGATAAGCATTGTGTTCTTGTACCCAAGGCTTTGCTAAGGTAAGCTATTGGATGCCCTCCTTGCATTAGCATAGCTCCAATCCCCTTATCCGATGCATCGGTTTCGACCTCAAAGGTATTCGCGAAATTGGGCAAGGCTAAAACCGGGGCCGTGATAAGTGCCTTCTTCAAAGCTTGGAAAGAATCCTCCTTCTCCACTGTCCATACAAACACTGCCTGTTTCTTCAGCATATCCGTGGGCCGGCTAATAAGCCCAAAGTTACGAACAAACTTTCGGTAGTACCCGGCAAGCCCCAAAAATCCCCAGACTGCTTTCACATTCGTTGGGCTTGTCCAATTGCACACTGCCTCAATGTTTTTGTCATCCGTGGACACCCCCTTCTCACTGATTATGTGTTCCAGGTAAGTAAGTCGCGGTTTAACAAAAGAGCATTTAGATCTTTTCACCTTTAGTTGATGTTGATCCAGGATCTCCAAAACCTTCCTGAGCAGCTCCTCATGTTTTCCCAAATCAGGACTATACACCAAAATGTCATCTATAAATACAAGTACTCCCTTTCGCAACAAAGGAGATTAAATGGTATTCATGAGTCCTTGGAAAGTCGCTGGAGCGCTAGTCAAGCCATATGACATCACCCGGAATTCGAAATGGCCATGGTGGGTTTTAAATGCAATTTTGTGTTCATCAGCCGGTTGCATTCGGATTTGATGGTACCCAACCCTAAGATCTAGACTGGTGAACCATTTGGATCCCGCCAACTCGTCCAACAACTCATCTATAATTGGCAAAGGGTATCGATTCTTTACTGTAGCAGCATTCAAGTGTCGGTAGTCAACACAAAACCTCCAAGTTTTATCCTTCTTTTGCACTAATAGAACTGGAGAAGAAAACAGACTGGTACTGGGTTGGATGATGCCTTGCGCAAGCATTTGATTCACTTGTTTCTCGATCTCATCCTTTTGCAAGGGGTTGTACCGATATGGCCTCAAGTTCACCAGTTTCACTCCAGCCAGCAAAGGTATGGCATGATCAAAAGCTCTTTGGGGTGGTAAGCCTTGGGGTTCCTCAAATAAATGCTCAAACGATTTCAATAATCGCACAATACTAGGCAGTATTTCTATTTCTGTTTCCTTATCCTCTCCCAGAGCATATAGACCTTCATTCACCTGCTCCAGTTGTTCAGTCCTCCAAATAAGACAACACTACTGCACCTCCGGTTTAATTCCATGCAAACAAACCCGCCCCCTTTATAATTGAAGGACAAGGTTTTCTTCAACCAGTGAACATTCATCGGGCTATGTTGCTCTAGCCAATCCAGCCCCAAAATCAGATCATACCCACTCAACGGCAGTACTCTGAAGGTTGTGCGAAACTCCAAACCTTGAACCTCCCACCTACACAATGGTAGCTCGGTCACACACTTCAACACTTCCCCGTTAGCCACTCAGACCTGCATTGGCTTGTTGGAGGGTTGGATCCCCTTTAACTTCCCGGCTAACCCTTCGCTGACAAAACAGCTAGTGCTCCCTAAATCAATCAGAACGACAACCTCCTGATTCTGAACAGTACACCGTACCTTAAAGGAGTGTGCATTTCCAGCACCTGGCTCAGCTTCTTTGGAGAGCGACAACAGCTCCTCATCCACCTACGAACTTCCTTCAAGATCATTCAGTGGGTTCTGTTCATTATCCTCCATCATGTTCCACAGCTCTTCGACAACGTGCAGTTGGACTGTCGCTGCACATTTGTGCTCTCGGGACCATTTCTCCCCACAAGTGTGACACAATCCTTTGGCTCTCCTATAGGCACGAAGAGCTCCTAATTTGTCATTTCCCTGATAAGTTCTCACTCCATCCCCAGCTCTTCGGTCGTCTGGTCTATTACCTCCGCTGGAGGCTCCTCGTCCAGGCGGAAGAGGCAACAGTACCGCGGTACGCATACCGGTATGCATTACTGGAGTAAATTCTCCCCGACGGGGGTCCTTCTTGGCAGCATCCACCACCTCTTCCTACAGGCAAGCAAGAGACATTGCATTATCCAGGTCCCGAGGTCTGTGCAAAACCACTGCAGATCTTATGTCTGTACGCAATCCATCCACAAATTGAGTAACAAAAAACATATGATTCCAGGACTCGCGGTGAGCCAGTAGGTTGTGCATAATCTCATTGAACTTCTCTGCGTACTCTTCGACAGTACCTGTCTGATGAACTCGGCTGAATTGCCTAACGAGATGCTGAAACTCCTCCCGACCGAATCTGGCACAAACTGCCTCCACAAATACCCCCCAATTCTCTGCTCTGAGATGAATCTTGGAGGCTTGCAACCACAGTGAAGCCCCTCCAACAAAATACATGGTAGCAATGTTTATCATGAACTCCGACTGAATATCACAAATTCTGAAATAGTTCTCGGCTTTTAATTGCCATGCTTTTGGATTCTCGCCATCAAACTGCGGAAAATCCATCTTAGGAGGTGAAGGACGACGATAATACCCAACTGAGTTCCTCGTATCGACTCCGCCCGAATCCCAGGTGTAAGCCCCCTCGTCTTGATAGCGAGACCGACTTTGGCTTCGGGTTGTTGTGCCAGGGCACCTTTCCCCCTTGTTTTTCCTCAGGTGTATTGGTTCTTCCCCAATACCCAAGGCACTCTCCTGGCCTTCAGACAGCCGGTTCTTCTTCGACGTCGGTTCTGGTTTGATCTCCGGCCGAGGAAGAATCAGGGGAAAATCTACTAGCCGATGCGCCAATACAGGATTTCTGGCTATCTGGCCAACTTGCGTATGCAAATCACCCACCTCCGAGCGCAATCCTTCCACGGACGTCTCCATCACGGGTCTCCATTTCTGAAGTTCGACCACCACCGGTTTCATTTCTTCTACCGTGGTCCTGATCGCTTCACTCTGGGCCTGTAAAACCTTGATCGACTCACTCTAAGCGAGAATGTGATGAGGACATCACTTCGACTGATATGAACACTCCTCTTCCTACTACATTGAATGATGTGCAAGGTCCAATTACTCGGGCACATGCTCGTCAACTTATTTATCAGGTAAATTCGTTCCTAAGGCTGAGTGTATTATTTGAGAACTCTATGATGCTGCCTAATGGAGATGATTTACTTGTACTTAGGAATCTAGGAGTACGACCAGCTCTGCAGGGTCTACGACCACTTCAAGAAGGCCTACGACCAGTTCAAGGTCTACGACCAGCTCTGCAGGGTCTACGACCACTTCAAGAAGTCCTACGACCAGTTTCACCAGTACTCGGCGAGCACAGAACTCGTTGGAAGAAATCTACGACCAGAGAAGCGGGCATAGTACTCATTGGACACAATCTACGACCAGAGATAGCATGGACTCCTCAAGACCACCCCAGGACCGGTCCTACGACCAGGTCTTCGACCAGAGATACGCAACATGAATAGTGAATAAGGTGTTGCGTCACCGTTTTGGGCCTAATAGGGCCTTGTAAGCATGACGAGGTCGGAGCCCAGGTTGTGTGCGCCTCTTCCCACGGCCGCACAACCCTAGGTCGACCTCCTTTCATCCCTCCTATATATATACAGCAGCCGCCATAGATTAGGGTTGGGTTTTTCTTAAGAGATTATTCTGCTTAGCAGTCTCACCGCACGTTTGGTTGAGGAACCCCAACTTGTGAGCTTAAAGATTTATTCGCAATACAATTTCAGATTGCATCTTCTACTCTCTTGCTTGTGTTCTCGATTAAACTGCGAGGAGATAGCCTTCTTGGCAGTCAACCACGTTCGGCATGGTTGATAACCAACTGAGCGATGGTGTAGTGATTGCGAGGGGTTCGATCTGTTTTGGTCGGAGCCTTTGGATCATCAACGTCGTGTTCTCCACAGTCGACTTATCAGTACCTTTCGGAAGATCGGGCCACAGACACATCAGTTGGTATCAGAGCAAAGGTTGCCCGTTAGGTAATCTCGTTTATCCCCTTTTGTTAGTTGTGTTCCATCACCTAGAGTCCAGAAAATTGCCCCACAAAAAGTTTTAGATCTTAGTTCTTCCGCTGTCCAAACCCCTTGTGCCTTTGCAATTTCTGTTCTTTGATTCGCGTTGTTGAATTAGTGTCCTTTGTCTAAGTCGTGTTGCTAGTTTAGAGTCGTGTTCTTGGTCTCTAGTCAACACCGTCGCCCACCGTGCCACCATCCATCCTGGCCGCGCCACCACCTACTCGAACAACACCCCTTTTGATGACCTACTCGAGTTTCGACCACCTAGTCGGATTCGACCTCCTACTCGGGTTCGACTACTTAGTCAGATTCGACCACATACTCAAATTCAACCACCTTCTCGTGTTCGACCACCTAGTCGGATTCGACCACCGCCTCAAGTTCGACCACCTCCTCGTGTTCGACCACCTAGTCGGATTCGACCACCTACTCGAATTCAACCATCTCCTCGGATTCGACCATCTACTCGTTTCCGCCCTGACAACCATATTTGTTTCTTGTTGCTCTCGGACACCCCACGCACTCATCATATCATGCCTGCCAAACAAAGTCCGAGAAGAATTTCCATAGCCGAAACAGAGCTAGCCAAAGTTCAGAGAGAGAGAGAGAGAGTATCTTTTTATTACCTTTATACCCCCTGCTCTCCAGAAAAAGTTTGTGTCCCTTATACATCCATAGACCCAGAAGAGGGTTTTGAAGAGTTTTGAGTCAAGGTCACATTCGCAAAAAAAAAAAAGGGAACCCTAGGTTGGGTTTCGGCAGTCAAAAAAACAGAGAGAGAACCCTAGGTTGGGTTTCGGCAGTCAAAAAAAAAGGAGATAAGAAGAAGAAGCAAATCGACCACCCCCAGTTGGTCTACGACCACTCTCAGGAGGCCCACGACCACCCACAGTTGGTCCACGACCACTCCCAGTCTTGCATCCTTTGAATCCTTTGCATCTGGTCCTTGTTATCTATCAGTGTTGTGCTAGGGCTAGGGACACTTTTTAGACCAGCAACCGTGACAGGTACTTTGGACCCTTATTCAACTTTGCTAATCAGATTATGGTTTTTGCTAATCCTTGCTACATATTGTGCCTTCCGAGCTCCACCTACTCTTGATCAGAACAAGTCCCCTCTTGCAATCATACCCACTCTCGACACGGTATCACGAACCAGCCACCGGTTGTACCACTTGCTGCGTTGGTAAGAACACTTGTAAGAGTGTGGTAAGATGCTTGAGAGTGTGTGGTTCCACCTTCCACCACCTAGTAGTTGATAGGGATAATATCTTTGTGTTGTCTTTTGTTTTCTACTAACCATAATAGGTGAGACGTCTGATGAGAAAGAGTGTGTTGTAAAGGGAGAGCTCATGACGCTCTTAGATGAACAACGCACTACCATTAATGAGGACATTGACAGGAAGCTTCAAGCTACTACGACTACATTGCAGTGCTCAATCAACGATAGTATTGCAGCGCTCACTACACGCCTTGAAAGAATGGTGAATCGGTCACCAAACAATGGACGCGAGTATGATCACGATGCAGGCCAAGATCTTGAGGAGGGAGATGATAATGAGAGACAAAACCACGACGCCGGTGCTGCTCTTGCTATCCAAGATGCACGTCAACAACACCGCCTACATCACAACCGTCACGGTATGAGAGGTAATAATTTTCAGCACCACAATGATCGTGCTAATGATGACCCATTTGCTAAAGTTAAATTTACCATACTATCTTTTGCGGGTGTCTATGATGCTGAAGTTTATCTAGATTGAGAGATGACCGTTGAACAAAAATTTAATGCCCATCTAGTTCCTGAAGTGCATAGAGTCAGACAAGCTACTAGTGAATTTAAAGATTTTGCTATCATTTGGTGGAATCAAGTGGTTAATTCTAGCTTAACACCTGATACATGGGATAGATTGAAGGTAGCTATGCGTGCTAGATTTGTTCAGCGCTTAGACTAAGGGAATAGATCTATCGAGGAATATTATCAAGAACTACAAATAGGCATGCTGCATTGTAATGTTGTTGAGGATGAGGAGGATAAGATGGCTCGTTTTTATGGTGGTTTAAGGTGTGAGATTCAGGACATAGTTGATTACAAGGACTATAATGATATTAATAGGTTGTTCCAGCTTGCTTGTTTGGCAAAAAAGGAATTGCAGGGTAGACAACAAAGGACTAGGAGCAACTTTGGCGGTACGTCTACATCGAGATCAACGCCGGGACAAGCCAAGATAACCCTACCTCATGCTTTTCGGTCTGCTGCCCCCTCTGTGAGTAGGGCGCGTTCAGCAGCACCACCACCACCGTCGCACGCACCCGAAGCGAGCAAATCTACTAGTGTGTAGGCACCAGCGCAGAGCTCTTCATCGGTTGCTTCCACAGGTCGTACAACAGGAATTGTGTGCCACCATTGTAAAGGAATGGGCCACTTCATGAGAGATTGCCCAAGTCAGCGAGCGTACATTGCGACAGAAGATGGTGGATACGTAAGTGCTAGTGATGTTGAGGATGAATATGTTCTTGCAGCTAACCTTACAGGTAATGATGATGACCATGAGGTAGATAGCAATGTTGAGGAAGTTTTAGGTGCCACTGCTACGGAGAATTATAGAACTATAATTGTGCAGCGAGTATTGAGCACTCAAAGAGAGCAAGAGGAGAAGCTACAACGTCATAATTTGTTTCAGATGTTCCTCATCGTTAAGGATTGCCGTGTTCGTGTCATAATTGATGGCGGGAGCTGCAATAACTTGGTGAATTCAGGATTGGTCAAGAAGCTTGGTTTGACCACTCGTGCGCATCCTCACCCATACCACATTCAGTGGTTCAACAACAGCGGTAAGGTGAAGGTAACACAATCTGCGAGAGTGCATTTTTCCATTGGTTCCTATCAAGATGTTGCTGATTTCGATGTAGTACCTATGCAAGCCTGCTCTCTTTTATTAGGTCATCCTTGGGAATTTGATACCGATGCAACTCATCATGGTAGAAGTAATAAGTACTCTCTTATGCACAAAGGAAAGAAAATAACTTTGCTACCTTTGACACCTACTGAAATTGTGAATTGTGATAGAGAGCTAGCTGAAAATGAGAAGAAAGAACTTGAACATGAATCTGAAAATCAGCAAGTAGTGAAGACTATTTTCCCACCTAAGAAAGAGAGGTTGGCACCTAGTTCTAGGACCGAGGGAATTAAATTAAAGGGTTGTGTCATGCTTGCAACCAAATCTGATCTTGCTGAAATTTTTCATCGTGATATGCCATGCTATGCTTTGATATGCAAAGATGCTTTCTTTTCACTTGATGATATATCTAGCTCTTTGCCGTCTGCTGACACTAACCTTTTGTAGGCATATGAGGATGTGTTCCCAGCTGAAATACCCCCGGGACTGCCACCTATTAGAGGGATTGAACACCAAATTGATTTAATTCCGAGAGCGACTTTGCCAAACCGAGCGGCGTATAGGACCAACCCAGAAGAGACAAAGGAAATTCAGCGACAAGTCCAAGACCTTTTGGACCGAGGGTACGTACAGGAAAGCCTTAGTCCTTGTGCTGTTCCTATTCTTTTGGTTCCTAAGAAAGACGGTAGTTGGCATATGTGTGTTGACTGTAGAGCCATTAATAATATCACAATACGGTATCGTCATCCCATTCCTAGGTTAGACGATATGCTTGATGAGTTGAGTGGTTCTAGTCTTTTCACAAAGATTGACTTATGCGTGTTATTTACCTGATTAGAATGAAATTGGGAGATGAATGGAAAACGGCATTTAAAACTAAGTTCGGACTATATGAGTAGTTAGTGATGCCTTTTGGCTTAACTAATGCACCTAGCACTTTCATGCGTTTGATGAATGAAGTTTTGCGTGCTTTCATTGGAAAATTTGTGGTGGTTTATTTTGATGATATTCTGATCTATAGCAAGTCATATGAAGAACACATGGATCATTTACGTGCTGTTTTTAATGTTTTGAGAGATGCACGTTTGTTTAGTAACCTTGAGAAGTGCACCTTTTGCACGGATCGAGTCTCTTTTCTTGGCTATGTTGTTACTCCACAGGGCATTGAAGTTGATCAAGCCAAGATCGTCGCTATTCAGAGTTGGCCGCCTCCTAAAACGGTCACACAAGTACGGAGTTTTCTGGGGCTCGCTGGTTTGTATCGGCGTTTTGTTCGGAATTTTAGCACCCTTGCTGCACCGCTGAATGAGCTTACAAAGAAGGGCGTTCCTTTTACTTGGGCCACCATACAACAACAAGCTTTCGACGCTCTCAAAGATAAGCTGACACACGCCCCTTTGCTTCAACTTCCTGATTTCAGCAAGACTTTTGAATTAGAATGTGATGCTAGTGGCATAGGTCTTAGTGGTGTGTTAATTCAAGAAGGAAAACATGTTGCTTACTTTAGTGAAAAATTAAGTGGTCCTAGTTTGAACTATTCTACCTATAATAAAGAATTATATGCTCTAGTTCGAACTTTGGAAACATGGCAACATTATTTATGGCCCAAAGAGTTTGTAATACATTCTGATCATGAATCTTTGAAGCATATTCGAAGTCAAACAAACCTGAACCGCAGACATGCTAAGTGGGTTGAGTTTATTGAATCTTTTCCCTACGTCATTAAATATAAAAAGGGCAAAGAAAATGTGATAGCTGATGCTTTGTCTAGGAGATATACCATGCTTTCACAACTTGACTTCAAAATCTTTGGATTAGAGACAATAAAGGAGCAGTATGTGCATGATGCTGATTTTAAAGATGTGTTGCTAAATTGTCAAGAGAGAAAGGGTTGGAATAAATTTGTGTTGCATGATGGGTTCGTGTACCATGCTAACAAGCTATGCATTCCAGCTAGCTCTGTTCGTCTTTTGTTGCTACAGGAGGCGCATGGAGGAGGATTGATGGGTCACTTCGGCGTGAAGAAGACCGAGGACATTCTGACCCACCACTTTTATTGGCCAAAGATGAGGTGTGACATCGAACGCTTCATAGCCCGCTGCACCACATGCCAAAAAGCTAAGTCACAACTTAATCCTCATGGTTTATACATGTCTCTTCCTGTTCTAAGCATACCTTGGGAAGATAATTCTATGGACTTTGTTTTAGGGCTCCCTAGAACAAAGAAGGGGAGGGATAGTATTTTTGTTGTCGTGGATAGATTCTCTAAGATGGCTCATTTTATACCATGTCATAAAAGTGATGATGCTACAAATGTTGCTGATTTGTTCTTTAAGGAAATTGTTCGCTTGCATGGTATTCCGAATACGATAGTTTCAGATCGTGATGCTAAATTTCTTAGTCATTTTTGGAGAACCTTGTGGGCTAAGTTCGGGACTAAACTGTTATTTTCCACTACTTGTCATCCCCAAACCGATGGACAAACCGAGGTAGTCAATATAACATTATCTACTATGCTTAGGGTTGTGCTTAAAAAGAACTTAAAAATGTGGGAGGAATGCTTGCCTCATGTAGAGTTTGCTTATAATCGTTCGTTGCATTCTACTACAAAGAAGTGCCCTTTTGAGATTGTTTATGGATTCATACCTCGTGCACCTATCGATTTGTTACCTCTTCTAGCTTCAGAGAAGGTAAATTTTGATGCTCAACAATGTGCTGACTTGATACTAAAGATGCATGAGACAACGAAAGTGAACATTGAGATTATGAATGCTAAATATAAAGTTGCTGGTAGTTAGGGACGCAAGCATGTCACTTTTGAACCTGGTGATCTTGTGTGGTTACACTTGAGTAAAGAACGATTTCCTGAATTGAGAAAGTCTAAACTCATGCCCCGTGTAGATGGTCCTTTTAAAGTTCTTGAACGTATTAATGATAATGCATATAAGTTAGACTTGCCTGCGGATTTTGGGGTTAGCCCCAGCTTTAACATTGCAGATTTGCGGCCTTTCTTGGGTGAGGAGGATGAGCTTGAGTCGAGGACGACTCCAATTCAAGAAGGGGAGGATGATGAGGACATCACTTCGACTGATATGAACACTCCTCTTCCTACTACATTGAATGATGTGCAAGGTCCAATTACTCGGGCACGTGCTCGTCAACTTATTTATCAGGTAAATTCGTTCCTAGGGCTGAGTGTATTATTTGAGAACTCTATGATGCTGCCTAATGGAGATGATTTACTTGTACCTAGGAATCTAGGAGTACGACCAGCTCTGCAAGGTCTACGACCACTTCAAGAAGGCCTACGACTAGTTCAAGGTCTACGACCAGCTCTGCAGGGTCTACGACCACTTCAAGAAGGCCTACGACCAGTTTCACCAGTACTCGGCGAGCACAGAACTCGTTGGAAGCAATCTACAACTAGAGAAGCGGGCACAATACTCGTTGGACACAATCTACGACCAGAGATAGCATGGACTCCTCAAGACCACCCCAGGACCGGTCCTACGACTAGGTCTTCGACCAGAGATACGCGACATGAATAGTGAATAAGGTGTTGCGTCACCGTTTTGGGCCTAATAGGGCCTTGTAAGCGTGACGAGATCGGAGCCCAGGTTGTGTGCGCCTCTTCCCACGGCCGCACAACCCTAGGTCGACCTCCTCTCATCCCTCCTATATATATACAGCAACCACCATAGATTAGGGTTGGGTTTTTCTTAAGAGATTATTCTGCTTAGCAGTCTCACCGCACGTTCGGTTGAGGAACCCCAACTTGTGAGCTTAAAGATTTATTCGCAATACAATTTCAGATTGCATCTTCTACTCTCTTGCTTGTGTTCTCGATTCGCTTGCAGGAGATAGCCTTCTTGGCCAGGTCAACCGCGTTCGGCACGGTTGATAACCAACGGAGCAGTGGTGTAGTGATTGCAAGGGGTTCGATCTGTTTTGGTCGGAGTCTTTGGATCATCAACGTCGTGTTCTCCACAATCGACTTATCAGTACCTTTCGGAAGATCGGGCCACAAACACATCAGAATGACTCTCGTCAGTTCCGCCATTTGCTGTTCCATCTCCAGAGTCTGGACCTGCGTGCGTGTGCAGTAGCGTGGTTGCTCCAGGGTTACAGAAGAAGGCTCTGATACCAATTGCTACGATCCCGGGAGGGATGGAGCAGTATCTGTGATCGAGTAGTTTGGAGAAGGAAGAACAAGTAGGGAAATAGAGAACAAGACTGGGATTGAGATGAAATAGAATGGGGAAATATTCAGAATGTGTTTCAGTCTTTACACTTTTCATAACTCAAATAGAGCACACAACCATCCTTTAATACTACAAGTCTTATCCCACAATTAGACAGGTGGGCCAAACCCAGAAACAACACCCGGTAACGCCACAATTAGGTCACCCAGGCATCCGTCGGATAACGATCTGAAGGTTGATGTCGACGGCTTGAACTCCTTCTGTTTTGCCGGCAACTCCCTTCGGTTCCCTGTTCACCATCAGGTTGGTTGTTAGTTGGGTTCATAACAGTTAGATTATGTGAAGCATGGGTAATTCCAGGCCAACTTTGTAGTGGACATAGGCCTTGTTTGGGGCTATAGCTTTTGCCAAAAGCAGCTTGTAGCTTTCTTCCCTAGAAAAAAACTGTAGCTCGTGGCTGTACCTAGCGGTGGGCATTCGATTTATTCGGTTATATCGGTTCGGTTTATTCGGTAAAAATAATATTTCAGTTTTTTAGAGTTGACCAACGAATTAACTAAAATAAAATACAAAACTGTACCAAATTAACCGAATTAAATCAGTTCGGTTAATTTGGTATTTCGGTGTACCAAACACACATGTAAGCTAGTACAAATACATCTCAAATTCTCAATCCAAGCAATCTACACAACAAAAATCATCGCAACATGCTCAATCGAACCAAAAATGCAAAAAGGGCAGCGAAGTGGGCAACGAGGGCGGCACTGTCGCCCTAGAAGAGGAAGCAGAGGAGGACGGCGACGGTGAGGGTCCACCTCGAGGACCTCAACCAGCTTGCGGTGCCCTCGCTGCCCTCCTCTGCTTCTTGGTGGCGTGCACCGCACATGTAACCCTCACTTCTTCTCCTTCTCGATGGTGCACACCGCATGCCGCAACCCTCGGTGGCTAAGTCGCACCTTAGTCGTCGTCGCCCGCCTTGCCGGCTTGCTATTCGTGCTCACCTCTCGCTGCGTCGTCACATCGATGCCTTGGTGGTGTCTTCTTGATCATGCCTAGTGCCTGGCGGTGGCGATCGCCACTAGGGTTAGAAGTCGAGGGGAGGCGTGGGGAAAGACAGGCGTCATGAGGGAGGGATTGTCATCTGTGGAGGATTGGGGAAGAATTGGGTTTTGGGCCTTCAGCTTTGCTATGGTCCGAGGATTTTGTTTTTTACGGCTCATACGGTTTATGCAATATGGAAACCGCACCGAACACCGAAAATCGATTAGCGCAGAAATTGCTACCGCACCGAATACTAAAAACCAAATAAACCGACAATTTTGGTTTGTTCAGTTCAGTAATTCTGTTTCAGTAAAATTATACCCACCCCTAGCTGTAGCTCTTCCGGTGAGGCCATTTGGAAGTCTAGCTTTTTGTTGGGCTAGCTGGCTACTGAGTTGTGAAATGTTTGAAATCCCCCTAAGAAAATAATGACATGTTTGTGCATTGTTTTAGCATTAACATGATTGTTTTTTTTTTCAAAAAATGGAAATGGCAATATTGACGTACTTAACTACAATTATTAGCCGATTAATGAAAATGAATTAGAAAGCAAATATGTTCATTGATTATCAGCAAACACCATCATCACATGTGCATCGCTAGCTATACTTTTCTTAACTAGTACTAGCACATCACAGCGTCTGCACTGCCTCCGGCACCAGCGAGCCCCACCGACGAGCACCTCCCTGCCTCCCTCCTCCTCCTCCTCCTCCTCTGCCCCGCCTCTCCAGCCCCTGCCGCCTCTTCCTCGTCCTCTGCGATGAGATGCCCCACCGCCGCCCTCTTTCTCGTCTCCAGCGGCTACAGCCGCCGGATCTACCACCGTCTCCAGCCGCCTCCTAACCACATCAGTCTCATCGTCCCCGTTGATCTCCACCGCCCACCACCCTCCTCCTCGCCCGCATCCGGCGACGCCGCTGCTGCTGCCGCTACCCACCGCCAGTCTGTCGTCACCCCGGCCTCCCTTTAAGCCCTGGGGACACCGGTGAACCCTATCCCTAACTCGGTGCCGCCACCGCTGACGGCCGGAGAAGAAGAAGAGGACCTTAAGCACGAATCTTCACATGTGATCCAAAGGTGAGTAAATCGACTGAAACTTCCTTGTTTTTCAGGCGAATGTAGACTAACAAAACCGATATATTAATTTCGCCATGTTCAGGTTACTTGAAACGTGTATGAAATCTGCTTGTACTTGAAAAGAGATAGCAACTGCGTAGAGTTTTGTTAACGTGTATTCTGTGTTACGTAACGTATAGACCATGTTCTCCAAATGCTTCCCATGTCATTGTCGCTAGTCTTCCAGTCAAAGAAATATAAGCATTTTGACACTAAACGAAGACTATTTCGCATCACATATTTAACTCCTATCACCTCCTCTCTTGGCGAGAGAGGTTTCCCAATGGAGGCGTTCTTCTCTGCAATCATAGGCGAACTTGCCAGCAGATCCTTCTCCTTCTTGATCGACAAATACTCAAAAAAGCTGGCGCCGTCCAAGGAGGAGAGCCTGCGGAGTTTACAGAGGACGCTGCTCCGGGTTCGCGTCACCGTTGAGGAGGCCGAAGGGAGACACATCACAAGCCATGCCATGCTTCAGCAACTGAACGTGCTGATAGAAGAGATGTACAGAGGCTACTACGTGCTTGACAACTTCAGATGCCAAGCCCAGGAAGGTGATGAAGTGAGCTATTCTTCCCTGTCAAAATTCAGTTCTAGCAAGCGTGTTCGTTTCTCTCCTTGCCGGAGACATGGAAAAGATGAGTTGGAACAGATGATCCAAAGTGTAGAGATCACCATGACTGGTATGAATGAATTTGTTATATTTCTGAAGAACCACTCCCCTATATGTCGCCAACCATATAGCAAGCATATGTTTATGGAAAGGTGCATGTTTGGTCGCCAAACGGAGATGGAACAGGTCATCAACTTCTTGTTGAATAAAGAACTTGCATGTGCTGACAATTTGAGCGTCCTACCAATTATTGGTCCAGAAAAGATTGGAAAGACTACACTTGTTGAGCATGTTTGCTCTGATGAAAGGGTGCGTAACCACTTTTCCTGTATTATCTTTTTTAGTGAGAATGATTTGAGAGAAGAAAGAACATGCACCCTGAGAGATGGAGGGGTAATCAAACATCAACATAGCCCCTCAAATGAAGAAATGTTGCTAGTTGTTATTGAGCTAGCTGGGGATGTCAATGAGGGTGCATGGAGGAAGTTATACTCTGCATCTCAAAGTTGTTTTTCGCCGGGCAGTAAAATCATAATCACTAGTCGATCTGACAAGGTCACAAAGTTTGGAACGACACAACCTCTTCGTCTTAAATTTTTGTCTCGAGAAGCGTACTGGTACTTCTTCAAGGTGCTCGCATTTGGAAGCTCGGATCCCGAAGACCACCCGAAACTAGCATCCATTGCAATGGAGATATTTGATGAGTATTTTGACCAAGAGAAATTTCAGGATTTCACTGGGCCTTTCATAGATACTAGCAGCATGGCTTACTATCTTAGAGCTAGTGATGATCCCCGGCATTGGCGCGGGGTTCTTGAATGCTTTAGGCAGAAGGATCAGAAGAATCAGCTCCTACTTAGTAGAAATCCAAGTGGTTTGGGGGTGAAAAGAAAATATGTTTTACTTCAAAGACCTGGAAGTAGTATATGCTGTGAAATCTACAACCAAGATCGAGTAGGGCTTGCTCATGAACAGGCTTCCGCGGTTACTATGCGGGAGATCTTGTTTGGAAGTGTCAGACCTCATGGAAAATTTGAGGTTGTAGTTTGGAAATCTCACATACCACCCTATTACAGCTATATTTACAGCTGTGAGATTCACGAGTTAAATGTGTGTATCATGCGCGGTCAAAAGAGGAGGGTATTGAGTTAGTTTCATACAGTTAGTATCTTATATACAGGCAAAAAAATTGAGATGTTATGTACATGCAAACTAAATCACTCATATTGTGATGCACGTTGTTTCTCCTAAATGTAGTGTGTTATCAGCTTATTGTACAGTATTATGTGTGCATTTTCCTTCCTCCTTTCATTCCTATGCTCTTTACTTATGTAATATAATCTTTTCTTTTAAACGAACAAGCAAGAGAGTTGCCTATTATATTGACAGAGCGGAGCAAAAACAAGTTTATGTACAAAGGACTAAAAAGAAAAGGAGAAAACCAGAAGAGTTGTTACTCTCCCAGGATGAATTCCACTAGTTTTTTAGCCCCCGCTAGGCACCAAGTTCGGGCTTCTTCCTCTATCATGGCCAGGAGCATGATGGGTGTTATCGCTTGTCGCCGAAAGGTTTTGGCATTCCCCTCCTTCCATAGCTCTGATGCAACAAGAATAACCAAGGATCAAAGAGGCTTTTTGGTATCCCTGACGTCTTTGTCACCACGAGACACCATTGAGATTCAATCACAAGCGTAACAAGCATCTCTTTGAACGAGGTTGCATTGTAGCCGATGCCCAACTGCTCTCCAAATTCTCCTAGATAACCTACATTCGGCTAGGGAGAAAAATTTTATGGGGCGGGGCCTCACCGTGAGGCTCCGCCCATCCACCGTCCACTCTCCCCCTCCCCCCGATCCAAGGGCCCGGAGGGGGGTGCCTCACGGGGGCGTGCCCTAAAGAAATATTTGCCTTCGGCTAGTAGACGTATTGTCGATTCCGGTGCTGCACGGCACACGGGGCACCAATGTTGGTTCAGTCATCCTCTTGCTGCCAGGCGATCTGAGGTCCAAAATCTGTATGGAACAACGAGCCAAGTAAAAAATCTGCACTTGGGGGGGCGCCCAAGCCTCCCAGATTATGGTATGGGGATTGTTGTCCGTGGCCCTTGAATACTGCGACGCGTAGGCCGGACTTGCTGAGTACTTCCCTGTGTTTGTGACCTTTATTATTATGGGAAGGAAATTCTCGGGCCTCCCGAGCCGTACGTCAGGGGGTGGGGGAAATGGACAGTGATGTGGGAGGTGTTTCCCCTAAGACGCTTCCCATAGAATTTTTTTTCATATTATGTTGCCTGGGCATTGGGGTTAGTTGAGATGTATTGTTTGGATGAGCTGACATAGCTCAACGAATTCCACTAGGTGTTAGGCCGTTGTAATTTTGCTTGGGTCGATGTCTTGAATCCATGTGCCATTGGGGAGTGCTTCTTTCACTGATCTATTTTTCGCTTGGCAATCTTGTGAATGGTTGCCACAATATATTTCGGCCGCTTTCCATCTAGCCATGCAGATTGCCTGAAATTGTTTTGGTTCTGTTGATATTTGGATCTGCATGTGATCTAAATTTCTAATATGAAAATATCTGGAATATGTCATATTAGTGGATTAGTTTCTTACTTGGACTCTAAGTCCTTTTTACCCATTTATATACCTCTAGTAAGCCGCACGGGGAGAAACGACTCATTGTAATCTCCCTGCGTTTTGTAATCACTTCTCATATAATGATTATCGCCGATTGGCGTTCATAGTTTTTTTTCAGCAAGGGTTTTTCACGTAAAAATTCGTGTCTCATTTATCCTTATTTTTCTAACAAATGGTATCAAAGCACAAAAGATTTTAGAATTTAAAAAGATACGGAAAAAATTTTAGATCTATTCAGCCGCCGCCGTCTCGCGCAGATCGATCTGAAGGCTGCGTCCGTCCGCCTTGGTCCAAGCAGCAGCCAGCGCCGCTCCTTTGCAACCGCCTCGATCGGCGGCGTCCGAAGACTTCGTCACACGTCGGCTTCCGGCGTTTCATCCAGCGCATGGGCAGCGATGAGGCGACGAAAGCGACACACGAGCCAAAAGCGACCTGTGCACAGAACTGAGTTTGAAGCATCCGTCTGCAAGCACAGGTTCCAAGGACAACCTTTTTATTATTATTAAATCTCAAAGACAAGCACAAAAGTTCTGCTGATTGCTGTTGCTCACGTGGAGATCCAAATCCCTTGTACCAATTTTGCTTCGGCCACCCAAATAAGTGCACTAGGAGGTTAAAGATCTTTGATTCATGTACACAGTTCGTGTACCAAAGAGATCTTAATTTTTGCTAGGTTTACACATATCAGTACCAGCAATTTTCAGGATTTATTCCTTATGGCGACTTTGAAGTATGATCTTCCACTCCTGGGTCAAGACACAAGATTTTCGCCGTGGCAAGTTAAGATGAGGACTGCGTTGGCACAGATGGATTTGGATGATGCATTAGAAGGATTTGAGAAACAACCTATCACATGGACTGCAGATGAGAAGCGCAAAGATCGTAAGACTTTATCTTAGATTCACCTTCATCTATCAAATAATATTTTGCAGGAGGTTTTGAAGGAGAAGATAGCTGCTGCATTATGGCTGAAGCTAGAACAAATTTGCATGACAAAGGATCTGACCAACAAGATGCATCTCAAGCAAAAATTGTACTCTCACAAATTGCAAGAAGGAGGATCCGTTCTTGATCATCTTTCATTGTTTAAGGAGATTGTTTCCGACCTTGAGTCGATGGAGGTTAAATATGATGATGAGGATTTGAGTCTTATTCTTTTGTGTTCCATGCCTAGTTCTTTTTCAAATTTCAAAGATATCATATTATATAGTAGAGATACTCTCACTCTTAATGAAGTTTATGAAGCTTTGCATGCTAAGGAGAAGATGAAACAGATGGTACCTTCTAAAAATTCAAGTCCAAAGGGAGAAGACTTGTTTGTTCGTGGCAGGCAAAAGGAGAAGAACTCAAATAATGGATCTCAAGGCAAAAGTTCGAACGGCTAGAAGAATCGGTCAAAATCCAGAGGCAAGTACAAGTCGTGCAAATATTGCAAGAAAAGTGGGCACGACATCTCTGAATGCTAGAAGCTGCAGAAAAAAGAAAAAAAAAACTAGCAATTATAAGTCAAAAGGTAAACCAGATGATGAAGGTAAAGCCTCCCTTACTGCTGATGATAGTTCTGATGTAGAGGTTCTTGTTGCCTTTGCTGGATGTGCTAAAACCAATGATGAATGGATTCTTGATTTTGCCTGTACCTTTCATATATATCCTAATAGGGACTGGTTTGCCACCTATGAACCTGTTGAAGGTGGTACTGTGTTGATGGGTGATAACTCATCTTGTAAGGTTGTAGGAATTGGTTCAATTCAGATCAAGATGTTTGATGGCATTGTCAGAACTTTGACAGATGTGAGGCACATTCCATATTTGAAAAGAAATCTTATCTCTTTGAGTACTCTTGATGGTAAAGGGTACAAGTATTCTGGTGAAGGTGGAGTTTTGAAGGTATCAAAAGGCTCTCTTGTTGTAATGAAAGCTGATATTAAATCTGTCAATCTGTACCATCTATGAGGTACTACAATATTAGGTAATGTTGCTATAATTTCAAGTTCATTATCTGATTCTGATGCTACTAATCTTTTGCATATGCGTCTTGGGCATATAAGTGAAATTGGTTTGGCAGAATTGAGCAAAAGAGGACTTCTTGATGGACATAGCATCGGTAAGCTAAAATTTTATGAGCATTGTGTGTTTGGCAAACACAAGAGGGTGAGGTTCAATACTTTAGTTCATACTACAGAAGGCATTTTGGATTATGTCCATTCTGATTTATGGGGGCCATCTTGGAAGACATCGCTAGGAGGTGCTCGTTATATGTTAACAATTATTGATGATTACTTTAGAAGAGTGTGACCTTATTTCTTGAAGCATAAATTAGAAGCATTTTCAGCATTTAAATAGTGGAAGACTATGGTTGAAAGGCAAACTGAAAAGAAGGTAAAGAAAGTTCACACTGATAATGGGATGGAATTCTGTTCTGATGAATTTGAATCATATTGTAAGACTGAAGGCATTGTTAGACACTACACCATTCCTGGTACTCCTCAACAAAACGGTGTAGCTGAGCGTATGAACAGGACCATTATTTCCAAGGCCCGTTGCATGTTGTCAAATGCATATTTGCATAGACGTTTTTGGGCTGAAGCCGCTTCCACTGCTTGCTACCTTATTAATCGGTCACCCTCTATTGCAATTGAAAAGAAAACTCCAATTGAGGTATGGTCTGGTTCCCTAGCAAATTATTCAGAATTGAGAGTTTTTGGCTGTACTGCTTATACTCATGTTGATAATGAAAAATTAGAGTCTAGAGCTGTTAAGTGCATCTTTCTTGGTTATAAATCTGGTGTCAATGGATATAATTTGTGGAATCCTGAAACAAATAAGGTTGCGATTAGCAGAAACGTTGTCTTTAATGAATCTGCTATGCTTCATGATAAACTGCCCACTAGTGTTCCTGTTGAGAGTGAGCAGAATTCAAGTGTTCAGGTAGACCATTTTGTTAGTTCAAATGGCACATCAGATAAGGAAAATATTGTTGTTCATGATGCACCTATTGTTGAGGATACTCCTATTGTTGAGCAGCTACCACAACAGTTCATTGCAGTTGATAGGTCTAGGAGGGAGATTAATCCACCCAAGAGATTGATTGAAGAAACTAATATTGTTGCTTATGCTTTGAATGTGGCAGAAGAAATTGAAGGTAATACAAAACCTTCATCATACTCTGAGGCTATTAACTCCACTGATTGTAATAAGTGGATAGCTGCTATGCATGATGAGATGGAATCACTTGAAAAGAATGGCACTTGGGAATTAGTGAAATTACCAAAAGAGAAGAAGCATGTTCATTGCAAGTGGATTTTCAAAACAAAGAAAGGTATTTCTTCTATTGAACCAGCAATGTATAAAGCAAAGTTGGTCGCTAAAGGTTATAGTCAGATTCCAAGTATTGATTTTAATAATATTTTTCCCCAGTTGTGAAGCATAATTCTATTCGCACTTTACTCAGTATTGTTGCTATGCATGATTATGAACTTGAGCAATTAGATGTTAAAACTACATTCTTACATGGGGAGTTAGAATAAGACATTTATATGGACCAACCTGAGGGTTTTGTTATTCCTGGAAAAGAACACCTTGTTTGTAGATTAAAGAAATTTCTTTATGGTTTGAAGCAATCTCCTAGGCAATGGTACAAGAGATTTGACTCCTTTATGCTCTCTCATGACTTTAAGCGATCGATTATGATAATGTGTTTATTTAAAAAGACATTAATGGTTCACTACTTATTTGCTTCTCTATATTGATGATATGTTGATTGCTGCAAAAGATGAGTCAGAAATAGCAAAACTAAAAGCACAATTGAGTAATGAATTTGAGATGAAGGACTTAGGTGCAGCAAAAAAAATTCTTGGCATGGAGATTATTAGAAAGAGACAATCTGGCAAGTTATACCTTAGTCCAAAAGGTTATATTGAGAAAGTCCTTCATCGTTTTAATATGCATGATGCAAAACCAGTGAGTACTCCATTAGCTTCTCATTTCAGATTATCTTCGGCCTTATGTCCTGAGTCAGATTATGATATTGAGTACATGTCTAGAGTTCTATATTCCAGTGCAGTTGGTTCTCTTATGTATGCCATGGTTTGTTCTCATCGTGATTTATCTCATGCATTGAGTGTTGTCAGTAGATACATGGCTAATCCTGGAAAAGAGTATTGGAAAGCAGTTCAGTGGATTTTCAGATATTTGCGTGGCACTTCAAATGCTTGTTTGCAATTTGGGAATTCTAGAGATGAACTTGTTGGTTATGTTGACTCTAATTATGCTGGTGATTTGGACAAGAGGAGGTCTCTAACAGGTTGTATTTTCACCATTAGTGGTTGTGCTGTTAGTTGGAAGGCAAGTTTGCAAGCTACTGTTGCCTTATCAACCACTGAAGTAGAATATATGGCTATTTCTGAAGCTTGTAAAGAAGTTATTTAGTTGAGAGGTTTGTACACTGAGCTTTGTGGAGATAATTCTTGCACTACTATATTTTGTGATAGTCAGAGTGCTATATGCCTTACAAAGAATCAGATGTTCTATGAGAAAACAAAGCACATTGATGTGAGATATCACTTTATTCGAGATGTTATTGCTCAAGGTGATGTCAAAGTGTGCAAGATAAGTACTCATGATAATCTAGCTGATATGATGACAAAGTCAGTTTCTGTTACTAAGTTTGAGCTTTGCTCAAGCTTAGTTGGTATTACATTTTAATCCTAGAGACTAGTTGGCGCACGGTGATTTTTATCTTATTGGAGAATCATTTGGTGATTGGTGATTCTTTATTTTTGCTACAAGAGGAAATTCGTATCAAGGTGGAGATTGTTGATATTTGGATCCATATGTGATTCGAATTTCTAATATAGAAGTATCTGGAATATGCCATATTAGCGGATTAGTTTCCTACTTGGACGCTAAGTCCTTTTACCTCTTTATATACCTCTTCTAAGCCGCACGGGGAGAGACGCCTTATTGTAATCTCCCTGCATTTTGTAATCACTCCTCATATAGTGATCATCGCCGATTGGTGCCTGTAGTTTTTTCCCACAAGGGTTTTTCACGTAAAAATTCATGTCTATTTTGTCCCTATTTTTCTAATAGGTTCCATCACCCATCATAATTCTAGCAGCGGTAGCCCTCAGGCTGGTGTGGGTGGTCATCTTGAGGTTTTTGTTGCGGTCCCAGCGGTCGCGGTCTCAGTCTTGGCCGCCACCCCGTTCGTGATCGCAGTCACACTCGCCGTCATGGTCTCAGTCTTGGTCGCCACCCAGTTCGCTATCGCGGTCATCCTCATGGATGCAATTGCCATCCTAGATGCAACTTCTCTAGGGGTGGCCGCTTGCCTTCTTGTCCACCGGAACGCCATCCATGGCACCTATCCACCATGAAAGATCCCTTGTCGCTGGCTTAAAAGGTACGACGTCAGTGCTTGTGGAGAAGGTCTCGATTGGAGCCGCCGAGAAGTCTTCTATGCGGTCGAGGTGCACGATGAAGCGAAAAGTGAGTCCGCACTTCCATTGCTCCGGAAGCATGCGGCTGACAACAAAAGTCCGTGAGCGGGTGTCGATGGAACGGTTCATGAAAGTGATCCAAACCACTTTCGGGATGGAGCTGGGGTTGGAGGTCTAAGCCCAAAGGTCTGAGGTCCTGGTGTTGTTTGTTGGTTGCCACTCCTCGAAGCTGTAATATCATGTTTAAATATAAAACAAATAAGTGATTAGTACTAAAATTAAATAGAGTTAGAAAGGAAAAATTCATAACTTTGGAGGAGTTTTAGAACTTAGTCCTTCGGCCCATAGCTCTTTGGGCCCAAGTGGGGGCTGGCTTAAGAGGGTGGGGAAGCCAAACCCTAGCACCGATGTCTTGTAGCGCTTGATTCTTTGCAGTGCCTTGACTACTATAGTACACCTCTGCGCCTCATTGTCAAGCTGCCCCTCTACCTTCTAGAGCTGGCACCCTCCATCTTGCTGCTGGATAGGAGGAAAGAGGAAAGAGAGGAAGAGGAAGAGGAAGAGGAAGAGGAAGGGGGAGAAGGAAGAGGAAAGGGAGTTCTCGTAGGTATTTTAGTGGTCATTTATGTGGTTTTCAAGGGTGATATTCAGATCTTCTTTGTGTTGTTTATTACTTTTGCTAGTCGAGAGAAATCGTGTAGCAATTTGGCTATTCTGTTGTTCCTATTCATTTGTAGTTTTAGATTATTTCAGTGCAAAATTAGGGATTTGCATCTCCTAGAGATTTGTAGATAATTTCAATAGCTTTCTTTAGAGTCCTTATTCACATTGTTTGGATAAATATATTTCGAGTTTTGATTATTTCAATTCTGCTGTCCAGAGTTTCTGTCAGGTTCTAGTAGTCATAGTAATCTGTATATTAAAAATAGTTAATGATCTAATTAGGGAATTTGACCAATATTACTATTGTAGATAATTCCTTAATCTTTCCATAAAGTCCACTAATGCAATTTTTGGATAAATAGAATAGAAGTTATGATTATTTCAATCCTGCTGTCCATAATTTCTATCAGATTCTAGCAGTTGTAGTAATCAGTTGATTAAAAATAGTTAACAATCTAATTAGGGAATTTTACCAACATTACTTTTGTATATAATCCCTTAAGATTTCTAGAGAAACTGAGAATGAAATTTTTGGATAAACAGAATGAAAGTTATGATTTTTGAAATATTGTTGTCCAATTCTGAATTTGTTTGGGTAGGTTGAAAGTTATAAAACTGTTGGATTTGGGATTCGTGTAGGATCGATGTCGTCTAAGTGATTGCTTTGAATTGCTATGGCAAGCATTGTGATTGAATATTTACTGTAGGTGGTTTAGCATCGGGTGTGTTGTTTTCTTCACATCAACCTGGTTGTCGCTTCTAGAAGGCAAGTACAATTTAGAGTAATATTGGATGTTTGGTAGAACCAATTGGCTAAATGACTGCTGTTATGTTATTCTTGTGGAGTATGATTATTTCATGTTGCTTTTATGTTTTCGTTAATTGATGATGAACATTGGAAAGCATGGAAGTTATTCATTTCATTTCGTTTCAAGCATTCATATTGGAAAGAAATAACCCATGGGAGTGGGATGAGGTCCCCATATTTAAGATATGGGCAATGAGGTCCCTGTATGAAAATTCTTCATACGAGCAATGGATCCCTACATTTGAGAATGCGAGCATGAGTAAACACCAAAGGGTGTTACATTCGGCTATACCAGTATATGCAGAAGTGAAGTGGAGACATGTGCATTTTGCATTGCATTCATGACCATTGAATATGTAATTTGGATATTGAGAATGAATTGTCATTGAAATGATGTTTCATATATTGCTTAATTGTACTTGCTGAGTCTTGAACTCATTCTTGCCTTTCTGTTATTTTAGGTGAGCGTTGAGAATGGCATGCATTGGGTGGAATTATCTCATGGGATGATTTCACATTGTTGCACTTCGCACCATCTAAATATTACTTCTTTTACCATATTACTATTGGAAACTTCTATTGTAATAATCGGTTAACGTGTGTTTCCCATAGCTACCTACGGACTTTATCCATGCTAGTTGATGACCTTTACTATTTGAACTTTATTCATGATACTGTTGGTATTGTTTGGTTTGTAATAATTATGAATTTAGTATTTACTTTCTTGCTGAAATTTATGTTATCCATGCTGTTTAAAAATGTTTGTTTATGAAGTCTAGCTGTTAGTAGTTGTTGTTTTGATAAAAAAAAATTGTATTGATATTTAAAGATAGTAGTCGCAGCGAGCACATTCGGTCAATGATCCTCTTCGCGACCTGCTGGTTGCGTGCATGAGCGGGCATGCCCTCAAGGGATAGGCGCACCTTGAAGAACATCGTTGCACCAAAGGCATGGCTCAGTGACCACCATGGCCAGGTGTGAATCTCCAGGCCACTTGTTGGACCAGAACGGCGACTAGGGGGGTGAATAGGAGCACTACTCTTTTTGGACCCCAATGGTATTCAACTTCTTCACCTCAACAGCTATGAAAGCTATAAAGATCAGAAACACAAGCACAGCAGAAGTCTTGTGTTGAACCCGACGAACCCTAGAGACACAAAGACCAAAAACAACAAAAACCTCACAAGTTGGCACACGACCGGTCTGACCTCCCCTCAGTGGTGGTTTGACTTGTGGCCAGCCGGTTTGACCGCCTAAGGGACCGGTCTGACCGCTGGTGCCCTGCGCCCTACCCGAGATGATCACCAAAAGACCTAACTTCCAACTCGGTGATCCAAATCCTCTGCAACTTCAACCATGTCTCATCGAGAAGGTCAGGAACATATTCCAATCGACAATTGAGACGATCGAAGCCAAGGTTCCACAAATTTCTTAGATGAGGTCAAGAAGGCACAAGAACCGAGGAAATTCAAACTTTGATTCAAAAATTTGCTCGTGGGAGGATGATTATCAAGATGATTCTAGATATATTCCCACATGTCCTAACAAACTAGATCACAGTATGAAGATCAAGAAAACCAAATAAACAAGTAAACTCCCAAAAGACATCAAAGAGAGAGAAAGAACAAAAAGAAATTCATCTTGAGGAAATTTTGTTTGGATTAATTTGACAAGATTGTTGGTTTAAAGCTACTCCACCATAGAGGACTAAAGCTAAACACTTGAGCACTCAATCAATCCATCTCTCACAAACCCTAGCCTCCTCTACTGCACTTTCCCCTAAATCACAAATTAGGGTTTACACTTGAAAGGCTTGAGAGGGCAAATCATACATCTCTCTCTTTTATAGTGGATGCTAGGCTTAGAAATAAAACCCTAACAGGCACCCATTAAGCCCACACACAAACGGATCTACACTCATGCGCGCTTCTCAAAGCGGATGATGAACCGGGTACTCCCGCATCCATCTTCATGAACTCCATTTTCTCTTGATCTAAACCGTCTCTCCTTGTATCGTCTTGCGTCGCGGTTTTGTCAAATGTCACTAAGGCGGTATTTCGGTGAAGACACCGAAATACCCCTTCACGATCCTTCTCTAAGGGCCAAGCCCAATCGTCGTAAAGCAATCACATGCTTCGCCACTTGTAAGTTGATCAACGACTCTCTTCATGTCGACAAGTCTCTCACATCCGGGTTCCACCGAAACCGCCATGGCACTTACACCGTGTTGGAAATATGCCCTAGAGGCAATCATAGAGATGATTATATTTCATTATGTTCACAATATTTGATAATATGTTATCTTGTTCCTTGAATGAATCATGGCACCAATCGTTGTACCAACATCCAGTTTTGCTTTACGTTCGATACTTGAAAAGGAAAAACTGAATGGAACAAATTTTGCGGATTGGTCCCGCAACCTAAGAATTGTTCTTAGGCAAGATAAAAAGGAACATGTTTTAGAGAAACCAATTCGGATGTACTCACGATAATCTTTGCTACTACTCTTAAATCCGCCTATAAAAAGGCATGTGATGAATCCCTTTATGTTAGCTGTCTCATGCTTGCTGCGATGAACTCAGACCTTCAGAAACAGTTTGAGAACATTGAGGCCTATGATATGATCGTGGCGCTCAAAGGCATGTTTGAGACACAAGCAAGAACCGAGAGATTTGAGATCTCAAAGAACTTGTTTTCGTGTAAGCTAGCTGAGGGTACTCCGGTGAGCCCACATGTGATCAAAATGGTTGGTTACACACGAGCTTGGAAAAACTTGGTTTTCCACTGAGTCAAGAGTTGGCTCTGATTTGATTCTTGCTTCACTTCACGCAAGCTATGGTCGAGTTCATTACGAACTTCCATATGAATAAGCTTAGACAAGAATCTCACGAATTACATATGATGCTTAAGACTGCGAGAGGATGACATTAAGAAAATAATGATCATGTGATGATGGTGCAAAAGAGTACAAGCTTCAAGAAGAAGGCTAGGACTTGGGTCAAAGGAAAGGGCAAGAAAGTTTTGGATGGGATCCAAACTAACAAGCCTAAGCCCAAGACTAAGTGCGGCCCGACTCAAGATAATGAATGCTTTTCTTGCAAGGAACGAGGACATTGGAAAAGGCGCAAGAAATACAGGCCGATCTGAAAAGAATGGTGGGACTAAACCTTCCACTTCGGTATTAATGTTATAGATGTTCTTCTTGCAGATTCTTACATTAACTCATGTGTATTTGATATCGAATTGGTTGCTCATATTTGCAATTCGATCGAGTCTAACAAAGAATAGGAGAGTTGCAAGAGGAGATGGATCTTCGTGTCGGGAATAAAGCAAAGGTTCTTTGCATTATCCGTCGGGACTTTACCATTGGTTTTGCCTTGAGTTTATTATGGAATTGAATAATTGTTATTACGTTCGACCATGAGTAGAAACATTATCTCGACCTCATGTTTGATGGCGAGAGGTTATAAATTCATTATTGAGGACAATGGTTGTTCTATATTTTTGAATGATATGTTTTATGGCTATGCTCTGTTTTGAGCAGGTTGTTTATTTTAAATCTTGATGATGCACCCATCTTTAATATTAATGCAAAGAGGCTTGACCTAATAATATGAATTCCACTTTTATACGGCATTGTCGTTTGGGTCACATAAGTGAGAAAGCATGAAGAAGCTCCATGATGATGGAATCCTAAACTCATTTGATTTGGAATCATTTGAAACATGCGAATCTTGTCTACTCGGAAGATGACCAAGACACCTTTCTTTGGTCGGAATGAGAGGCGTCCAGACTTGTTGGCACTCATACATCTTGATGTGTGTGGACCAATGAGCACGACGACTAGAGGTGGTTTCGAGACTTCATTACTTTCACCGATGACTATAGTAGATATGGATATATCTATTTAATGAGGCACAAGTCGGAATCCTTTGAAAAGTTCAAGAGTTCGAGAATGAGTCTGAGAATCAACTTGGCAAGACAATCAAATCCTTGCGATCGATCGTGGAGGTGAATTTTGAGCGAGAATTTGGCAATCATTTGAAACAATGTGGAATTGTTCCTGACTTACACCACCGGGTACTCCATAATGGAATGGAGTGTCCAAAGCGTAATAGGACCTTGTTAGACATGGTTCGATCGATGATGAGCCAATCGATCGCCATTGTATTTTTGGGGTTACGCTCTAGAAAGCAGCCGCTTTCACTTTAAATAGGGTACCATCTAAATCGATAGATAAGACACCATATGAGATATGGTGGGAAGAGTCCTAGCTTGTCTTTTCTAAAGGTTTGGGGATGTGATGTCTATGTTAAGCGTTTGACGTCGATAAACTCACACCTAAGTCGGAAAAATGCTTCTTTATAGGATATCCTAGGAAACCAAAGGATATTATTTCTACAACCAAGAGGAGAGCAAAGTGTTTGTTGCGAAATGGTGTCTTTTGGAAAAGAGTTTCTTTCCAAAGCGATCGATGGGAGAAAGGTGCAACTCGAAGAAATTAGGAAACATCGAAAGTGTTTCAACTCCTATTGAACCTATCTGGGATGAACAAAATATTGTTGAACACAGTAGATGAGGCATCACCCACGTAGATCTAAAAGGCCACGTTAAATGCCTATAAGGTATGGGCATGACGTATTATTATTGAATAATGATGAGCCTAACACTTATAAGGAAGCGATGATGGACCCGGACTCGAGAAATGGCTTGGAGCCATGAAATCCGAGATAGACTCCATGAGAGACAACCAAGTTTGGAACACAGTCGATCCACTTGATGGCGTTAAAACCATTGAGTGCAAATGGATCTATAAGAAAAAGATTGATATGGATGGAAATGTTCACATTCATAAAGCTCGACTAGTCGCAAAAGGTTTTCGACAAGTTCAAGGAGTTAACTACGATGAGACATTCTCACCGTAGCGATGCTTAAATCTATACGGATCATTCTAGCTATTCTTTGCATATTTCGACTATGAGATATGGCAAATGGGCGTCAAAATGGCTTTCCTTAATGGAAACCTAAGTGAGGATGTGTACATGACACAACTTTGAAGGTTTTGTTGATCCAAATAATGCTAGTAAAGTGTGCAAACTTGAAGTCCATTTATGGATTGAAGCAAGCATCTCGGAGTTGGAATATACGTTTTGATGAGGAGATCAAAAGATTTGGTTTCGTCAAAAACAAAGAAGAACCTTGTGTTTACATGAAGGTTAGTGGGAGCACACTTGTAATTCTAATCTTATATGTGGATGACATATTATTGATTGGGAATGACATTCCTATGCTGGAATCTGTTAAGGCATCATTGAAAAATAGTTTTTCTATGAAGGACCTAGGAGAGGCAGCATATATCTTGGGAATAAAGATCTATAGAGATAGATCGAGAAGGCTAATTGGATTAAGCCAAAGTACTTATATTGATAAGGTGTTGATTCGGTTCAACATGCAAAATGCCAAGAAAGGGTTCTTGCCTATGTCACATGGCATAAGTCTTAGCAAAAGTCAGTGTCCTTCGACTACTGATGAGCGAGACCACATGAATGGTATTCCATATGCTTCAACTATTGGATCTATCATGTACGCCATGATATGTACTCGACCAGATGTATCATATGCTCTAAGTGTTACAGTAGATACCAAGTCGATCTGGTGAATGTCCTTTGGACATTTGTGAAAAACATTCTTAAATACTTAAGAAGGACTAAGGATGCATTCCTAATTTATGGCGGTGATGAAGAGCTGGTTGTAAATGGTTACACCGATGCAAGCTTTCAAACCGACAAAGATGATTATCATTCGCAATCTGGTTTTGTATTCATTTTGAATGGAGGTGCGGTGAGTGGAAAAGTTCCAAGCAAGAGGCGGTGGTGATTCTACAACAGAGGCCGAGTACATTGCGGACCGGAAGTCGCAAAGGAAGGTGTTTGGATAAGGAATTTTATTCTTGAGTTGGGTGTGGTTCGAGTGCCTCTAGCCCAATGGATCTCTATTGTGACAATAATGGAGCCATTCTTGCGAGCTAAGGAGCCTAGATCCCATCGAAGTCCAAGCACATACTCGAGGCGTTATCATCTCATTCGCGAATTGGTGGATAGAGGAGATGTTATGATATGCAAAATTCATACGGATTTAAATGTTCTCGATCCGTTGACAAAGCCTCTCACTGACCAAACCATGAGGCGCACACAAGAGCTATCGGTATTAGATACTTAAATGATTGACTCTAGTGCGAGTGGGAGACTGTTGGAAATATACCCTAGAGGCAATCATAGAGATGATTATATTTCATTATGTTCACAATATTTGATAATATGTTATCTTGTTCCTTGAATGAATCATCGGTCATGAAGATTAACAGTATGTGACTTGTTGGTGAAGCTCTTTTTAACTTATGATGATGTCGTTCTAAAAATATCCACGGTCGAAAGTCCTTTGGTGGAACACTAGTGACTCTCGACCAAACACATGTATTGATTGATGACCACGTTTCACGGTCATGGATATAGGGATATCGAATCAATAATGTGGACACGTGTTAAAGAACATGGTGTTGGATAAGACCCACCTTGAGACACTATTGAGATTGTTATGATTATATGTGTCGTTAGTTGGTCTCAAGCAATGATGATGTATAATCCTTAGACACGAGATCGGCATGGTTTCCTACATGTGTAATAGCACTCTTAGGGGTTGCCAAAACGCCGCAGAATCGGGTGGTTATAAAGGTAGCTTTCGGGTATGCTATGAAACATGCGAGAGGATGTATTTGGTCGGATATGGGATTTGCCCTCCTAACATAACAGAGAGATATCTCGGGCCCCTCAAGTGGTCGGATAAAGAAAGTGCATGGCCATGCCACTAGTGGTCGAAGAGTTCGACCACATGAGGTCATCCGATACTCGATCGAGAAAGCATTGAGCAGTCCATGGATGACACAACATCTCACCGAGTTCAACCGGATATCGTGAGGCAAAGGGAGAATACATGAGTAGGTAACTTAGTTCGACCGACTCTGATTGATCGTATGGAGATACAAGCAAGTCGTAGGCGGTCGAACGTAATCACAGAGTGGTCGAAACCAAGTCGTAAGGAGTTACGAGTTGGTCGTGATCGAATCTGGTGGTCATTATAGAGATAGGATCCGTCGTAAGTGATGAGGACACAGTGGTCGAGATCATATTGCATTAAGGTTAGTCCCATATAATTTGTGTGTATTCGGAATCGTTATGTCTCGCTAGGAACCGCTATCGACTCGTGGCGGAAAGGGTTTCCGAGTCACAACCGAACTACACATGAACCTAACGGGTCACACACTTAACAGGTTGGAACAAACCCGATGCGAATCGATTAAATAGCGTGTTTGGATAGGATCCGTCACGGGGCACTATATAAGGAGATGCATGAGGCTGTTGGGAGAAGGGAGTTGACACGAGTTGCCCTACTAAAACCCTAGCCACCATCTTCTTGAGAGCCTTGCCGTGCGATTTGGTGCTAGCACACCGGCGTACGGTTGTTCCTTCCCTGGATGTGTGGATACCATAGAGGCGTTTCTACGTTGTTGCGCTTAAGGACGATCCGCGATCTTCGCAAGGAACTGCAGAGGTGCTGGAGGAGACGATCAACTCACGAGGACGCTGGACGATCGACCACGACCACTGCATCAACGTGCTGGACGCTGGACGATCGACTACGATCAGTACATCGACGCGCTCTTCGTCGGACCGCGGCTCTCCCACTTCTTCCGCGGCTCTGCGCGCGTCTAGTGGTAACGATCTGTGATCATCTTCTTGCTTGGCTTTCTGGTTTACGTGGTAGAAATTTTGAATTGTTGCTATCGTAGCCTACCCGTATCCCTTCACACCGACCCCTGCGCCGCTTGGTACAACCCATCGCACAAAACTCCCCGTTCGGTCATCCCTGTCCATCTTACGCCATGCTTGAGTCCAATGACTTCACCTGGTATCCTCGATCGTTCTGAACTTTAGCTCTGCAAATCTAGTCCTGATCATCCTTACCGTTGACCGTCATTGACCATCAAGCCTCCTGCGCAACAATAGACCAAGAAATCGATTTCGAACACATGTTCTTCGCAACTTGAACCACGTTAGTCAAAACAAGCATCATGCAACGCATGTACACTGAAACACATGACTTTGACCTAACCCACGATCATCGCCACCTTGCCAGCAAATGATCACTGTCTGGCCGCCAACTAGTGGATGGTCAGACCGCTCCAAAATTTGTCCGACTGACCTGGAAAATCCCTCTCTGCACACCTAGATTTTCTGTACCACCCGGTGGGATCATTTGTAGTCACAATCGCAACCATAGGTCAGGTGGCCAAGTATACCGATGGGCAGTGTGAATAGAATTTTTTTTATTATTAATTAACCTATTTTTGAATTTTATTTTAAAGTTAACTCCGGCGCACTTTATTTCCAATTCTGACCCCTTTGGTCACGCCACCACCCGTGACGTGACAAAATAACACTGTCACGTCAGCCTATTTCTGGTCAAACTTTTGTCACGCCACTGGAAATAGCGTGGCGTGACCAAAGGGGTCAAAATTAGAAATAAAATACGCCGGGGGTTAACTTTAAAATACAATTAAAAAAAGATTAATTAATAAAAAAAAAGTTCGTGTGAATACGAGAAATGTTTCCGGTTCCTACGGAAATTAAACTATTCACCGTAAAAACTCTTTCGTTCAAACGGGGCAATCAAATGGGGCAACCAGCGCAGACAACTACGGATCGACCTTGCGGATTTAAGAAATGCTAGCCCCTCTCTACTCGGGTGCACCACAGGGTATACCACGTATACATGTACTTCGCCAAACACCATAGTACTGTAGAAAAGAACAAAGAATTTTTTTAATATGCCGTAGCAAAGTTATAGGTCCCTAATTTTGGACGGTTCCTTCTGTATCACTGCATTTCAAAATATTGCCCTTATTTACCTTGTTGACCAATTTCCGTCGATCATTACGTCACGGTGGATGTGCAAAGATAATTTTGCCCCTGGCTGTGATTGCCTCCTATTGTTTGGAAACGGCCCCACATGTCACCCTACTACCCCCACCTCATCTCTTCTTCCTTGAGAAGAATTTAGAAAGAGGAGAAGCAAGAAACAGATCTCACCGGCGAGCAAGAAGAGGGACGCGAGGAAGAGCTTCCGCAGCTCGGCCACTCCTCGGGGATCACGTGCTCATCCTCGGCTGCGGAAGGCAGCAGCGCTCGTGCTCCCCGCCTCCCCGGCCTCCCTGCAGGCTTCCTTCTTCTGCGCCATAGCTTCCATGAGGGTGTAATTTCGACGGATTTGATGAGGGATTCGATGGCAGGGACAAGGATTAATTGGGTGCTCCGATCTTGTTATTTATTGGGTTCTCGATCGATCACTTGAGTTCCTTTCCTAGTCGGACTACCCCAAGCCAGAATGTTTTATGACCGTATGGATGGATACAGTAAGTTCATCCAGGTATCCAACTGTAAATCAGAATCAATGGGCGCCAACAGAACCCCGCCATCCAACTCCCTCGTCGCCTCCCCCATTCGTGGCGGCAGCAGACCTCTTCGGCGCCGCCGACGAAGACCTGGCAAAGGGCAATGCGACTGGCGCGCGTGAGTTTGCACAAATAAATACTCTTCATAGAGCCCATAAAATCCCAAAGACTCAATTATACACAATGAAAGGTGAGAATTTCTGTATCATATTGCTAATCTAGGTAAAAGAAGACCAACTTATAAGATGAAGTCAGTTTAACCTAGTTGAAGCAAACAGAAGAAGAACGTGCACGCTCGCTCATCTTGCCACGCCGTGGCCCGTGATGTGCGCGTGAATGGTCAATTGTGTTTAATGCGGTTTCCAGAACGTCTCGGAAGTGATTGCAGCAGTTTCTTCCGTGGAGAGCATTATCTCTGAAGTTGGCGTCCCTCATGATCCTACACGAATTGGTGCGAACCAGGTTTTTAAAAAGCATTCGCACGACTGCTCACGGCTTCCTTCATCGGGGTGATTCTTTATAAGTCGCGATGATCTCTTTTGTCATGGCTAAACCTTGCTTGCTGGAATTTAGTCATGTAATGATGATGATTTCTACTTTTGTTAGTAGAATTCTTGTCTTATATATATATATATATATATATGACAGATATGTGTATGGTGGGATATGTGTATGTTGCTTTTATATCGATCATGGTTTAGCAATTAAAATAATCGCAAAAGTGTGCATTACTAATCTTTAAGCTTGGTGGAAAGGAGCCTTCGTAGTGTACATGTCGCTTGGAAAAGCGGGGCCGTCGATTGAGCCCAGCGTGACTCAAGACCATCGATTCTCGCCCGTCGCCGTGGGAACGTCTTGGCCTCACGCTGGCCACGTCGCCCGCCTTGACTCCGTCTTCGTGAGTCTTCGTCCCGCTTCTCTCTCTTCTCACAACACCCTCCTTCACCAGCCCATTGCCTCCTCCTCTACCGCACGCGTTGCCACTTGACTCGTCTTTGCGAGGCTTCGTCTGCTCTCTCTCTCTCTCTCCTCGCCGCCTCCTCCGCGGCCCCGCTCTCTCCCTCTCCCTTCTCTGCCGCCCCTTCGATCTCCTTCCCCGACCACCGCCTCCCCTCTCGCTCATCGGCTCTCCTTTTCCTCTCAGTCGCCCCTCTCGGCCAGCATCGCCGCTCCCTCCCTCTTTTCCCCCACAACCCCCTCGATCTCCCTCCCCAGTCGTCGCGTCGGTGCCTCCCCACCCGTCCGTCTCCCTCCCCGGCCACCGCCTCGGCGCCCTCTCCTTTTCTCCTCCATCGCCCTTCTCGGCAAGCGCCGCCGCTCCCCCCTCGCCCCTCTTCCCCAGAACCCCTCGATCTCCTCCTGTCGCCGCCTAGGTGCCTCTCGCCCGTCTGTCCTCCTCCGCGCCGCGCCTCGGCACCTCCCTTCTTGTCCATCCCCTCCTTTTTTCCCCTCCCCCTCCCTTCTCCACCAGCATCGCCGCTCACTCCCTCTTCCTCCCATGCCGCCTCCTCGATCTCCCTACCCGGCTGGCGCCTCGGCGCCTCCCCTCACGTCCACCCCCTCGGTTTGCGCCTACTTAGATCGCTACCGCCGCTATGGCGACTTCCTTTCAGGGGACGACAACCAAGTACACGGTCTATGACAAGATGGTGTGCCTGGTCGACAAGCTCACCACTGATAACCGAGTCTACCACAAGGTCTACTTCAAGTGCCGCCATTGCAAGGGCACCCTTAAGGTACCTATCGCCCTCCCCATACGCCATTGACTGGGATTTGGAAACAGGGGGTTCTTGAACTCTAATGTCTACCATTCCAAGCTCAGCAAAAAGTTGTTCTTGAACTTCTCTAAGAACCATAACATTTTTTAAAAGTAAAAAAGGATATTTTTTAGAGAATCAAAGGATCATTACATTGCTGGAAGAAGTTAATTGATGCAAAGTGACAACACTTACAAGTATGTATGGTGATGTTTCTGTTGCGGCTTGTAGATTACAACTCCTTTGAAGGAGTGCTCTATTGCTAACCTCACTTTGATCCGCTGTTCAAAAGGACTGGAAGCTTGGACAAGAGCTTTGAAGGTACCGGCCCATTTTGTTGATTCCTTAGCAAAACAACGGCTCTTGAGGCTGACTATATATATCCTCACCTACAATGGTTCAGGAACTCCAAAGGTTGTCAAGCCAGGAAAAAAATTAGACTAAGATATGCATCATATTAGAATGCATGTTGTACAGAATAGACTCATTTCGACTGATAGCTACTTTGCATTTTTTGTAATCCAAAAGTTCCACAGAAATACTTATACACATAAATGCATATACAACCCCTCAAAACCTGAGGTGAAATGCATGGATCTGGTTAGGGGTGGAACCTATTCGGAATATCGATACACACACTGGTAATGTAACACATAGATCTGAACAGATCGGGAACATAGTCCAATAAAAAGTGACATTTTGCAAAAATGATAATCAGAACTTTGTCGAAGCTTTGGTGCCCCTACAGTTCGTACTGTGTTTCATGTCATATAGTCAGCATTATTCATCTTTTGTTATTTTTCAGCTACCACTTTTGGTGATGCTTATCAGGAATGTATTCTTGCTAGAATGCTATTAAACTGTAACAGTCTGTTAATGATTAGGTTTGCTGTCAAATTGTCTTTTGGCTATAGATTGTCAGACCATATTCTGACATAAACTATATTTTTCCCGATCATGGTGTCTCCTGTATATAATTGTGCCACGTTTTGAGAGGATGTTATCTGAATCCGATGGGAATTCTTATCCCCTTTACATCAGTACACATGTAAACCATGTCCAAGTATGTTGAATTAGTATTCTGCCATTTTCCCTTTCATGAATGTAGCCAGCAAAGCACAATGTATGTTTCATGTGGCTAAATCTGTTAAATTGGTTTCCTTCTGCAGCTATGGTTATTCATGATGCAGATCCTCTACAAGAATAGTAAGAATCCGAACTACTAAGCAATTTTGAGATCCCAGATGTGATTATCTTATTCATTAGTTTTGTTGTCAGATTTTCTTTTGGATATAGATTGTCAGGTCATATTCTCACATAAACTTTATTTTTTGCGCTCATGGTGTATCCTGTATATAGTTGTGCCACGTTTTAGTCAATGGCTCAGGCTGATGTCTCCTGTATATAATTGTGCTATGTTTTAATCAATGCCTCAGGCTGACAACTATTTTATTGGATTATATATATGTTATGTCAAGATGGTTTACCCTCTAAAGTACCAGATAAAAGGCTACATATCCTATAGGGCCTATTTCGTTGTCGTACCTGTTACATGCTGCTATAGAGTCATCTGTATATATATTGCATTAACGGAACTGTTGTATCTGTCAGTTATTAGGAATACATGAGCACTTCCATTAAATAGTTCATTTAGCTCTCTTATGTGTCCTTCTATAACCGACCGCAGAATAATACATAGCCTTTTTATGCCGCTGCCTACCTTCTGCAACGTAATTGCGTATCTATCTCTATGTCCATTTTAGCTAATCGCCTCTCAAAATTCCACATACAACACCATTGTTTCTATTCCTTTTCCCATTTTTTTATATTGCTGCACATGTAAATCTTCGGCAATACTACAGAATGTAGGTGTCCCTGACTGTTTCATATGTTTTTTTAATTACTTACCTACTTTTGCTCCAGAAACCCCGGTCACATTTAAGATGCTACTCTTCATTTTCCTACTAACTGATCGTACCGCTTTGACTCTTTGACAATACACAAGATTAGCGTTGACCATCCCCAAACAACACCGTTTTTCAAAAATTAGACAACATGCAACAAGGATCACTCCCTCCAGGTATTTTTGTTTATCTCAATACATTTAAATTGAACACTGCCAACATCTCATTCTTACTAACAACCTTCTACTATCTGTGAAAACATTTCTTTTTTGGGGGGGTTGACACAGTCAAGGAAACAACCCTACATCACATCCTATTCGCAGAATACTGTTTTTTGCTTACGCGTCTGCAGACCTCTTCATGGACGCAGGGGCATGCCTTTTAAAAAAGGTACAAATTATACATACATCTTACCTAAATTAACAGTGTCTTCGGATTCCTAGCTAATATCTTTTATTAATATTGTTCTTAGCCTGCAAAGCCATATGCTTACAACAACACCTATATTTGCTTATTCGCTACATCCTTACATTACCTGAAAACAAACCCTCTTTCATGTTACATTTTCTCATTGTGCGTAACTACTTACAACTAAACAGTGCAATACTACTATCTAGCTTACATGGCATCATTCCAAAGCTACACATATCCACACGCATCTACGCCACCAGAACAACAGACACACCACAAAACAACCACAGAAGCAGCACTCACTCTGTTCGATTTCTAATTTGATATTACAGTACTTAGCGTCTTCATAAAAAATAGCTTTAGCATTATCTGTCAAGTGAACTCGGTAGCCATCCTACGTCCAGCGTTTCATGCTTTCACAATATATATTACATGCTTCCATGTAGTTATCTTTGTATAGATATCATTACCGTATTTGTTGTGTCTAGCATATATCTAGGATAGATATACGCTTCCATTGGATACTGTAGTTAGGTGCTATCAGTTTATGCTCAGAAAAAGGAGATAAAAAATATGTACTTCTATAACCAATCACACAATAATACATACCCGTTATATCATTGTCTAATTTCTGCAGAATAACTGCATAGCTGTCCCTGTGTCTGTTTTAGTAATCATCGATCAAAATTTCACATCCACCAGAACTATTCCTATTTCTTAGCACATTCTAAGCAAAGTGTACCACAGACAAACCTGAAGTAGCATTACAAATTCAAAATGTCCCTAACTCCTTCATATATTTTAGTACCTCTTGCCTACTTTTAATTCCTACAGATTTCTATCGTTTCAAATGCTCCTCTTCAATTATTTACTAACTGATTGTAAAAGCTTTACTCTTCGGCAATATACAAGATTGGCGCTTATTGTCCACAGACAAAACCGCTTTCGACAATTAAACAGCTACCAACAAAGGACACTCCCTCCAGGTATTTTCTTTGGTCTCGGTACATTTAGATTTAGTAGTACCAACACCTTATTCTTACCAGCAATATTCTTTTGCCTATAAACCCATGCATTTTCTTTGTTATATGCAAAGACATAACCTGACTCTCCATCGTGTCCTATTTGTAGAAACACATTTTACGATTATGCGACTCAGACAGTTCATGGACACAGAGGTATGCCTCAAAATCCTACGTACAAATTCTATATACAGCTTACCTAAATTAACACCCTCTTCAAATTTCTTTAGCGTATCTGTTATTCATACGTTTCTTAGCCTACAAAATCGTAAATTTCCACCAACAATTATATATGTTTATTTACTACATCCTTAAAATATCTATCAGCAATGACACTTTTATGTTACGCTTACTCATTCTTTACAGCTTATTACAACTACCCAATACAGTACCATCTTCCAAATTTCATGCATCAGCGAAAAGAGACTAGCTATCACTTATATGTACATCTGCTCTACATTCATTAGCGTTATAACCTTTTATATAGTTCCTTAGATACACAACATTATCATTAGGTTCCCAACTCCTAGGAAATACCTGTAATTTCTCTCTTTTTCATACACACATCAACAGATAACACACCCTGCAAAATCGGTTTCATCACCTAATAAAGCTCCATGCACTGTTCCACCTAAAGGGTTTGTCACCATAATCGATTGGATCATGCACTATATAAATGTTCAGTTTCATTTACTGCTTTTGTTTCCTTACACGTAGCATCGAATCTTATATTTATTAAAACAAATCTGCATCGCCTCCTACCCACTCTACGACTAATCAACCTGCAAAGAAAACATGTTCGTCTAAAAAAATCGAATAGCTCGGCGCAACAAAACAAACTCAGGTATGATACATTGTCGCTTCCCAGTTTAACGAAAATACTGCTTTAGGATCTCTTCTAATCTACTGCTACTCTATACAGTTTGTACAGTCAGCATCTCGAACCACCTGAACGATCACTACGTCCCCAAGAACATCTGATTACTTTTGTGTTACCGTTTAAACAGTCTTAGTTAGCAGATATGTACAGTATGCCGCCCCTTTAACCTGTTCTATTACTCCTTTCAGAACCTATTTTGTAAACGTCCTCGATTCAACTATAGTCCCGACTCAGCTACAGTCGTCAACAGTAGCACTTCATTTGTATACATGCTTTAAAGTCTTCCTTAAGCTCCATGTTACGTGCTACAAATAATTGCCATATTATTTTCTCGTAAAGATACTATGTTCGTTTAAATAGATGCATCGAACGTTAGGTAACCTCCGATCTTACATATCATCTCCTTCGATCAAAACTTCATTAGTGCAGCGCATAATGCTCACATAAAACTTATAGTTTTCAAAACTGTTTTCTAAAATAAAAAAAATCTCATACAATCATGCCCGCGCCATTTGGCGCGGGTTATCTTCTATTATTTATAACACCTGGAGCACATGAAGGGCGGAGGATACAACGTAGCGGAAGATGAGGAAGGAGGAGCTGTCTGATTAGGTGGGGGCTAGAGACAGATGAGTAGTAGAGTGGAGGAAGAAGATAAGGGTAGGATGGATATTCAAAAGGAAGAAGTCTGTATGACCCCCGAAGTATGGTGGTATGGCCACTTAACCCCCTAGCTTAAAAAATAGCTATTTAACCCAATGACATCGCAAAACCGTCTAAATAACCCCCCCCCCCCGAGGTGGTTTCGGATGCGGTTTTGCCATCGTGGCAGATGACGTGGCCTCTAAAGTGTCATTGACTTCGGCAGTTTTATTTTTCGAGAGCATAACGACTGGGACTCACATGTCATTGACTTGAGAATTTGAATTGAGTTAAAAAAAAGAAATAATAAAAAGGATGGGGCCCACAAGGAAGTGAGAGGGAGGGGGACATGCACACATGGTCGAGTTTGGTCATGGAGCTTGGACCGACAGTGGTGGTGGCGATGAGAGAAAGCCGACAGCGCAGGGGGGGAGTGCCGACGGGGAGCCACATCTGCGCAGGCTCTGTTTCCCAGTTTTGGCATAAATCCACCGAAGCACTATAAGCCGCCTGTTCTTCTCCAAGTCCAGCGCCAACTCCACCAAGTCCGATCTCTTCATCTGTTGGGTATTTTTGCGAGCCTTTTTACCTATGTGTTCCTCACAACATTATATACATTTTTTTTCCGAGAACGCGCAAAAGAGTTGCACGCTGTTGTATTAAGCAGGAAAAAGGATTACAAGTTTAGCACATCAACAGACAATCCTATAGGAAGAAACAAGAAGAGATGAAAGGATCAAGGAAAAACTAGAGAAAAGCTCAGACAGCCCACCAGGGAGTTGGAGGAGGAAGAAAGTAAACAGACTATGCTAATAAAAGACTACTCAATGAGCGGTAGCGACCGCAAGCAATCTAATCCGAACACTCGCCACCGACGGAACTCGTTGAAGGTCTGATGTAGGAGGGTCAGTGAAGAGGCGTCTACTTTTTCGAAAACCCTTGAGTTCCTCTCCTTCCAAATCATCCAAGCAATGAGAATTACACAGGAGTCCAATCCTTTATGGCGAATTGACGGCACCAACTGACGGACATGCATCCAGAAGATCTCCACAGAAGAGTGACCGTAGGAACACATTGAGGAAGCCAACTGTGGCATAAAATGTGCCCAAAGTTGGCTAGTGATCGCATGACCCACCAACAAATGGTCAATTGTTTCATTGTCATAACGATGAAGGACACAAGTGGTGATTAGCGATGCCGCTGACGGTCAAGACGATCCATGATCCAAAGAACGTCGTCGATTGCCGACCACATGAAAAACTTGCACTTAAGCGGAGCAGCAGAACGCCAGATTGGTCTTGCGCAAGGAAACAACAACGACCAGGAGAAGAAAGCAAGGTACGCAGACTTGGCTGAGAACTTGATTTCCTCAACGAGTCGCTGCCACCCATGTCATCTTCTTCATCTCTGATCAAACCGATGCTGCCGCTTAGCTTCCCACCACCCCATCGCGCCCCTATCGCTTCCCGCCGACACCCCTGTGCTCCTCTATGGCTATGGAATTTTTATTATTTCTTTTTAACTCGAATCACATCCCCAAGTCAATGGCATGTGGGCCCAGTCGTCATGCTCTCGAAAAATAAAACCGCCAAAGTCGACGACACCTCAGCACCGTGTCATCTACCACGATGGCAAAACTGCCTCTGAAACCACCTCGAGGGGTTATTTATATGGTTTTGCAATGTCATGGGGTCAAATAGATGATTTTTAGGTCAAGGGGTTAAGTGGCCGCACCACCATACTTCAGGAGTTCATATGAACTTCTTCCTATTCAAAGTAAACAATGACGGCATTGACGTCGATGGCAAATAAGGGCAAGGTTTTGAAACTTACTGGTATAGAACGAAGCGACTATTTTTTTAATGGTAGATGCGAGACCCAAAAACTTTATAGTGGTATATAAAAATTTCTAAAAAGAAAAAGGCCAAACAGGGGCTTTTGCACGTCGGTAGAGGGGCAATTTTCAAATTCATGTTTCCTGTGGGAGGCAACACTTCCCATCGACAAGAAAAACCCGATTCATGCCACATCATTATCTCGGAGCACTCATGCAAGAATATCCAATCACGTTCGAATTAGCATAGAGCAAGACTTAATTCGAACGAATATCCTGTTAAGATTAGATGATGTGAAGCCGTGGTTAACTCGGGGCTAAACTTGTAGTGGACATAAGCACCACCTTTTTGGCCTGCTTTGGACACGTTTTTACATTTTAGTGGTTGGGTTTAGCCTAAACCCAACACGGAGCCGTATATTCGTAGCCTTAATTGTCAAATGGAAAAGGAGGGCGACAAAATATATTCCTTCTCTGACATGTTCCGGGGCAGACAGGAGAGCCTAAACTTGTTGCTGTGCGTAGGAGTGCAACCGGAGTGGGTACGAATGAATATCACTTATCATGTATTTTATTTTGTATTTTTTTATCGGAATCAGAGTCAGACACGAATAGCGTCGGATACCTATTTCTTTATCCTGTATTCGCTCCACGAGCCTTTGGTCAGTCGGTCAGACGAAAATTATCAGCTTCTTTTACACCCCTGCATAGGACATTAGACAATATAAATGCAATAAGAGCGAACACGGAGAGACTAATCGCTAAGATGTTGAAGGAAAAACACTCAATGTCCTTTGTCTATTTAGATGCAATAACCCACCTATCTGTTATCTTGTTCCTAAGTGAAATATCTTGTTTCTAAGTGAAATCACAATAGGCTTTCCTTATACCACCTGATATATGGACGGATATCGTTCATTCTGTATCCTATTTCGTACTACCTCCGTTTTTTATTAAATGACGCTGTGTTGTACTAAACTAGCTGTTACGATGTCAACTAAAGACAAACGGAGGGAGTATTTTTTCCTCGAAGTTGGAGTCAGACACGAATAGTGTCAGATACCCATTTCACTATCTCGTATTCGCTCCGCAAGCTTTCGGTCGGTTGGTCAGGAATTATCATCTCCGTTTGCACCTCTAGCTGTGCGTAATAGATTGTTGTGCCAGGAGAGTAGTAAAAAAGTTTGTAAAGAGAAAATATATCTCTTTAGTGCTTTTTTGTTAGATTTTTTTCATTCATGTTATTTCGTTTTATGTTGTTTATGGTATATTGAGATATCATTTCTTTTTTTGTGTTCTGAGATATGCATTGCCAGCAGCCTTACATGAAACACGCGACGGGATCATTTGTAGTCTCAATAGCAACCATAGGTAAGTTAGCCAACAGGCCCAACATGGACAATTTTAGTCCCATTTGTAAGGCAGAAATTTTTTCCGATGCCGAAATTGAACAATCGGTGCGTACAACTACCGTTCAACATTGCGGATTTAACAACAAAAAAAGGCAGCATCAAATATTTGCATCAATCATGAAACTCTGGAAAAGAAAAAGGCCAAACAGGGGACTTTTGCACATCAAGTCTTCGGCTGCCCACAGCAAGCAAAAGCATGAAGGGGAGTCAACCTCAACTTTTCACATCCCGTGTACGCTGGCGCCTAATCTTGCAAGATTCCCAGAATGGCCCAAACAATCTCCATTTCCTTGTGGCACCACCCGTTCATTTTTCTAGGCAAAGAATCTTTTTTTTTGCGAGTTTATGATTTCTGAACAGGACATATAAAGATTATTCTCACAAGAAATAAAAATACCACAACAACATACTGGGAGAAAACAATTCTCGCATAAAGTGCACATGCCAACCTGAAACTGGACTTCAGTCCAAAGTGCAGAGAATATCTTTGTCATGGGTTTTATGCATTGGTTGTGACACCAAGAGGTCGATCCATAACCAACAGACTATGATCCGAGTACCTGGTACCTGTCGCAATTGCAAAAGTTTTTCTCTGGGAAACTATGAAAGCATTGAAGAGTGAGTGAATGATATTAAGAAGCTTCTGTTGCCATGTCAGCAGTGGACTGAGAATATCCCATATTCCCTTGGAATCATACCTTCCATGAACAGAATAAGGGGAAGATAATCAATGGGGAAGGAAGAAACTCTCTTGATGCTCAAAGCTTCTGGTCGTGTCTTGACTCCTGATATGGAATATGCTTCGCATATGTTCTTCCCCTTCTGCTTCAGTAGTTCTGTCCTCTTTTCAACGCTTTACTCTTCTCTCAAGAATTCTCTCCTTGCTTGCTTAGACCGAGTGCACGCTACAGCCGACAAGCAGAAACCGTGTTTTACACTGCAGTGCTCGGAATGGTGCACCCTACACTCTATTCTTCAGTTACATCCGAATGACGATTTTTCGTAATCGTCTGATCAGAGAAATCAATGCTCGCCATGGCATATACTTCAGATATTCTCAACTATCCCCTTCTTGCACTCCTCCATGACCATGACAATGCCTCGTCCCTCTCGACTCTTCCACTCCCTTCCCTCCATAAAATCCGACATGCTCGATAGTTGCCATTTGTCAAACGAAAACACTTTGACAACAAAGGATCACCACGTATATAGTGCTAATTAACTGAATGATTGTTGGAGTAAGTAAGAAAGTATAGTTAAGAGCATTGTGAGGAGATGAAGTTTGGGAAGAGGCTGAAGAAGCAGGTGGAGGAGAGCCTCCCGGGGTGGAGGGACAAGTTCCTGGCGTACAAGCGCCTCAAGAAGCTCGTCCGGCTCGTCTCGGCCGGTTCCGCGGCGCCGGAGGCCGCCTTCGTGCGGCTGCTCAACGACGAGGTCGACAGGCTCAACGCCTTCTTCCTGGAGCAGGAGGAGGAGTTCGTCATACGGCAGAGGGTAAGTACGCGTAGCAACGTGTGCGCGTAGCGTGGTTCTGTAATTTGCAACGGATGCACTACGTACGTCCATGCATTAATTGTGCAGGAGCTGCAGGAGACGGTCAAGACGGTGGCCGGCGAGGTTGGGCCGGGAGGGCGGCGGCCGTCGTGTGCGGAGTACGCGGCGGGGATGAGGAGGGTGAGGAAGGAGATCGTGGATCTGCACGGGGAGATGGTGCTGCTGCTCAACTACAGCGCCGTCAACTACACAGGTACAGTGAGCATCCTGTTTGCTCTGTCAGTCGCTCAGTCTCGTGCCTGTTTATGTTTCTCTCTGTTCTGCAGAAAGCGATCTCTATTGTCTGGTTAAAAAATAGAAACCGAGATTAATAGTTACAATATTTTTTAGCTACAGTAATATTGATATAGTAAATATTTCTCTGTTGATACAGCTGTCGAGTATTGTTCACGTACTCACTCATATAACACTGTTCGCACAATGATATTCCGCCGATCCGTTTGCTCCAAGATCAGACGGCTTTACACACGGAGGCAAAGGAATTCCGAGTGCTTTGAGTCCGTCATTTGCCTCTATCGCACGAGCATTGATTTCCAATCGACTGGCTTACGGTCATTCGCACGACGCATTATCGTTACGAGATCAGGATTAATTCCTGTGCTCTTGCGTACGAGTTAGAGAAATGTGTCTTTCGTTCATGTAGGTCCCTTAAAAACCACTGTAAAAGGCTTACAATGAAATAGAGAGTGTTTGTATAGAAGTAATTTTCCACAGTGTACAACCATAGAAACTAAAATGGCACCAGTCTTCGAAGCACACAAAGCTCCAATAGCATAAGAGTATATACCTTGAGAGGTAGATCTATTTGTGGTACAAGTTTTTATTGAGTTAGCTCAATCATGAATACTTGTTGACATGGTTGTGGTCTTTATTAACTATTTAGGCCACACTTTCACTGAGAAAAATTGGAACTTCCTTTAAAATAAGAGAAAAATTAGCTCAGTACTATCACAAAGAGGTATATATTGGAAAATATCATCGAGTGTGAGAATGATATGTAGGGTCCGGGCTACTTGTTAGTGACACATTGGATTGTATTTTCCAACTTGCTAATCTTTGCGATGGTTCAAAGCAATATTGCCGTTAAAAAAAAGGAAAATAAATCAATATAGGTAGTATGAACAAGTTTTGCTAGAAACCAGGCAGTTGCAACCGAACCTTAGAGTTAAAATAATTAATCTATATTTAGTAACTAAATAATTTCAGAGTTCTCCAAAACGACTGCTGACCAGAAAATTTGTTTGTCGCCTATTGGCTTAGCCCAAAACTGTGCCCAGATACAATTAGTCAACATATCGCTTGACAAGAGCATGTTCTACATGTGAATTTTGTGGGTACGCAACCAAGTGGACACCATCTGTAGCTGTGACTGGAAATTTCTCCAAAATTGAGCACTTCAACTTGCAGAGACTAGTCATAGTCAGCGCATGATTCAACAATAGCTTCTTCGTGCACAATTAAACTGCGAAAATTTTCTTCGCACGACAAAGTGGACTTGGTGTGCGTGAAACTTAGCATCACGCATTGAACAGGGCACACAGCCTAAAGAGATTTGCTTATTTTCGTACAATGATAGCTACATTCAGTAGTAAACAAAGCTGAATCCATGGTGATCGATGAACGTTGCAGGGCTGGCCAAGATCCTGAAGAAGTACGACAAGCGCACCGGGCGGCTCCTCCGTCTGCCGTTCATCCAGATGGTGCTCGAGCAGCCCTTCTTCACGACGGAGTTAATCTCGAGGCTCGTCCGCGAGTGCGAGGCTACGATGGAGGCCGTGTTCGCCTCCTCCGCAGTGGCAGCGACGACGGCCGGTGATCGGTGGGGGAGGGAAGGATACACCAACGCCGAGATGGTTCCCATTGCAGCAGAGCAGGGCATCTTCAGGAACACCGTCGCCGCGCTGGTGACCATGAAGGAGCTCCGCAGCGGGAGCTCCACGTACGGGCAGTTCTCGCTGCCGCCGATGGTGGTGCCCGCTTTGCCGGAGCCCGACCTGCTGCCGTCCATGCAGCTCGCCGACCCCATTACCACCTGAGGCGCATGGAATTGCCCCAGTGGTGACAGATGCACGAGTTTAATTGTATCTGTAGTTCTGTATGTTTCGAAGGCTACTTACCGGTGCCAGATTGTATCATATGAGTAAGGGGAAGGATAACAAACAGACGTCCGAGCGCATCGAAAAAAATCAGATGGTCACTCCACTCTCTTTTCTCAATAGCGAAAATATCAGCGCTCCACTCATCCATCAGGGCTATTGAAAATATCAGTACTCCACTCACCCATCAGGCACATATACATACACGAGCATTAAATTCCTATCTACCCTCCCCAGTCCTCACCTACTTTGCCTCCAACGCTCACACCACAGCAGCTACTTTTTAATGTCATTAAATGCCTTCCCCTTCCCCATCCCTCTCCCTCTCATCTCTCTCTCAAACACTCCACCACAGCGCAGCACAACCGGCAGGTAGGTGACGAGAAGAGGTCAGGGGTGTCGCGGCTGCACGCGCTCACGGACACATCGCGTCGTCTGGGCGGGGCTACACCGACTGCGCCTCTGCCGCGGCGATCGGGCTCCACCGCCTCTGCGCGCCGCCTGCACCTCTGCTTCGCCTGGGCCACGCGCTGCTGCCGCAGAGGCCACTTCCGCTACGGCCGCCTCTCCGGCTCCGGCCAGGCCCCGCTGACCAAATCCATTGCTTCCTTTTTTGTTTTTGATTGACAAATTTGTAGAATCTAAATGTTGCGTCTGAGAATGTTGCAACCGTTGAAAATTTTTGCTGCGACCGTTAAAAAATTTTGTTGCAAGCGTTGAAATTTTTTGTTGCGGCGCGTGATGTCGCAAGTTGCATCCCTTTTCTGATGTTGCACCGTCTTTTTTCAGATGTTTGTTCCTCTTCTTTAAAAATGTACATGCAAATTTTTGATATAATGCACACGGTCTACATTTTTATTACGTATAGCACATGGCAATGTTGGCGCTTGGCGCTTGGGCATACGGCGCCAACGCTCGGGCCGTACGGCCGAGCGCTAGTTGTGCCCTATAGCCCTATGAGTAATGCAGAGATTTATCAACGAGCAGTTCAGCAATTTGCGCATGCAAATTTACATGTAGTAGGCTAAACCCTTAGATCAATTTGTATTACTAGAACATTGTTGATGCACGATATTTAATGGAAGCACCATGCTCCCTTGCACATTCAGTTTGAATGTCGTACGAGTCAACGACCAAAGCCAGGGAAGTCCATCAATGTTCAGGCTTAATACCCATACAGTCATACGGAAGTGACATTTGGGATTTTGAACGGGCAAAATTTGGACTAGACCAGATGACAGGATGCACGGACGCAAAACAGCCAGTCAGCCACTCTCTACACTCTTGCACTATGTATGTAGCTTCTTCTATAGTTATACAGTTCATTCATTCATCCGCCACGCCCCCAGTGCCTCCAGAGTCTACAATCAAAATGCAGCAATAATTAGAGTTATTGCAAGGAGCGTTCCTGCATTGATCTCCTGCAGTTTGATACTAATTACAGAATTGAACTTCCGGAGCAAAACAGCCGATTCCACTGATGAGAGCAACATCTCCAACTCTACAGGGGAAACAAAGGATTATGAGGAGTATGACATCACAATTAGGTTTAAACAAGATCCCAGATTCTACCTTCAGAATGCTAACACACTAGTAGTCTAGTGTGGCTTTGTGTTCTTTCAAGATGTTGACTTCCGCCGCACTACCAAATCATCAGCTGAGTAATACTCAGCAATAAGCCGGTACATATATGATGGAATGTGCCCTCCACTGTTGGGTAAAGATAGGTAAGCATGTTAGGAAAGTAACTGACAATGATTTGAATGGAATGGTAAAGAGTCTATGTAGAGAATAATAATGGTTGGCAAATGTCCCAATTATTTCAACATTAAGGCTCCCTTTGGAACGCAGGAATTTCACAGTAATTTTAGAAGAAACAATTCAATTCCCACAAGAATCGGGAAAAATTCCGGCGTACCAAATGGGGCCTAAATTTTGAATTATCAATTGTTAACCATGGTTTTTACACATAAAGGTCACGTGATATAACTTAAGTTTCATGTCGAAACTCTGTACGAAAGGACACCATGTTCTAAGTATGATTTCGTCACATCAGAATTTCTGGAACTAGAACACAAGGCACAAATATTCTCCAGTTTAGTTAACAGTGTATGTTTTCTGCCTGTCTGCCATACTCAACTGTTAAAGCAAGCAGCACCAAGCACAGATTGTTCTTTTAAGTTTACTTGATCCCAAAAATACATGCAGAGAGAACTTACGTATCAGTGATGAAAAGGCTCACAAGCTTCGGTGGCACGTAGTCAAACGTTGGATTGACAACATTTAGAAGAGGAGTACCATCCAGAGTACTGAAGTTCATGCAATTTGAGAACTCGCCAAAGTCCAGTAAATCAGATGGTGATTTAAGTTCATTCAGCAGAACCTCTGGGTTGTGTGGATACAAAGGACACAACTGCCATGTGAAAATAAAGAAAGTATTAAGTTTCTACCATGAGACATAAAAGTTGACCCAAAAAAAGGAAATTTCAGAAATAAACATTATACTTCAAAAGTTCAAATCATTGTTAATGATGTCAGGTGACATGAACATTCTAACAGGCTAACAGCAAATACCAGCTCTTGCTCTTTAAGTAACTATGAACTATTACTTAGAGAAATAATCATAGCTTTTAAGGTACAAATGCCTTCTCTTGGGATTTAAGTGGCACCTCAGCAGTCCAATACTGCTCATTGTCATTTGTCAGAGGCCACAGGGTTAATCCTCACCAGGGCAAGGTTTAGGCAACAACTTGTGAGGACTAACTCCAGTTGTCTAGTTTAATATTCTAAAGAAAATCCTTATCCTGAACACAAATTTATCTTGTTAAACTAGAAAGAGCAAGAATAATGAATGCACTTGGCAAGGTATGCACCATACATTTTGATTTTTGAGTCTATCTAAGCCCAATCCTGATTATGGAATCTGCAAGTATCAAAGTGATGTCCTGAGAGCTGCTATGACCAGAATATTTTGTAGAGAACAGGAAAGAACAAGTATTTGTATTGGAATTGATGCAGTGAAAATATTTGGCTAAGGCACTTTGTAGTGGTATTTTGGTGATGACACAGATAGCATCACACCATGACTGGTTTGAGCCCACTTTTGTCCTTCATTTAATATGGACATAGGAACAAGTGGGTTAACAACAGGAGAATGCACACAATTTTAATCAGACCGCGGAGAAACCACACTACGCATGTTGATTGAACATTCAGTCAAGCACAACATGCTATGATTTCAAAATAATAGGAAAGCATATATTGTGATTCTTGAGTTGCTTAAAATGCAAAGTTGGGCATAGATGTCATAATTAAATGCACAACATAGAGAAATCAACCTTATGGCTGCCAGCAACTACGACAAATGGCACAGCATGCCTTTGAGCAGCAAGTGCAACCATGTTCATCCCTACTGGTGCAATGACTCCACCGTTTGCCATTATTGCATGGGCTCCAACTATGACCTATAAGATAAATCAGTAGTTATATTTGTAATAGAAACAAGGACATCTAACAATAATAATCACCCTGTAGACATACCATGTTAACTCGGGAGATCATAGCAAAAACTGCCGAATCTGTTATAACTGTAGTTTGTATGCCTTTCTCAACCAGCTCTTTCGCAAGAACATGTCCCTGATATCTGATTCAAACATTTAAACTACAATCAAGCGAGGAGGTCCTATATACAAGAAATAATCAGTTCACAACAAAGTTGGCAAAGTGGACAAACCTTGGAGCACCTTCAGCAACAAATACACGAAAAGATCGCTTCTTCTCCTTTGCAGCATACAGGAACTCCTTCACGGTTCTTGAACGACCTAGAGTTAGGATGACTTCACTGTGGCAAACAAAAACATTAATTAGCTATAATTATTATTTGAATAACACAAGCAAGATATTTCAGATGGTCCTTAGGGTTAAACAGGATCTCTGAATCCAATTTTCATATTAATCAAGACTCAAGAGCACTATGAGTTACATCAAAAAAAATTAAATAAGTCTTTGGGAAACTTTGCTAGATTAAAATTACATAGAAATGCAGAAACAAGAAAGAGAATAGAAAAGAAAATAAAGGCTTTGCTCCTTTTGATTGATTTTTGTGGCAGAAGACGGTAGTGTAAACACCCAGATAGTTAAGAGGAGGTATTGCTACATTCTAAGGGATGGAAAACCACATCACTATCATTAATCATTTACCAATGGACACATGCTTCTTGTGAGCATACATGTCAAATATATCCAGAAAACCTAGCCTACACAATAGCTCAAAAGTGTTTCCCATCATTTCAGTAGCTCACATAACAAACATCGATGCAATTAATTTTAGCTAAAAGCAGTGTTCCCCTAGGCGCTAGGCGCGCCCCTCCCGCCTAGGCCGCCTTAGCCGATTTATCCCGCCTAGGTCCGCCTAGGCGGCGATTAGGTACTAGGCGCTGGTTTGCCGCCCGACTAGCGCCTAGGGGAACACTGGCTGAAAGTAATATTGTTGTATTTTGGCCAAAGAAAGATCGTACTTTTGGTGAATAAGTTCCACAGCTTGCTCAGAAATTTGGTCATAGCATGTATCAATCTCATCAATCAGATCACCAATGGCAGCAATAACATCATGCTTTAGTTTCCGAGTTTTTGAGCTCTTATCTCCAGCTGCTGATGTGGATCATGCAGAATTTCAGTGCCAACAGTAACATAAATATGAGAACGTATAGGCCCCAAAAGGATAATACAAACTTGAGAATATATCGGTCAGGTATAATCATTTCTTAAAAACTACATGCTTCTAAAATAAATAGAGAAAAAAAACAGGAATGCTTGTTCAGATGGGGTATGAGTAGAGACTAGAGAGTAGTGAAAGAGAATTCATGAGATCATATATTTACATTTTCCGTCTGAGTCCCCAGTTGATGATGCAGAACGTGCAAGTGCAGTGCTCAAAGGTATATCTTCCAGGAGAGTCTGCAATGAAGGTGCCCGAAGGGCATTTCTAGCATGGGCAGCAAGAACAGCAGCGGATAAGGTAGGACGACTATCATCTCCACTGTCATATTCATCATCGCTGTCAACAGATATAGAAAGACCTTCAACACCAACAGCTGTAGAAGATATGTCCTCCTCTTTTATTATATGCAAAACACGTCTCACAATGTTTCCAACAGCAAGCTCTGTAAAAATAGAGAGAAAGATTCCACATCGATTAACAGCTAGTATTAAGCTAAGGGAAGGATGGGCAAAGTATTCTCTATGACTGCAAATTAATGCATTACATCTAGCTACACTACATATTACCCACTATACATGAAGTTGAAGCTCAATAATAAATATCACCCTCTACCTCTAATCAGGGTACAATTTGCTATGATGAGAGCATCCTTATTTCTGACACCCAAGCACCATTCAGCAACTGGATGTCTGGATTCCCCATGAAACTTGCTGACTGATATGTAACTACAGATGAAATGTTACCTATCTAGGCCGACAAACCTATGTAAGAAATGCTTCAGCTGAACTAACTTGCTCCCATGGAAGAACTAGTGGGCTTCCTAGGAATGTTAGGTCTAGAATCTCTCCATCATGACTTGTATCTTTCATGTTAGTATGAGCTTCAAGTAAAATTTCTGTTTTCTATCTAGGCTGGCAGGCCATTGTTGTGAACATTGGTTAACAACAGGATAACTACCGTGCAAAGGATGGCCAGACAGCTTAAAGGGGATTAGGGTATTAGAAAGGGGGAGAAGGGAGATAGACATACATTGAGATGAGAGAACTAGAGGGGTTGAGAGATAGCAACTAGAGGGGATTAGAGGGCCTGAAACAGCGATACAATGCTCCCTTATGTAGAGCAGTAGGGATATGCTTGCCTCCTTTATGAACTCCAATTCTACTATTTTCCTACTAGCTTACAAATTAACTTCCTAATTCTCCTAAACTTTCTCGTAACCAATGGACTCTAATTCCTATCCGACTCTGCAATCTTCCTATTCTTTTTCTCCCTGGACTCCAACTTGGACGGCAATTTCCTCCAGGACATCTTGCCGGCCAGCCACTAGTATTGATCTCGTCCTGCCACCTGCACGTATGTGCTGCTGCTGCCTGGCCTATGTCCACAACAGCCACTATCTGCTTTTTTTTTTTTAGGAAAAGTTAAATAAAATACACAAATGAAGCCATAGGCATAGGCGAATGACACAGATATCTATTCTGATGGTTTAGACCAAAAGCTATGTTACAACTTAGAACTTCCATTAAACTAAATTCAGTTCACTGATATGTCGCACATATAACACATGATGGCCACAAAACTGACCATACATTCGATCAAATTTAGATTCCATGACACTCGGGGAAAAAATCAACATTGACAAACTACAACCGCAGATCTAAAAACACAATGTACAGAATACTACGATTTAGGTAGATTTGTTCCAAGATAAACTTTCTACTATTAGATGCTCCTCAATCCTCATTTAAAAATTAGATTGGATACTTCCCTTTAAGATGCAGGGACTAAAAATAGGCTACAAAGAGAATTCTCAAATTCAACCAATCTATTTCCTAAGAAGCATAGATATTCCATGAAGTACATGCCCTCCCTGGTCAGGATGATAGTGATCACATCCACTTAAAAGTTAAAACAAATAGTGCATCATCCAAATTTGAAACTAAAGAACAAAACACTATTCAAGATATTATCTAGGCGAACATGTGACACGCTAAATATAGAAGGAAAAGAGCATTATACTCCAAAAGATTTCGGTTAAACTAAGCCAACAGATGTACCGATGGGGTTAGCACTTGGAGGAACACACAATGTTCATTAGCACAGCAATACATTCCATTGAACTGAATCCAGTACCACTAAGGCCATCACGCAACACAAACCACATATTAATAGCTCTATGCAACAAAAAAAAGCTCACAGGTGAGAACAAACATCAAAACAAAATCGGTAAATCCAATAGCACTCAAAGCATCAGATTACAAATAATAAATAATTAGATATACTGATTAGTAAGGGTGCTTGTCTAGTACAAACTAATAGGTAGGTGAAATCGTGCAAAGCACTTCAATTTGGACACCAATTGAAAAGGAAAAAAGAAAAGCTACTATTCATATCAAACTTCTCTTTCTTGTTTCTTCTAACACATTTTTATTTTGAAACTTGATAAGGATGCTACAACACTCCACAGACGATTTCCTCAAAAAAAAATTCAGGATTTGTACTGTTGCCCAAAACCAAAGTGGTTTCAATGATTACACCTAGCTATTAGTTTGTACTAGCTATGTCCCAAATAACACCAGAAACTAATAGTCTGGCTGCAAGCTACAGGTGATAGTCAACTAAAATCCAATTCCTTAAACATGACATGCATATACATATACTAATGGATCATACTATTCAAGAAATATGCATGGAAATAACAAACTAAGCTTCCAAATTTACTAAGCAAACTAACTCCAATAGCTCCAACGGCAACGTATTACATTCATGAACTGCGAGCATTAGAATTCAGAACTAGGCAAGCACTAGCATTCAGTTATACTTTATGGACACGGAGGGAACGAAGTGCTTACACAATCAAAAACAAAAGCACGTGGCACATAATCAGGTACTGTGCATGGGCACAGATGTACCGAAAACGGAAAAACTGATAAATATCACTGCCGTTCATAAATTTATTTTGTCCAATCTGTCTTTGAGAATGCAATGACACACTTTGAGGCCATAAACAATGAGACAGTTTAGAACAGAGCAACTAGCATCTGAATTCAACAGGAACATAATGGAATCACAATTCTTAACAAAGAGTTAAGCTTCTGGGCGCACCGATGGGGTTGGCGGCGATGAGCTGCTCCCCGACGGCGCGGACGGCGTTGGCGAGGGCCGCTGCCTGGTTGGCGCTGCCCATCCGGTGCTGTGACACCACCGACCGCAGCAGCTCCGCCGTCTGCCGCGCCACAGAGTGAGACCCCTCCACCTTCCTGCACGCCCACACAAAACACACAGGCATGAGCACATCGGAGCAACGCCCGATTCGGCACCGAATTGGACGGTCGGCGAGCTACTTACCGGCGCTTGAGCTTGAGGACGAAGTCGCTGACGAGCGGCTGCACGTCCGGCATGGTGGCGCGCGGGGGGGGGGGGAGGTGGGAGGCGGTTCGGATTTGGGGTTGGATCGGCGGCGAGGGGGAAGGGGTTAGGGTTTTCGGAGAGGGAGGAGGGGAATTCGAAATTAACACGAACGTGGCTGCAGTTTTACGAATTTTACAATTTGGTCCTGCTCCTCAGCTCCTGCACGCTTAGGGCGAAAAACGGATGGAGTGCTCACGGGTTCAAACACAAATTTGAATGTGCTCGAATTGAATAGGGACTTACGGCCATTCAAATACATATTCATGCCGCAACACATGGAATCTCTGCTTTAGCTATCGAGATGTATAATATCTCGGCGTCCGCCTTAGATATAGTGTAATGCGTATTGTATGACACCTGCGCTAAGACGCTTTTATTTTCTACCCGCCTTCACCTCTCTACTGTGCTTCACCGAAGTATATGTTCTATGGATCTCCAACATCGAGCCAGAGCTCCCAAGGAGCTCTTTTGGTAGGGTTGTCCGACCAGGAAACATCTTTTGAATAAGCTTCGGAACAATGACTTAAACGTTATTGTTGCAGACCCACGGGGTTTCTGCTCGGCCGAACCAAGAAAGACATCAACTTACGCCAAGCGACTTTCAGGGCTATGTCTGGCCATACAACCGTCCCCTACACTACGAACAAACTTAACCGAAGGCTTTTAGGTTCCCATGACGAGGCCTAATATAAATATTTTATGTTGGAACATTCGAGGCCTAAACAACATGGCTCGACAAAATGGCAATCCACAAGACCACCTCGAGCACGACCTGAACATAATGTGCCTCCAAGAGACCAAGCTCCAATCGATGGATCAAAACCTAGCCTTCTTGTTAGGAGGAAACCGCCTCCACAGCTACGCTCAAAGGTCGGCGGCCGGCACACGCAACGGAATACTGCTATTATGGGATGATAATGTTGTAGACCTGTCGGACATCCTAATAGGAGACTTTTGCCTCTCGGCCACAGTCAAGGTGCTTCATTGCTCCACCTCCTTCCTCCTAACCACGGTGTATGGCCCGTCAAGAGATCGTCGCAAACAAGCTTTTCTCACTGGACGACGTGCCCTAAAACTGGCTACTCAAGGGAAATGGATCGTCCTAGGCGACTTTAACCAAATATACAGAACAAGTGACAAGAATAATGTGAACTTTAACTAGGCCCAAATGACTTATTTTAGAGATGCCATAAATGATTGCGACCTCCGGGAAATCCGCCTCCAAAACAGAAGATTCACATGGAGCAACGAGCGACAAGCACCCACCTTAGTAAAGCTAGATAGAGTTTTCGCCAATGAGTATTGGGACCTCGCTTTTGGCACTCATGTGCTACATGCACTGTCCACGTCGCTATCCGACCACTACCCACTCCTACTATCAAATGACAGTTGCTTGGTCCAACCTCCAACCTTCAGGTTCGAGAACTTCTGGATCAAAATGTCGGGATTCTCGCAGGTAGTCCAAAATGCTTGGAATGAATAATGTACTCACGCTGAGCCTTGCCACATCATGTTTAGCCAGCTTTAATGAACAGCGCAAAGATTAAAAGCTTGGAGTAAAAGCATGTTCTCTGAGTCAAAACTTCAACTGAGCTTATCAAACGAGATTATTCTTCGCCTCAACGTCGCACAGGAAAACCGGCCCCTATCTGTGGATGAGCGCAATTCTAGAACAAACCAAGAAGAAGCAAAGCTCACGAATCAAACACCTAAAGGAAGGTGACACCAACACAAAATTCTTCCATTTAAAAATAAATGCTAGGAAGAGAAATAACCATATCCATCAACTAAAAAGAGATCACGGGTGGGCAGTATCGCTTGAAGAAAAACAGCAGGTCATGTCAGACTATTTCAACCAAACCCTAAAGTATGTGGGGCAAAGACATCTTGATTTCAACTGGGATGAAATTAATCTACAGATACTTATGCTTTAGGATTTAGATGCAATGGTCACAGAAGAGGTGCTACTAGCAATTTTGCTCTTACCAGGAGATAAAGCACCAGGACCGAATGGCTTCACGGGGTGTTTCTATAAGACTTGCTGGGAAAAAAAAAAGATATAATGGAAGTCATGAATAGTTTTTCCGGCCTCAGAGTCTCGGGCCTCCATTGGCTCAACACGGCAAACATAGTTCTAATCCCAAAGAAAGACGGAGCACAGGAGGTGTCCCACTATAGGCCAATTAGCTTGATACATGGAGTTGCGAAAATCATAACAAAAGTCCTCTCGCAAAGACTTGCGCCACACATGCACACCCTCATCTCCCAGAGTCAGAGTGCTTTCATCAGAAAAAGAAGTATCCATGACAACTTTATGTACGTGCGGACCCTAGCTAGACGCCTACACCAACACTCTTACTTAAATTGGACATCACCAAAGCTTTTGACTCGATAAGACAGGATTACCTTCTTGACCTAATGCAAAGAAGAGGCTTCCCGAGTACTTGGCAGAATTGGATCACGACCATCCTCTTGAATACTCCTAAATGGAATCCTAGGTGCCCCTATTAAGCATGGGAGAGGACTTAAATAGGGGGGTCTACTCTCCCCACTTCTCTTCATCCTGGAAATTGACCCGCTTCAGTGAATCCTAGACCTTGCAACCCAACAAGGAGCCCTAAAAAAAATGGATGTCACGCTGCAAAAATCCGAACTTCCCTCTGTGTCGACAACGCGGTGATCTTCATGGTGCCAGATGAAGCGGACCTAGACGCCCTAGCTTTGATTGTGCACAACTTCGAACAAGCTACCGACCTAATCACAAACATCAACAAAAGTTCGGTGGCCAGGATTAGATGTGACGGACATGACCTTCAAAACATTCTGCAAAACTTCCTAGCCTCACAAGCAAATTTCCCATTGAAGTACCTTGGACTACCACTATCTCTTAGGAAGCTTCGCCACTCGGATTTCCAACACCTAGAAGATAAAGTGGCAACCAAACTTGCCACCTAGAAAGGCAGGCTACTCACCCCAGTCGGAAGAGCGACTTTAGTGAAATCAGTTCTTACATCTTAGGTGGTTTACCTCCTAACATCGATCAAGGCACCCACAACTGTTCTAAAGACACTAGATAAAAAGTGAAGGGCCTTTTTATGGTCCGAAAAAGAAGAGGCTTCAGGAGGGAACTGTGGAGTCAACTGGGAGCATGTCTGCAAACCCAAGAGTGTAGGAGGACTCGGAATTCTCCACCTGCAAAAGTTTGCAAGGGCGCTTAGGCTCCAATGGTTGTGGGCGCATTGGACGGCAGCCAATAGACCTTGGGTAGGTTTGGAACACCCATGCGATGATTTGGACTGCACCCTCTTCAATGCGTGAACTCGCGTTACCTTAGGTAATGGAAGCAAGGCGTGCTTCTGGACAGCATCATGGTTAGGACACAAAAGCTCCCGCGATATTGCCCCCTCCATTTACGACATATCTAGAAGGAAGAACAAAATAGTCCACAAAGCAATTTTGGACAATAGATTGATACAAGACATAGACATTCATGCACAACTCACGGTGCGATAGCTTCAAGAGTTTGTCTCCCTCTAGGAACACGTTAACACTATCACCTTACACCCGGGACTCGAAGATCAAATTGAGTGGAAGCTCACGAACAATGGAATTTACACGGCGCGTTCGGCCTACAAGGCACAATTCCTTAGTGCCACAGCGACAAACGTCCGGCTCTTCATATGGAAACCTTGGGCTCCGTCGAAATGCAAGCACTTCGCGTGGCTTGCCATCCAAGATAGACTATGAACATCTGAACCGATTCAACGCCGAGGTTGGACAAACAACGACCCTTGTGCACTCTGCTCTTGCTACACGAAACTACTACAAGATCTTTTCTTTACATGTCAAGATTTAGTTCGTGGTTCCGCATATGATCTCCCTTTGGCTAAGTCTAGGGCTTACAAATTGTCTCGATGGACACCCACACACACAATTCATGCTTGGTGGGATCAAATGATAAGTGTGCGGCGGGAGCATAAGAAGGTCATCCCAAGCGTGCTCATCCTTGTTACACGGGAGATTTGGAAAGAGCGTAATGAGAGAGCATTAAAAAAATACATGACGCCACAAGCACTTCTGCTAAAGATAAAAGAAGAGGCAAGAGCTTGGTGTCTGGCATGAGCGACGCAGTTGACGCCCATTATGTCGGGAGATTAGACACTCAGACGCCACCCTTGGTCCCCCTTGTTTCCTCCTCTGTTCTTTTCTTCTTCTTTCAAACTCGTTAAATCTTCTCTTGTGTTGGGCTACTGCCTTTCTTAATTAATTGGTAGGCAACTCTCCTGCCTACTTGCTTCAAAAAAAAAAGACAATGCATTATACAATTCCAAAATAAGTTTGAAAAAAAAAGTCAATTTTGTAAAACTACAGGTAAGTTGTCCAAACTATCAAGAAAGTATAGATTTAATTAGCAATTTCGTAGAATTACAGATTTTACACAAATTTATATCACAGAGCTACAAGTTTTAGAAAAATTGTCCAACTCTAACATGGATTGCCCACATCTTAGCCCTCACGTAATATACTCACCCATTTCATCACATCTTAGCCCTAACGATTGGAGCACCTTGTGTTTCGTGCGATGCCTCCAAATCCGGTGCGGTCCGTCTTTCGTGCTAGGCTGTCTAGACAGTCGGGTCGCTTTGTGAGCAATGCGCCGATCTTGCGAACAGTCAGTTGCCTTGGTTGCTTCGGCCATTTATTGGGCTGCGTGCTAGGATCAATATGCTGATGGCCGCTAGACTATGGGGCTCGCAAGCAGCCTAGGCTAGGGTTGTGCTAAACTGGAGTTCGGTGGGTTCGGTTGGTTTCGAGGTCCAACTCGCAAATGGGCTAATTTGAATGGGTTAGGCCCGTCTAGGTTGGGTTAGAAAAGGGCAGTGTTGGTGGGTTAACTGGGTTGGCTTATTGTAAAACTAGTAGTCGTCACGGTGCTAACGTACATACAGATAAATCCATACACAAAAGTAGAAGAAAAACGAACCCAAGATGTGAGGGGGAAATCATGTAGCGTTTTTATTGATACGTTTCCATGTACATATTCTCTTGCTATGTCTCTTTTTGATCTTTTTAGGCTTTTTGAGCTTTTCTTGCATCTCATTGTATCATATTGCATTTATATAAAAAACACAAAAAGATGCATTGTAATATAACATTTTCTGCTTATCTTCTAAAATTGATGAAGCTTTGCTTATTACCCTTTGGAGCTTTAGTATTTCAATTCTTGCTCAATGCTATGTCTAGTTCTTTGACTTACTAGAATTATCATGCTTTCACATGTGTAGCTAAGTCTTTGTTGTATGAGCTAGAATTCTAAAACAACCAGAACCTAAAAACTGCAATTTGTGGATATTTTAGCTAGTTGCACAATTAGTGCTCCTTTTGTGACATTGGCCCTGTCAAGATTGCTTTTGTTAGCTCTTGAATCTAAAATTGATCATTTCTTGAGCTTCTTGTGCTTCTGAGAATCTAAAAATTGCTCTTGTGCCAATAAAAAATGAAAAATCAATTTCAAGATTGCCTTATGCTTAAATAGTGCCAAACTACTCTCACGAGACTGCATGTCAAAGACATAAACTTGGAGATAGTTTGATGATCCAGACGATCACATGGGGACTGCTTGTTAAAACTGACATGAACCTCAAGATTTATCGCCTTGGTAGAAGCTTAGGAAGAGTTTGTGGATGGCTCCTAGTCCAGGATCTTCTTCACTAAGATATACCTTTAATCAACTTCTGGTCGAAGCTTAGGAAGAGTTTGTGGATGGCTCCTAGTCCAGAATCTTTTCACTAAGTTAGACCATTAGTTAACTTCAATATTCATTGCAAATGAAAAACTGTTGAAAAATGGGCGTTTGAGAAAATTGAGCAAAATGATTCATTTCAGGTCCCGTTTGTCTCTTAATGTGGTCATTGTTAGCTTTTTGATTTCACATTGATATTTTGACATGGCCAGTATCATTTTAGGATCCTTGTCGATGAACTTGCTAGATTTGAAGCGTTCCTTAAAATGCTAAAATTCATTGCTTTACTTTGAGCCTTCGAGCTTAGCTTTGATATATATGTCTTATCATGATCTTGCTAGCGTTGTTAGGCTTGATATGTTGTTTGTGCAATATTAGAAATGCTAGCTGGTTCTTTTGGGTAATCTCCAAAGCTTCTTGTAATCAAAAATTGAAAAATACAAAAAAAAATGAAGCCACTCCATTGCATTTCATGCATGCTCCTTATGCTTTTTCCTCATTCTGCATTTGTCATCTCTAGACGAGAGGAAGACGTGATTCCTTGATGACTCCATTGTCAAAGAGGGAGAAGATGGTTGAAAAAGGGGAGAAAAAGGGGAGTTACGAAAAAGGGGGAGCTACTTGGAGAAGAATTGAAAATTTAAGATTTTCTGAAATTCGAGGATCATAGTGAGGAGGAGTTTTTTATTTGCACTTTTTTGGTCGTATTGCTACTTCTGGACTTGAATTGCAATTCTTGATCCTCACTATGATCAAAGGTCATATCGAACAAATGTTCTTTCATATGGACCTTAAGTGGGATTTTGACTCTTTCTGGAAATTGAAGCTTTCTCGCTTTATTTTGCCGTATCTCACTTGCCTATGCTATTCTAAAGCCAACTTGGTCATTTTCTGTGCTTTCTCTTGCATTTGGACCAAGTTGTGCCTTTGTGCGAAAACATTAAGTTTTTACTTTTCAAACTTCAAAATTTGCATTTGTGGGGAGTTGCCAATGTGTTCATCAAGGAGGAGATTGTGGATATCATGGGGATATGCTCATGACCTTAGGATGATGTTACAATTGACAATGTTGTTATCGGTTTGTCGAAACAGCGTTTTCAGCAAGTGTCAGGACAATCGGTTGTACCGGCGTTTAAGTCGCGGTACGACCGCAGTGCGGTAATACCGGCTTGTAGATGGTGGTCGTATCGCATCACGGTTGAACCGTTTGAGAAGCGATATGGAATATCCAGAGAGGATGTTTTTGGGGAGTTTTGGATTCCTTGAAAAGTGGTACGATCATAGTATATATTGCTGATACGACCATGGCATCTTGAGTACCGGCCTTTACTTGGCGGTAGTACTGATTCTGGTTCTAAGTTTCGTTTAACTTGGAGAATTATTTTTGGGTTAGGTCAAGTTCATGGGTTTCATTGCATATGTGTTGCATGATGCATGTTTTGACTAATGTGGGTCAAGTTGTGAAGAACTTGTTACCGGAATCGATTTCTTTGTCTATTGTTGTGCAGGTTGCTTTGAGATCAATGACAGTCAACGGCGAGGATGATCGGGACTAAGCTTGGAGAGCTGAGGTCCAGAACGATCGGGGATGTCGGGTGAGGTCAATGGAGTCAAGCATGGCGCATAAGGGACAAGGGTGACCGAACGGGCAGTTCGGTGCGACGGGTTGGATCAAGCGGTGCGGGGGTCAGTGCAAGTGCCATGGTGGTTTTGGTGGGAGCCGGATGGGAGAGACTTGCTGACATGATGAGAGCCGCTGGATCAACCTACATGTGGCGAAGCATGGGAGGTGCTTCACGCAGTTGGGACTCGGCCTTTGCAAAAAAGATCGAGAAGGGGTATTTTGGTAATTTTACCAAATACCACCTTGGTGACCTTTTGCCAACTCACGGCGCAAGATGGCACAAGGTGAAGCGGATTAGGTCAAGAGATGAAGACGGCGCTTTAAAATACGTGCGTATGTGACCCGTTTGTATGTGGGCCTTAACGGGAGCCTATTAGGGTTCAATCTTCTAGAAGGTCTAAACCTCCACTATAAATAGAGGAGGGAGGTGGTTGCACCCCCTCAACCCTTTTATTATTGAAAACCCTAGTTTTGCTTTTGTGCTTAGGGAGAAGATAGTTGGAGGTTAGGGTTCTAGAGAGTTGGATTTGATTTCGTGCTCATGTATTGAGTCTTTGTCCTCCATTGATGGAGTGGATGTAAACCAATACCATATCAAATCAATCCAAGGAAAGATTGCTCAAAAATGTGTCTCTTTGATTCCCTTCTCTCTATTTGATGATTTTGAGTCTTTCTTTGATTCACGAGTTTTCTCTTGGTTTCTTGTCTTGATCTAGCTTTCTGGGACATGTGGGAATACATCTAGGATCATCTTGATCATCAATCACCCACGAGCAAGTGTTTGGATCATATTTTGGTTTTGACTCGGTTTTTGGAGCAACCTTCGTTCGAACGGAAAAAGGTCAAAACTTTGGCAAGGATCTTCACGATCGTTGCATGGAATAGGTTCCTGACATCCTTAGGAAGGTGTGTTTCAAGTTTCGTGAAGTTTGGAGTTACGGATCAAAAGTTACGTCAATTTTTTATTTCGTTTTTCGGTTGTTTACTATTCATTTGCCTATTTTTACTGCTCATTACGGTTGAACCGAACCTTTGTGCATTAAGTACAACCCCAGCCTTTGCTCATCGATTCAACCAGATCGTTCATTAATTTTTTTTTGTGTTTTTTGTCGTTTCTTTTGGGGGTTTGAAGAGGATTCAGTACAAGTCTTCCGCTACACTTTTATATATTGATCTTCATAGTTCTCATAGCTATTGGAGTCAATATCATGTTTGAATCCGATCAAAGCAAAAAATAGATAGTGCTCCTATTCACCCCCCCCCCTCTAATCGCCTTTTCGATCCAACAGAATATGAACCCCTTTGAAGAGTCAGTTTCATAATAGGTCATACGTATTACCAAGTTAGAATGGTTAGGGTTTGGCAAAGGGTGTGTGTCGGACCCCAAATTTGGAACCTGGGTCCCATTGTGTATGGTTGTGTAGATCAGTAGCTGACACACACAGTTACATTGTTGGTTCAAATACATATCCCGAAATTGTTCAATTATTACATAATATTAAACAAAGCACAAATATACCTTACGACTTTAGACTTGCAGAATGGCCGAACAGGCCAAATACTCTCGGAGAGTCGGCAGTGGAAGAAGCGCTAAAGCACAACATGTGGAATCCCTCACGATATGCCCACCGGCAATCAACTGTGGGCTCGCGACCTAGTTCTTGGCCTTCTTGTTCCTCGGTCTTGATTAGAACTCATAACTATCCCTGTAGCCTTCTTGTTCCTTAGTCTTGATCAGCACTCTTTACTATTCATGTAGCCTTCTTGTTCCTTAGTCTTGATCAGCACTCTTTACTATCCATGTAGCCTTTTTGTTCCTCAGTCTTGATCAGCACTCATAATCAACCCAAGGCAGGACTACGACCAGGTAATGGCCAGTGGTTGTGGCCGTGTTGTGCAGGAAACGCCGGTTCAGGTCTATGACCACACCTGGTTGTAGAAGGAGATCCAGAGGAGGTCCTGGGGTGGTCCCGGACAGATCCTGGAGAGGTCTTGGAGAGGTCCTGGGATGGTTCTAGAGTGATCCTGAGGAGGTCCTGAAGTGATCTTTGAAGAGGTCCTGGGGTGTTCCTACCGCTTGTCCTTTGCTTCCTTCGTAATCTTGGTCCGGAGTGGTCCTGAGGAGGTCCAGAGTGGTCTTAGAGAGGTTCCAAGGAGGTCCAAGAGGAGGTCCTGGAGATGTCCTGGGTGATTCTGAGGAGGTCCTGTAGGTTCTTTGGATGCCTTGGGACATCTAGTAGTGATCTTAGACCATATAGGGGTGGTCATGAGACATCTAGTAGTGGTCTTAGACCAGATAGGGGTGGTCGTGAGACATTTGGTAGTGGTCTTAGACCAGATAGGGGTGGTCGTGAGACAACTGGTAGTGGTCTTAGACCGCACAGGGGTGGTCGTGAGACATCTGGTAGTGGTCTTAGACCACATAGGGGTGGTCATGAGACATCTAGTAGTGGTCTTAGACTATATAGGGGTGATCGTGAGACATCTGGTAGTGGTCCGGGAGGGCAGGGGAGTTCCTAAGGAGATCCTGTAGGTCTTGGGAGGTCTTAGGAGATCCTGAGGTGTCTTAGAGGAGGTCTAAGAGGAGGTCATGGAGAATCTGGAGGAGGTCCTGTAGTGTACGAGGAGGTATGGGTGATCTTAGGAGGTCTAATGGGAAGCCCTGGAGAGGTCTCAGAGGAGGTCTAGGAGGAGGTCTCGAGGTGTCATAGAGGGGGTCCAAGGAGAAGTCTTGGGATGTCTCCGAGGAGGTCCGTAAGGAGGTCATGGGAGGTCTTAGGAAATCCTGCGGATGTCCTGGGAGACCCTTAGTAGTTCAAGGTAGGTCCCGAGAGGTCTGGAGATGCCCGGGAGGAGGTCTTGTAGACCACACCTGGGGTAGGATATATGACTACACACAGAGTGGATCGAGCTGGGTGCGATTAGTGTTCTTAGGGACAGTGCTCGTAGGGATAATGCAAAACCCGCAACATGATATACTAGAAACATACTTATATTCATAATAGGCCATAAGGCCAATTGTTTCTGTATGAGTCATGAGAGCGAAACCTTACAAAAGCGAGTCTGAAAACGAAGATGAGGGTGGAAGCAAAGCAAGTCGAAGTGGATCCATTCACTCTGCCCATAGGCAAGTGGCGGGGGTTCCCAGCCTAAGCTTCATTATCTTCAACACCATCCGGTTCAGCCTTTGGGTAGTAGTGGTCGCCGGGGTCTTGATCACATGGGTCTGAAAAGATCAAAATGGCAGAGCCTGAGTACACAACCGTACTCACGAGCCAACACACAATGCAGTTGTATAGATGCAAGGCTAGTCAAGGGAAGCTTTAGAGTTCTCTTATTTGCACAAAGCCAAGTTTGAAATAGATGAGTAGTAAGAAAATCCTGAGACTTAGCATTTTTAACAAATCGGTTTTCATAAATGAGTTTTCATTTATAAAGTACTAGCGGAGGTCCCACCTCCTATACCATTGAGTGGCTCCATCCACTCAATGCTCGGGTATTCCCGTAATTACCACTGGTCCCCGACCAGGATTTTTTCAAATCCCTAGGGTCCCACCCCAGTCTTTCCTTTTCATCACAAATGGTTTTGTAAACATGAAGACTATATCAAGCAAGTTCTCAGCACCGCTCTTGACCGTGAGCACGGCTATCATGATAGTTTTCTTACTCTGTAGAGTTCGCACACTTTACCCACAAGAGGTAATCGCCTTGATATACAGACACGTTTCCTTGGACATGCGATTCAAGAGGAGATTACCACAAGGCTTTTACAATGCTCATTCCTTGACGCAACCCCACCCGCTAAGGTTTCAACCGCCCGGTGCCAAGCACTTCCAGGAGGCCCCCTCTTGCGCCATATGTTTCTCTGTGGCTCCCTTTCCCTTTTACCCACGCCACATTCCTCCAATGGTGAGGCCACGCCGAGGCGAGCAAATTAGTTGGCCAAGTCGTACCCATTATAGACTTGTGGTTGCACTATTTTTTGCATGAGAGGTCATTCCAAGATTCGGTCCTTAATTGACCAGGGCGGTACATCCACATACCAACATCTTCTCGTTCCCCCGGCACCAGCCACTCTTTCCAGCCGCCCTAGTCGAAAATTGTTTTTCAGGTTTTATTGTTTTGAAAATATCATTAGCTCAACATACCAGCCAGGCTCCCAGCCTCAACTGCCCCAAATCATTTTCCAAAGTTTTAGTGTTTGTGGTCGGGCAATTTAATGCCCGCATGACATTGTATCTAAGCAAGGCTAAGTATGGCACTTAGATACGGACTTAGTAACTAGTATGTAATCCATTAAGTCTAGGGTGACAAAGGATAGTGTCCAAGTTCAAGGATTGGAAGTTTATACGTAAGTATTTGTTAAGGCATTAACTATGATCTAGACCAATTTAGTTTGATAAAACATAGCAATGCAATTTCTTAATTTAAAGCAACATAATTTGCAAAAGGTAGGTGCAATATGGTCAAAGTGTTGACTCGCCTTGGTCATTGTCCTAATAAAGCTCTACATTCTGATATTCACCCTTCTCGATATCCTGGTAATAATCTCGCTCAACGTGCTGATAATCATCTGTTCAATAGCCTGACCATCTTTATCTTGTTGGGATTGTGGTCCCATCACAGCGTCAGAGTCAAACTACGCAGACTACGATCAAACCCAAGAGCAACTGAAAACAACCAAATGAAATTCAATAAGTCCAACTTTATGCCAACAAATGAAACACTTCAAATGGGCACAAAACCTACCTAATGACAACTCAACAATACGACCAGGCCATATCCTTAGATATGACATGGAAGACTCTCTGGTCGACCAAGCCTACATGTCTGTAAGCCTCCTCGACTAGAGACTGGTCGTAGAAAAATTCACGACCAGGTGGTGGTCGCAGATAGGCTTACTACCACAGACTGATTGTGGGAGGACTTACGCTTAGGGAGATAGATGTGGAGAAGCTTACGACCCTCTACCATATGGATAAGGGGTATACTCACGAGAAGTGAAAGGATATTGCTAGAAATTTTAGATAAATGAGTAGGAGGGGGGTTATTAGATTCCTCGATAATGCTCATCTGATGTTCATGAGGGTAACACTTCAGACGACATATAACTAAGAGAAGTTGATGAATGGAATACTTCAGACGAAGTAAAACCAAAGAAATTGATAAAGGAAGTACTTCAGACCAAAGCGGGTAAACCTAATATGGAGTGAGAGAACATCCATAGGAACATTGTTCAATGTTTACCCAGATGGGAGAGATTACCTGGTGAGGTACTACTCTCATATCTACTCTTGGATAACCAGGGTTCCTGTTGGAATTGGGGACATATGTGTAAAGGCCCATTCATTATTATAATCCCAAAGAATGCAAATCCTTAGACCAAAAGTACTAGGCCAGTGTGGTCGAAAGCTGAGACCAGTATGGTCAAATTAATCTGGTTGAAGCCATAGACCATTGTGGTCGAAGGCATAGGCTATTAAGGTCAAAGACTTAGTGGTCAGAGGATTCGTAGTGGGCGTAGCAGCTACAGTGTCGTAGGGTCAGTGGTGGTCGTAGGATTATTGGTGGCCGTAGGAGCTACAATGTTGCAAAAGGATACGACTGGGAAGTCGTGGAAATACTGTAATTAGGGAGGTCGTTATGGTCGTACCACTTACGACTAGGTGGTCGGAACTCTCCACGACCAACCCAAACTCTTACGACCAGGATGTAGTCAATCCTCCCCTCCCTACGACCACGAGCAGCTCGTAACCTTTCAACTAGCACCTGGGATGAACAGTACTCAGATGAATAGTGTTTGGGTGAATAGTACTTGGTGAACAGTGGTCGGATGAACAATGCTCAAGGCGGAAAAAATACACGATTGGTTTTGAGAGCAATTGCTCCACTTTTTGGTATTACTGCTTTTCTCAACTCTCGACTTCTTACATCGATACAAGACTCTTATATAGGCTTGAGTACAAGGACTCAACACCAGACTTGGACACATTTTCTACGAGTATGTCTCGGACTCATCTACTAACTGACTTCGATTCAAAATAGGATTGAATAAATCCAATACATGAAGGATTAATTCCAACAGTCGTGACCAAGAGGGTGGTTTTTGCAAAATGGGAGGTCATGACCAAGAGGGTGGTCTTTGTAAAATGGGAGGTCATGACCAAGGGGGTGGTCTTGATTACGGGGGTGGTCTTTTGCAAAAAGGGAGGTCTTGAGAGTGTTAAGCCGTGTGTAGTCGTATGAGAGAAGTATTCGACTACACAGCAGTGATTGAAAGAACAAAGGCTTGACGGCCTTAACGCAATCGAATTGAACCAGAGCAAGAGCTAGAGGGAGACCCAGAGAAACCTTAGAGAAAGAACAGGGTAGCTCAAACTAGGAGGAGTATCTGGCCATTAGGAACATACCGGCACGGAGCTGGTGGAACGGCTAGCCCGAGCTGAACTGTCACGGTGGTCCTCGACAGCGAGTGGACTCTACACTCCAGTAGTGGCTTGAGGAAGGAAGGTAGTCTTCGATCCTCAGAGTAGCTCCATTAAAGCCGGTAGATGATCCTGACGGGAGGTCTTGGAGTCTTCTGGCCGGAGAGGAGGAAGAGCGATGGCGATGGCAGCTCCGAGGGGTGACAACAATGAAGGTGGCGATGTGATGATGCTCGGCCGGAGCGAGCGCTCGAGCCTAGCTCAAGCTCAAGCTCACTTGGGGAAAGGAAGAAAATGTGGGGTTAACACTGGAATGGCGGAGAAAAGCAATGAGGGGCTCGAAGCAACTATGTATAGGCACTTTGGCCCGACAAGAAGATGCGGTTGGTCTTTGTTGGAGGTTGGTGGGCCAAAGACAGGTAAATAATGACGGCTTGGGTGACAGCCATTAATGGTCGAATGATGTTCCCCCAGCACACACACACACACACACACACACAGAGAGAGAGAGAAAGAGAAAGGGGGAAGCACAGCTGCTACTGGTCCTATGACCAAATTGTTTGTCCTGGCTGATCTTGATTCATCTAGGGTCAGGTCAGGTCAGACTAGGACCAGACAAAATAGTTCTTAGCCAAAGGGAAAGTAAGGAGAAAAGGAAGGCTAAAAGAAATACGAACATGCAGAACAATATAATTTTAGACTTGCTAAAATTCTGACATTTGCTTTAAGGAACTCTTATGTGATAATAAATAAAATTATGATAGTAGAAGAGAGAAAGGTACACAAGCAACTCTCCAAAAATGCAGGCGAGAGGAACAAATACTAGCTATCACATAAAAAAATTAAAAATCCCACCTTTTTGCATTTATGGATTTTTGAGCTGTTACAGTGTGAGGCTTGGGGGTTGGTTGGCTTGTACGCTGGAGTGCTAGACTACATACTATGCCTGACTTAGGGTTTGTTTGGTTGGTGGAATAAAGTTGAATGGAATGGGATGGTACAAGATGGATGGGATGATCCTAAATGAGATGATACAAGTAGTGTGTTTGGTTTGTTTGGATTAGATGATACAAGATTTTGTTTGGTTGCTTAGATAGGATGACCCTAAATGGTTCAAGATGTTGCTTGGTTTGAAGGATGAAGATGGCTATGGTAACCTTCTCACTAGAGGTAGTGAGTTTACCTTCTACAATTGTCACAATAAAAATATGCAAATCTAAGGCTTTTAATAATATGTTCTTATGTAGTTTAATTTAAATTTGTATAATTCTCATTAACATGATTCATAGTTCTGAGTTAGTGCTAGCCATAGATAAATTACTGCAAAACTACAAGCCACACATGACATATTTTGTTAGATAATATGCTAACTAGCATGGTCGGAGGAAGACAAGGAGGGAAGGGAGAAGGAGAGGCGGCACCTTGGGAGCTGAGGCGGTGTCGAGAGGACCAGGCGTCGTCGTCGTGCAGAGGTGGCGTCCAAAGGGGAGCAAGAGATATCGCGGAGCTGTCATCAGAAGGGAGAGGACATGCGGCATCGGGGCTTCTTTGCGTGAGAGTGAGAGGGGGTGAGCACACACCACTCAGATGGTTCGGTTCACTCAACCAAACACATGGATGGAGACATATAGTGGACCATCCCATACAGGTTCACCTGGTTGATCCAACCAAACACTCACGTAGTTTCTTCGGAAGAAAGATCCAGCCTCTTTGTATGTCGTCCACCATTGTACTACGGAAAACCATTGCTTGTACAACGTAATGAAGGGCGAGGTCCTCTGATGTGCGAGAAGAAGGCTTCAGAGCAACAAAGATATGAGTTTCTTTGCTACAATGCTCTGCAGATGATATAGGCATTCCTTTGGCGATTCGACGACCTGAATGCACCCTAATGCGTGTGTATTGTGCACCTCTGTGGTAATAAATTGCTCATTGTGGAGACTAGAATGTTCCTTGCCTTGTGGTCGTACGTCCAAGGGCAGAGCCAGGAATTGGACATAGGGGGGCCAAGTTTAAAGGTTAAATTTTTTCATAACGAATGACACATACTACCGAATTAATGCGAGTAATTTTATAGGAATTTCTTGTGGGCTGTGAATCCGGTGAAAATGTTGATTGATCAAACCTAGAAGTTTTCAAACGTTCTAAACAATTATGAGATATAGGGGGAAAGTTGGCTTATTGTAAAACTAGTAGTCGTCGTGGTGCTAACGTACATACAGATACATCCATACACAAAAGTAGAAGAAAAACGAACCCAAGATGTGACAGGGAAATCATGTAGCGTTTTTTACTGATATGTTTCCATGTATAAATTCTCTTGCTATGTCTCTCCTTATATACTGCGAGTAGAGCCAGTTCTAGATCCTCGCCCTACCCTGCACCAACCTAAGGTGCTCCGCCCCATTCCAGCCATGATCGGCCTCGCCCTACACTAGGGCAAGTAGATGCGGGTTAGAGGTCGCCCCGCCCCAATCACATAAATGTTTTATATTTTTGTATGGATTAATATATTCTACAAGCTATGATAATGCAATATTAATTAGTATTTGATATTTTAAAGATATTATTTACCATTGTTGAAAGTTGGTGTTTAAATATCAATGGTTTATGGTAACATGTCAATGAAGTTTAGTAAATAATATGTTTCTTTTTTTAATACATAAATCTCAAAACCTGCAACGAAATGATGGAGCACTGTTGACTAGTCAATCCCATCCCGACTAGAGCTTGGACAAATGTGGGGCAAGCCAAAACCCACCCCGCCTGGCCCCATCTATAGGTAGAGTCCTGTAGGGAAAATACAATTCGGGATAAGCCCACAATCCAACGTGAATATGAACCCTCTGAAGAGTTAGTTTCGTAACAGGGCACACGTATTACCAAGTTAGAATGGTTAGGGTTTGGCAATGGTTGGGAAGGGTGTGAGGCTTGGGGTTGGTGGGCTTGTACGCTAGAGTGCTAGACTACGTACTATGCCTGACTTAGGGTGTGTTTGGTTGGTGAAATGAAGTTGAATGGAATGGGATGGTACAAGATGGATGAGATGATGCAAGTAGTGTGTTTGGTTTGTTTGGATGGGATGATACAAGATTTTGTTTGGTTGCTTGGATGAGATGACCCTGAATGGTTCAAGATGTTGTTTGGTTTGAAGGATGAAGATGGCTATGGTAACCTTCTCACTAGAGGTTGTGAGTTTACCTCCTACAATTGTTACACTAAAAATTTGCAAATCTAAGACTTTTAATCATATGTTCTATATGTAATATTCTTATGTAGTTTAATTTAAATTTGTATAATTCTCATTAACATGATTCCTAGTTCTGAGTAAGTGCTAGCCATAGATAAAATACTGCAAGACTACAAGCCACACATGACATGTTCTATTAGATAATATGCTAACTAGTGTGGCAGGAGGAAGACAAGGAGGGAAGGGAGAAGGAGAGGTGGCACCTTGGGAGCTAAGGCGGTGTCGAGAGGACCAGGCGGCGGCGTGCAAAGGCGATGGCGAAAGGGGAGTAGGAGATATCACGGAGCTGGCATTGGAAGGGGAGAGGACAGGCGGTGTCAAGGCTTCTTTGCGTGAGAGTGAGAGGGTGAGTGCACACCACTCAAGTGGATGACCTAGTCCTGAACCATGTGGTTCAGCCAATTTCAGCGAATGGATTGGTACAACATATTTAGGGAATATTTCTAGAATATGTACCACTCCATCTGGGACGAGATGGTTTGGTCCACTCAACCAAACACATGAATGGAGACATATCCTGGACCATTCCATACAGGTTCACCTGGTTCACCCAACCAAACACACCCTTAATGACGTAGTTTCTTCAGAAGAAAGATCCAGCGTCTTTGTATGTCGTCCATCATTATACTAAGGAAAACCATTGCTTGTATGACATAATGAAGGACACAGGTCCTCTACAGTATTGCAGAAGGTAGTGTAGCAACAGTATTATGAGTCTACTGCTATAGTACTCTACAGTAATCTAAACCGTTCGCTGGCGATTCGACGGCCTAAATGAGCCCTAATGCGTGTGTACTGTGCACCTCTGCGGTAATGAATTGCTCATTGTGGAGACTAGAATGTTGCTTGCCTTGTGGTCATATGTCAAGAGGCGGAGCCAGGAATTAGACTGGGGGGGGGCAAGTTTAAAGGTTAAAAATTTTCATAGCGAGTGACACATACTACCGAATTAATGCGAGTAATTTTATAGGAATTTCTTGTGGGCGGTGTATCCATTGAAAATGTTGATTGATCAAACCTAGAAGTTTTTTCAAACATTCAAAAAAAATATGACATATAGGGAGATTATATATATATATATATATATATATATATATATATATATATATATATATATATATATATATATATATATATATATATATATATATATATATCTCTGTGTGTGTGTGTGTGTGTGAGGATCTAATAATCCTCATTTTATCATTTATCTATAATTCTTTTTATGGGTAAATATGACGCCATATGGTCCCTGAGTATACCCCATATATTTACAAGGAGAAGCCAACCGGTGGTCGTAAGTTCTTCTCGACCATCCCCATAGTGGTAAGTCCTACTACGACTACCTCATGGTCGTAAGTTCTTCTCGATCACTATCCATCGTAAGTTATTCTCGACTACCCTATGGTCGTAAGCTCTTCTACGACTGTGTCATTTATGACCATCCTATGATCAATGAGCCTCTGAGGCGAGTGGGTCCATTGATTGGGGAATTCAGCGATCAATATCTGTTGTTATTCTACGAAGTAACAACACACAATACTCCATTATCTCTGACAAGTAACTGCCAGACGGCACGGGGGAGTTAATACCTCGGTGATTACTGCAAACTTGCGCCCGTTATAGGAACTGATGAGGCGCCACTTCACCTGGAAAAATGGCCACTCTTTCATCGACTATATAAAGGTGGCGGTCAGAGAGGAACGGGACGGACAACAGGGAACGAGACAGAAGGCAATCGGGAAGATAGGCACTATCCTCTATAATAGTCTTTGTCTTTCTCCTGATTGTAGATAATACACTCAATACCATACACACACAGGAGTAGGGTTGTTATTCTCTCTAGAGAAGGTCTGAACCTGTATAAAAATCCCCGTGTCAATCTCTCTACGTGATTTTATTCTTGGAGACCCCCAAATCAAACAATGTTTACGTAAAATCGGTTCTAAAACACCGACAGTTGGCGCCGACCATGGGGATCTTCCGGTAATCTCTTGTCAACATACTCACTTTTTCCAATCCTCATGCATTCATGGCAGGAGAATGGAACGAGGAGAACTGGTTCGACTTGGCAGATTACGCAGACGTCGACATGGATGCCGGTTTCGACTACAAGCCGAGTATCGTCTCATCCGATAGCATTCTTTGCCTCAGGAGATCTTTTGCGATCCAGAGACCATGCCACCGATGGAGTTGAGGAGGGATCCTTATCCCCCACAACAGTACGTCCAAAAGAGGAATCGATTTCCTCAAAGGACAAGGGTCAATCCGACCATAATCAGGACTACACCCAGGTGGACTCACAACACGACGAGAGTTTTTCATCCGAGTGTCCGAGTCCCCCTAAGGTGGTCTGACTTGGCAAGACAAGTTCTGGAAGCCACAATTCCAGGGCTTCGCCAGCATCTAGTGGTCCTCTCTCTCTCCGGTTAACGCCACAAAGAATGGGATCAAGCATGCTTTTCTTGCAAATTCGACCATCTCTTCGCAGGTCACACCTACGGACGGAGACGGTTATAACCCAGAGTTCCCCTTCCTGGAGGGGATTACTCCAAGTCGCCAGATGGTGTCTCTCGACTACTCCTCAAGCGGGGAGGCCTCAAGCGTAAGTGAGAATCATCAATGGGAGGTCTTCGTCCTTCCCTCGGATCAAGGTCACCCTTCTAGAGACCAAACTAAGGACCCTCCCCGAAGCTCACACACTGCGCCCCTCGTAACAATGGCAAGGGCACCACCAGTGATGGACAGAACCAACACTTTGATGAGCGTGACGGAAATCCTCAACATACTCGCACTCCATTGAGACAATTTCAAGGATTTGATGTGGAAGATCTTGAAGCACTTCGACGGAAGAAAATTGCAGCCTAGAAAAATCTGCCTGGACGCATCCAGTATCAGTCAGAGGAAGCTTAAGAACTCCAGCACATCAACGACCTCCTCGAGAACCCGACTCGAGAGCTTGCCCGAGCGCCAGGCTATGACCTCTTCGTCGAAGAGATCGCACAAAGGCTTCGGAACACGATGGCAAGACTGGAAGCACCTTGCCAACATCATTCAGGAAGTCGTAGCAATACGACTTTCTCAACTACCTGATGAATGACGGTGGCCCGATCTTCCAATAGGTTCGATTGATTTCGTCGTGAGGACGTTGACGCTTTGAGGCTTCCGACCCGTAGATCGTCACCTCGCAATTCGCTACACCCGCACGACTGCCGTTATCAACCACGCTTGCACGCGATCGACCTTACCACGAGGGTTATGATTCACGCAAGCAATCGAAGCAACTCACAAGAACAAGGTAGATGCAATCTGAAATATATTGCGTAATATAGATGAAGTTCACAAGTGGGGTTTCTCAAACCGAACAAGCGCTAAACCGCAAAGTGGCGAATAATCTAAGAAAAACCCACCCTAAACTGTGGCGGCCGCTACAATATATAGGGGGGAAGAACATGAGGAGGCTAACCTAGGGTTGTCTTTGCCATGTGAGAGGCGTACACATCTGGGCTTTGACCTCGCCACGCTTACAAGACCGTATTAGGCCCAAAATGGTGACGCAAAGACCTTATTTCAAAGTCTCGACCAACACCCAACGTGGTCGCCTTTGGTCGTGGGCACAGTCGTTGAGCTTGAGGTTTGCTCATAAACACGGCGGACTGGTCGAGGACTAGTCGAGGACTGGTCAGAGATTGAGACACGTCGAGAACCGGCAGATCTGGTCGTGAGAGCGGGTACACTGGTCGAGAGCTTGCAGATCACCGAGAACTGGTCGTGAGCGGTTTGGATCCTCCCATTATTCCTAAGTAAGAGAAGATCACAATTTTTAGGTAGCATACCATTCTCATAGATAAATTATTAGCACCTAGAAACGAGCTCACCTCATAATTTAAGTGACGTGCACGAGCTCTTGTCATAGGACCTTGTGGTTTAGCAACCGGATCCGGAGGACTTTGTGTAGTGCGTGTATCAGAAGAAGTGATGTCCTCATCATCATCCCCTTCTTGAATTGGAGTCGTCCTCGACCCAAGCTCATCTTCTTCTCTCACGTATGGCTTCAAATCTGAAATGTTAAATGTAGGGCTAACCCCAAAATCTGCAGTAGCTCCAATTGATATGCATTGTCATTTATCTTTGCAATTATCTTAAATGGTCCATCGACCCTAGGCATCAACTTTGATTTTCTTAATTTCGAAACCTATCCTTTCTCAAATGCACCCAAACTAAATCTCCGGTTCAAATGTTATTTCTTTTCTACCTTTACTTCCAAAGAACTCTATACTTTTAGGTCATACGCTCTATATTCTCTTTAGTTGTTTCATGCAACTTAAGAACAAATTCAAGACGCTTCTTAGCATCTAAATTAATTTTTTCAGAGGTAGGCAAAGGTAGTAAATCAATAGGAGCATGGGGGTTAAAACCATACACTACCTAAAACGGACTTACCTTGGTGGTAGAGTGTACCGACCTGTTGTAAGCAAACTCAATATGCGGTAAACACTCTTCCCACATATTCAAATTCTTCTTTAAAACAGCCCGCAACATGGTGGATAACGTGCGGTTGACAACCTCCGTTTGCCCATCAGTTTGGGGATGGCACGTAGTAGAAAATAGTAGCTTTGTCCCCAATTTGTTCCAAAGTGATCTCCAAAAGTGGCTCAAAAACTTCGTAATCGCGATCCGAGACAATAGTATTGGGCACTCCATGTAAGCGAATGATTTCCTTGAAAAACAAATCAGCTATGTTTGTGGCATCATCGCTCTTGTGACAAGGTATAAAATGTGCCATTTTAGAAAACCGATCCACTACTACAAATATACTGTCCCTCCCCCTCTTTGTCCTAGGCAATCCTAAAACAAAATCCATAGAAATATCCTCCCAAGGGCGCTAGGAATAGAAAGAGGCATATAAAGTCCATGTGGGTTAAGACGGGACTTAGCTTTGTTGCATGTAGTGCAATGAGCCACGTGGCGCTTCGACATCGCGTCTCATCTTTGGCCAAAAGAAGTGGGCGGCTAGCACATCTTGATCTTCTTTGCTCCAAAATCGCCATCAAACCTCCTCCATGCGCCTCCCGCAACAACAAAAGACGAGCTGAGCTAGTGGAACGCATAGCTTGTTAGCACGATAGACTAAACCATCCATCAGCACATATTTATTCCATGTTTTCCTCCTTTACAATGTTCAAGCACTTCTTTAAAGTCTAAATCAGTAGCATATAAATCTTTAATAGTTTCCAAGCCAAAAATCTTATGATCAAGTTGAGATAACATAGTATAACGTCTAGAAAGCGATCGGCAATCACATTGTCCTTACCTTTCTTATGCTTTATGATATATGGAAACGACTCAATAAATTCTACCCAATTACCATGTCGTTTATTCAGTTTAGCTTGACTTCTAATATGTTTTAGCGATTCATGATCGGAATGTATAACAAATTCTTTGGGCCATAGATAATGTTGCCAAGTTTGAAGCACACCTAACTAAAGCATACAATTCTTTATCATAGGTAGAATAATTCAGACTAGGCCCATTTAATTTCTCTTTGAAATATGCAACCGGCTTACCTTCTTGAATCAAGACACCACCTATCCCAATCCCGCTAGCATCACATTCAATCTCAAAAGTCTTACCAAAATCGGGGAGTTGGAGTAGGGTCTTTGTGGTGAGCTTTTCTTTCAATAAGTTGAATGCCTTCTCTTGCGAGGTCCCCATTGGAAAGGCACTCCTTTCTTTGTTAATTCATTCAATGGTGCGGCAATGGTGCTGAAATCCCGCACAAAACGCCGATAGAATCCAAGAAGGCCGTGGAAGCTCCGCTTTGTGTCACAAATGGTAGGCGTCGGCCAACTTTGGATGGCTGCAATCTTTGCCTCATCCACCTCAATTCCTGTGGTGTCACAACATAACCAAGAAACGCAACTCGATCGGTGCAAAAGGTGCACTTCTCGAGGTTACCAAACAAATGTGCATCTCTCAAAGCATTAAAAACAGCACGTATATGATTCAAGTGTAGCTCATGTGACTTGCTATAAATCAAGATATCATCAAAATAAACCACCACAAATTTTCCAATGAAAGAACGTAAAACCTCGTTCATCAATCGCATAAAAGTACTAGGTGCGTTAGTTAGACCAAAAGGCATGACTAACCACTCATATAGTCCGAACTTAGTTTTAAAAGCAGTCTTCCATTCATCTCCCAATTTCATTCTAATCTGGTGGTAACCACTCCATAAGTCAATCTTTGTGAAAATAATAGAACCACTCAACTCATCAAGCATGTCGTCTAGCCTAGGAATAGGATGACGATACCTTATCGTAATATTATTAATGGCTCTACAATCAACACACATACGCCAACTACCATCTTTCTTAGGAACCAAAAGAACAGGAACAGCACAAGGACTAAGGCTTTCAGACGTACCCACGGTCCAAAAGATCTTGGACTTGTCGCTGAATTTCCTTAGTCTCCTCTGGATTGGTCCTATATGCAAAGACGGTTTGGCAAAGTCGCTCCCGGATCAAATCAATTTGATGCTCTATCCCTCGAATAGGTGGCAATCCCGGGGTATCTCATTGAAATACATCCACATACTCCCGCAAAAGGTTAGCAATGCAGGAGGCAAAGAGCTAGATATATCCTCAAGTGAAAATAAAGCATCTTTGCATATCAAAGCATAGCAGACAGCTCATTATCACAAATTTCAGCAAGTTCAGATTTAGTGGCAAGCATAACACACCCCTTCAATTTTATTCCCTCGGACTTAGAACTAGGCGTCACTTTCTCCCTTTAGGTGGGAAAACACGTTTTGCTACTTGCTGATTTTCAGAATCATGTTCATTGATGTTTCTTTCATCTTTAGCACGCTCTACTTCATCTTTCACAATTTCAGCTGGTGTCAAAGGCAACAACTTAATCTTCTTGCCCCTATGTGAGAACGAGTAGGTATTAGCTCTACCATGGTGCAAAACATCATTATCATATATCCAAGGCCTACCGAGCAACAAAGAGCATGCTTGCATAGGCACTACATCAAAGTCGGTACTATCTTGGTAATTACCAGCTGAAAATTGCACTCTGACAACTTGGTTTACCTTTAACTTACCACACGAATTGAACCATTGGATGTAGTAGGGATGTGGGTGTGGTCGTGTGGCCAAGCCAAGCTTCTTGACCATCTCGAACTTGCAAGGTTATTGCAGCTCCCTCCATCAATGATTACTCTGCAGCTCTCTCCTTCACGAGAAATCTGGTTTGAAACAAGTTGTGCCGTTGATTTTGCTCTTCTCTCTCCACTTGTGCGCCAAGACTCGTTGTGCAACAAGGCTCATATGATTCCGGTGTCAACAAAGCAGCCTACTTGTTCCTCTACATCATCAAGATCACCGCTCTGCATTTCGTCTCCTCCACGCAATGTTAGCCGCAAGTACATATTCATCCTCAATATCACTAGCACTTACATAACCTCCGTCTGCGGTGGCAAGGTATGCTCACGACTTGGGCGATCCCTCATGACGTGGCCCATTCCCTTGCAACGGTGGCAAATAATCCCAGTCGTACAGACGCCCGTGGAAGCAACCGAAGAAGAACTCTTGGCGGGCATGCACACTAGTAGATTTGCTTACCTCGGGTGCATGTGATGGTGTCGGAGGTGTTCTGAACAGCGCCCTACTCGAGGAGGGGCAGCAGATCGTAGCCGAAGGTGGGACTGTTTTAACTTGACCCGGCGTTGTTCTTGGTGTAGACGTGCTTCAAAAATTGTTCCTTGGCCTCTCATTGTCGTCCCTGCAATTCCTTTTCTGCCAAGCGTGCAAGTTGAAACAATCTAGGGATACTATCATATTCTTTGTAATCAACTATGTCCTGAATTTCACGTGTTAATCCTCCATAAAAACGTGCCATCGCAGCCTCTTCATCCTCAATAATGTCACAACGTAACATACTAATTTGTAGCTCCTGATAATATTCTTCTACAGATCTATTGCCTTGGTTTAAACGCTGCAGTTTCTTAAGCAAATCACGTTTAAAAGAAGGTGGAACAAATCTATTACGCATAGCAACCTTTAGAGCATCCCAAGTAGTAGGCGCTAATCCATCATTGCATACCCTATTCCACCAAATGATGGTGAAGTTTTTAAATTCACTTGTGGCTTGTCGAACTCTATGCACTTCAGGAACTAAGTGAGCATTAAATTTACATTCTCTACCGTCAACTCCCAATCTAGATATGTTTCAAAGATCATAAGCACCCACAAAAGATGGTATAGTGAACTTGACTTTAGCATATGGATCATCATTAACACGTGCATTATGTTGCTGAATGTTATTACCTCTCATACCTTGACGGTTGAAGTTCAACCGGTTCCGTTGTCGTGCATCAAAGGCGTCATGGTTGTGCATCTCATTTCCATTGTCAAACTCACGGTCATGGGCTGCACCATGAGGACCCACACGCCCATTGTTCGGTGGTTGATTGGCCAAACCATCAATGCGTGTGTTGAGCATTGCAATACTATCATTGAGTTGCTGCAGTGTAGCAGTTGTTTCTGCAAACTTCCTATCAATGTCGTCATTAATAGCATGGCGGTGCTCATCCAACACCTTGTGAGCTCTCCTCAAAACACACTCTTGCGCCTCCAATTCCTCACCGCCATGTTTAGTAGAAGACAAAAGACAACACAAAGATATTATCCCTATCAACTACTAGGTGGTGGGAGGTGGGATCACACACTCTCAAGCGCCTTACCAAGCTCTTATGAATTTCTTACCAATTGCGGCGGTGGTATGATCGGAGAAGGTGGAATGTACGCATCACGGATGGCGAATGCGAGGATCCAAATCTGGGGCGGAAGTATGTGGAGCTCGGACAGTAAAATTTTGTAGCAAGGAATAGCGAGAATGAAAACAGATTAGCAAAGTCAATCAAAGTCCACGGTAGATTGCCACGATTCTTGTCGCCCAAACGCTGTTCCTAGAACTAGCTCGAGCAAGCGAAATACAAGCACAATAGAACAAAATTCGCAAGGCAACTGATTTCTCCTGTGGGTGGTCGTGGACCAACTGTGGATTGTCGTGAGCCACCTGAGGGTGGTCGTAGACCAAATGAGGGTGGTCGTGAGCCAACTCGGGTGGTCTCTTTTTTTTCGTTCTTTCTCTTTCTTTCTTTTTTGCTTCCCTCTTTCTTTCTTTTTTTTGACTACCGAAACCCAACCGAGGGTTCCTCTCTTCTTCTTTTTTTTTTGCGAAAGTGACCTTGACTCACAACTCTTCAAAACCCTCTTCCGGTGCAGGGATATATATAGGTCACAAACTTTTTAGGGAGAGAGGGTATAAAGGTAATAAAAGATACTCTCTCTCTCTCTCTCTCTGAACTTTGGCCAAGTGGTCGAAAAAGGTAGGTGGTCAGATCTGAGGAGGTGGTCGAGCCGACTAGGCAGTCAAACCCGAGGAGGTGGTCGAACTCAAGTAAGGTGATCGAACTCGAAGAGGTGGTCGAATCCGAGGAGGTGGTCGAACTCGAAGAGGTGGCCGAATCCAAGTGGGTGGTCGAATCCGACTGGGTGGTCGAACCCGAGGAGGTGGTTGTATCTGATCAGGTGGTCGAACTCGAGTTGGTGGGAAGTCGAAACTGAGTACGTGGTCGGATGAGGGTGATGACACGATCTCGGCTATAGTACACAAAACAACGGATGCAACCAAGGGCAAGCCGAGATACACGATGACCAGAAACAGCAAAGACTCGACACTAGAAACTAGATCACGACGACTAGACCAGCAACAAAGACACCGACGATGGACTCGAATTCAACAACGCGAAAACTGAAAACACAACCGTGAAAGGCACAGAGTGGTTTGGCCAACGGAAGAACTAAGATCTAAAACTTTTTGTGGGGCAATTTTCTGGACTCTAGGTGATGAAAAACAACTAACAAAAAGGGATCAATGAGATTACCTAACGGGCAACCCGGTGCTCGATACCACTTGATGAATCACGGGTCCGATCTTCCGATAGGTTCGATTGATTTAAATCGTGAGGACGTTGACGCTTTGAGGCTTCCGACCCGCAGATCGTCACCTCGCAATTCGCTACACCCGCACGACTGCCGTTATCAACCACGCTTGCACGCGATCGACCTTACCACGAGGGTTATGATTCCTGCAAGCAATCAAAGCAACTCACAAGAACAAGGTAGATGCAATCTGAAATATATTGCGAATATAGATGAAGTTCACAAGTGGGGTTCCTCAAACCGAACAAGTGGCTAAACCGCAAAGTGGCGAATAATCTAAGAAAAACCCACCCTAAAGCTGTGGCGGCCGCTACAATATATAGGGGGAGAACATGAGGAGGTGACCTAGGGTTGTGCCGCCATGTGGAGAGGTACACATCTGGGCTTTGACCTCGCCACGCCATAAGACCGTGATAGGCCCAAAACGGTGTGTGACGCAAAGACCTTATTTCAAAGTCTCGACCAACACCCAACGTGGTCGTCACTGGTCGTGGGCCTGGTCGTTGAGCTTGAGGTTTGCTCAAAAACCTGGCAGCCTGGTCATAGGACTAGTCGTAGGACTGGTTGTAGAGATTAAGACCTGGTCATAGAACTGGCAGATTCGGTCAGAGCGGGTACACTGGTCGAGAGCTTGCAGATCACCGAGAATGAGTGGTGAGACGGTTTGGATCCTCCCCATTATTCCTAAGTAAGAGAAGATCACAATTTTAGGTAGCATACCATTCATAGATAAATTATTAGCACCTAGAAACGAGCTCACCTCATAATTTAAGTGACGTGCACGAGCTCTTGTCATAGGACCTTGTAGTTTAGCAACCGGTTCTGGAGGACTTTGTGTAGTGCGTGTATCCGAAGAAGTGATGTCCTCATCACTACCAGTCATTCAAACAATTCACCGCGTAAAGATCAACAAGAACGACAAGTCGATCGATCTCCTACCCAAGAAATGTTCTTGAACGCCGATGATCAACAAGCCACTCGGAGAGGTGATCGCCACCATTCTCGACATGGAAATCTGCAGAAGCAGATGGAATACGAGGAGTATTTCCTCAGAAGACCGAGACCTACTACAGTCAAGTCAACTCATCACCGGGTATCGTCGAATCGATCACTGGTGATATCAACCCTTCTTTCTTGCAAAGGAGGCGCAAGAAGTCATTTTCGGATGTCGCCTTCACCGACCTCCGGCGGTTCGGCGTCGCCTCATTTTCAACCAGTGAACATGGAGAAGTTTGATGGATCTCAGAATCCCATCGAATTCCTCCTAATTTACACAACAGCTGTCCGAGCAGCAGGAGGAGGAGAGCATGTAATGGCGAATTACCTTCCAACTGTGCTCTAAGGGTCCGCTCGATCGTGGCTACTAAACCAACCACTCGAGTCGATCTATTCGTGGCAACACCTCTGCGACCTTCTACTAGCAAACTTCCAAGGCACCTACAATCGCCCTAGAAAGGAGGACGACTTGCACCGGATGAGACAAAACGACCACGAGACCTTGCACCAATTCATCAGGCTCTTTAGTCAAGTTCGTAATTCAATTCTGGAGGTTTCTGACTCATCTGTCATCAGAGCTTTCAAGCAGAGAGTTCGCAGTAGAAGAATAACGGAGGATATTGCTTTGAATCCTCCTGCTACCGTCGCCAAACTCTTTGAGATGGCCGATCGGTGTGCGACTGCTTCTGAGGCAGTCGAATGGAACAACAAAATCGATCAAGAAGATAATACCTCTCGAGAGCCAAGCGAAGGTGGCAAAAAGAAGGATAAGAAAGTGAAAAAGTCCAAGAACAAGGCGAATGGTCAAAAACCTCAAGCCAGCGGTTCTAAGGAGGTCTTGGCTGTAAACGACAAGGAGCCACGAAGTTCCAAACCATACTCCGATCAAGGCAAAGGTAAGCGCCCCGATCGGAAGAATGACATGCCTAGGTGGTGTCCTTTCCATAAAAAGGAAGGACATGATCTTCGCAACCACCGAGTTTTCCAATGAAAATTCAAGGACTACTACAACGGCAAAGGACCACTTCCCACTCTCGAGCAGCTAGGGCAAACGAGTGGTCGTAAGTCATCGGGTGACGATGAGGAGATGCCGTTCCAAGATCTGCAACATACAATCGAGCACATCTATGGGGGATCGTCAGCATATGAATCAAAGTGACAGCTTAAAGCTGCCGAATGCGAGGTAAACTCCATAAACCCTTCTATCGTCAATAAATTACCGAAGTGGTCATAAAGTCACCATCTCCTTCGAGAAGGGTGACTGCCCAATTCCTTCGACTCGACCAGGTCGATATCCGATCGTAGTCGAACCCACCATTAACAATTCTCGAGTCAATCAAGTTTTAGTTGATGGTGGCAGCTCGTTAAACATCCTGTTTACGAGTGCCCTGGACGAAATGTAAGTACCTAGGACTAAGGTAAGACCAGTACGATACTCCTTTCATGGGATCGTACTGGGGTCTTCGGCCAAACCTATTGGCCAAGTTTATGTTCCTTTAACATTTTGTTCACCAAGTAATTTCAGGACAGAGAAGATCTCCTTTGATGTAGTCGATTTCGATACGGCATATAACGCCATACTCGGACGACCAACTTTGGCAAAATTCTTAATGGCTACTCATTACGAGTATCAATGTCTTAAGATGCCAGGTCCCAAAAGAGTAATCACAAACCATTGTGACAAGAAGATGGCGCATACCTACAACCGTCGATCCCTCGAGATGGTTGGTCAAATACCAACTCGAGAAGAAAGTCAGCCTTCGACTAACAAGTCGAAGCCTTCAAAGTCAACACTAAAGTCGAACGACCAAGTCAAAGAGGTTCCTCCGACGCAGGGAGCCCTCAAGATCTGTTCAGATCGGGATACTTGACCCCAAGTAGGAAGACGCCCTCATCACCTTCCTCCGAGCTAACGTAGATGTCTTCGCGTGGCAAGCATCCGACATGTTCAGAGTCCCTAGGGAGGTGATCGAGCACAGACTAGCTTTACGGCCTGATAAAGTACCCATAAAATAAAAATTACGGAGATTTGCCCCTGATCGACGAGATGCTATCAAATTAGAATTGGACAAGCTACTTAAAGCAGGTTTTATAAGAGAAGTTGACCACCCAGAGTGGTTGGTTAACCCTATAATGGTTAGGAAGTCGAACGGCAAATGACGTATGTGCGGAGACTTCACTGATCTAAATAAAGCTTGTCCAAAAGATGATTTCCCTTTACCTCGTATCGATCAGTTAGTTGATTCTATTGCAGGTTGTGAAGTGTTAAGTTTTCTAGATGCATATTCTGGTTACCACCAGATCAATATGTGTCTAGACGATGAAGAAAAGACCGCATTCATTACACCATTTGGTATATTTTTCTATGTCAAAATGCCATTTGGTCTAAAAAATGACGGCGCTTCTTTTCAACGCTTGATGCAATTGACTTTTTCATCTCAACTAGGCTGAAACCTGGAAGCCTATATTGATGATCTAGTCGTTAAAAGCATCAAGAGACTTAATCATATCACTTACCTACAAGAAACATTCGACAACCTCAGAAAACACCGCTTGAAACTCAATCCTGAGAAGTGTGTGTTCGGAGTTTCTTTAGGAAAATTGCTTGGATTCCTAGTATCTATACGAGGAATCGAAGCAAATTCTGAAAAGATACAGGCCATTGTCCAAATGCACCCTCCGACCACGAAGAAAGAAGTCCAGAAACTCATAGGGTGCATGGCGGCTTTAAGTCGTTTCATCGCGCGGCTGGGAGAAAAAAGGACTACCCTTCTTCAAACTTCTAAGGAAGCACGAGGGTTTTGAGTGATCGAAAGACGCAAACGCTGCCCTTGAGGATGTCAAGAGGTATCTTACGAGTGCTCCTATTCTGGTTTCTCCGAGGCCAGAAGAGACGCTCTTAATTTACCTAGCTGCCACGCCATAGGCAGTGAGCGCAGTACTGGTCGTAGAACGTGAAAATGTACAACAACCAGTTTACTACATAAGTGAAGTTTTACACGGGTCTAAGGGGCGTTACCCTTAGGTCCAAAAACTTCTATATGCTCTCCTCATATCTTCGAGGAAACCGCGGCATTATTTTCAGGCGCACAAAATAGATGTACCGTCTAAGTTTCCCTTGGGAGCGATCCTCAAGAATAGGAAAACAGCGGGATGCATGGCAAAATGGTCAGTCGAACTTGGGGAGTTCGACCTCCATTCCGTGTCCCGAACGGCCATTAAATTCCAGATCTTGGCAGACTTTGTCGCCGAATGGACAAATCCTGAACCTGTTCAGGATCCCTAGTACGATTCCCACGACCAGTGGACGATGTACTTTGACGGGTCACTTACTTTAAGTGGCTCGAAATTTGGGTGGTCCCGTATCTCCTAACGGAGAGGCCTTAAAGTATGCCATACAATTAAACTTTCGTGCCACTAACAACGTGGGCGTATCTGAATGTTTGCTAGCTGGCATACGAGCTGCGAAAGCACTCTTGATTCGCCGACTACTCGTGAGAGGAGACTCTCAACTAGTTGTGAATCAAGTCAGAAAAGAGTACCAAAGGTTTCTAATTCGGCGGTGTCTCGGCACTTATCGGAAGTCGTAAGCTAGAAAAGCATTTTTTGGTTTCGAGGCACAATTCATCCTCGAAGGATAATTTCCTTGCAGACCAGCTTGCTCGAATAGCTTCTTCCCGATCTATAGTACCAAAAGGAGTCTTCTTGGAAAAACTCCAAAAGCCGTCCCTGGTCAAAGAACTAGAGACACCTCCTATTGAGACAGCCTCTCTAGAATACGAGGATACCTAGATGGCTCCCATCTACGAGTATCTTCAGAAGGTTTCCGTACCCGAAGATGATCCCGAGGCAGATCGCTTATCCCGAAATGCCAAAATGTATACTTTGGTCGAAGGAGTCCTCTATAAACGAGGCACTCAAGGGGTGCTCATGCGATGCATTCCGCAGAGCGAAGGATTAACACTCCTTCAAGACATACACGGAGGCATCTATGAAACTCATGCTTCCTACAGAATGTTGGTCGGTAAGGCCTTTCGACAAGGTTTCTACTAGCCAACAGCCTTGTACGATGCCAAAGAGTTGGTTAAAAAGTGTGTCCAATGCCGTTCATAGCAGCAAATACACCAATCACCAGCATTACAAACGATACCTCTATCTTGGCCTTTTGCACCTAGGGTCTTGATATCCTAGGACCGCTCCCCAAAGCTCTAGGAGGTTTCAAGTTCCTTTTTGTGGCTATTGATACGTTCACAAAATGGATCGAAGCCGAACTTGTGACTGGGATAACAAAGGAAGAAGCAAAACGGTTCATGATGAGATGCGTAATTACTCGATTTGGAGTCCCAAGTCGAATAATCACAGATAATGGTAAACAATTTTCGAGCACAAAATTTCAGGAATTTTGCGATGAGTTGGGTACCAAGCTATGTTACGCTTCTGTTGCCCATCTCCAAAGCAATGGGGCAGTCGAACATGCAAACGACCAAATAATGCAGAGAATCAAAACCTGAGTCTTCGACCAGCTTGTCAAGCGCTTGGGGGCTTGGGTACAAGAATTACCCTCTGTATTATGGGCTGTCATACGACTGCTAGCCGAGCTATAGGTGAAACACATTTTTTCCTAGTCTTTGGAGCCGAAGCCATGCTTCCTCCGGAACTAAAGATGCAGTTAACACGAGTCGAAGCTTTCAATGACTCCAACCAGGAACAGCCTCGAGCAGATGACATCAACCTACTCGAAGAAAAGAGAAACCAGGTCTTAATTGCTCAAATAGTCTACCAACAAGCCTGTGCAGATACTACGATCAGAAGGTCCAACCTCGTAGCCTTGCTGTAGGTGACTTGGTATTGAGGCTCTGCCAATCCAAGTCTAATCGGAATAAACTTTCTCCCAAGTGGGAAGGTCCTTACACAATGGTCGAAATTACACAGCTAGGGTCGGTACGATTGGCAATGGAAGACGGCCAGGTTCTCTCAAGTTCTTGGAACATCGGCCAGTTACGCAAGTTTTATGTGTAACAAACCATTCAGACAATAAAGCCTTAGATTCCTCCTACCTCTATTGTCTTATTTTTGAGTAGCGCTTTCATAATCTTTCGACTACATTTCAAACACCTAGTTTTCTTTACACTGGTCGAAAGGAAGGTGACATCAACTAGTCGAAGTCTTTCCTCTCTGCACGTGCTTATGCCCACTAAAAGGAGCTTCCTAGTGTCGACTCGTTACTCACTTTTGCTGCCAATATAAAGAGCTCGGGTTCAATAAAATATGGTTGACATATTTTCAAAGCCAGCTCTTTTTCACCTTAGTTTATTTTTTCACTTACTCTGAAATATACTCTAAGCAGAGTGCACTTTTGATATTTATTCACCGCTTTTAGTGTACTCAAATCGCTCCAAGCGGGTCGGAGGAAGAAACACATCTAGTTGAAGTCTTTCCTCAAGATGTGGTCCCCACTAGAAGGAACTTCCTAGTGTTGTTCAGTTTCCTACTCTTGCTACCAGGACAAACCTATCGAGTCCACCGAAAAAGGTCGAACGAATTTTTAAAGTCCTCTAGACGTTTGTCTAACTCAACTTGCCGTTCTTGATTTGATTAATCTGGTCAGAGATGGTAACATCTCCTAGTCGAAGTCTTTCCTCTCTGCACGTGGTCTTGCCCACTAGAAGGAACTTCCTAGCGTCGATTCGTTCCTACTCTTTCGACCAGTGCATGACATTCGTGATAAAAAAAACTACAAGTTAACCAAACCTCTCTGTTTTCAGAACCCTCTTCACACTATTTACTTAGTTTATCTAAAAAAACTAAGCAAATAGTCGGGGGCTAGGATAAAGTTATTAATTTGACTTTGATTCTTAGTCTTTCTTTCGTCAATTATCTTTTGAGTTACTAACTACTCGACAAGATGATTTGTAGGAAACAGGATGGATTATATATATTACATCAAACAAAAGCTTTTTTTCACAGGTTTTCATTACAAGCTACTCTGAAAAAGGAGATCCCAGTTGCATCTCCTCCGAGACCTTCCTGCCGACTGGTTGTATTTCTTCAATCAAACGACTTGCTTTTGCTACAGTAGATTTTGCAGAGGATCTAGTCAAAATAAAAGAACTTGAGCTTGCACCGCCCTTATCGGCGACTTTCACGAGTTGACGCTTCTTAGACGGAGGAGCCGGACTTTTCTCCGTCACCATCCTCAAGGCTAATAGTTATATCGCGACCTCTTGGTCGTCCGACGGTTTTCCATCCCTACTTTTGAAGAAAACAGAAAAAGAAGAATTACTGACCAGTCGTAAGAATTTCTACGACCGGTATCCAGTCGTAAGTTTTTCCACGACATTTCTATGATCGTAAGTTTTTCTACGATCACTACCTAGTCGTAAGTTCTTCTACGACAACCAAGCAAATTGTAAGTCTTTCTATGACTACGATGTCCTAAGGATAAAATCAACACTTGATTGCCTTAAGGCGTCTCATCTTCTCCTCTGTGGATACAACTGCAAGGATTTGAGTAGCCACCACTCTGGATGGCGGAGATTTCTCACAAACAAGTTTGACTCGAACGTCAACCTCTGCTTGTGAAAGATCTATGCAAACAGATAAGACATTCATTAAACCACTTTGAAGAAGACCAAACCGAGAGCTAAGTTGAAGATTCACTTACCCTCCTTATAGTCTCTGGTCGGGTCTTGTGGCCTCGTATACCTCCACATAGGAGGTACTCGTTTCTTCAAAGGGCTGATGCGACGTGTGATGAAATCCTTCACCACATGCCATCTGGTAAGCCCCTCTTCCTTCAAATCCTCGATAGCTTGAATATAGGGGGCAATCCGGCCAAGATCCTTAGGAATAAAATCCCAGAAAGGAATCTTCTCAGCAGCCTTCCCCACAAAAGAGAGGCTGTCATCTTGGGTGATTTTCCAGTAAAACCACTTCTTCCTCCATCCCGGCCACGAAGACCGGGTGAACATCTAAATGTACTCCTTCGACTTCCCATCATGGAGCTTCAGACCGCAACTCCCAGCAATTCTAGTTTGTCGAGCCATTCCATAATAATATTGGAAGAGCTCGAGGTCCGCTGGAATTCCTAGGTATGCCTCGCACAAGTACACGAACACACTTAATATTATGATGGAATTGGGACCAAGGTTTACCAATTCCACCCCAAAGTGCTCGAGTACAAGCGTAAGAAAAGGGTGAGCAGGCAATCAAAGGCCACACTTACAATACGCCTAGAAGACGGGGATTTGCCCAAACTCCCCCGATGGCCAATGCTGCCGAGCGGCCACAATCCACTTCACAAGAACCTTCTTTGGAATCTTCCCAGTGGCAACCAAAGCTTGAATCTTCACCGCATCCATCTCCGACTCGGCCCATTCGGAAATGGTTCCAGCCATCTCTCTCAGAAAGGGAAGGATTTGGATTGGGGAAGGTCTTAAGAGAAAGATTGATCTGGTCGGCGGCGGAGAAAGCAAGAATTCGATTAACAGCCGGAGTGATTTGGGAGAAAGTAAAAACCCGAATCTCACCCCCGGTAAGTATTTATAACCGCGTGCCTGAGTAAAAGATGTGGCAATCCAAGGGTTACCACCGCTTCGGGAACCGCTCCAATGGACAGGCCTGTGAGAGTCAATTACGATTCTCTAGTTTGTTTGTTCGAGAAAATCAAGTTTATCTTTGCACCTCAAGCAAAATTACTTCCTTGACCAAGTCTTTCTGGTCAAATGAAATATCAATCGGAAAGGTTTGACTTCCGATCACCATACTACGATCACTTCGTAGTCATAAGGTTCTTTTCGACTACCTGGTAGTCGTAAGATTTTCAACAACTTTCTTGACCAAGTATATTTCTAGTCAAAATGATGTACAAGTGTCGAAGAGTTTTTCCTTCGACCATTGTCCTATAACCCTCTCGTGGTCATAGGACCATCTACGATTTCTTTCCCAAGTAAGTTACTTTCACTTGAAGCTGATGGGCTAGATGACGAGGATCTAATAATGCTCATTTTATCATTTATCTATAATTCTTATTATGGGTAAATATGACGTCATATGGCCCCTGAGTATACCCCATATATTTACAAGGGAGAAGCCAACCAGGTGGTTGTAAGTTCTTCTACAACCACCCCCATAGTCGTAAGTCCTGCTACGACTACCTCATGGTCGTAAGTTCTTCTACGATCACTATCCAGTCGTAAGTTATTCTACGACTACCCTATGGTCGTAAGCTCTTCTACGACCAGGTCAGCTATGACCATCCTATGATCAACAGAGCCTACAAACGAGTGGGTCCAGTTGATTGGGGAATTCAAGCAGTCAATATACGCTATTATTCTACAGAGTAACAGCACATAATACTCCATTATCTCTGACAAGTAACTGCCAGACGGCACGGGGGAGTTAATACCCCGATGATTACTGCAAACATGCGCCCATTATAGGAACTGATGAGGTGCCACTTCACCTGAAGAAGCGGCTATTCCTTCACCGACTATATAAAGGTGGCGGTCAGAGAGGAACGAGACGGACAACAGGGAACGAGACAGAAGGCAATTGGGAAGATAGGCACTATCCTCTATAATAATTCTTGTCTTTCTCCTGATTGTAGAAAATATACTCAATACCATACACACACAGAGTAGGGTTGTTATTCTCTCCAGAGAAGGCCTGAACCTGTATAAAAATCCCCGTATCAATCTCTCTGCGTGATTTCATTCTTGGAGACCCCCCGAATCAAACAATCTTTACGTAAGATCGGTTCTAAAATACCGACAGTGTGTGTGTGTGTGTATCCCTGCACTGTTTCAAGATCAAACTCAATCATATTTGCTATATATGAAATATGATTGAGTTTGATCCTGAAATTTTACAAAGATATAAAACATACCCTCTTCTACATTTCGTAATTTGTTGAGAATTTTTAGAAACTCTTACATTGGAATTTACATTTTTTACATGATATTTCGCCTTTCTTGACTAATATATGCACCCTTAACATAATATCTCATTAACATTACGAAGGATGTAAAACTAAATTTGAGTGCATTGATTACACAATTGAATTGGCGCCTGTACATAATAAAATATGGCTTAAAATGATAGAGAAGAAGAATAACAACATGCTTCACTAAAAGCATTAGGGATAGATCATTAAGCGATACTATGATTACTAAGAAGTAAGGCCTGATACTACCGACCACAAAACCATAGGGGGGGCAGGCCCTGCCAGCCCCTTTCCCTCCGCCCCTGCGTATGTCACCGAGTTCGACTTTTGTTGCCGCCGCGGAGGCAGGGCCTCGACGTCGGTGCTTTCCAATCATTCCAAAGCTAGACATCGCATTCTTAGTGACCTGCTGGGCCTTTTTGTATTAGGAAGATAGAGAAATTTGAACTTATGAATTAACCTAACGGAAAAGATTCTAAACATTATTACTCCCTCTGACCGATACTTGACATTTCAACTGAATAAATGAATACAGTTGACATCAAATATTAAAATCTAGAGGGAGTAATCAGGAGGATAACTTTTCTAGTATATAGTCAATTCTTTGTTGCTCACTGAAATTGTTTATTAGCGAAGACTCCTTGTTTTTTAAGTTGCTTACTTCGCGTGACGTGTTTTTTTCCTTATAATTAACAATGGTACCTGTGGTTCAGCCTCGGTTTTTGGGCTCTAGAAGCTAACTTGTGCAGAAGTTTGCTATAAAAAAAAAGAAACTAGAGCTTAAAAAATAGGGGGTTTGGCAGCAGTGTCCAGACATGCATCCTATGGAAGCGGATTTTCTGTTTTCTGCTACCGGTAGCATGTGCTGCCCCATGATCCGCCGTCCATCTTGGACTGGGGTCTGTGCTCGTATTTCTAACCATCTTTCAATACCCCCCTATTCACATTTCCACTCCTTCTCTCTCACCTGACACGCTTTCATCTCGGTATCAGGGTTTGGGTAAAAATCGGTTCAGTAAAATTCAAAACTGGTAAAAAATTCGGTTCGGATGAGTTTTGCCCGATGTAAAAGAAAATTGTAATCATGTCTAAGTGCATGGCACGTAGTAGCCGGTGGTAATGTTCATAGACTAGAAAAAGCAGGTTTAGATTTAAACCCTCAAAACTGTATTGTTTTTTTTTACTTTTTCCGTTTTAACTTCAAAAAGTTTAAATTTTAATTTGAAAATTTCGCCCAATTTCGGTCGAAATTTTCCAAAAATCGGCAAAACCGGTTCTACTGGTGACTTCCGATAAAAATAAAAAATAAAACCGGTAATAAAAACCCTACTCGATCGGTATCAATTCAATTCCACTGTAGAGGGGAGGCTTCCTATGACATGTGGGACATCATATGTCTAGGGCCCAACACAAAACATCTTGTGAGTTGTGACCAACACAACATCCTATGACATGTGGGACATCGTGAGCCTGGAGCCCACGTGTAGGTGAGGGGTGGGCGGAACATCTCGGTAGGCGAGATGTATGCGTAGGCCCCGCGTCCTCTCCCCCGGTTATTCTCCCATCCACCCCACCAGGAAAACATTTAGAGACCACTTGAAGGAAAGAATTCAATTACTACAACTATGAAATTCGCTTGAGCATATTTTTTTAAAAAAAGAATATTTTGGAGGAAGGTGAAAACATTTGGAGACCACTTGTTTGTATTCAAAGTCAAACTTTGTAGAAAAAACAAATAATTCTTAGATAATATTTTCTGTTCTTCATCAATAGAAAACATTGTGCATTTGTGCTCAAATAATTCCCCCTTCTCTCTTTTTCTCCCACACAAATTCAAACTACAAAAAGCAATGCAAAAAGGTCATCTTCCCCGCCGTCTCTTTCTGTATTCACCGGGCCTACCCTCTCCCATGACTGTCATCTCCTACGGGCCCACAATGAAAGTGACACAAAAGAGCATGCCATAAAAGCAACGAAATTGGGGGAATGCGAGGGAACTTTTTTTTATGATTTAATCTATTTTACACAGCAGGTTATCACCACGCCCGTTTTACACTAAAACGCAATAAGCCACACCATTTCCAATCACTGTACTTAAACAATGCATCGTGAAAGCTCCTAGCATCATTTCCATAGTGGTGAAGAAATAATAGTCAATTGGTTCAGTCGGTTTCTTCAACACATGACTTCATCTGATCTCTAAAGTCAAATTCATATTCATCAATTGTATCTAAACTCTTGGATCAGAAATAACTGTTATCTGCATTAAACAACTTAAAACTACCATATGGGTCTCCCCTACGGTCTTTTGGTTAAAAAAAAGCACCATAAAACATCATCCCGTTTTGGTCGTGTCGTTGCTACGTTCATTTAATTGAAACAGTGGTAAAATACTTCTCCATTTATAGAAAATCAGCATACAACCTCAAAATTAACCTATGGTGGATGGACTTTGAAGATGATTTGAAGACTAATAAACTTGGAGTAGGGGATGGCCAAAGAGACTATGGACTCCGGGGCACGAATTGCTGCTGCACAGCTCGACAGTATTGAGTTGCATGCACCAATCAATTTACCAAAAGCTTGAGCTCATGAGAAAAGGTGGACAATATACTTCAACCCTCCCCTCTTGTTTAGCTCTGTCAGGCCTAAGACGTGGACTCGAAGTGGCCAGCAATTATTTTTTAATATTATGTTAGCTATGTCTTGTACTCAGGATCTGTTAGCTTTGATATCATATTGAGTTGTATACACCAACCAATTTACACAAAATTTTAAGTTCACAAGGAAAGGTAGACAATATACATCAACAATCAGGCAACCCAGGCCTCCTTCTACGACGCCAGTGGGATGCAGGAGGTCTGGGACTTTGGGGTTCCACAAGCTTAGCTATATATGTCAGCCGCCCAAGCTCGTCAAAATGGTGTGTCTGCCCCTGGTCAGGTGGAGGAGGTGGGCACTATAAGCCTTGATAGTCGATCTGGGGCAACAACGCAATTCATGTGGTGGTGCGAATCGGAGCTCATGGAGGCGGCGACGGATCGACGCTCCAACTGCGTTGGAGCTCAACGTGGTGAACGGAAGATCACATTGGCTGGTGGATCAACTGAAGTAATGACGGTCTGAGCTACTAGGCGGCAGTGTAGATCACCGCTGGCGTCAACCAATCCAAGCTATCTCCATTGCCCTCCTCCCGACGTCATTGCCGCCACACCCTAGATAAATTACGTAAATTTGCCCCCTAATATCGTATAAAGCTATCGAAAGCCTACTGAAGCCTGTTGACACTTGTCTCTGGTTCCAGAGGTCTCCGGAGAAGCTAAGACTTGGAGCTAGACCATTTGGAGAGGAAACTCCAGCTTATGCCCAGACACTCATTTAAATGTTATGTGCAATCCAAGTTAATACATAAATGATGAGGAACAATATTAAAATAGAAAATACATTAAATGTAGTATCTTAATAATGAATAGTGAAAACAAAAAAAATACAAAAGTAGCAATCTTAATAACAAAATTAATTTGATTTGTGATGCAAATAATTTTAGAGTTATTGGGAGGATACCAAGAGTGGCGAGCGAAGCCGGTGCTCCAGCCCCCTCGCACTACTATAGTGGATCCGCCACTATATGACACCAAGTCTGGCTGCTTGACAAGCCTCAACGACCTTGCCGAGGATCACAACCGCGTTCTTGACGAGCTCCGACAAGCTCACACGAGCACGACCATCGTCTATGCGTACTGTAGGCGAATACGATTCACAACACACTTACATTTATTGTATGGGCTGATACATATAGGGTGTGTTTGGTTGCTTGTATGTCATCAACCTGGCTCGTATATGTCATCCAGGCTGAACATAACCGAGCTGAGTGGATGCAATGATGAGTTGTTTGGTTGCCTGATTCTGTTGGGCCAAGCTGTGCTGAGATGTTGTTTGGTTGCCTGTATCTGGTGCGGGAGAAGGTAAACAGACTCACAAGAGCTAGCCAGCCTGCATGCGCTCAGCCTGGCTGAGGAGGGAAGCTCGAATCGAGCGTTTCCCTTGGGCCTGGCCCGAGAGGGAATCGTGCATCCACTCAGCCAGGCTCACCCACCCAACCATGCAACCAAACACCCAAAAACTTGCATCTACTCATGCGAGCCAACCCCATACAGACAACCAAACACACCCATACACAAGTACCGGTGCAACCGTCTCCACTAATCAAGGAGAGGATAAGGAATGTGCTAATCTATCCTAGAATACAGGAAAGCTACCAATACATGCCAAATATACAATGCCATGCAAGGCAAGCAAAGATACTCGCTAACACCTCGCCGTAGTCTGAGCATGGGAAGGACGAATGCACAGGCTAGACCAGAACTTGCTGACGATGGTGGCCAGCAAGCCTTTGGTGACCACATCTCCAAACTGCTGGCTAGAGAGGATGTGAAGGACGCGAAGCTCGCCAAGAGTGACCCTCTCGCAGACGAAGTACACATCAAGCTCAATGTGTTTGGTGCGGCGGTGATGAACCAGATTGGCAGACATGTAGACTTCCGAAACTTTGTCAAAATACACAACAGTTGCCTTGGAGCACGTCTGGTGCAGTTCATGGAGAAGTTGACGGAGAAGTTGACGGAGCCAGTAGCATTCGGCAACAACATTGACGACGATGCAATATTCAACCTCCGCACTAGAATGTGACACAATGGGCTGTCTCTTAGAGGACCATGAGATCAAGCTATCACCGAGAAACACACAGTAACCGGAGGTTGAGCGTCGTGTGTCTAGGAAACTGGCTCAGTTCGTATCAGAGTACACCACAAAGTCCAAGGATGGGGAGGCGTGGAGCTGTAAACCATAGGAGGTTGTACCTTTGATATATCACAAGATGCACTTGACAATGGTCATGTCACGGTCACATGGATCATGCACATGAAGGGAAACTTGTTGCACGACATAAGCGATGTCAGGACACGTCGTCGTTAGGTACTATAAGGTGCCTACCAATCTGCGATAGTGGGAGGCATCTGAAAGAGGAGAACCAGATGCAAAGGAGACTTTTGGTCGGGTGTCCATGGGCATGGTGGTAGGCTTACAAGAGTCATGCCGGCCCTATCAAGGAGATCCTCAATGTATTTCTTCTAAGAAAGAAAGAAATCGGTGGAGGAGCGGGTCATAGAAATGCCTAGAAAAAATACCGAGGATCCAAATCCTTCATGGAGAGCTCATCGTGAAGACGAGAATAATGAAGTGAAGGAGAGAGTCGGAAGACGTTGTCAAGACAATGTCGTCGACATACAAGAGGAGATATGTGATGTCAGCACCTCGACGCAACACAAACAAGGAGGAGTCAGAAACAGTGGTCATGAAGCCAAGGGTATGGATGAAAGTAGCAAACCGTGTGTACCAGGCATGGGGAGCCTGCTTTAGCCCGTACAAGGACTTTGAAAGAAGACAAACGTGAACCGGTTTGGATGCATCGACAAATCTGATCGGTTGCTGGAAATAGACCATCTCGGGCAGAACACCATGATGGAAGGCGTTCTTGATGTCAAGTTGGTGCACAGGCCATTGCCAGGGGGCAACAATACTGAGCACAGTACGGATAGTCACCAGCTTAACGATCGGACTGAAAGTCTTATCGAAATCCACACCGAGGCATTGAGAGAAACCACACACAACCCGACGGGCTTTGTATCTATCGAGAGTAGGGAAAACTTATTCGTTTGGGATTTTTTTACCCCGCCGATAGAACGAGTAACCGTTGGTTACCGGATGTCTCGGCAAAATTTAGGACAAAAAATTTGAATTGAAATTTGAAATTTTCAGATGTAAAGATGAAATTTATCTAAATTTTGAATTAAAATTCTAATATGGATGAAAATTAGATAAATCCAATTTTTTTTTGCCCGGTATGAAATTTTATCAGACCCCACTGATAACTGTCGGTTACCGGCGAAATTTTGCTGATAGAATTTTCCTTGGTCGAGAGACCCATCAGGATGAAGCTTGTGGCAGAAGACCCATTTACCTATGACAATGCTCATGCTAGGAGGGCAAGGAATGAGCACCCAAGTCTCATTGGCAAGCAAGGCACGATGCTCCTCTTGCATAGCTTGCAGCCAATGCGGAGCACACAGACTTGGGCAACGGAGAGATGCTGGCAGTGGGAGTAGTAGTAGAAGAGACATTGGAATATTTCGTGTTTGGTTTGAAGATGTTGTGTTTGATTCACATGATCATTGGATGCAACAAAGGAACAGGAGCAACATCTGAATCAACAACTGGTGGGTATGTAGCGACAAGAGAAATAGGGGTCGTGGTAGGGAAAATTGGTGCTACAATAGATGGTGTGGCAGACAATGGAGTTGTCACAACATGAGAATCATGTGCCGCGGCAGAAACATCTGGTTCGGTGGTAGGCGAACGGAGCTCTGCGGCAGACCATAGTTGTAGTTGGGGAAAAAAAGAGGATCGGAATCAAGGAAACCCAGAGAAAGCAGTGGATCCATAGGGCTGGTGAAAAAAGAAAATGGTGTTTCATCAAAATAAACATGACATGAAGCGATGATACGATGATAGGTGAGATCATTGTTGGGATACGGGTAGGCTACGCTAGCTAACAATTCAAAAATTCTACCACGTAAACCAGGAAGCCATGCAAGTAGAAGATCACAGATCGTTACCACTAGACACACAGAGCAGCGAAAGAAGAGTTGGAGCAGCCTGGTCCAACGTAGAGCGCATCGATGTAGTGGGTCGTAGTCGATCGTCCAGCGTCGAGCACGTCGATGTAGTGGTCGTAGTCGATCGTCCAGCGTCCTTGCGAGTCGATCGTCTCCTCCAGCAACCTTTGCAGTTTCTTCTAATCGCGGATCATCCTCAAGCGCAATAGCAACCGTAGTAGCGCCTCTACGGTATCCACACGTCCAGGGAAGGAACAACCATACGCTGGTGTGCTAGCACCAAGTCGCACGGCAGAGCTCTCAGGAAGATGGCGGCTAGGGTTTCGGTGGAGCAACTCTCGTCTACTCATCACAGTCCCAAGCATCTCCTTATATAGTGCTCGTGACAGATCCTATCCGAACACATTTGACGAATCGTATCCATACTAGTTTGTTCCAACCCGTTAAGTGTGTGACCCGTTAGGTTTATGCGTAATCAGTTGTGACTCGGAAACCCTTTCCGACCACGAGTCATTAGCGGTTCCTAACAGAACATAGCGATTCCCGAATACACACAAATCATATCGGACGAACCTTAATGCAATATGATTTATGACTAGGTCCTCATCACTTACGACCAGGTCCTATCTCCATACGACCAGTTCGTATTTGGTCACGACCAGTTCGTAACTCCTTACGACCAAGTTACGACCACTCTGTGATTACATTCGACCAGTCTGCGACCAGCTCATACCTCCATACGACCAATCCGTAACTGATCGAACTAAGCGACCTACTCGTGTATTCTCCCTTTGCTTCATGATATCTGGTTGAACTCCAGGTGAGATGTTATGTCATCTATGGACTGTTCAATACTTTCTCGATCGAGTGTCAGATAACTTCACGTGGTCAACCACTTCGACCACTAGTTGCATGGCCATGCACTTTCTTTATCCAACCAGAACGAGGGGCCCAGAGACATCTCTCCTGTTATGTTAGGAGGGGCAAATCCCATATCCGACCAGTCACATTCCTCTGTATGTTTCATAGCATACCCGAAAGCTACCTTTATAACTACCCAGTTACAAGCAGCGTTTGGCAACCCCTAAGAGTGCTATTACACATGTAGGAAACAATGCTGATCTCAAGTCTAAGGATTATACAACATTAGGGATGGCAATATTGCCCGATAACCTGATTACCCGTGGGCAAAAACCCTAATGGAGGTGGGTATGTTCCTCGTTTTGTGCCCACGGGAAGAAAACTCCACCCGATGGGTAATCGGGTGTGGGCATGGGAGAGCCTCACCTGTGCCCGCTTCGCCCGATAACCCGCCAAAGGAATTGACATGTAGGCCCATATAACCCCTCCACTCCAGACTCCAGACTCAGCCCCAGTCTCCACTCGGCATCGCACTCGCACGGTCGCACCCCACAGTCCACACCCCAAATTCCAGAGCAATCCTTAGCAGCCAGCTCCGGAGCTCTCTCCTCCGGTCCTCCCAGATGCCCCTCCTAGATCTACTCCATATCCACCCTGGTTGTCTACCTCCCGGTCCCTCCCCACACCCCTCCTTCGCCGCCGCGCCCCCAAACACCGTGGCGACTGCAACCTCCTGCCTCTCCCAGTCTCCCTTCTCTTCACGCACCCCCACTCCCACCACTCCTCCTCCACCTGTAGGCGCTTTTCCGGGTCCCACCTCCGCCTCCCGCCCCATGTTGCGCCACCTCCGACGCCTCAGCATCGGGTTCCACGACGGCCAAGAAGCACCGCCACCCCGCGGAGGAGAACATCCGGGAGGAGGCGACCCGCGTCCACGGCCCGACGCATAACTTCTCGGCGTGGTACGTGCCGTTCCCCCCGACGCCCGACGGCTACTTCGACGAGCGCTACTCGCTTGACAAGGTCGTCTGCCGCTCCAGCTCCAGCTCCAGCAGCCTCCTCGATCCGTCGCGCATTTCCTCTTCAGATCTGGAACGAAGACGCTGCTGTGGTTTAGACTTTGAGATTTGATGATGTTTTCTTTTGTGAATGGACTGTGATGTGCTTTCTTTTGTGAACAGATTGTGATGGTGTTTTCTGTAGTGTGGCGGGCACACGAGCGTGCCCGCAGGCGACAGGTACCCGCGGGCGACGGGTATGGGCGAGATTCTCTGCCCGTCGCTCTTCGCGGGCATGCCCGTGGGGGAGTTTTGGGCTGGCGGGCATGGGTATGGGCGAGTAGTACCCGTGCCCGCCGCGTCCGATTGCCATCCTTATACATCATCATTGCTTGAGACCAACTAACGACACATAAAATCATAACAATCTCAATAGTGTCTCAAGGTGGGTCTTATCTAATACCATGTTCTCTAACATGTGTCCATATTATTGGTTTGATATCTCCATATCCATGACCTGTGAAACATAGTCATCAACCAATACATATGCTAGTCTATTCATATGTGTCCTCATATGTTTCTGACCAGGGAACGTTTAAGAATAGTCATCACAGAAATATAGAGTTTCACAATCAAGTCACATACTTGATAATAAATATTAACGATATTATTCTGGGAACAAGATAACATATTATCCAATATTATGAACATAATAAAATATAATCATCTCTATGATTGCCTCTAGGGCATATTTCCAACAATCGTAACACCGATAGCCCTTGTGATCGGCTGGGTAGGCAAGGAACACACATGCAAAGGATTGAGGAGAAAATTTATTTGGTGCGGTGGCAATCATGTTGGGGTAACAGAGGCACCTAAACACACGCAAATGGATGTAATCAGAAGGTGCACCAAAAAGAATCTCATAGGTAGAGAGAAGGCATGAGGTTTGCACGCCTGGCGGTAGAGAAGATATGTGGCAGTGGTGAGAGCCTCGACCCAAAAGCGAGGAGGCATGTGATAATGAAAAAGACGTGTCCGAATATCATCGTTGATGCTACGAATTATTCTCTTGGCCTTCCCATTCTGTTGGGAGGTGTACGGACAAGAAAGACGGAGCGCGATGCCATGCGTGGAAAAGAAGGAGCGAGAGGCATGGTTGTCGAATGCACATCCATTGTTAGTCTGGACAGCGAGGAAGGGAAACTGAAATTGAGTTCATACATAAACATGGAAGGAGTTGATGAGAGAAAACACATCGGACTTGCATCGTAAAGGAAACATCCATGCATAGTGACTGAAATCATCGAGAATAACAAGGTAGTACTGATATCTTGAGATGCTATGAATTGGTGAGGTCCAAACATCACAATGAACTAGTTCAAAGGGAGCAATAGTAAATGATGTAGAATGTGAAAATGGCAAATGGACATGTTTTCCAATTTGACAGTCATGGTAGGTAGAAATGCCTTTGTTATTACATGTAGAGTTAAAAGAGCCTAATTCTCAAGAAAGTGCTTCATGTCCAGGATGACTGAGTCACTGATGCCAAAGGTCGACGAAGGTGGTGCTAGCGTGGAGACTCCGTGGAGGGGTTGTGGAGTGGTGAGAGAAAAGTGGGTAGATATCACCATGACTGTCACATTGTAGTATCTCCGTCTGTGTGTGCAGATCCTTAACAGAGAAACCAGACGGGTCAAACTCAACGGAGACAGAGTTGTCACGGGTAAATGAATGGATGAAAACAAGGTTTTTAATAAGATGTGGAGCAACAAGAATATGAGGAAGATGCAATGGAGAAGGAGTAGCGATGGTAAGACGACCAGTATGTGTGACTGGCAACGTGTGACCATTGCCGACAATGATTTGAGACGTGGAAAAGTGAGGAATGGGAGAGGAGATGTTACCTGGGCTGGAGGCCATGTGCGAGGTTGCACTAGTGTCCATGAACTAGTCCCCACTAGATTGAGACAGCTAAATGGACATATTGTTGAGGGAAGCCACAAGAGTCGACTGATCCCAAGCCAGAGCCGAGCCATAGAGGGACACCATCTGGGTGGAGGGTGGCGCATACGACACTGCCATCAGGGTGGAGGGTGGCGCATACGATGCGACCATCAGGGTGGAGGGCAACGTGTACGCCACAGCGACCACATGCGCTGGGGTAGCGTTGGGGTGTGGCCTGAGGAGGCTGGTGCTGTAGGGCACATGCCACTGGCCCGACGGCATGGGCATGGGCCAAGCCTGGACCATGCCAGTCCAAGGGTTGAAGCATCTAGGCCAAGAGGGAGTCGACGTAGAGGATGTAGGGCTTGCGCTGGTGCTGTTGTCGTTGTTGCACTTGTCGTCCTGCAGTTCTTGACGTTGCCGCGATCACTTGAGGATGTAGGACGGTAACTGTGGCCCTTAAGGTTGTCACGATCACTGCGGCTAGAGGAAGAACAGCGGGTGGAGTTGGTGTTGCCGTCATGCGATGAAGGAGACTAGGTGGAAGAGTAGAGGGCAGTGGCCGCAACCATCTTGGCTGTCTACTCAAATTGATGCTCCTCGAGGAGGAGGTACGATTGGGAGCGCGTGAATGTGGGGAATGGTACCTGCATAGTCAAAATAGAGGTCGTATTGTGGAACTTAGGGTTAAGACCGCACAACATGTTGAGCACCAAAGTCTAATCGGAGACGGGTTGATCCACATCGCAAAGGCTGTCAGCGAGAGTCTTGAGACGATGGCAATATGATGTGATGGACATGTCGCCCTAGTAGATGTCGTGGAACTCAGACTCGATGTAGATTGTGTGGGCGTGCTTGTTGTCTTGGAACAGATTGATGATGCTCGTCTAAACGGAGTAGGTGGTGTCATCAGGTGGCATGATGATCCCGAGGATCTCCCTGGAGACCATGGCATAGAGCTAGGAGACGACTCTGTAGTCATCTCCTATGCCGAGTTGTCGAGGTCGGGCTTAAAACCATAAATGTGATCGGTGAGGCCGAACTGGCTGAGGACGACCTTGAAGAAACCATGCCATACCAAGTAGTTGAACTCCTTGAGATCCAAAACGACAGGACCATGGGTGCGGATGTTGGTGACTTGGGTGGCCGACGAGGGAAGAGTGTCGACTGGAACATAGGTAGTGGAAGGATTGTTGGAGTTGAGGGCGGCCGTGGCTGAGGAGGTGGAGGAGGAATAAGACTATAGGGAGGGATTGGTGCTAGCCATGGCGGTCGGAGGAAGGGAAGAAACGGCCTAGGGAAGGAGATCACCCGAGCTCTGATACCATGTAGGCGAATAGGATTCACAACACACGTATATTCATTGTATGGACCGATACATATGCATGAGTACAGGTGCAACCGTCTCCACTAATCAAGGAGAGCATAAGGAATGTACTAATCTATCCTAGAATACAAAAAAGCTAGCTATACATGCCAAATATATAATGCCATGCAGACAAGCAAAGATACTCGCTTACATGGACTACTACCGCCCCGTCACCAACATCACTGTGTCGCCTCGCAAATATGGTGGGCACATACACACAACCACACATTCAACAACTACAACTATCTTTCACTTCTAGCTCACTTATACTACTTCTTTGAATCCTCTCTTTAACACGTACGTTCACGGAATGTGCATGTATAGGGTTCCATGACTCGCCGTTATTTGCGTGCTACGATGGCGGTGGCGACCCGTACAATGTGAACCTCACGGTGGAGAAGGCAAAGGACGTGAAGGTGCGCGACCTCACTGTGATGGCGTGCCGCTGCACCATGTTGTTAGAACCAACAACCACACTTGGGTGGGGATTGAACTTTCACATTTTTGCTAGGTGAGAGCCAAAATTCTCCACTTGAAAGTTTAAAATTCTACTTGCAAGTTTTAATATTCAAATTGAAGGGGCAAAATTTGTGTTGAATTCAAGTTGAAAGTTGAATATTTTTTGAATTCCAGTTGAAAGGGTTGCGGCAAATGATTACCAAATAACAAATTATACCCAGGGACAGTTTTGGAGGGTGGTTTTGCTGATGGTGATCCAACTCAGGGTAATTTTTAGCATGTTGGCAACCATGTTATCGGTTCTTGATGATGAGGATCCAAATGAGAGGAGGGAGGATGATGAGACGAAGAAAGATTAATGGAGAGAGATAAGAGTCGATGTGGATGCCCTAATGTTGTTAAGATTTGTACATGTTTTTAGGGAGCTGCTAGCCCACTCTATACTGTTGGAATGCATTTCCAACAATATAGCAGTTTCATGCAGTTTCGTGAAGTTTCATTTGTTTAAAAGTTCCAGATTTCGAGTTTGAAGTTTTGACTAGGTTTCAACGTATTTCGTGAAAAGTTTCAAAAAGGTTTCAGGTTATGAGTTTGCTGTTTCAAGCATGTTTCAACGTGTTTTGTGAAAGTTCCAAAATGCTTTCGGCTCTTTCATAAAGTTTGAGAAAAGTTTCAAGTAAGTTTCATAAAAAATGCAAGTTTCAAGAAGTAAAAAAAACGCTTTCAAGGAAGTTTCAATCATGAACGAGACATAATGAAACTTCTAAGTTTTAAGCATGAAAACATTTAAAAAGTTTTAGGTTTTGGTGAGTTTCGCGTATTTCTAGCAGTTTCCAGAAGTTTCCAAGAAAGTTTCAAGCCCAAGTTTCAGATTTTGGAACTCAAGTTTCAACAACTTTCAAACAAAAGAGTTTGAAGAGGTTTCAACCAGTTTCACAAAGTTTCAAGAAGTCTCATGAAAACATTTTAAAAGTTTTCGGTTTCAGTGAGTTTCATGTATTTCTAGAAGTTTCCGAAAGATTCCAAGAAAGTTTCAAGCCCATGTTTCAACAAGTTTTAGATTTTGGAACGCAAGTTTTATACAAAAGAGTTTCATGAAATTTCAAGAAGTCTCATGAAAACATTTTAAAAGTTTCATATTTCAATAAGTTTCTCGTATTTCTAGAAGTTTCTAGAAGATTCTAAGAAAGTTTCACTCCCAAGTTTCAACAAATTTCATATTTTGGAACTCAAGTTTCAGAAAGAGAAGTTTCAAGAAGTTTCAGCAAGTTTCAACCTGTTTCAAGAATTTTCAACAAGTTTCATATTTTGGAACTCAAGCTTCAACAAGTTTCATACAAAAAAAGTTTCAAAAAGTTTCAGCATGTTTCATAAAAAAAATCAAACAACAGCAAAAAATCCCAACGTGCTCACCTGCAGCCGCGCGACCTCTCGACGCCACAGCTCTGTGCTCACCGGGACGTCATGGTCGTTGGCCTTTCTGCCTACCACCGAGCTTGCCCGCGGCTTCGTGCTCACCAGGCTGCTGTGGCCACTCACCTTCCTACACGTCGCCGAGCAAGCCTCCGGTAGCTGCTTCCACTTGCCTTGCTCCGGTCGAGCCCACTCGTCGCCACTCCCTATCACGCCAGGCAGTGGCCACCCACATGCTTGCGGCCACACGAGGCGCAGAACCGATTCACCGCCGCCGTCGTCGTCACTCGAGGACCGCCCATCGTCTCATTGTTCACCCCTGTGCAATTTTTTGGCTACTGGAGAGAGAGAGAGAGAGGTGCGCGATTTGCCCACTACTCTCCCTGGATGAGGGAGAGAGATGGAGCAGACACTCGAGATGGGTTCGCAGTGGATAAGGTATTTAGGATGAGTGGATAAAAGTGAGTTTGGGGTGGGGAGGATGCTAAACATCAGATAAATTGAACGGTTGATAGCCATCCCGTAGCAACGCTATAGCATTTTTTAGTTTTTCTCATGTTTATAACACTATAAAAATAAAAATGTAGACCGTACGGACCCACGGGTTAACGACTTGTTAATATATACTCTCTTCGGTCGAAATTACTTGACAGCAAGAGAAAGCAGTACAGTCCGGTCAACGTCAATCATAAAAAACCGGAGGGAGTAGTTTATTGGTTACAAGCCTACAACTCCAACGACTGGGACACCAAGGCACAGACCAGCATGGCGCTACTGGTCCGTCAGCTAGTAGGACTCCTCCACTTCCTCTTCGGTGCGGCAACCGCCGGTGTATCCCACGCCGGCACGATGAGGTGCACCCGCGTGTTCAGCTTCGGCGACTCGCTCACCGACACCGGGAATCTGGTGCTCCTCCCCGGCGGCCGTGGGGCCACCGGAAGCCGGCTGCCGTACGGGGAGACCTACTTTCACCGCCCCACCGGCCGGGCGTCCGACGGCAGGCTCACCATCGATTTCATCGGTAACGAAACAACCTATACTTGTATCGAGTATCGACCGTTGCTTCGTGCAAGTTTCGATTCAGTGACGTTTCGATGGAAACTGTGCAGTGGAGGGGCTGAAGGTGCCGCGCCTGACGCCGTACCTCGCCGGCGAGACCGCCGAGGATTTCAGGTACGGGGCGAACTTCGCGGTGGGCGGCGCGACGGCCCATGACACGGAGTTCTTCGAGGTCACGGGGCTCAAGCCGTTCGTGCCGGCCGTCTCCCTCAGCACTGAGATGGGCTGGTTCAAGAAAATCCTGCAGCTTCTTGGCTACTCTGCTCAAGGTGCACATATATAGTTGCATATGAAATGTGAGCTCCTGTGTGATAATCATTTGAGCTTTTTACCCTCGTTATTATGAATACATAGAGCAAATAAAGTTCGCGGCGAGCTCCCTCTTCGTCGTCGGAGAGATTGGAGGTAACGACTTCCTCATCGCCTTCTTCCAGAACCGAACTCTGGACGAGGTCAAGACCTTCGTTCCAGGCATCATCGACGCCATCCGTTCTTCTCTGACAGTATGTGATACACCATGCCGGCATGTGCCACCTTAATTGACTTGTGTTCCTGACATCTTGGAATGATGTGTACAGGCACTGATCGACGTCGGAGCGAGAATTGTGGTGGTTCAGGGGATGCTGCCGCTCGGCTGCGAGCCGCGGCTGCTCGAGCTCTTCAAGCGCAGCCGCCGCGCCGACGACTACGACGCCAAATCCGGCTGCTTGATAAGCTACAACCAGCTCGCCGAGGAGCACAACCGCGCGCTCAACCGCTTGCTTGACGAGCTCCGGCAGGCCCACCCCGGCACGGCCATCGTCTACGCCGACTACTACCGCGCCGTCACCGACATCTCTGTGTCGCCGCGCAACTACGGTGTGCATGTACTCCCTCCAGTTTAAATCGAGGGATTTCAGGATTTGTCGTTACGAGATAAATAGATTTTAGGATTTGTCTCTATGTGTTAATGATATGTGGCTCTCGAATCCATATGTGATAGACACAAAGGAGTGAATCCTGAAACCATATATTCATTCACAGTGGCAAATCATAAATTATCTAGTTTAAATTAGGTGTCATTTGAGCTCGGTGCACGAACAAAGGAGTTAATACCTTTGCTTTCGACATAGTCTGCTCCTATAAATTGTATACCGTGTATGCAGGGTTCGGAGACTCGCCGTTGTTTGCGTGCTGTGGCGGCGGCGGCCCGTACAACGTGAACCTCACGGCGGGGGCGGGGTGCAGCCAAGAGGGGTCGACGGCGTGCGCCGACCCGTCGGAGTACGTTTCCTGGGACGGTGTCCACTACACGGAGGCTACTCATAGAATCATTGCTCGTGGCATCTTGGAAGGACCATACACCATGCCCCCAGTTTTGTCGATGTGTGAGTAGTAAAAGAAACTAATTGGTTGAACTGAATCGATCTACATTCTATGATATGCGTGATGGGCATGTTGCAATTTTTTCAATCCAAAATGTACTTGTTTTGACACGTTGCTCCATTCCAAAATGGGAAAATCTACCTACCCATCGGTGGTTGATTTTGTTGATGGGAAGGAATCAATTGCTAATAGGGCGTGAGGCCTTCCCCCAACAAATTTTCTTCCATTCAAAAAGGAACATAGCACAAAATGTCAAGCGGCGGCAGGACCGCAGGGGAGAGAAACCAAGTATCACAAACAACCAATGTTATGAATTGTTTAAATTGTTGCGGGATAATTTTGAAAAGACCCAAAAGTTCAAAATTTTCAAAACTTGCTTGGGTTTAGCTTGATTTTGGATTTCTTGCCAAATTCGGAATTTTTTTCTCTTTTCACTTTCCCTTTTCGGTTTTTCCGTTTTCCCAGCCCAAAGGCGCCTTTTTTTTTCTGTGCACTTCTCCTCTATTCTTCTTCCTCATCGTGTTGCCCTGTCGTTCGCCAGCACCACGCATCACCTTCGTCCTCGTCGACTTCTTCCACCACCTTCGCCATGCTAGTGATCGCCACCTCACCTCGCCACCCCATCACTTGCTTTCCCCCTTCCCTGGCGTCGATTGCGCGCAGCCGCATACTTCGTCGCGCCCGCCTCCACTCTGCTACTAGCGCCACCGCCTCTCCGCGCGTATAAAGCCTCAGCCGCCACACCATCGTCATCCCCAACCTCTCCACAACATCACGGTGCTCTCTCTTCTTCCCCAATGTCGATCACCGCTGCCACACCCAAAAATGCTTGTAAAGCCCCCTTCTTCAGTTCGCTGCCACCGTCCATGCCCCCATCCAATTAATCCCTCCCTGAGCTTCGCTTCAATCTACCAAACCTATCCCCAAGCTCCACACTCACCATCCCCCGCCACCAGCGCGCCACCATTGTGCTCCATAGCTCCGCCGCCCACGGCTCACGCTAACACGCCATCTTGAACCACCCAAGACCCACCACCACCGGACTCCCCTTGGTCCGCTGGTGCTCAAGCACTGGCCGCCTTGGCCGGAGCTTGGCCGAAGCGTCACCATGCCATTCCCCTGCCTCGGCCGTGCGTCATCGCCGCCGTGAGCCCAACCCGAGCCACATCCAACTGTACCTAAGCCCAAAAATGGAAACCCCCCCATGCTTCATAGTTGTTCTCGCACCTTCCTCGTGCCATGACCATCCGCCATTGCAATCGTTCTTGAAGCCAAAGAGGAGGAAGGAAACAGAGGATGCCAACAAAGAAAAGAAAAGAGGGAGCTAGGTTCCCTTTGGTTGAAAACCCAATTAGGCCAAGTGCCCTAGTGGACCGCCATGTAGGCCCATTTGCCAAGCCAGCCCAACACTATGCAACACTGTGTGGCCCACACTATTCATTTTGGCCCATCACTATTTAGAACATTAACACCTGGCCCAAACCCATTCATGTTCACAAAATCCGACCACTACAAATAGTGTTGACCCAACACTATTCACTAGACCCGCTACAATTCAACCCAAACCCGATAATAAATAGTACTAAGCCCGGTATTGTTCACTGGACCCATCACTATTCATCCCTAACCCAATAAGACATTATATATCCATTTTGGTCGTTTTGAGTCTGTGAATCCCATTTTTGACCCCATTTAACCAAATCAAGCACCAAACAAATCCCAACCACCCACACCACCATTCTTTTCAATTCTTTCCGAATTTATTTAATTCATTTTGTTCCCAGCTCGCCTCTTGTTGAGCCCAGATTTATTTATTGGTTTTTCTTCTACAATAGAACCCAAATTTATTGATCAAGCTACAGAAGGAGTCGATCAAGACAGGAGAGGTAAATCCGATCAAGGACTGCAGATATGGAGGCAAGTTGCATCCATTTGATCATTTTGAGCCCACATTCCATTTATTTATATTATTACTTTTATTATAGTATTTATGCCAATTACTTCTTTATTGAAATAATACTTTGGAATGTCATGATGATTAATTATATCCTATCACCCCACATACAAGCCCACCTATTCTTTGTAGGCCATATTCACCTTGATAAGTTTATGTTACATAAGATATTAATAAATATTCGGCATTGTCACATAATGTGTTTATAAAATTCTGGAAAAGAGTATTAGCTATCCGCCAATGGTTTTAGTGAAGAGTTGAGGGTTGAGACCAAGAGGTTGGACAACCCAATAGACTTGATAAAAGTGAGTTAAGGGTTGAGACCAAGAGGTTGGACAACTACGAGTTGGATGTTGGGCCACCGCCTCACTGTAAGACACGTAAGGGCTAGAACCTTGTGCCAAATAACAGACACAGAAATCGCTCAACCATGGATTTGGTTTATCCAACTTGACTTAGTACACTACTCTTTCGATTGAATATCTATAGGATGTCACCTGCTCTTGTTGTATAGAGCAACCGCGGATTGGGGATGAGCCAGGAGTGGGCCGGTTAGGGCACTCATTGAACTACACAACGGCTTGGTCCAGTCAGCATCGGACCGCGCACTCCACCATTGGCCAGTGGTTTCCCGATGGCTGTATTGACCTTGAACCTACCGAGTAGAGGCTAGAAAGGTTGAGTAGTGAAAAGTCTTTGATATCTTAGCTCAGTCGCACGCTAACATATTGTGTGTTTATGACTTGACAGTATGAGTATGAGGTATCTTGTGGATAAAGTTGGGCAACTCTGTAGAGTATAATCAATGGTATTCGGATACACCGTGCTTCCGGTTAATGAAGTTGTGTTTATGGGTGATTCCAATATATGATGCATAAATAGATATTTTGAGATGTTAATATGGTAATTACAATTGTTGAGTAAACCCCTGATGTTATAATAGTATGATTTTACTGTTTTAAAGACAAACTGCTTTAATTCAAATGTTGCATCCACATATACCTGATATGGTAAACCTGTTGGTGCTATGCCCTATAGGCAATCATAGAGATGATTGTATCACGTCTATGTTTATGAGTTATATAGAATAAATTTTATTATGTTCCTTGAATGAATCATCGGTTATAAAGATTAACAAGTATGTGACTTATTGATGAAGCTCTTTAACTTATATGATGTCGTTCTAAATGTATCCCTGGTCGGATGTTACTGGTCGGAACACTAGTGACTTATTGACCAGCATATGTATTGATTGATGACTATGTTTCATCGATCATGGATATAGAGATATCGAATCAATAATGTGAACACATGCTAGAGAACATAGTGTTGGATTGACACACCTTGAGGCACTATTGAGATTGTTATGATTTTATATGTCATCAGTTGGTCTCAAGCAATGATGATGTATAATCCTTAGACCTAAGATCAGCATGATTTCCTACATGTGTAATAGTACACTTGAGGGTTGCCAAACGCTACTCCGTAACTGGTTAGTTATAAAGACAGCTTTCAGGTATGCTATGAAACATGCAGAGGAATATTATTGGTCAGATATGAGATTTACCCCTCCTAATATAATAGGAGAGAAATCTCTGGGCCCCTCGATGTGGTCGGATAACGAAAGTGCATGGCTATGATACTAGTGGTCGAAGAGTCGACCACGTGAAGTTATCCGATACTTGATCAAGAAAGTATTGAACAGTTCATGGATAACAAAACATCTCACCTAGAGTTCAACCATATATCATGAGGCAAAGGGAGAATACATGAGCAGGTCATTCAGTTCGATCAGATACGGACTAGTCGTATCGAGATACGAGCTGGTCATAGACTGGTCGAACATAATCACTAACTGGTCGTAAGGAGTTACGAACTGATCGTGCCTATATATGAACTGGTCGTATAGAGATACGAGCTGGTCGTAAGTGATAAGGACCTACTCGTAGATCATATTGCATTAAGGTTCGTCCGATATAATTTATGTGTATTCGAGAATCGTTGTCCTGCTAGGAACCGCTAACGACTCGTAGTCGGAAAAGGGTTTCTGAGCCACAACCGATTACGCATGAACCTATAGGTCACACACTTAACGGGTTGGAACAAACGTGTTCGGATAAGATCCATCATGGGCTCTTTATTAGGGGATGAATGAGGTTGTTGAGATAAGGCACGCAACGTAAGTTGCTCTACCGAAACCCTAGCCACCATCTCCTCGAAAGCCCTACCGTGCGAGTTGGTGCTAGCACACCGGCGTACGGTGTTCCACCCCGGACGTGTGGATATCGTAGAGGTGATGCTGTAGTTGCTGTTGTGCTCAAGGACGATCTACGACTTCGTAAGGAACGCGATTGGTTGCTGAAGGAGACGATCGACATCAAGGACGTTGGACGATCGACTACGACCACTTCATTGACGCGCTCTACGTTAGATCAGGCTGCTCCAACTCTTCTTCCGCTGCACTGCATGTCTAGTGGTAACGATCTATGATCTCCTACTTGTATAGCTTTCTGATTTACGTGGTAGAATTTTTTGAATTGCTAGCTAGTATAGCCTACCCGTATCCTTGCAAAACCTTCAATAACCAATTGAACTCCTGTCATGTAGTTAAATAGATTTATCATGTGGCTTGCTAAGTATATTGTGTACTCAATCTTGCTAAAATTTCATCAGAAGGTGTATCAGAGAAGTGAAGGACACTTTGAAGATCGTGCTAGGATTGCGACTGCACTCAAGCTTTCCTGTGGAGGCTATTTGGTTCTTTTAAATGTAAATTAAAGTTTGGACTTGAGATGTCCATTTTGTTACCACAAAATAGCCGTTAGGCCCTAATTCAATTAAATTAATAATTTTCAAATGTTTGTAACCAGGTTTGGTGTACAATCGAAATTCTAGGCTATTGTGTAAACCGGAAACACCATGTTTAAAAAGTAGGGTCGTTTCAAATTTCATCGGTCCAGGTAGACTAACTAACAACCACAGAGTCAGAGACAAAGCTTGTTTCTCGATATGTTCATCTCTCGATTTTCTTTTCTAGCTTGGGGCTACAATGATTGCACATGACATGGTCACCATGACAGCCAGTGATGCTATAATAAGGACTTATCTTTTGGACGACTCCAAATTTAGGTTCTGAAAGGTCCCAATTAAAGTAAAGAGAACCAATTCGATATACAGTGGTTACATGATAAGCCTGAGGGAGGGTGTCTTCTGCACCTACTACTTCTCCAGCTCATTTTACTTCTTGCATGGCGATCTAGCACAAACCGTTGGGCTGCCAGACAGCCAGAGTTAGAGAACTTTCGTACCGCACCAAACCAGAGCAATGGCAAATGGCAATGAAAGTATGAAACACGCGCGCGGACGCATGTGCCGACATGCATAAATGCCGTGGACGCGCGTGCGTGCGTGCCCCCACCCTCCCCCGCCCGTCCGTCTACGTCGTCGCATGCGCGCACGCGCGTCGTATGCACCCCCACTGACTGACCCATCCATCCAGCAGGCAACGCAGCTCGGGCATGCGATCGGAGATTCGGAGGGAAACCTCTCGACTATCGTGATCGTGCGACGTCGCCTCCAACAACTACGGCGCTGGGCCACTATGGGACGGGCCGGCCGACGCGGCAAACTGCTGGTGATCGGGCTCGGTTGCTTGCTTTCTTGGGTGCGTGCCGGATGGCCGGATGGGCCACCGGTGGCAGTATCGTGCTCCTGGCAGGCGGCCTTAGGGGCTACATATATATGCTGCGGCCTGTGAGAAGGACAAAAATTACGACAGAAAAGCATGCAATATTCTTCCCGAAACTTGTGGCCGCCAAATTCCTGCCTATCTATCTCTATGCCAAGTAAGCTATGAATTTCTTCTTTCAAGAATACGCATTCAGAGTAGATGAAAGCTCATACAACCGCTCCAAGAGAGCACTGAAGTAGATTTGGAGAAAATTACAACCCACAAAATGTAGCTACGAATTGGTAGGCCAGATTTTAGCTAGCCAAAGCTTCGACTGTTTGATTCCAAGCCTTTTGTTTTGTCACGTCCAAATTTTGGTAGGGTAAATTAGGGTCACAAACTCACAATCCATATGTACGCACATACTCTTCGTAGAACAGAGAATTTACAGTAGGGGTGCATGGGGAGTACGCACCCGTCAAAGGCAAAGTAAAAGATAAGTAACAGAAGAAGAACATTGTGTTACGATGTTGATGACACAATAGGTACTGGGAGTTTGGACTGTGAAGAGCATGGGATTTGAGGTGGAAATGCAAGGAATTGGGGAATTGGGAGAACTAGAGAGGGAGAGCAGAAAATTGGGGGAAGGAGTTGATTTATCTGTTCTGTTCGTTGTCCTTTTAATACAAGGCACGGTTTAGATAAGCCTTCACCAACACACACTCTCTGATCGAAAAAAAGGAATCGCTAAACAACACTCGTGTAAAACTTTTTGGTATTTCAGTCGAATTTCGTACCGTCGGATCACCTTGAAGATTCTTGCTCCGGTCGGCGAGGTTGGTATCTTCTCTAGAGACAGTGGCGGGATTAGGGCCCGGGTTCGCAGATTTAGGTTTCCAGGTTCACTGAGGCCTAGCTATAGAGGGAGAGGGAGGGAGGGACAGTGAAGGCTCAACAGCGGTGGCACTGCTGGATGTGGGCTTGGCTGAGGGCGGTGGAGGTCGGTGGGGGCGACGAGATCAAGGGAGATTAGGAGGCGGAGGCAGATTCGCTAGAGACAAGTAAGGAGGGTGGCACTGGGGAAGGAGCAGGAGGTGGGCAACGGAGAAGGTTCGAGGGTGGGTGACAACAGGGTGGGTGGAAACGGGAGGCTATGGTTGGGGTGGTGGTTTGTATATGTTTCCCACCTCCAAATAGGCTTAGGTATAACCGCACATCGGATAAACTAAGCACTCGCACTAACCCCGTTTACACTTTTGTCCTCGCTTCGCCTAAAAGGGTTAACCCAAGGGTTTGAATGCATTTGGCCATGACAGTTATATGTTGCTGAAATTCTTTCTCAACTAGCAAGGTGGGACTAAACTCCTAACATTCTCATAGACCTACATGGGCTGCACTGGGGCCCAATTCAAGTTGGGTCGCGGGTTTGACAAGGATATAATGATCCACAATTAACCGTTTATCTATAATCGGTATTATAGATAGCGATATCTATTTATTACTCACAAGTATACCCCTTATTGTTTATAAGGGAGAAACTTAACTAAGTGGTCGTAAGCCTTTCTACGACCATCCCTCGGTCGTAAGCCTTTCTACGACCAGTCTATAGTCATAAGTCTTTCTACGATCACCTTGTCGTCGTAAGGCTTTCTACGACCAGGTCGGTTAAGACCACCCTATAATCGATAAAGCCAACAGACATATGGGCTCAATCGATTAGGGACTCGTATGCGCTGTGTTCAATACATAGAGCAGTTAGTATTCACAGTTATTCTCCGACATAATTGCATGTATTACGCCTCTGTCTCTGATGATAACTGTCAGGCGACGTGGGGTGTTATCTCGCTAACAATAACTTCCATCAACGTGCATATTATATCAAACGTTGAGGCACATCTTAGCCTGGAGTAACTAACACCCCCTTCATGCGCTATATAAATGCTAAAGTTAGTGAATAGAGGAGGAGGGCAATCGGATATTACAGCAAGAAGACATTAAACATTTAGTCTTAGTGATCATCTTCCTGATTGTAAAGAGCATAGTCAATACAGCAACACAGGAGTAGGGTTGTTATTCTCTCCGAAGAAGGCTTGAACCTGTGGAAATTCATGTGTCCTTCTCTACGTGGTTATAATTCTAGAAAACCCCCAAATATATATTCATAAGATCGATATTAGATCATCTATAGGGTCTCACATACACTCACCCTCAAAGGAACCGACCTCCTCGTCAGTCCAACACACCCACGCTAGGAAAATGACCAAGACCTCCCCTCTTGGCACACATTCATGTATGCAATCCGGCACATATGACATGCCGCGTATCCACTCATCTAGGCTCACATGTGCCATGCGCCATATGCATGCATCTCTAACTCGCGAGGGTCGACTCTGATACCATTTATAATGCCCCAACTCCAAATAGGCTTAGGTCCACCCGCATGCTGGATAAACTATGCACCCGCACCCACCCCACTTACACCTACGTCTTCGCTTCGCATAAAAGGGTTAACCCGAGGGTTTGAATGCATTTGGCCATGGCAGTTGTATGTTGGTGAAATTCTTTCTCAACTAGCAAGATGGGACTATAAACTAACATTCTCATACACCTACATGGGGTTGCACTTGGGCCCAATTCAAGCTGGGTCGGGGTCTCACAGTATAGGAATTGGGCCCGCGTCTAGGATCATTGGATATCAATCCAATGGTCCAAACTTCCACTAAATTTTGCACAAAAACTATATTCGAGTGATGTATAGTTACTCCCAAAAAACATTATTTGAACCCACCTATTAGCCCACACACGACACAGCCCTACAACTAGTGCCTCGGTACATGACACATTGCCAGCTATTTCAAAACTTCAGACCGTCATGATGGATTTAATCTTGTTTTTTAGTAAATTCTATTAGTTTCCGAGTGAGAGTTGTTATTTTTTGTAGGGGTCCGAGTGTGTGTTGGAGTTTGTTTTTTTTTTATGGTTTTGCATACCATTTTCGTTTCTAATTCTGTAAGTCTCTGAGTATAAATAAACACAAAAGACCAAAAAGAGTGGCAACACTTTTGGTGCTCCCGAAACAAAAGAATCGTTCGATTGTGTTCTCTGATTTTGTTTTGGTTATGTTTTTCGCTTTGTCTTGGCGGCTTGTTTCAGCAAGAAGGAAAGGCAGGGGGAGGCGCTGCTTTTTCTACAGCGTGATTGCATCACGTAAAGACAATCAAGCGGGAAGACTGAGCAAAGACCAGAGGTGCTGCTCAGGAGCAGAGGCACTACTTTGTGTTGTCCTCTGCACAGAAGCAGCGGGTCACATTGGGAAGAACAGGAACCATCAAGGTCTCACAGAGAAAGACAGGGCACCATCAAGTCACGTCGGGAGGCCAGGGTCCAGCGAGTCCCATGAAGGAAAGTATCAAGCGTCACTGCTTCAAGCGGGTTTCATGGAGAAAAGCCAAACGTTTTAGAAGACAAAGCAAAGGACCAAGGAAAAATTCCAACAATTGGTATTAGAGTATGTTGATCTTGTTGGTGCCTGAAGAACATGGGCGAGAAGGCGAAGGCCTGGGATGGGCTGATCTCCCTCCAATGGGCTGATCTCCCTCCAATATCCTCTCCTAACGATCGACAATTACCCGGTGTGGGTAATGAAAATGAAGGCGAACATGCGCGCCCAGGGAGTCTGGGGTGCATTCGATCCGAAGGGGAAGGACAAGGAGGTGGACGACAAGGTGGACCAGATGGCTTTGGCCATCATCTACCAGGCAGTGCCAGACTTGATGATGCATCAGCTCGTTGGGAAAGAGACGACACGTGAAGCATGGGTGACGCTTCAGAAGATGCACGAGGGAGTTGACCGTGTGAAGGAGGTGCGGCTCCAGAATCTACGCAACGAGTTCGAGAATCTCCAAATGGGAGAAACTCAGTCAGTGGACGAGTTCACCAGCAAGATGACTTCACTGTATAATCATATTATCTTTCTCAGTGACAAGATGGAGGAATCTATGGTAGTGAAGAAATATCTGCGCTTGCTTCCAGAAAAGTATGTACTTGTCATCAGCACGCTCATGTACTCCTCCAATCTAGACGAAAAGAAGATCGAGGAGATCACCGGCTCCCTCAAGGCGCATGAGGAGCTTCTGAAGGGGCATCAGTCCTGTAACAAGCAGGCGTTGCTATTAAAGGGAGATGCAAGAAGCGGCGGCTGGTAGTTTCACAGAGAACCGTCGTCGAAGGACGGTCGTGACTCATCAAGTAGCCGCGAGTGTGAGCACAGACATGGGCGAGGCGACAGAGGTGGACATGGATACAAGTCTGGACAAGGTATTGGTGACACATCCTGTGACAAGTCACATATCAAATATTTTGAATGTGATAAATTTGGTCACTTCGCGTCGGAGTGCTGCAGCCACATAAAGTGCTTCAACTGCGACAAGTATGGGCACTACGCTTCAGATTGGCAAAACAAGAAGAAGAATGAGGAGGTAAACCTCACCCGAGCTAGTGAAGACAACGAGCCGACACTGCTTCTCTCCTTATGTGTCAAAGAGGCGCCAGTCATGGTGATGTTGAACGAGGAGAACGTAGTTCCTAAACTACGCACAGAGGGTGATGAGGATTAAATCTCTAAATATTACTTTATCTAATTAAAGACCGTACGCCCTTCATGGTTGTAACCCTTAAGGTCAATGACCCCTGTGGTCATGAGAACTCTAGAGGTTACATTATGGGTACCCTGGTCAAAACAGGTTTTGCACCTAATCCCCGACCAGGTGACTGCTCGTAGAAGCTTTGAACTGGTACTTGGACCCGACTCCAAGTATAATTCTTATCGTGTGACGAATGGAAGACATGTCATATTTGTTCCAAACCATGCGACGCTATACATGCCTAAGTCACTGACATCAACCGACGAACAGTTAGTGTTTCATTAACTGTAACCGATCCTCTGGCCAGATGCGATGGTTCCAAAAGGTGTCCCCTCCAGGAGTAACTGTCACCTCTTCATTGGTATTGAAAGGCGGATGATGAACAGATAGAGGGATAAAAGAACAACGACAACAAGACAGGTGAGATCGGATCACAAGCAGTTGTATACAATATGAAGCATAGCAAACCACATTCTTAGTGGAATTAGGACTAGTTCACTGCCTTATCAAAAGATCTGGTTCATTGCAATAAATAGCAACCTCATTCTCTCCCAAGAACTCTTAGCTATTTTTCTCTTTTTATTTTGTAAGATCGGCGAATCGATTGTCAACAGCTGGCGCCGTCTGTGGGGAAGAAGGCGTTGAGTTCTTGAAGATTTCTTCGCTCAGGAATCCTCATTCTCCCTTTATTCCACTATCGCTCATGCGTTCATGGCAATGACTTGGGATAAGGAAAACTGGTTCGACTTGGCGGACTACTCCAACCTTGATATGGATGCATGCATCCATTCCATGGAACATGACACAATGTCGTCATCATCCTCTTTCGTCGTGGGCTCTCCGCTCGCTGAGACTAGCGAGATCGACCGCATGGAGGAGGATTCACCGCCACCATCAGTGGCGCCCCCAGAGGAATCGGTTGTTCCGACTAGTTTCGAATATTCGAATGCCTCTACAAGCCCAGTCCTTCCGACTGGCAAGAACGGCTACGACAGCTCAGCGCAGCGATCAGAGGGTCAATGTACTCTCGATACAGTCATGGGCGACCAGTATTCGCCGATGGCTCCTAGCTATTTCGGGGGCCAACTGACATCTGGTAACAGTGTCGATGAAGTTGCCACCAGTCGAAGGCCAGGTGAAGATGGTGAAACTCAGCATATGATCAAGAATTCACTGAATCAGGCTAAGTCCACCGCAAAGCCCATCAGAGGTGTTAATCTCCGACTGCTCCCCATCATGGAGGCTCCTTGCAGAAGCAATGGAAGGCTCTCCCTTAGCTATGACGGGAGCTTGTCGGAAGACTACTGCTCGAGGCACGAAATTAACGCAATCGGAGATACCAATCAGGATGCCGTGCACAATCCTCCACCGAGTAACCCGCAAGCACTCGTTGATGGAAATGGCGTGGACACTCAAGTACCAACCCGAAATGTCAGAGGTACTGGAACTACTGGACATTAATCAGTTAATTCACCTGTTTCTACCCCATCACGTATAAGGGGTCGAATGGGGCAAGACAGAGGGTCAGGAGGTAATCTGAGTCATCGAACACCTTCTGCCAGCAAAAATCCTCCACAACCCTCGGTAACAATTCGAAACCTGCAACATGTTCATGATATTTTAAAAAACCCAGACCCTGCTCTTGCAGAGACTTCGGAATATGTTCAACTTGTAGGACAAGTATCAGAGATCCTCCAACAAACCATGCAGCGTACAGAAATGTACAGAGAGCAAAGGAACTCGTAGAGTCACATTCTGACCTTGTCCCAATGTTCCTCCGTTAGCAGGGGGCAGCATGTTCGCACTGGAGGCCATCTGGTACCTAGACATCCTCAAAGATTCCGTCAAGGGAATCACGAGGGAAGACAGCTTTTTCATGAAACCACTCCTCCCCCTTGTCATGAGGAACTACTACTTGGGTCAGGTGATCATCGACATCACCTAAACCAGGCGGTTAGACGAAGGCACCATACCAACGTCCACGACCGAATTGGGACACTAGATGCTCGATATACCAATCCGAGGAATCGGTCCCTAGCCATTTACATTCTGGCTTTTTTTTTCAAAGAAGGCGACATGACTCGATCACAGGGTGTCGAGCATTCTCGGCTAGCCTCCAAGCTGTACGCTGGCCGGACAGGTTTCGACCAGCAAATATAGAGAAATTCAATGGGACTGATAACCTGTTAGAATTTCTCCAAATCTACACTACAACCATCAAAGCTGCTGCTGGTGACGACAACATGATGGCAAACTATCAGCCCATGGTACTTGAAGGATCTGCCCGGTCTTGGTTGCTTAACCTACTGATCGGATCAATTTACACTTAGGAGCAATTATGCGATCTCCTGATCGCAAATTTTCAGGGGACGTATGACCACCCCATAAAAGAAGATGATCTCCATCGGATCAGGCAAAAACCTAATGAAACTCTTCGACAATACATCAAGGGGTTCAGCCAGGTCCGTAACTCTATTCCGAAGGTCGTAGATTCATTCGTTATCTAGGCTTTTAAAGCAGGATTGAGAAATCGACAGTTTACGGAGGATATTGTAATGAATCCTCCACGAACGACCGTTGAACTCTTTGACATGGCTGGTAGATATACAGTCGCTAGTGAAGCGGTTGAATGGAATGAAGCTATTGATTGAAAGGAGAAAATCCCTCAACTTGGAGCAACCAGAAAAGAAGCATAAGAAATCTCTCAAGGGTAAGAAGAATCACAAGCCCAACAACAAAGTGGTTCTTGTAATTCCAGAAAAGTTTACCAAGGGCAAGAAAGATTATACCAGTCAAAACAGGGCGAAAGCCCTGACCGACGAATACAAAAAGAATAAGAAGTGGGGTTCACTTCATCAGGCGGTAGGGCATGATCTGCGCACTTGCTGAGCCTAGCAAAAGAAGCTGGAGGACTATTACTCAGGTAAAGGTCCTTTCCTTTCCATAATAGAGCTTGGAGAGCCGACTCCAAAAAGGATAAGGATGGCTATGAAGAAATGGAGTACCAGGAGCCGTAGCACACCATTGATATGATCTTCGGTGAATCTTCCTCGTACAAATCAAGACGCTATCTAAAGGCCATGGAGCAGGAAGTGAACCTCACCAAGTCTCCGATCGCCATCAAGCCATATAGGTGGTCGGAGACAGTTATCTCCTTCAGCAAACACTACAACATCAATGGGTCTCTTGCAATGCATAGCTTGCAATGGTAATTAAAAGCGTTGCGTTGGAACAGATCCATCCCACCTCCCCACATCTAACCGCACACCAGAAGTTATTTATACCTTCCTCAAATACTTATCCCTTTGACCTTTTCTTTTCAACAAAGCACACGTTGGTATTAGCGAGCCCTAAAACTTTCCATCTTCCTAGTGTCCTGCGCTCCCACCGCCTCTCATCCAAGCCCCGCTGTGTCGCCATGCCTCTTCCTCAGTTTCAACTCCACGTTCCCACTACCAAAACCACCACAACCACGCCTCCTTGCCACCCTTGACCCTTGCCGTGTTCCACCTCTGCCATTATCGTGCTGGTCGCAGCCACCTCCTCTGCCATCTCTATGGCCAAAATCCTCGCCTCCTCAGCCATTAAACTGGGTGTGGAAGCCTCCTCCATCGCTGCCGGAGGTAGAGATCAAGTTGCTGTCGGCATGCCTAATTTGGTGAATTCATTCAAATCTGTGTGGTTTCTTTTGTTGGGAGAAATTTTGGGCTGGCTTGCATTATTGTTTTTGTCTTTCCTTTTCTTTGTTTTGATCTGAGCAGTGACTATAACGACATAGGGGTGGCAGTGGCCTGCTAGAAGGAACATCCTCTCCCTCTCTATCTCTCTCTCACACACACATACACAAATGTTGTTTCTATAGTTTTTTATTTGTCATGTCGACAAGGTGTTTGATGGAATTCCAAGCTAGCAGGATGCAAGTAAGAATGAACTGTGTAATCTTCATGCTAAAGCCAATGGTAATGAGTACATTAGTACTTCTAGCAATTCATCATATCAATTTCAAGGTTGAGATTTTACAGATATCTCTAGCTCTTTTTACATTATCTCTAAAGTATCTTCAGAATAATTGGTTTTTGTCACCGTAGGAAATATAAAGCATATGCTACTTTGAACACTTGGGATTCTTTATCTTATTAATTATTGGATTTTTTCGTAGATAGATTAAGCCAAATTGTGCCATTATATATCATCCATGCTACAAGTTAGGATAAAAGTACATATATATTGGTAGATTTTGCTCTGACTTTTAACTGTGGATGGAGATGATTTGATGACGATTGACTTAGCGAAAGAATCGATCGCCTTATACACATGCTTTCCCTGAGGAAGTACAGATAAATCAACAGATAAGTTTTTAAGGTAAGTTGGAGGCTTTTTGCTATTTAGAAATTACTTATTTATTATCGATCAATGTAAATGTGAATATGTCCTAGTATTGACAAAAATAAGATTTTTTTAAAGAAATTGACAAAAATAAGTTGTGAGACATTTTTGTTAATTCAACTAGACTTTCATAATCTCTCATTTGTTCTGCAGTTGACAAAATCAGTTGAACATGTTGCAGTGCCATTGCGTTGTACTCAAATTTAGATCGGGAATATATATTTTTCTCAATTGATCTTGTTTACGTCCTTAAATATATATTAGTTACATACATGTTTTGCCTTACTCATATTTTTGGAAGCTAAATAGGTACATAACTTCAATGAATCTGTGACCAAGAACTTGAAGGAAGTTTCAGGTTGGTGGCATGTACTTTATAGAGTCACAGCACACAACCTGATTCGATTAGTACATTGGAAGTGGGTATATAGGTGTCTTCACCGGTCTATGCCTAAATTCCTTGAGGTAAACAGGAAGATTGCTAGATAGTTAGCTAGTACATAGAAGTATATATGGAGTGACTGTTACATGTGGTCCTGGAGACTTAGCTAGAGGGAGTTGAATTCTTTGGAACACTATGGCATTATATATATATCCTGATCTAGTACTTTTGTATTTTGAAAATTTCTATTTGCATTTTATTAGTCATTATATTGCTCAAAACATCAAATGGCTCATGACAAGGTAACAAGCAATTATGTTTCTGCTGATTACATATTTTGCAAATAATTAAATATGAACACACATTCTATTCTATTCAGTTTTCAGTACTTCAATATTTATTTCTAATTATTTGACCTCTTGTTATTAGCATGATGTCCAGAACAAAAAAAATCGCAAAAGGAGCTAGTGCAACCGTGCTTGTTGATGTATAAGATACACCTTCTAAATTTTTGTCTCCTCTATTTCTATTTGGCTAATAATTTATTTAAATTACAGACTAATGTTCCACATAATATCTTTTGTAGAAACAACAACGCAATACATTTAATTGGTTGGCTACCAATTCGATAGCGGTATGACAATCTTTATGTTTATTTGATATGTGATTCTTTAAAAATATTTAACTACATCCTTTGTAAAATATTTGATCATGTACTTATATGTGTGGACTAGGTTGGCACTAAAGTATTCTTCAAGAGCTGAAAAAAATATGCAAATATGGATGTGGCTCTTTCTAGAATCATAAGTTGTGATCCAAAAGATAAACTTGATGGCGTTCAGCTAGGAAATGAATTTTGGATGGTGCATGTCGATCTTGCAATTGCGAAATGTGAAGAATTGATACGGCCATACAAAGGCTACAAATTGATTGCTCATGCAGTAGGAGCTGATATTGCGTGGCCATCAACTTATGTACGGTGCTCCTTTTAGTTTTGTTACTTTAATATTGTGATTTTGTTTCTTCCTAATAGTGCATTAATGGACTCAAATTTTTCATTGTATATTGATAAGATAAATGGATGATGCTATGGATGACATGTTGAATGCAAGGTGAAGATTGGTGACATAGGCAGATGATCTTCATTACGTTTAGATTTCATCCTGTTAGGAAATGATGTTCAAGTAAAATATTTATATCATGTCTTATGTGGATGGTTCTCTATGTAATCCAACAATTTGTTTTTAATATATGAGTGTTCTTTTTAACCATGCTACGACCGATAATGATTTTTTTTTACTTTGACTTCTACAGACTTATAATCGTTGCAGCAACCTAATTATATCTGTTGCAAAAATAGCAAAAGTCATCTGCATGGCAAGTACCAACGCTTCTATGCATTGTGACAATATAATTATATCCATTTTCAAAATAGCAAAAGTCATCCATGCATGGTAAGTACCAACGCATAAAAGTGTAGTTACAACCTGACTATATCCGTTGCTACTTCGTAACGCCTTTTCATATCTATTACCAGTGCTTGTTTATCTGTTGTAATAGACTCTCGCAACGACCTCAATGAAAATGCATAGTAAATACGTTGGTATAGACCGTACCAACATTTATTTGGATTTTTACGAACACATATATGCGTTGGTAAAGGGGTGTCATCTTGTAGTGAAAGAAGACTGCCCCATCCCTTCAACTCGACCAAGTAGGTTCTCTTTCGTTGTCGAACCTACTATTAATAATTGCAAAGTTAATCGAGTTCTGATAGATGGAGGTAGTTATTTAAATATTTTTTTTATGGGAGCATTGGAGGAAATGCAAATTCCTAGGTCGAAAGTAAAGCCTGCGAAATATGCTTTCCATGGCATAGTTCTAAGATCTACTGCCAAACCGATAGGGCAACTTTCCCTATCGGTTACGTTCGGAAGGCCAAATAACTTCTGACAAGAAAAGATTTCATTTGTTATAGTGGATTTTGAAACTACATACAATGGAATTTTTTGTCATTCGGCGTTGGCAAAGTTCCTGATAGCTACGCATTACGGCTATCAGAGTTTAAAGATGTCAGGACCAAAAGGGGTCATTATGGTTTGAGGGGATAGAATGATGTCATACGCATGCGATCGTAAATCCATAGAACTGGTCGATGAACTTCTGACCAGGGAAACTAATCCACCTTCAACACAAGTTAAGCACTCGAGACCAAATATGGACCTAAAACCTTCCAACCAGACCAAGGAGGTTCCACTTGACAAAGGTGCTTCTCTAGAAAGCGCCAAAATGCCGTTTGGACTCAGAAATGGTAGTGCATCCACCCAAAAGGTACTGGTCAGAGTAGGACTCGATCCTAAATATGAAGAGTCACTCGTCTCCTTCCTCTGAGCCAATTCAGATGTATTCGCCTGGTAGGCATCCGACATGCCTGGAGTCCCTAGGGAGGTGATCGAGCATAGACTAGCTCTCTGGCCTAACAAAAAACATGTCTAGCAGAAGCTAAGGCACTTTGCACTAGATCAGAAGGATGCAATCTAGTCAGAGATTGACAAGCTTCTCAACGCTGGGTTTATTCGTGAAGTCGACCACCCAAAGTGGCTCGCCAATCTTGTAATGGTTAGAAAAAGCAATGAGAAATGGTGAATGTGTATTGACTTCACAGATCTCAATAATGCTTGTCCGAAGGATGACTTTCCCCTTCCATGTATCAATTAACTTGTTGACTCTACTTCCGGGTGTGAGTTGTTAAGTTTTTTAGATGCGTACTCAAGGTACCACCAGATTAATATGAGTAAAAATGGTAAAGATAAAACTTCTTTTATCACACCGTATGGCACTTACTATTATATCAAGATGTCGTTTAGTCTCAAAAATGCTGGTGCTAATTTTCAAAGGTTAATGCAAAAGACCTTTAATCCACAAATATGCCAAAATTTGAAAGCCTACGTTGATGACTTGGTCGTAAAGAGCATCAACCCTGGTGACCATATTTCTAACTTACAAGAAACTTTCGATAACTTAAGAAGGCATAACTTTAAGCTAAATCCAGAAAAGTGTGTGCTCGGAGTTTCTTCTGGAAAGCTTCTTGGGTTCCTAGTTTTGGCTAGAGGGATTGAATCAAATCTAGTAAAAATACTGGCCATCGACCAAATGCACCCTCTGACCACATAGAAAGAAGTCCAAAAACTAACTGGCTGTATGGCAGCGCTAAGTCATTTCATAGCACGATTAGGAAAAAATGATTACCTTTCTTTAAACTTATTCAGAAATATGGAAGTTTTAAATGGACTAAAGATGCAAATGATACTTTTGAAGAACTTAAAAGGTACCTTACGAGTGCCCTGGTCTTAGTATCTCCAAGATCGGGAGAAACATTACTAATATACCTGGCAGCAACGCCACAGGCAGTCAGTGCTGTACTGGTCGTTGAGTGTGACAACATCCAATGACCAGTATATTATGTAAGCAAAGTCCTACAGGGACCCAAGGAACGATATCCACAAGTACAAAAGTTGCTACATGGTCTCCTTATGGTTTCAAGAAAACTAAGGCATTACTTTCAGGCCCACAGAGTAGTCGTACATACTAGATATCCCCTTGGTCAAGTTCTCGGAAATAGGAAATCATCAGGACGAATAGCAAAATGGGCGGTCGAGCTTTGGGTGTTCGACCTCCATTTCAGTTCACGAGCAACAATCAAGTCTCAGGCTTTAGCAGAATTCATTGCCGAATGGACGAACCATGAACCCACCCAAGGGCCCGAGTACGAACACCACGGAGAGTGGATAATGTACTTTGACAGTTCCTTGATGCTCAATGGCTCGGGGGCTAGAGTTATCCTGATATATCCTACTGGAGAACACATAAAATACGCCATTCAGTTAAACTTCCATGCTACAAATAACGTGGTAGAGTACGAAGGTTTACTAGTAGGACTCCGAGCAGCCAAAGTGCTTGGGATTCGCATATTGCTGTTATTAAAATTTGTGTACCATGATAGGGTATGTCATTGGTCTTGGTTAAATAAAATGGTTTTCGCTCGGGCGAGTGGTTGGTGGATAGTGGGGGTGTGAGTTTAACACGTCGTGGGTTTGTGATAGACTCGCCTGAGTAAATTATTAAGGACTTAATCTTGTGCGCCATTGAACTGGGCCTTAACCGTACAACCACATGCCTGATGGGACGGGCCTAGCTAACTAATTAGCAATATTTTGATTTGGTTCTGTTTGGGTTGTGTTTCGTGCAAGAGGGCGCCACGTGGGCGAAACCTTAGCGAGCAGAACTGGGTCAAAGAAGAGCTTTGTAAAGGTCTTGTGATAATCTCTTAGTCGCACATCTACGGAAGTGTGTGAGTGGATATTAAAGCTGTACAACCTCTGCAGAGTGTAAAACTATTCGAATAGACGTGTCCGTGGTTATGGATGTGTCCAGGGATTTCACACGAGAGGTAGAGTTTCTTATAAAATGAGTCGGAGTGTGGATGTGAAGTTCACTTGATTAATATAATGTTTGTTTAGTGAACAGGTAATTCACTTAGTGGTTTGTGTCGATTGGTGAATTGAGATTCACTTATCATTGGTTTGGTTGGGAAGTGAATGGGTAGTTCACTAATTGTTTCAAAGAAATTGTATACTTTTTTATTATTGTTTTTCAATTACGCATTTCAATCTATTTATTGTATTTATTATTAATGCTACTTTCTGCAAAAGAACCATACATCTAACCTTTGTCAAGCCGTGCATGAATACCATTTGCATACATTTCCCTACGGCTTACTGAGTGCTTTATGTACTCACGGCTTTACGCCTTGTTGATCAATTGAAGATTATCAACCTACTCAAGAGTTCTTTCAAAAGGAGGACTATGAAGGTTTTGCAAATTAGGATGCGTTCTCCACTCGATTGCCTGTAGGCATGTTGATTGGCCTTTTCAAGAGTTTCGTTCCGCTGCAAGAGTTTAATTGTTTCTTTAGCCATGTGTGGCAAGTTAAGTAAACATTGACCATAAGGTCCAGTTATTATTACTATTTGTTACTTTGAGATCTTTTTAGTTAAATCAAATAAATGGATGGTATTTCATCACTATTTCTTGTGTGAGATAGCAACTGATCTGGAACTAGTTCAGAATACACAGAGGGTTCCTGAGTCGTATTTTTGGGTCCCGACAGAGGTGGTATCAGAGCCATATCAACTGTAGAACGCAATCTTAGTTAACATGGTCGTTTTAGCTAAGAGTTTCAAAACTTATTTTCTAAATCAAATCAACTTAATTTGATTTAAGTGGTTGTTCTTTTATCATCTATTCTATTATTTTAGCATCTCAGTCTATTCTATTCTTATCCTAGTCTATTTCTTTTCTCATCTTGTTCTAGAAATCTTGTTCCTCGTCTTTGCTGAATTTTGTTCTATAATCTTAAATTGACCTTTCTTGGCTCATAAATCTATCTATTCCGGAATAAAGAAGTCAAATCATCGGCAATCGTCAAGAGTATCTTTGTCGCTTCATTCTAGTAGTTCGTCCAGAGTCTCCTCCAGAAGTTCGCAACTTGTGGGTGTTCTACAGCAACTCGGTGCCAGAAGTTGAAGAGTCTTCGTTCTCTAGTCCCGAGTGGGAGCCGTCCTACTAGAGTCTTTAGTATTTTTAGATCATTGTTGCAATAGGTCTTTATTTAGGTTGTGTGTAAGTGGGAGTTGTAGTTCTGCTGTCAAGCATTATGTTGCAGTCGCACTAAGGCTTTTATTTGAAGAGTTAGTGTGCTTTTATAGAGTTTCAGCTATGTCTTCTCTGTCTTTTGTCTTTGGGTATAATCTTTTTCCCCTAATTAAGTTATTTCTATCTTTCTATCCTGTTCTATCTCATCTATTATGGTATTCCCTCTCATCTATATTGCTTTTCTATCTTACCTACTAAAACATGTGGAGGACCGTAGCAGATGGTTGACACTCGCAACACATCAAGCCGTACTCAGTCAGATGACGCCAATGTCAATGTCAATGCTAGTGGACAATCACTGGTACCTGAGATCGTAGATCCAAACCTGAGATAATTTCTAGCGGCCCAGACTCAGCTCATGAGCGTGATGATGCAGAATATGAATCAAGTGATGAGTCTACATAATCAGACTGCTGAAGCCCTATTCAACATGATGAACTAGATTAACCAAGCACCAACAACAACCACACTCATGACTCCAGGATCAACACTACGTCCACTGGTGCAGTCATTTAGCAACAACAATGATGGCCAACCTCAAAAGAAGAAGACCTCAAAGGCAAAAATACAATGCTTCAATTGCCACGATATGTGACATGTTGCCAATAAATGCCCACGAAGGCGCTTACCAGTCACCCAGGGCAGCATTCCAGAAGCTATTTTAATCATGATAATAATACCAGTAGCATGTGGTAAAAATATTAGAAGGTATTTGTTATAGTTGCAAGAATACAAAAGTTTAGGCATGCCAATGCCTCAAGAAACAACTGTGGACCATCCAGTTAGCTTTTTAACCCCAAACACATCCATGGTAGGGCCATCATAGAAGAACTCCTCCCATGCCACAGGAATCACATGTTACAACTGCCGTGAGACAGGTTATTACGCTAACAAGTGTCCGCAGAAGCAAGGACCAATACCAATTCCTTTCAATTTGAGAGCCACATCAGCTAGGACTTCTTTACCAGGAATAGGAAAAGGAATGCCTCACACTCCAAATCAAGCTGTCAGGACTCCATCAATTGCATCAAGAGGAAGACTGAATCATGTCACTGCAGAAGAAGTTCAACCAGTTCAGAACGTCGTTTCTGGTAAGTCTTTAAGTTAGACCTGCATCAGCACCTATTCTATAGTCAGCCCGAATATCGAGGACGAGATTCCTTTAAGGGGGGGGAGGTTTGTAACATCCCAAAAATTTGGTTTGTTTTGAAGTTTTAAAAGTAAAAATAACCATTTGAATTTGTTTGTTAAAGTTAAAGCTTAATTGGAATTTTTAGAGATAAAAAATAATTTAATATGATTAATAACAACATCAACTATTGTCAAAATTATTTTATTTGGATTCTATGTGCTTGGATATATTTCTAGATTTTTCTAGAATTTTTCCGAGTGCATTTGCTATTTTCTAGTTGCTATTTGAATTCTCAGTATTTTCTAAAAAGAAAAAAAAGCTATTAAAATCTCAGATTAATCGTTGGGCTCAATCTCTCTCTTGGCCCGCACCATCTTTCCTTTGGCCCATGTCGCCTTGCCTTGTGCGGGCGCATAGCTTAGCCGAGCCAACCCATTTTCCTTCTTTATTCATTCCTGTGTCCAAAGCCCAGTCCAATTTCTGGCTCATTACCATTTTCTTCTTTCCTCCCGACCGGTCCAGCTGGTTCTTTTCCCTCGGCCACCTCCTTTTTCTTTTCATCGGCACCAAAGCCCAGTGTCCCTTTGGTCGTTGGCACCGGCCTGGTTCTTTCTTTCCCCGTGTGAGCGCGTGAGCCCAGTCAGCCGCACTGGTTCCTTTTTTCCTTTTCTTTTAATGCCGGTGGGACCCACTTCTAATTGCCACGGGAGCATCATCTTCTTCAAGGAAATCTCCATCCTGGTGTCCGTGAGCATCACGCGAGCAGCGCTGGCCTCCTCATGGACTCCTCCCATCCGGTGCAATAAAAGGGCCCCAACTCGCGTCGTTTTCTATGCCCGTGTCTCCTCCCTCGTTTGCCCTAGCAGCTGGCATTTTTCTCCTCCTCGTTGCGCCGCAATCGCTGAAGAACCAGAGACGACCGAAGCTCCTTGGTCATCGGATTGCTCCACCGTCAGTCCACCTCCGACCTCATCATCTTCATCATTGGAAGCGCCTCTCTGCGTTCTTCGAAGGGCTCTCATCCGAGGGGTGGCATCAAATCACCGTCGGCTCCTTCGTTCCACATCCGACTGCCGGCCATCCTTGTCGAGCTGCATCCCCGGTGAGCCTTGTGCCCTTCTTTGCGCGTCATCCTGTGTATTTTGCCCTCCTCAACTGATCCCCTACCTCCTCTTGGTTTCCTTGTCATCGAGATGTCGTCACCGGCCGAAGCAACCCCGACGCCCAAGTCCTCGCCGCCGACGGACCCTGCCACCATTGCCGAGCCGCCACTGCTCGAGGCTTTCTCGTGACTTCAGCATCTCATTTTGCCACTTCGCCGGACATCCCTCGCCGTCAACCGCCCTCGACATTGATGTCCATTGCGCCGGCCATCTATCTGTTCTCTGCCTCTCCCTTGTTTCTCTCTCTTGTGCCACCTCATCTCCACGTAAGCATCCACCTCATCTTTTGTGCTTGTGTGTGATCCATGTGGCATCTGTGTCAGCACTAGGTGTCAAGCCAAACCAAAAGCCCAAACACATGGTTCACCTTGGACCACAATCACTTACATGTGGTTCCCTTCTGTCAATCTCTCTTTCTCTCTCCAACACTGTCGTAGCAGGGCACCGAGGGGTGCCCCACACCCTAGGGTCGCCAGAGATACCGGTGTGTCGTCAGGAATACTGTACATGTACAAGCCTACTCTGTATAGCATATTTAGGCCATTGTACCAAAATACCATCTCTCTCTCTCTCTTAACATTGTGAGGGCAAGAAGGTAAATGTCCCTCCTTGCCCTCCTATAAATATAGCCCCAAGGGCCTGTACATGGGTGGGGGGATCTCATTTTCTAACACACATGAACAATACAAACATACACTTGTCTTTGGCTTCTCTCTCCGGTCCTTCTCCCAAGACAAAGGGTACGGAGGGTACTCCGTACCCACTATCTAGCCTTTTTATGCTACGACAGTTGGCGCCATCTGTGCTTACCGAACAAAAAGCTACATACGAGCGAGAAGCGAAAAACACGACTGCCACACAGCCGAAGCCCCACATCCCACCTTCGGCAACCCTTGGCCAAGAAAAATGTAATGGCCAAAGCCCCTATCCCCCCACAACACCTTCGGCCAAACTCATCCCACCACCAGCCAAACTCATCCTCATCCCTCGCCCACCTTCGGCATAGACCCGGAGCACCCCGGGAACCTTCGCCATTGCTGCCGCCTAGGGAGGCCCTCCACCTAGAGCCCTACCTGAGACACTTCACTGGCAAAAGCCATGGCCATGCCCTTCGTCGCCGGAGCCCCTAGAAGAAGCAGACTGTGCATGTGCCGGGGCCCGCCGCAAGTCACCTCTGGAGCCTCCGAAGCTCACTTTGAATAAGCTCCTTTAGCGTCTCACGGGTCCCCTTTGAAGACCCGCGCCTGCTCTGCACTGCAGAAGACCGCATTCTAGAGCCATCTGCCAGCAGCCCAATCGGCCTCGGTGGAGCCCGCATGGCGCCAGGCGCTCAATCGACCTCGGTCGGAGGCCTCGCCGAGGCTCTCCACACGCCCCGAGCCGGCTGCCAGCTGGCGGGGACCACCATGAGACTTCGGTAGTCAGAAGTCGCCTGAAGCCTCCGCTTCCAACCTTGCAGACGGCTCGAAGCCTCGAGGCTCACCGAGCCAAGCTCCTTCGTCGTCAGACGAGCCCCCGCTTGGGAGACCTCGCCTCCTGCTCCGGCACTCTCAGGCCGGCTCTGCCTCACGCCCGAGGCGAGCACTTGCTCTTGCCACTGGGAGCCCTGCTTGTTGCTCGACAGCGCCCGCTCCTTTGCCTCGGGCGCCTTGCCCCGAGGGCCGCCGCCACTGGGAGCCCTTTGCTCGGAGCATCCCCCGCGCAACCTGGAGAAGCAAATAGGGAGCCTCCGAAGCTCCGCCCGGAGCAAGGCTCCTTCGGCGTCGCACAAGGACACCTCTCTGTAAGATCGAGGTGGCCGACTAGAGGGGGGGGTGAATAGGCGTTTTAAAAACTTCTTTTAACTAAAACCGATTTCTAATGCGGAAGCTAAACAAATACGGTTTTGCACAATTAAAACCTAAATCAACTAGGTTCAACTAAGTGCACCAACAATATGAGACAATATAAATGATAGCAATCATACACATACAATATAGCAATTTAAATACAAGTAATGTAAATTGCACAAGTAATCAAACCACAATGACACGGCGATGTTTTCCCGTGGTGATTGGAGATTTGCCGGTCTCCCCTAATCCACGTTGAGGGAAACCCAAACCAATTGGGCACGAATTAAGCCTTCCTCAGAGGTAAGTCCAATCACTTGGACCGGTTCCAAATCGAACCAACACCTCGCTCCACTAGGGTTGCTCCTTCCTCCACTCCGGAGATGGCGAGCACCACACCACTCACAAACCGCCCGGGTCTTCTCACAATCTTCTTTGAGAAGCTCACCGGCGCAACAACGCCACCACGCCGTCTAGGTGTCGGCAAACACCAAGAGTAACAAGTCTCCAACGCTCACTTGAACCAATCAAGTGTCTACGCTCAAATGGATACTAAATCCACTACCTAAGGCAACACATGCACTTAGGGTTTGCTCTCAATCACTCACTAAGTGCAACACATGCACAAAGGAAGAGAGGGCTTGCTCTAGCTCAAAAGAATGTCTAAGGCACTTGCAATCACATGCAAAGTCCTTCACAATATCACCAGCACCCTCTCCCAACCAGCCAAGGTGGCTTTATATAGCCCACACCCACAAACTAGCCGTTGGAAAAAGATTCCAGAGTCTCTGGACGAAATCGGTCAGACCGCCGTGTTATGGCCGGTCAGACCGCCTTAACTCCAACGGCTATAAAACTAGCCGTTGAGCCCATTACCGGGTCGACCGCCATGTAATGGCTGGTCGAGTCATAACCGGTCGAACCGCCCAAAAACGCCAGTCGACCGCCAAGAAAACTTCACGAAATGGCTAAGGACCGTAAGCAGGACCTCTCTGGAAAATCTTGTGGGGTCTCGACCGAGGTCGATCGAGACCGCTTCAACAACGCCGGTCGGACCGATATCTTGGCGGTCGACCGCCAATGACCAACAAGTGAAAACAGGTTTTTCACAACTCAAATTGCAAAAACACATTTTGCAAATTTGATGCAAGATGCATACAAGGTTAAAGACAAGACTCTCAACAAGTTGCAAAACACATTTGCCAACTTTTAGAATCAATGCCTCAAATTGCATTCGCTTCAACTCAAATTTGCAAACACATTTGCCAAATTGACGCCGGCGATGCAAACAAAATTCAAGTGAGATTCTCAACAAGTTGCAAAACACATTTGCCAACTTATAGAATCACACTACAAGGAATAAGGTACATGGACTTACACCATTTGCAAAACACATTCGCAAACCTAAGTCACATGCTACAAGGGTTATCCATGAGCCACAACTATTTGCAAAACACATTCGCAAATATTGGCAACATGTTAAGATGAGCTAGAGCAAACACAATGAGCTATCAACATATGACTAACTCAAGCTACTAGTCAAGGACCCCTCTTAATAGTACGGTAACCTATACTAGCAATCCGGTCTCCCAACCAAACACCGAGACCGGTAAAAGACTGGGAACAAATCCTTAGCCCTAGCTAGTCATACCTTTGCCTTGCACAACCACTTGAAACTTGATGACGCACATCCTTGCTTCAAATCAGGGTTCTTGACTTGATATGCATCAACTCATGATGCATCCTTTACTAGACTTCCATCAACACATGATGGGTCTTCATTTGACTTGATGATCAACTCATGATCATCTCCTCTTCATGAACATCATCGACACACGATGAGTTCCTTTATCTTGAACTTGATGCGCATCCACACATGATGCATCCTTTACACCAAGCTCTTGACTTCAATATCATCAACACATGATGATCTTCTAGAGTTTCCAACTATAGAACTCAACCTGTTCATCCAACTCATGGAAAGTGTTAGTTCTATAATATGACTATCATTAATTACCACGCCATACCATTAACTCATAATGGTGGGACAAGATACCACAATCTTTCCCTCTTTGGTAATTGATGATAATCACTTCAATTGCAAGTAATTGAATGTAGATTGGTATGAGTATATAGGCACTATGCAATTTGTATATACTCAAAGGATATATGAGCACACAAGTCTCATATATACACATGAATATATTAACTACACAAGTTAAATATATTCGAGAATATGTGAGTGCACATGAGCTACACAAATTATGTTATACTCACATATAAGTATACTTAGACTACACAAGTCTTATATACTTATATGAATATATTAACTATGCAAGTTAAGTATATTCACAGGATATGTTTCATAGTAAAGATCCCAAATATATGTGGAAACAGGAATATGGATCAATACTAATGAAACCTCAAAATATAGAGTGAGCTCCCCCTGTATGTGTGCATACATGAATATGTAGTAAGAACATATACACATATTTAGGTTAATCCTTTTGGTGAAGTTCAACCTATATATTGGATCCAAGGAATGCAACGGGGTATAAGAATACAAAGTAGAATGCATACCTCTTTTGTTCTTTACCCAAGCGAGACTAATCATAAGATATAACAATAAGAGAGTTAGTCTCGTAAATGGATTTGTCATTATAAATGCATACCTGTTTGGATTTTCCTTTTGTTTATCCAATGAATTTGATTTGTCATTAATCATATACATGCCTTTAGGATTATCACCTTTATATCCAATTTAGACTAAACAATAAGTATATCAATAAGCATGTTAGTCTCACTAATGCATTTGTCATTAATCACCAAAACACTCCATTAACATATAATGGCGGGCTAGATTCTTCACTCTCGAATCGGGCACCAGCACTCCTAATCCTTCAAGCGTGAAAAACCAAAAGGTATATATTTCTGGGGGCGACCTCTCGGCCGCCTCCCCTCGCTAGCTTTGGGCTCATGAGCAGCCCAATCAAAAAGTTGGGGGCAGCGCTTTGGCTTTGCCTCCTCGCTAGCTTTGGGCTCATAAGCAGGCCCAATCAAAAAAGTTGGGGGCGGCGCCCTCGGCCGCCTCCCCTCGCTAGCTTTGGGCTCATAAGCAGAGCCCAATCAAAAAGTTGGGGGCAGGCGCTTTCGCGACCACCCTCCTCGCTAGCTTTGGGCCCGCAAGCGAGCCCAATCAAAAAGTTGGGGGCGGCGCTTTGGCCGCCTCCCCTCGCTAGCTTTGGGCTCAAAAGCAGCCCAATCAAAAAAGTGGGGGGCGGCTCTCGGCTTTGCCTCCTCGCCGACTTTGGGCTCATAAGCAGAGCCCAATCAAAAAGTTGGGGGACAGTGCTCTCGGCTTCGCCTCCCCCTCGCTAGCTTTGGGCTTTGCAAACGAGCCCAATCAAAAAAAGTTGGGGGACGGCGTTTTCGGCTTCGCCTCCCCCTCGCTAGCTTTGGGCTCTGCAAACGAGCCCAATCAAAAAAAAAGTTGGGGGCGGTGCCTCGGCCGCCTCCCCTCGCCCGGCTTTGGGCTCATGAGCGAGCCCAATCAAAAAAGTTGGGGGACGGCACTTTCGGCTTCGCCTCCCCCTCGCCAGCTTTGGGCTACGCAAACGAGCCCAATCAAAAAAAAGTTGGGGATGGCACTTTCGGCTTCGCCTTCCCCTCGCTAACTTTAGGCTCCGCAAACGAGCCCAATCAAAAAAGTTGGGAGACGGCACTCTCGGCTTCACCTCCCCCTCGCTAGCTTTAGGCTCGCAAAGCAGGCGAATCAAAAAGTTGGGGACGGCGCGGCCGCCTCCCTCGCTAGCTTTGGGCTCATAAGCGAGTCCAACCAAAAAGTTGGGGGCAGGCTCTCGGCCGCCTCCCCTCGCTAGCTTTGGGCTCCGCAAACGAGCCCAATCAAAAAAAAGTTGGGGGACGGAGCTCTTGGCTTCGGTTCCCCCTCGCTAGCTTTGGGCTCTACAAACGAGCCCAATCAAAAAAAGAAGAGAAAAAAGAAGAAGAGGAAGCAAAACCCCTTCACGCCACTCCAAGTCACGGGCACACTCGAACATGAGAGGTTGAAGGGGGGACGGTACTAGGCCCCCTGCAGGAGCATCGCGAACGGTTACACCAAAGCAATCAGATACGAGGATAGCGGCGACTGCCACGACGCGCTGCCTGCCTTGAGGCTATCGCCTCGGCGTGGCGGCCTCGTGTCGGCTTCGCCCCCACGGGCTCTGCTGCTGCTCACCACCCGCCTCGAGGCTATCGCCTCGGCGTGGCAGCCTCGCGTCGGCTTTGCCCCCACAGGCTCCGCTGCTGCTCACCGCCCACCTCGAGGCTATCGCCTCGGCGTGGCGGCCCAGCGTAAACCGCCCCATTGGCTCTGCCGCTGCTCACCGCCCGCCTCGAGGCTATTGCCTCGGCGTGGCGGCCTCGCGTCGGCTTCGCCCCCACGGGCTCTGCCGTTGCTCACCGCCCGCCTCGAGGCTATCGCCTCGGCATGGCGGCTCCTCGTCGACTTCGCCCCCATGGGCTCCGCCCGCCTCGAGGCTATCGCCTCGACGTGGCGGCCTCGTGTCGGCTCCGCCCGCTTCGAGGCTATCTCCTCGGTGTGGCGGCCCCGCATCGACTTCGCCCCCACTGGCTCCGCCGCTGCTCACCACCCGCCTCTGGGCTATCGCCTCGGCATGGCGGCTCCGCGTCGACTTCACCCCCACAAGCTCCGCCCGCCTCGAGGCTATCGCCTTGGCGTGGTGGCTTCGCGTTGATTTCGCCCCCACGAGCTCCGCCGCTGATCACCGCCCGCCTCGAGGTCGCCGCCAGGCGACCAACGGATCTTCCCGGCACCTCGGCGCTCCGCCACTGGCCGCCTACGGAGCCCCTCGGCGCTCCGCCTTCGGCCGTCCCTAGAGCCCCTTCACCGGTTCACCTACGTCTCCTAGGGTATCCCGACTCTCGAGGGGCCGGGGGCGACAGGATTGCGTCCGCTCGCCCCTCGAGACCGCGGGACCTGCCCTCGCGACCTCAGACCACGCAGATGAGGGAGTTGTCGTAGCAGGGCACCAAGGGGTGCCCCGCACCCTAGGGTCGTCAGAGATACTGGTGTGCCATCAGGGATGCCGTACATGTATAAGCCTACTCTGTATAGCATATTTAGGCCATTGTACCAAAATACCCTCTCTCTCTCTTAACATTGTGAGGGCAAGAAGGTAAATGTCCCTCCTTGCCCTCCTATAAATATAGCCCCAATGGCCCGTACATGGGGGGGATCTTATTTTCTAACACAAATGAGCAATACAAACATACACTTGTCTTTGGCTTCTCCCTCCGGTCCTTCTCCCAAGACAAAGGGTACGGAGGGTACTTTGTACCCACTGTCTAGCCTTTTTATGCTACGACAAACACCTTGGCCCACATGTCATCCATTTCCCTTGTCTCCTCCCACTTACCAGTGGACCCCACTTGTATGTCTCCAATTCTTTTTATTTATTTTAATCCGAAGGAATATTCTCTAGATATTCTTTTCTCTCTCAGTTTCAACATTTCATGTGAATCTTTCAAAGCTCATATCTTTTGCATCCGAACTCCGTTTGAGCTCATTCAAATGTCTAAATTCATATAAATTCAAGATCTATTTATCTAAGATTTTTATTTAATTTTTGGAGTTTTTTTGTTTCTGTTATGTATTTATTTTGTTTATTTTCTTTGTTTACGAGTAGACGTTGATTCTTCGGGAAGTTTTGAGCAAGGAGGAGTACACCAAGATCAAGATCAATTCTAGGATTTATTCCAAGGCAAGCCATAGTCCTTTGATCATATTGAACCTATGATTTTAAAAGTATATTATTTTATACAATTGTATGCTATCTTTACACAAATTGTTTTGGGATTAGCTATTACCTATTGTCATTATGCCTCCATTGATTATTTAAATGCTAAGAATCATTTGTCACTCTAGCATAGATAATTTTAGTTGGACATATTTGTATCACCAACATGGGTATCGTACAAGATGCTTAGTCAAGCTTGGTTACGATGGTTCCTTATCATATGTGTAATAATGATTAATCTTAACTTAATGAAATATAGAATCGTGGTGGTTAGCTACTTCTGTTATTGAAATTTTTGTACCATGATAGGGTATGTCATTGGTCTTGGTTAAACAAAATGGTTTTCGCTCGGGCGAGTGGTTGGTGGATAGTGGGGATGTGGGTTTAACACGTCATGGGTTTGTGGTAGACTCGCCTGAGTAAATTGTCAATGACTTAATCTTGTGCGCCATTGAACTGGGCCTTAACCGTACAACCACATGCCTGATGGGATGGGTTTGGCTAACTAATTTGCAATGTTTTGATTTGGTTCTGTTTGGGTTGTGTTTGGCGCAATAGGGGGCTAGGTGGGCGAAACCTTAGCAAGTAGAACTGGGTCAAAGCAAAGCTTTGTAAAGGCCTTGTGATAATCTCTTAGTTGCACACCTACAGAAGTGTGTGAGTGGATATTATAATTTGATTATCTCTTGTGGGTAAAGTTGTACAACCTCTGCAGAGTGTAAAACTATTCGAATAGCTATGTCCGCGGTTATGGACGTGTCCGGGGATTTCACACGAAAGGTAGAGTTTCTTATAAAATAAGTCGGAGTGTGGATGTGAAGTTCACTTGATTTATATAATGTTTGTTTGGTGAATAGGTAATTCACTTGGTGGTTTGTGTCGATTGGTGAATTGGGGATTCACTTATCATTGGTTTGGTCGGGAAGTGAATGGGTAGTTCACTAATTGTTTTAAAGCAATTGTTTACTTATTTATTATTGTTTTTCAATTACACATTTCAATCTATTTATTGTATTTATCGTCAATGCTGCTTTCTGCAAAAGAACCATACAGCTAACCTTTGTCAAGCCGTGCATGAATACTATTTGCATACATTTCTCTATGGCTTGCTGAGTGCTTTATGTACTCACGGCTTTACGCCTTGTTGGTCAGTTGAAGATTATCAAGCCACTCAAGAGTTTTTTTAGAAGGAGGACTATGAAGGTTTTGCGGATTAGGATGCGTTCTCCACTCGATTGCTTGTGGGTATGTTGATTGGCCTTTTTAAGAGTTTCGTTCCAATGAAAGAGTTTAATTATTTCTTTAGCCTTGCGTGGCAAGTTAAGTAAACATTGACCATAAGGTCCAGTTATTATTACTATTTGTTACTTTGAGATCTTTTTAGTTAAATCGAATAAATGGATGGTATTTCATCACTGTTTTCTGTGTGAGCTAGCAACTGATTTGGGACTAGTTCAGAATGCACAGAGGGTTACTAAATCGTATTTTTGGGTCCTGACATCTTATTTGGCAGAAGTACAGAAACTCAAAAAGCATTTCTTCGGTTTCCAGATCCAACATATTCCTAGAAAGGATAACTTTCTGGCAGACAAGTTGGCATAGATAGCCTCATCAAGGTCACCTGTCCCGTCCAGAGTTTTTCTCGAGCAACTCGATCATCCATCGGTGGTCGAGCGTTCCGAAGACCAGCATGCTCTACTGGTGGTCATACAGATCAATCCCAGTCGTGATTGGATGACATCAATCTACTATTATCTTCAGCATGGGGCACTTCTTGAAGATAATGTAGAGACCGATCATATAGCATGAAAAGCCAAATCATACACTTTGATCGAAAGTATCCTTTACAAACGGGGAGCTCTCAGGGTGTTGATGAGATGCATATCTCAAACGGGTGGTTTTAGGTTATTATCCGATATACATGGAGGAGTCTGTGGAGCACATCATTCCTACAGAACTCTGGTCGGTAAAGTCTTCAGACAAGGATACTACTTGCCAACTGCCCTTCATGATGCAAAGGAACTTGTGACAAAGTGTGTACAATGTTAATTTCATAGTCGACAAGTACACCAACCGGCACAAGCTTTGCAAACCATACATCTTTCTTGGCCTTTTGCAACTTGGGGTATAGATATTCTGGGACCTTTTCTAAGGGCACCCGAGGCCTTTGAATTACTTTTTGTCATGATTAATACATTTACAAAATGGATAGAAGCTGAGCTAGTTGTTAAAATAACAACTAAAGCTGCTAAGAAGTTTCTCACAAGAAACATGATCACACGATTTGGTATACCTAGTCATATAATCACAAATAACGGTAGCCAGTTTTCGAGCGGGAATTTTCAGGAATTATGCGAGGATCTAGGTATAAAAATACATTACGCTTCCGTTGCTCACCCACAAGGTAATGGGGCAGTCGAGCGGGCTAATGGTATAATAATGAAAGGAGTAAAACGTCGAGTATTCAACCAGTTACTTAAGCGGTCAGGAATTTGGGCTCAAGAACTTCCCTCTGTATTATGGGCCGTTCGAACCACGACCAGTCGTGCGACCGATGAAACACCATTTTTTTATGGTTTACAGTGTTGAAGCCATGCTTCCTCCGGAACTGAAAATTGGCTCTGCTCGAACTGATTGTTTTAATGAAAATGATCAAACAGAACGATGACTCGATGACATCAATTTCCTTGAAGATAACCAAGCCTTGATATGATCAAAAGTTTACCAACAAGCCATGAGAAGGTACCACTGTTGTAAGGTGCAACTTCGCAGCCTAGTTGTACGTGATCTGATTTTCAGAAAAAATTCAGAGCTAGACAAATCGCAATAAACTTTCTCCCAAATGGGAAGGTCCATACACTGTGGTCGAAGTCACCAGACCTGGTTCGGTATGACTAGCCATATCCGACGAGCGTGTTTTGTCTAATTCTTGGAATATTGATCAATTGCATAAGTTCTTGGTATAGTTTTTCATTTTATTCAATTTCAATAAAAATAAAATATTTGATTCCTTTCAGATGAGTGTTGTTATTTATATTTTAATTATCCATTATTTGGTCAAATACTATTGTTGTCTGCGATCATCAGAGAAGATCAATTGCTCTCCAACATCCTATCTAAGGATACCTTTTACTTTTTGGCTCCAACATAGTTGTCCAATGCCGTAAAGGTCCATATCGTGATCATTACAATGATGTTTTTCATGATTCACCACACAATCTCTTCTTAAAGAATGAAACGAGTAAAAGGGGCATCGCACAGATAACTCAATATAGTTACTTGCATGCTTAAAGATTAAAATACTTTTTTATTCATTTCAACATTCTGTTCTTCTCCTGTTTTGCCACTAGTGGGGACGTTCTAGTTGAAATCTCTCCTCTCTGCATGTGATCCTGCCCACTGGAAGGAGTTTCTTAGAGATGGTCCTTTTCTTACGATCTTTGCCACTAGTCGAAACTTGAGCATGAATACGTTTCGCAAAGTGTCAATCATGTCTTTGATTCTTAGCAACCTTTACGACCAGCTTGAATAATATGTAAAAATAAGAGCACTTATCATTTTTTTCTGCATATATCTTTGCATAATTTCTTGTCATCAAGCAGGTCTTATGATATCTTCTGACCATAAAAGTGTGCTATATGGTATTTCGGTTATGTAAAAGATCTAAAACTAGTCGAGTCATACACTGATAACGACCAAATTGATTTTCTAGTGTTAATTAGATCATTTTTATAACATAATCAGCACATACTTTGTACCATGGTCGTAGCTTTTGCTATTTTTCTTGGTCTACTACTTTTTTTAGTAAGTTTTTATACTAACACAAGTAGTCGGGGGCTAGGAAATATATGAGTACTCAGCAAAGTTGAAAAGATAAACATAGACTTTACAGATGACAAAAGGTAAGTTTTTATATTTATAATTCTAATATTACATCAATCTATTCTTTGGGGCCACCAGACTGGTCGCTATGGGATGGAGATCCGACCTCCATCTCCTCTGCAACCTTGTTTTCTAAGGGTATTACTCCTTCGAAGATCTTGGTTGCTTCTTCCTCTGAGCAGTTGAAGTCCGCTTCAAGAGCTTGGAGATTGATGGAGGGGTCGGAGGCTTTAAGCTTTGCCAAATCAAATCTAACTCTATTAGCAACAGTGTCCTTCATGGTCTGTGCATGGTTTTTCCGAGTAGTAGTTAGTAGATTTTAGAGACACTCAACATGTCGGCTAAGGCAATTGGCCTTCTCCAGGGGATCTCTTAAAAAAGGCAGAAATGCTTGCGATCCCATATTAGCAAGAATTTTGTTGAGACCAATGATCTTCTCTTCAAGACTCCGCCCGAGTTCTTTCTCCTTATCTTGCTCGAACTCAAGAGCTTTTTCTGTTTATTTTAGCTTCTGGGCTTGCTCTGCATAAGTAAATCAGAGTTAAGGAAATATAATTAAAACATACAATATCTTGGTTATATTTACGATCAGTTACCTTGAGTCTTCTTCTTGGAAGCTTTGATGGCTTCTTTGTGCTTGAGGAAGGTTTCATTAAACTTGGTCGACCAGTCTTCGATCGATCGGTCTTTTGCCTTGCACCTCCCTAAGTGAGGCTATAATGGCTTCCTTAGTCTTAGCCTCCTTTTCAATGTCTTCCAACTTTGTTAAATATGACAAATGGAGAAGTTGAGAAATAACAGAGAATAAAATTGCAAAAAGAGAAGAAGTACCTACTTTTTAGTTCGGAGTTTCTCTTCTCTGAAATAGTTAACCGCTGGCTCAGTTCTCCGACCATAGTAGCACTCTCCAACATATGCTATAAAAGAATGAAATTCTTTAAGTTTTAAAACTCCATAAAAATGCCATAAGAGTGGTCGTAAGGTGTTTACTTGGATCGCCTTGTCCGCATATATGGAGTACAAGTTCCCAAATTTTGTCTTTGATTGATAGTCTGAGACCCTCTTCCAAGCCTCCTCGAGTCTTTTATCATCAAAGACCCGAGGTTGATTGGAAATGTCATGGAGGCAAAGAGACCTCCTAACTAAAGGACTCCTCTCCTCTAGGTCGACCACTTCGACCACTTCAGTCCCAATAGCGGGCAAAGCCTGCTGGGACTTGTCTTCTGTAGCTTCTACCTCCATAGGTGCGGTCGGAGCCACCATAGGCTCTTGAGCAGGCATTGGTGTTTCCACCTGCTCGAGGGCTGGCTTGACCTTTCTTTCCTCAGGGGTTTCCTTCTTAGGAGTGCTCTGATCGCAAGCGACTGGAACACCAGAGGACCTATGAAAAACAAGAGAAAAGGAAGGTCAGGATTTCAAAATACAAGGAGAATTAAAGGTATGAATTTATATACGGTTTGTATTTCTCGTACCTGGTCTTCTTGGTCTTGAACTTGAAACACCCTAGACCAAAGTCCAGAGCGCTTGCCTTTCTCTTTTCCTTTTCAACCAATTTCACCAGTTCCGAATCGATAGGGCCAATTAGACCACTCACATCCTCAGACCGGAGGTCAGAAGAAATCTCCCCGACCATTTGGTCGGAGAGAAGTTCCCTAATCATTTGATCAGAGATTGTGGCTTCGTCGACCTCCGGAGTAGTTGTTTCAGGAGCAACTGTCTAATCGTGCGCGACCACTCTGGGCCTATGACCTCCATAGCCTCGGACTGTGGATCCTCCTTCTCTCCCACCTAAGTTATGAATTAAGTTTAATTAGGTGATGAAATTTTCCATCTAAAATATATATTCCTTTTTCGATGCTCTTTTTACCTCCGGGAGACCACCGTCCTGAGTGGTCATCGAGGAGGAATCGGTCGGAACAACAGTTGATGTAGAGCCCTCACTGGACTTTTTTTATCCTCAATCTGATTGCGTACATATTAGAGCAGATTTATATACCGATCGGAGAATACATAAATGATGGAGAAATAGTTGCTATTTACCTTGAGTCTTTCTATTCTCTCTTTTGTAGAGACAATAGCCAAAATACGAGAAAACTCAGCCTTGTAATCAGCCTCCCTGGCATAGATCATTCTGATCCAGTCTCTGATTTCCTCGGAGGAAAGGGCTTCAAAAGAATAAAGAGATTTCGAGGTTACAAAATAATCAACTAATACTGGTCGGGATTTTTTAGGACTTACATTCCCTAGAATCCTAGGTCACATCGTCATGACCAATGTACCAGAGCATGGTACACTCTCAGAGCTTTAAGGGACTTATCCGGTGCATGAAAAAAATCTCGCACCACGTGCCAAGAAGTCAGTCCCTTGTTGCTGAGGTCTTGGATGGCTTCAATCACTTTTTTGACCTTTCCCTTTTTCTCCACGGTGGACCTCCACCTTGGATTCTCGCTCGCCACTTTACTAGCAAAGCAGAGGCTATCCTCCTTTGTGACCGTCATGTAAAACTAACTCTTCTTCCATGATGACCACGAAGACTTTGAGTATATTCGAATGTACTCCTCGGCTTTTCTATCGTGGAGACGTAGAGAGCACTCCCCAGTTGACGCTGTTGACTTCTCCAACCTAGCCATCTTGTAAAAGTACCTGAATACCTTCAGATTTGGTGGGATCCCTATGTACTCCTCGTAGAGGTAGACGAAGATGCTGAGGTTGACGATCGAATTGGGGGCTAGGTTCACCGATTCAAATCTATAGTACTCATGATCCTTGAAGTGGAATTTATGTGCTAGCAACCTGAGCCCACACTCAATGTAGGCAAGAAAAACAAGAATTTCTCCGTTGTTGCCGCTCGGGAAATGCTCTCGAACTACTAATGTCTAAGAAATTAGATCATTATCAGGGAGCATCCCGATCTTCTCCAAAGCCTTGAGCTTCTTCTCGCTCAGATCAGAAACTAACCATTTGGTGATCGAGTCTGACATTATTGGATTTTGGGCGAGAGGATGAGGGGAAGTCGGAGGAGATTTTTGGGCGAGAAGGTGAAAGGGGATCGAAAAAATTTTGAGAGCGTAAAAACCCTAAAGGCGGCGTACTGATGGGATTTTATAGCCACATTTCTTTAACTGCAAAATGGAGTTGCCTGAAGTCGAACGGACACAAACCTTTTCAGTGTCCAACAAACACAAACCTCTTCGGTTTCCCAGAAACTTTCTCAACTTTAAAGTGAATACAGACCACCTCGTTATTTACGCCATTAAATGAGGAGTTGCCCGATGTAGATTTCATCAGAGAGTGTTCACACTACAAATTCATTTAAAGTTTGGGGGCTAGCTGACGAGGATTAAATCTCAAATATTACTTCATTTAGTTAAAGACCGCACGTCCTTTGTGGTCGTAACCCTTAAGGTTAACGACCTTGTGGTTGTGAGAACTCTAGAGGTTACATTATGGGTACCCTCGTCGAAAGAGGTTCTGCACCTAATCCCTGGATGACTGCCCGTAGAAGCTTTGAACTGGTGCTTTGACCCGACTTCAAGTATAATTCTTACCGTGTGACGAATGGAACATATGCCATATTTGTTCCAAACCACGCGACGCTTTACATGCCTAAGTCACTGACATCAACCGACGAACAGTTAATGTTTCACTAACTATAACCGATCCTCTGGCCAGACACGATGGTTCCAAAAGGTGTCCACTCCAGGAGTAACTGCCACCTCTTCATTGGTATTTAAAGGCGGATGATGAATAGACGAAGGGATAAAATAAAAACAACAACAAGATAGGAGAGATCGGATCACAAGCAGTTGTATACAATTTGAAGCATAACAAACCACATTCTCAGTGTAATTAGGACTAGTTTACTACCTTATCAAAAGGCACCCCCTGTGAAGATCAAGTTCATTGCAATAAAGAGCAACCCCATTCTCTCCCTTTGGCAGATGCAGACCCTAATGATAAGTTCTATGTGGGTGATAACCAAAATCGACTTAGTGGGCAAGCTCTAGAGTTCAAGCAACTCAACATCCTTGCGTGGGAAGCTTTTGATAAGGGGCAAGATATCCATATGCAAGCTATACCCCATCTCAAGCTGAACTACTGTACAAGAGTTTCAAGATCAAGAAAGAGCGGTTGAAATATGAAAGTAAGGATAAAATTATGGAGAAGTATGGGAATGGTGCGACTGAAGAACCAATTGCCCGAGAGCTGCTTCTTGGACAAAACGAAAGAGAAATTGAGTATGACCAGTCTGGTCGAATAATCAAAGGACAGGATGTATCTCTTCCCAAGAGCGGTTCCCACGCGCACGCATCCAACGCGCATGCAGCTAGCACAGGTCAAGGCGGTGGACCCCACGCACAGATTGCTGGTGCAGAAGGTAGCGGAGGCCGAAGCAGCGGTCGGTAGCAGTCTCATGCGCTAGAGGAAGAGGTTCCAGCGGGAACTAACACAGAGAAGATTCCGAAATTCAGAAGCTTGTCGGAGATTTATGTTCAGACTAATCCCATTAAAACAGAAGAAGAACTGTATTTCGGCTCAGCAGAAGAACTTAAAAATTTTGAGAAAGCAATTCAGCACTTGTAGTGGCCGCAAGCCATACAAGAGGAGATTGCAAAATTTAAAGAGGAGATGATAGGTATGTTCAAGATGACATATTTGGGTCTTTTGAGCTATTACCTCAGGATAAAGGCGAAACAAATTGGAAGAGGGATCACACTGAACCAGTTAACATATGCAGAAAACATTCTTGAAAAGTGTGATATGGAGAACTGCAATCCCTGCCAAATCCCAATGGAGGCTCGCCTAAAGCTAAGTAAGGTTAGTAACAGCCCGCCAGTTGATGTCACATCATACAGAAGCGAGCACATAGATACTCGTTATCACTTTATTCGGGAGTGTGTCGAAGAAGGGAAGATCATAATTGATCACATCAGAATAGAAGATCAACTCGCTGATATTTTGATGAAGTCACGGGAGCGGATCAAGTTCTTCGAAATAAGAGAAAAAAAACTGACATGATCAAGGTGAAGAAACAAGATTAAGGAGGTGATAGATGGATTTGATCTTGTGTTTTAGTAAATTATGTTAGTTTCTGGGTGAGAGTTGTTAATTTTGGTAGGAGTCCGAGTGTGTGTTGTGTTAGATTGATCTCAGCCGATTAGCCCAACGGCTAATCGGGCCTTGATCCGCTACCGATCGGGCGTCGGCCCAAACCACCATCGGCCGATGGGCCCGTCATACAAGCGCTATAAATAGAGGTGGGGCCGCGGCTCGACTTACGAGGTTGGCTCGAGCCGCAACTCCCCACCGATAAACCCTAGACCGATCTAGAGAGGGCCTTGATCGTGGCGGGAAGCTCCATCGCCGTCCCCGTCGCCGGTTCTTCACCGCCGTCACCGACTTCCTCTTCCCCGACCGTCGCTGCCCGTGCGCAAACTTCACCGACGAACCAGCGATGGCCGGCTCCTCCTCCAACGCGTCGGACGGTCGGTAACCGGACTAACAATGGTATCAGAGCCTGTTTTTTTTTTTGGGATTTATGGATCGGTTAGCAATTAGAAGGAGATGATTCTTTTGCAAATCCTGTTGATAAGTCCCTAGATCCCGAACCCCATATCGACCGATTAAAATCTTGGATCGAAAAACAAAAAAAAAGGAGAAAACCTGCGGCCTTGGCTGCCATGGCGCCGTTGCTCGCGCGCTTTGCGTCGCGCCGCTCCTCGCCGCTCTTTGGCGCCTCCGCCCTCAGGTTGCCATGAGGCCATGGCAGCGCCGCCCGCTCAAGGCCGCGCCTCGGCGTGCTCCGCGCCCGCCCGCAAGCTTGCACTGCTAGCGTGCTCAAGGCCGCCCGCCTGCCAAGCGTCTTTGCCAGATCGGGGAGACGTGGGTTGGTTGGACCGGAAATGGGGAACTGCATCCGGTTTTTGGGGTGGTGATGAGTGGTGGAGAAACTTTTGTTGACCGGTCTTTTTTTTTTGGATTGGATAGATATTTTGATATTATGTCTTTTGTTTTTTCATTATTAAATTCGAACCAACGGGAGAATTTAATTTTGGAAAAATTGATATAATTACCATATGCTTTAGAGTCATGCGTGCGCGTTTTGGGCGTAGCGTGGGCGAAGCGAAAACAGTTTAAATGCTGCTTGCACAAATGGTATCCGAAATTGAATTTAATTGGAGCTTCGGAGGGCGCCGACACGGATCCTCCGCTACGCTCCGTCCAGAAGCTGGCCTAATTGATGAGTAGAATTTGATTCAAATCTCTGTAATTTTTTGCACCAACGTGTTAATTTTTCAGAGATTAAATGTGTACAGTATAATGCTTCAATAATGAATTATTTTTAGAATAATTACGTTTCACGCAAAAGTTAATGTTTGATTACCTTTTCATTATTAAATTGAACCAGCGGGAGAATTTAATTTTGGAAAAATATAGATGCAATTTCAGATAATTATGATATTGTTATTTTCGATAGCGTTGATAATAATAAAGATTATAATTTTAATTGTTGATTTTATGCATTATTTCTATTTCTACCAACAACGGTGATGTAGATTTAATGTATAGATTAAAATTGTATGTCGATTTTTGACCAACGTTGGAAATAAGGCATATAATTTTTTGTTATGTTCTCACTTTTATTTGAATTATTTTTCAAAGGATACAACTTGATGAGTTGTATCAAAGAGATCCCCACTCTCAAAGGAGATAACTATGGGGAGTGGAAGAAAAAGATAGACTTAGCGTTTATCTTGGCCGAGGTGGTGGGTCCTCACCACAAGACGCCCCACCGAGCCCGAGGCGCCAAAGTGAGAAAAGAAAATGAGGACGACCTTTGCTTGGCGAGTAAAAGACAGAGGGACTATGCTCTCTTCACGATGTCTTATGACCTTGAGCATAAGAAATGGACCACGACCAACAAGAAATGTATGGGTGTGATAAAGAACACGATTGAGCACGCACAGGCTCAATCGCAGAGTGTGACTTGTCACAGAGTACCTTGAGAAAATAAAGAGTCAGGTTCATCGCTCTTCAAAGACTTATGCTACATGACTAATTAAGCGACTTGTGTGAGTAAAGGTACTGGTGGTGGCAATGGCATAAGAGAGCACATACTAAGGATGAGCAATTTGGCATCCAAGCTTAAACCAATGGATTTGGCTCTCAAGGATGAGTTCCTTATTCATTTGATTTTTGCTTCCTTGTTGGAAAAGTTTGACACCTTTGTTGTCAACTATAACATGCTTGACGAGAAATGGGACTTAGAAAAGTGCATAGCTATGTGTGTGCAAGAGGAGAAAAGAATTAAATCCTCACATGGTGGTTCCATCAACTATGTGAAGGACAACAAGAAAAGAACTTCAACAAGAACTCCTTCTCAAAGAACAAGGGAAAAGCCATCGTCCATCGGCCTCAGCAGAATAAGTTTGCGAGAGACAAAGATCGTTGTCTTCATCAGAAGAAGACAGGACACTACAAGAAGAACTCATCCCGATTACTTAAAGATGATAATAGCAAAGAAAGGGATTCCGTTCGATGAGGAATATGCAAAGAAAAGAAAGATGCGTTAAAGTCACAAATGGAGTCCAAGCTGAAGTTGAAGCCGTTGGCGATCTTTCATTAGAGCTAGCTGATGGCTTCACTCTTATACTTAGAGATGTTCTTTATGTTCCCTCTTTACAGAGGAATTTGATTAGTGTTTCATGTTTGGACAATAATGGTTATGATTGTCATTTTGGAAACGGCAAGTGTGAAATAATGTTTAATAAAGAATGTGTTGGTCTTGCCATCTTACAAAATGAGCTTTATTTGTTATCATTACGTGATGATGTGAATGTCGTGGTGCGATAATGAGAACGTCAAGCGTGCAGAAAGTGAATGAATCCTCGTCTACAAATGTAAAAGTAAAACTAAAGAGAACTCTAGATCGTCGTCGAAATTATGGCAATCGCTGTTTAGGTCATATTTCGAGGGGAGAATAGAAAGACTAGTTAAGAATGACATTCTTCCTCCATTAGAGTTCTTAGACTTAGAACAATGCAGAGAATGCATTAAAGGAAAATATGTAAAGAAAATTAAGAAAGACGCCAAAAGAAGCACAGAGTTCTACAAATTATTCACACAGACATTTGTGGTCCTTTTCCGTGAAAAGTGTGGATGGTTATGACTCGCTCATAACATTCACGGATGATTACTCCGTTATGGATATATTTATCAAATCAAAGAAAGAAATGAAGCCTTGGATAAATTCAAGATATTTAAGGTCAAGTTGAAAACCAACACGATTTAAAGATTAAGATAGTCCGATCTGATTGTGGGGGGGAGTACTACGGTCGACATACCCCATATGGACAAGTTCCTGGACCTTTTGCAAGGTTTTTACAGGAAAATGGCATAGTAGCCCAGTATTCTACACCAGGCGAACCTCAGCAAAATGGAATAGTGAAAGACGCAACTGCATTCTCGATGGATATGGTGCGAAGCATGATGAGCTATTCTACACTGCCATTGAGTTTATGGATGGAGGCATTGAAAACCGCCATTCATATTCTCAACAGAGTGCCTAGTAAGTCGGTGCCCAAAACACCGTGCGAGTTGTGGACGAGGAAGAGTTCCTCATTAAACCACTTACGTGTGTGGGGAGTCTCACGAGGCTAAAGTATTTAACCCAAACCTTGGGAAGCTTGATCCCAAAAAAGAAGTTGCCATTTCATTGGCTACCCCGAAAAGTCAAAAGGTTTTCGTTTCTCTTGTCACAGATATACAAAGTTTTTAGAAACGAGACACGCTGTCTTCTTAGAGGATGAAATGATGAGAGAAAGTATGGTAGCTCGTAAGATTGATCTTGAAGAGAAGCGGGTGTATGCGCCCACTCCGATGATTCAAGAGCCATTCTTCACACTACCTGCTGTCGTTGCACCGACGGTACAAGACACTGTGGTGCCAGCACCTGTTATTGTTCCTCCTGTGGCAACAATGAATGATAATGAGGAACCTGTTCTTCAGGATCCTATAGAACCTATTGCCACAGATGATGGGGAGCAACAAATGACCTCAAGCGTAAGATGTACCAAATGAGGAGGCCCCGAGGAGGTCTCAAAGAGTAAGAAGATCGGCTATTTCTGATGATTATCAGATTTATCATACAGAGGAATTTCAAATGGAGGATGATCCCACCTCATTTAAAGAAGCCATGAGAAGCGAAAATTCCTCAAAATGGCTTGAGTCCATGAAGACTAATAAAGTCTGGGACTTGGAAATTATTCCTAAAGGAGCCAAAACAGTAGGCTGTAAATGGGTCTACAAGACAAAGCTTGACTCCCAAGGGAATGTAGAAAGATACAAAGCACGACTTGTGGCAAAAGGATTTACGCAAAGAGAAGGGATTGATTACAATGAGACCTTTTCTCCGGCCTCATGTAAAGATTCCTTCGTAATCATAATGGCATTAGTAGCACATTATGATTTAGAGTTACATCAGATGGATGTAAAGACGGCATTTCTTAATGGGGATTTGGAGGAAAATGTTTACATGGCACAACCGAAAGGTTTTGTCATGGAAGGAAATGAAAGAATGGGATGCCGCCTAAAGAAATCGATGATGGGTTAAAGCAAGCTTCAAGACAAGGGTACTTGAAGTTTGATGAACAATAAGAAAATTTGGGTTTAAAGAGAATGTAGAGGACAAGCGTGTTTATGCAAAGTTTAAAGATGGGAAGTTTATCTTCCTAATCTCAGATGTGGATGATATCCTCATGGCTAGTAGTGATGTCATCTGCTCATCGAGACAAAGAAGTTTTGTCCTCAAACTTTGATATGAAAGATCTTGGTGAAGCTTCGTTCGTTCTAGGGATCAAATTCATAGGGATAGAAACAAAGGGATATTGGGACTATCACAAAAGACATACATAGAGAAAGTCTTAAAGAAATTTGGGATGCATAAATGTAGTCCTTCACCTGCACCTATAGTCAAGGGCGACAGATATGGGGTTTTTCAATGCCCCAGGAACCAGTATGAGATCGATCAAATGAAAGCGGTTCCATATGCTTCAGCTGTCGGAAGCTTACAGTATGCTCAAGTGTGCACACGCCCTGACTTAGCATTTGTTACCGGGTTACTTGGCAGATTCCAGAGCAATCCTGGAATAGAACATTGGAAATTGATAAAGAAAGTCTTGCGTTATTTGCAAGGAACAAAAGGCCTCATGATGACATACAGAAGATCAGATTTACTCCATATAGTGGGGTATACAGATTCTGATTTTGCGGGAGATGATAGAAAGTCTACATCCGGATATGTGTTCACTCTCGCAGGAGGAGCTATATCGTGGAAAAGCTCAAAGCAAACCGTCACTACATCGTCCACAATGTATGCCGAGTTTGTAGCATGTTATGAGGCTACGGGGCAGGTGAACTGGCTAAAGAAGTTCATACCCGGTTTAAAAGTGGTTGACGACATCAATAGACCACTTAAGTTGTACTGCGATAATGAACCCATGAGAACGTATGCCCACAACAATAAGTCAAGTGGTCTTTGCCAAACACATTGACATAAAGTACTATGTTGTGAAAGATAAAGTTCGGGATCAAATTATAAGTCTTGAGCATATAAGTACCGCAAAGATGTTAGCGGATCCACTTACTAAAGGCTTACCACCCAACGTGTTCAGAGAACATGTAGCCGGCATGGGTTTAAGGGAAAGCCTATGATTCCTGGACTAAAAGATGGCCCAAAAGATTAAAGTAACTATTTCGAATAGAGAGGTGTATTGTAGTCATTAAATCTATCGGCGATTGACCGTGACGATGAGACATGTTACGTGCACTAACTGTGATGGAATGAGTAAAGTCAAAAGTAATTAAAGTTAAAGCACAGATTGAGATCAAGGGGGAGAATGTTAGATTGATCTCAGCCGATTAGCCCAACGGCTAATCAGGCCTTGATCCGCGCCGATCGGGCGCGCCCGACCATCGGCCGATGGGCCCCGTCACACTGCGCTATAAATAGAGGTGGGGGCGGCGGCTCGACTTACGAGGTTGGCCTGAGCTGCAACTCCCCACCGATAAACCCTAGACCGATCTAGAGAGGGACGCCAGATCGGCGGCGGAAGCTCCATCGCCGTCCCGTCGCCGGTTCTTCACCGCCACCGACTTCCTCTTCCCCGACCGTCGCTGCCCGTGCGCAGACTTCACCGACGAACCAGCGATGGCCGGTTCCTCCTCCAACACGTCGGACGGTCGGTAACCGGACTAACATGTTGGAGTTGTTTTGGTATGGTTTTGCATACTTTTTGTTTCCAATTTTATAAGTCTCTGAGTATAAATAAATATAAAAGAACAAAAAGAGGGCAACGCTTTTAGTGCTCTGAAACAAAAGAACGGTGTGATGGTGTTCTCTGATTTCGTTTTGGTAAGGAAAGGCAGGGGGAGGCGCTGCTTTTTCCGGAGCGTGATTGCATCATGTGAAGACAACCGAGCGGAAAGACTGAGCGAAGGCCATAGGTGCTGCCCAGGAGCAGAGGCACTGCTTTGTGTTGTCCTCTACACAGAAGCAGCGGGTCACATCGGGAAGAACAGGGATCATCAAGGTCTCACGAAGAAAGACAGGGCACCGTCAAGTCAAGTCGGGAGGCAAGGGTCCAGCAGGTCCCACGAAGTACCGAGCGTCGCTGCTTCAAGCGGGTTCACGGAGAAAAGCCGAACGTTTTAATGGACGAAACAGAAGACAAAGCGGGTTCGCATGTGACGTTCCGACGCGTACGTGCAGTGGATGCGCTGAAGGTGCCGCGCCTGACGCCGTACCTCGCCGGCGAGGCAGCCGAGGATTTCCGGTTCGGGGCGAACTTCGCGGTGGGCGGCGCAACGGCGAATGACGCAGAGTTCTTTGAGGGCAGGGGGATCATGCCGTTCGTGCATCTCTCCCTCCCTCAGCACTGAGATGGGCTGGTTCAAGAGTCTTGCAGCTTCTTGGCTCCTCTGCTCAAGGTGAACATTATATTGATGCATATAAAATACGAGATCTCGTGTGTTAATTTTTTGAGCTTAATTTTGACCTTCGCTATGATCATCCTTAGAGCAAAGAACGATCACGGCGAGCTCGCCCCTCGTCGTTGGAGAGATGGGAGCCAACGACTACCTCATCGCCTTCTCCCAGAACCGGACTCTCAACGAGGTCAGGACCTTCGTGCCGGGCATCATCGACGCCGTCCGTTCATCTGTCACAGTATGTGATACACCATTAATTCTAGTATGTATCTCCATAAAACTTGTGTTCCTGACATTTTGTAAGGATGCATACAGGAACTGATCGAGGTCGGAGCGAGAACTGTGGTGGTTCAGGGGATGCTGCCGCTCGGCTGCGAGCCGCGGCTGCGCGAGCTCTTCAAGCACGGCAACCGCGCCGACGACTACGACAAGTCCGGTTGCTTGACAAGCCTCAACGAGCTCGCCGAGCAGCACAACCGCGCACTCAACGGCGTGCTGGACGAGCACCGTCGGGCACACCCAAGCACGGCCATCATCTACGCCGACTTATACCGCGCCATCACCGACATCATCGTGTCGCCGCGCAAACACGGTGCGCATAAACTCTCTCCGGTCTAAGATAGATGCCATTTTAGATTTATGTACGTAGAACAAACTAAAGATAGAAGTCATAGAACAAAGCTGGTCTTCACCTCACTTGTACTTCTTTCAACACCACTCTCCGGCTCTCCCTCCGCCTGACACGTTAATGGGATGTGCAGGGTTTGGCGACTCGCCGTTGTTCGCGTGCGGCGGCGGCGGCGGCGGCGGCGGCCCGTACAACGCGAACATCACGGCAGGGTGCGACAAGGAAGGCTCGACAGTAGAGGTGGGAGTCGGGCCGGGCCATTCGTGCGTTCGCCGAGGCCCGGCGGCTCGGCACGGCCCAAGCACGGCCTAGGCACGCCACGTGGCGGGCAGCTGGCACGGCAGGACGACAAAGCCGGCCGGGCCTAGGAAGGCGGCACGGTGGGCGACACGGCACGCCCGGTGGTGTGCGTGCTTGGGCGGTCGGCAAGACGCCAAGACGCCAAGACGCTGCTGGCGGCGGCGTCGCCTCAAGCCTCTCCGCGATCGCGCCCCGCCAGACCGCCTCCTCCCCGCCAGCAGCTCACTTCGGCCTCGTCCTCGTCGCCTCCGCGGTGGGGCGGCCAGCCGAGCCGGCAGCGGCGAAGGCGCCGGAGCCTTGAGCGAGGGCGGCAGATATGAGCCTCGGCCTCGCAGCCTCAACTCCCGCCGCCACGCGCCGCCTCAACTCCGCCGCCTCCTCGTGCCCTCGCGCCGCCTCGCCTCCGCGGTCCGCCGCCTCTTCGTGCCTCACGCACAAGGCCGCCTCAACTCCTCTTGTCGCGATGGGGAGGCGACGCTGGGGAGGCGACGGTAGCTGCCTAGCGCGATGGGGAGGCGGCGCCGGGAGGCGCACGGTAGTCAGCGATGGGGAGGCCGGAGGCACTAGGAGGAGGAGGCCGGCGATGGGGGGCGAGGCGCTCGGTAGAGGCCGGGCTGGCCGGCGATGGTGGAGCCGTGGCGTGGAGGACCTGGCCGCCTGGAGGAGTGGAGGCGATGTGGCCTGGGGCTGCTGGAGTGCTGGGAGCAAATGGGGGATTGGGGGAGAAGGAGATGAACCGAGCCGAAGCTGCTGGAGTGCTGCTGTGCTGGGAGCAAATGGGGGATTGGGGGAGATGAACCGAGCCGAAGGCTCTAGAAACCAGAGAAGAGAGAGAGAGAGAGAGGGGGAATCTCCTCGTTGGTGAATGCCTGAATGGTGACCGCTACTTTTACTTTCTCCAACAGGTGAGGACTGAGGAGAGGACGATGCTTTGCTGAGGAGAGGACGGATGTTTTGCTTTCTTTCGAATCGAGAGAGATAGACAGAGGGAATCCAGGGAAAAAGCGAAGACAACGGGCAAATAGAGAAGCAACGGGCAAGCACAGAGAGACATGATACGACATAAAATTGATTTGATAACGTGTCATTAGCAACGGCTCTCATCATTGTGACATCGTGGCTATAAAACGAAGCTCATTTCTCATTGATTCATCAATTCTCATTTCAGCTCATTTCTTCATCATTCATTTACTCTCCCTCATTTCTTCAATAGCCATCTACTCTCCCTATTTATTCTCCATCCATTATGCTGCTAAGGAGTCGGAGCACTAAGGAACTCCCGAGCGGTATGCTACCGAGGAGTCGGAACACGAAAAGGACAGCAGGGCGACTTAGTGTAAGCTCTCGCCGTCGCTCCCCTAGTCCTCCTCCGGCTCCGACTCCCGTTGATGCTCGCCAGTTCTCGCCAAGCATGGGAGACTACGGCATGGATGACCATCATATGGACGGTACGGAGGGCTACGAGGAGTACCAGGCGTCCGGAGCCAATGGGGACTCCAGTTCTCCCGCGTCCTGAGCAGTAACATTGGCGGTCTCGACGAAGGGCTTAATTGTCGAAGCACATGACACGGAGCCAGAAATCCACGACGCCAAATGGTAGATATCGCAACATGTAATTATTGCCAAGCTAAATTATCTCGTCAGCAATTTGCAGGACAGGCACTTGAACCGGCACTACAAGGCATGCTTGCGCAAGATCGGGCGCAGAGCCGAGGGGAGGAGTACAAACGCAGCTAAACTTCGAGGCCGATGGCTCTGTAAGTACTTGGGTATACAACCCGCTTTACGCGTGAGGAAATCGCTAGATATATTGTTGCGGAAGATCAACCAATTAGGATGGGTGAAAGGCTGTGGCGTTCAAAAAAATGATCCAACGCGCTTTTGCCCACAGTACCAACATGTTAGTAGGAGAACCACTACATCCGATATTTTAAGGTCAGATCATAAGGAACTAGCAGAGCTAAAAGAACAATTCCTACAAATTCAGTTCTCTTTTGCTATAACTTCAGACATTTGGACATCATCACACCAGAGAAGTGCTTACCTTAATGTTGTAGCCCATTATTTAGACGACAATTACAAACTAAACAAGAGAGTCATAAGGTTTAAGCCAATTAACGAATCGCACACGGAGATGCCATTGCCGGCGTATACTATCGTGCACTTGATGATTTTAAGATAGATAATAAGATTGCTTCTATCACTCTTGATAACGCATCGTGAACACATCGCTATGAACATCCTCACCCCAAGATTGCAGACGATATTGGTGGTTATGTTCTCCACCGAGAGATGCGATGCCATATCTTGAACCTTGTTGTTCAAGACGGTATGCTAGCGATTGGCGGATATTTGAACAAGATATCATGACGCGCTCGCTACCTCACAAATTCCCACAAGTGGCGGCTGTGTTCGCGAATATTTGTGACCAATGGGAAGGAGCCAAGAAAATTCGGTTTTGACATGAAGGTGAGGTAGAACTCAACCTACATCATGTTAAAGAAGTTACAAGGGTGCGAACATGTTATATCTGTTTTTGTCAATGCTAACTCTCAAAACAATGAATTGATAGTTACCAATTCAGATTAGCGATTCTTTGGTCATTTTCGACGCTTTTACAACCTTTTTATAGAGCAACAAAAATGTTATCCGGTGTTTATTACCCTACCTCTTGCTTAGTTATAGAATATATTTGGTTAATTGCAAACAAGATTGCCAAATCTAGGAAGGATTCCATTTTAGGTCATGCTGTTGCACTAATGGAGGAAAAGTTTATTAAATATTTTAGTTCTATTTCACATGTGTATTGCTTTGCTATTATTTTCGATCCTACGAAAAAGTTGCCAGGTTTGCAGATGGGTATGGAGGGAATAGGTGAATGCCTTGGTCTTGATTACTCGGAAGCTTTTGCACATGTCAAAGAGGAGCTTTTTCGTGTTTTCGTGATGTATCATGACAAGTTCTAGAGCGTGAGATCGAGACTACATAGCGAGCGCAACAAGGAAAGAAAAGCTTGACATCCCACTTGTGGAAGAAGCTAAAGGGCAAGTCCAGTTCTTCGTCCTCTCGGTCTCGTGCAACCCCTCGTGGAATTACGTCTCGAGCTAAACCATTATCTGGAGCATGATTTTGCAAACATCGATCCTGATCTTTCCAGTGGAAAGATAGACTTACTCGAGTGGTGGAAGAACAACAAGCGGATATTTCCTGTGCTATCACATTTCGCACGGATGTTACATTGTGCTTTGGTGTCGATGTATCTTCGTATAACGCTCAAAGATGGCAGGAGAATAATTGAAGAAAGAAGATCATCCCTTACGCCTAAGATGGTGGAGGCAATCACATGCGCCAATGATTGGGAATTGGCTAAAGAGCGGCAACAGCATCAATTGGAGGATCTTGAGATTGTGCAAAGTCTGGACGACCTCGAACGCATGAACGATCTCGACATTGATGAGTAGTTAGTATGTACACATCTTTATCTTGTACTCTTTTCCTTACTCGGGAACCCCTCTGGGCGTAAGGTTTTAACGAGGCAAGAACATTGTATCTGTAAAATATCAAGAAAATTTCACTTTTTCCTGAAATATTTTCGTGCCCATGTTTGTACATAATTAATTCAATTTTAACTAGGCTTTTAATGAGGCGGCACGACCGCTGAGAGAATGAAGATGGCGGTCGCCGCCACCATCGCCGCCGCCGCCACCAATAGTTACTTAGGGTTGGGCTTGGGCGGCACAGCCACGACCGACATCTGACGGACTTTGGGCCGTGCTCGGTCTGACCGAATGCGAGGTGGGGCGGCGGTGACGCACGACGGCGGGTGATCGGCCGAGCCGACACGCACCACGACGAGGCCGAAGCACAATGGACCCGGACCGTGCCGCAAGACGGCCTACCAATTCCACCTCTACTCGGACGACAGATACGCTGACCCGTCGAAGTACGTTTCTTGGGACGGGATCCACTACACGGAGGCTGCATATAGAGCAATTGCTCGTGGCATTTTGGAAGGACCATATGCCATGCCCCCAGTATTGTCGTAAATATTAAATGAGTGAGGTAGACATAGGTTGGAAAGAGAACTGAAAGTTTGAGAGATAGCAACTAGATGAGAGAATACTTCTTTCTGCGTTTGTTTCCTCCAAAAGATTACAATGCCTATTTATTATATATGACTTTTTACTTGATCCTTAAAATATAGACTTCTAGTGTAATTGAACTCTTTTACTATGATTCTTAATACAATTAGAACTCTCTTATTTTTCGACCTTAAGACTAGGATTTCTAATACAGATTGAACTTCTCTTACTAGAACTTTTAATACGATAAGAACTCACTTTTCTTGACCTTAAGACTACAACAGCTACCAAAAAAAATAAAGTGTCATATCAGAATAAGTATCAACAAAGCCGTAAAGTATTTAGGACAGGAAGTAATGGTCAAACCTGAAACACAGCACCACCTTGAGATTTCGCTTGCATATTCAGTGAGCTCAACAGTGACAGTATCGCAATATCATCTTCACCACGGTCGAGGATATCCCCAACTTGAACCAGAACATGTACACGAGCATATCACATACTTCTTCTCCGTGGTGGTGGGGGATAAATAAATAAAAAAAGGTGTAAAATTGCACAGACCAATAGCTGCACCTGAGGGAGCACATTGTGTTGTGTGGTACTGGTATCCATAGAAAATACCAAGTTAGACACATTTTGACTGAACAATGCAGGAGATTGCAAGTCATTGCACTTTTGTTGTCAACCAAAACAGGGAAATGAAGGTGCATCATGCTTACAGTCTGCAGAATCTATTCTCTTAACAGAAAACTTGAGAAAAAATTAATGAACCAATAGAGAGGACTTGGAATGTGCTGCAAACATGGAACAAACATGTTACCGTCTGTCCGCCTGTCGGTCCACACATGACCATCTGATTCTGAACTCAGGACACCGGCCATCACCAGCGCAGCTCTCGTTTGGTAGAGATCACCATGGAGGTCACCAACTGCGAATTTCAAGCTAACACACTATCAAGAAACTACCATCAATGTTCAAATGCTGCCACTGGAAAGGTTAAATCTCCTCTGCTATTCTGAATAAAACTTTGGGGTCAGACAGTCACTAGCTTCACTTGGAATCGAGTGGGAGCACGAGCTGCACGGCAGTCCCCCAATTTCCCATTCCGGTGACCTCAAAGTAATAAATGCTACCAATATTCCTAACAGCAAGGTGCAATTCTGCTTTTTGGTTTCTACTTTTGCTCGGGGGGAAAATGTTTGTACACTTGTTTTCCTCCCTAATGGTTGAAACTTGAAACGAACAATTTTCCATGGCATTGAAAAACGAAATGTCCACATGCTATATAATTTTGAGGCCCTTACGATCAGGCCAAGACAATAACCGACCAGAGTCAGAGAGCTGTTCAATCATATATACATGCATGTACAATGACCGAGAAAATGAGCTGATGTAGGTACCGGAGACAATGCGGCGGCCGGGTGCGGACACGAACGTGGGCAGGTCCCCTGTTAGAACGAGAACAAAAATCAAAACACAACCACACTCTGATTGCTCTGAAGAACTTCTGAATAAACACTACTATGAAGCTTCAGAAAAATCTGTCGAACGAAACAGAGAACAGAAATCGATTGGTTCCAATTTGCGCTGCACAACACAATGCGACTTTTCTATTTTCTTATAAAGACATCAAACTGAGTTACCTAAACGAGACGAATTCGGTTTCTTGACTCCGTTTCTCTAGGGAATCTGAAACACGAACACTGACGGGAACTAGACAAGCTACAGTGTCCGAACCGAAAACGGACAGAGAAGAAACTAAAACTCAGACAGACTCGGATTCGCTTTTAACATTGCGATTCAATACAAGTTTAACCGAAAAACAAAACTAAAACTTAGTCGACAAGATTAAGTCTAACATCCCCAGCGACGGTGATCGAGCAGTACGAAGAGCACCTGCGCCTGCAGGTTAGCAAAAGGCGGAACTGCGAAACTGGTGGCGGTGGTGGTGACAAGCCTGAAAGAGAAAATGGCCATGCTGCAACGGTTCGCCGTTCCTTCTGATTCCTATCCTACAATGCTCACGTGTACAGCGAGGCACGGCTGGCTATCAAGTGGACGGTGCTAGCTGCTGCTCTGTGCCATGCTACAAAACTAGAGACGAGGAAGAAGAAGCTAGGAGGGAGGGCCGGCAGGCAGCTTAGCTGGTGGTGATGCAGCGGCGGCGACGTACTGGCGATTTGGGTTGTGGGCAGGCCTGGTGTGAGGACTGAGGAGTAGTGAGAGCTGAGAGGAGCGTTGTGGAGTAAAACTAGTAGTGGCTCAAAGGGGTGTGTTGGTGTGTGACTGTAACCAGTGCTACCTGAGGTGAGGTGACCTCTCAGCCAGCCATCTGTGGATTGAGTTGAGTTCTCGCCTCGCCTCGCCTCGCCCGACGGACCAAGCAGCTTGTAACCAAACCACGCACGTTACGTCGTTGCGTACCCTTGGCCTTGGACTCTTGGTGGTGCCGAGCTGAGGCGGTCGGGTGGATGGGCCGGCACGTCTGCGCCCGCATCGTCGTCGGCCGCCTCACGCCGGCACGCGCGGCGGTTGGAGTTTTTGGCTCATTTGTCAGGGTTTTTGACACATTTTAGTTTTTCCTAGGACTAGGTCAAACTGCAAAAGTCTAACCTGTAATCTTCAGTTAAATCATCGCTTATCTGTAAATCGTTGAATTTTCTTTTGCACTATAAAAACTGTGCGCCACTGCGTCGAGACACTGTGCTGCCCGAGCCGCTGTGCGCGCATGTTCTGCTTTCGGCTCTCGCACTGCAGTGGCCCGGGGGTGCGGCAGCCCGGTGCGTTGGCCCGGGGTGCCGCAGGCCTAGGTCTATGTGCGTGGCAGGTTTATGCCATAGTGTTATTTTTACCATTTCGTCAAAAAAAACTAGATTTGATTTTGTCATGAAACAGTTCCAAATGAACCAACAGCTCCGGTAGTCTGGGCTGCTTCCGCCTGGACCGGCCTGCTCTGTCTTAACTTGGTGAATATACGAAACGCACACAACCAAGACATCATCAGCGCAGCACGGCCCGTGGCACCTCTCGTATTGCGTATTGCGTCGGTCACCGTTACGCAAACATCCATTTCGTCTGCCAAGAGAGAAACAATCTTCCTCGTATAGGAATTTCAATGAAGTTCCCCGATCATTGCAATAACCTGTTATGTCCATAACCATAGTGGCCGATATCCGATAGACTAGGATCCTCTGCTTTTAGAGATTTGACTTTACATGCTAATAACCTCCGACTTTGTTAATTATATGGACGCAACTAGCTAGGACGAGGTATTTCTATCGTACGCTCCGACGCAACATCCGGACACAACATTTGTAACAAAAATAATCCATGTGTACAACAAAATGCGCAAATGATAAATACAAAGCCAAGAAAAAAAATTAAGAAAAATATCAAATTCTCACTAAAAATACATGAAATCATCATTATAAAATATGGTTGTGCTTTTAAAAACTAGTTCAACTATCCTAAAACTGGATGGATAAGGTTAGATAGGGTATCTGTGGATAGAGCGTCCGATGGAGCCGATGAGATCGGACGCACGACCAATATGATTTCTCTAATTATATTACCATGAATAATATTGCTATTCAGCGGGTGTCTGCTGCTTATACCATATGCATGTGTGCGTCTACGGCTCCCCCTCTTCATCGCCCCCTTACTCAACACATGAACTTGCAAATGGTGTTCAAAACATGTTAATTGGGACGATTTCAAACCGATTTTGGGGGAACTTTATTGACGATTGTTTCGGCCCAACGCAAAACCTTGTATGCATGGAGGTAAGAGGCTGAAAATCCCCCTATTATATACATAACCGGGTTTAGGCCAAACGGTTCAGGTTTCAGATCCGTCTTCTCTCCTGGGGACTGGAGTTGGAGAAAGAGACCCCCGATCAAGCCAGGGATTCTTCATTCTTTGCATCGCCATGAGTACCACATACTACTAAACCAGTGCTTAATTAACCAGACGGACGGGCCCGGTTGAAGAGCGGGCACTCACGCAGAAGGAAACAAATATTATCCTAGGTCCCTGAGCCCATGCGTGACTTCCCTTTCCATGCGTGCAAGGACGGATGCGATGCGTGGGTGCGGTCCACCTAAACGCGCGCATCCCCATGAGAGAAGCGAGCATCCAGCGTCGATGGTAGAGTTTTTGGCCTATCTCCGTTCGCGAGATGTCTCTAATGCCGAGCACGAGCGAGCAAGCCGGCGTGAATCCTCCTTGGGCCTCGCCGCATCCTCGCCTCTCTCTCCCCGCCTACTCTTTCTTCAGCCCGCCGTACGTTGGGAAGAGAGGGTGAGAGACTGATAGAGGAGAGACAGTGTGCCTGCGTTGCGTAGATACAAAATTCAAATCTTTTCTCTGCAATTCTGCATGCCCTGTGCTGCACTTGTTCTTGTGTCATGGCATCAGCAGGCTGGCAGGCAGGAGCAGTGGCAGAACTGAGGACAAGGGCGAGGTAGTGAAAACAATTTCATGAAGACACTGGCAGAGGGGGCCCCATGGGCCAAGGTGAGGTTTGGTGGGCCACCGTCCTAGTGAGTGAGCAGGGATAGTCTGTTCACAAAACGGGGTCATACCACCGTTGGATACCACTGTACTCACTTCGCTTGTGATGACGGATGAGTGACGACTGACGACTGTGGAGATCACAGAGACTATGCTGAATGGTCTTAATACCGTAGGAATACAGGTAGGGTACACTAGCGTAATTTTAAAAATTTATCGTGTAACTAAGGAATCTCTGCTAGTAATAGATCACGGAATTATCACTAGACGCGTAGACTCGTAGCAGAAGAAGAGTTGATGTAGCGCGTTGGTGCGATTGTAGTCGTACTAGCATCGCGCCTCCTTTAAGTGCTCCTCGTGACTGTCACAAATTGCGGATCGTCCTAGCGGAGAAGCCTCGCAGCAACGCCTCCAAGGTATCCACTAGCGCCGGCTGTGCGGTTTTGGGCGAGAGAGGTGTGACGGCTAGGGTTTCGGGAATTCCGAAAATCACATCAACCCTACGCCACTGCCCCTCTATATATAGGCATCCATAATAGACCTCAAACTTTGAGGCCTAATAGGAACTCGTGGCCCATAAGAATTCGGATTACCATCCAAAATATGTCCCACCCTTTAAGCGTGCGACCCTATAGGTTCACGTACACTTGGATATGGCCCGAGTACTCCTAATCGTCTACTAATCGGTAGTGGCCCCAAGCAGGACATGCTGACTCCCGAGTATACGTAAAGATCACATCGGACGAACCTTAACAAATCTCATATGTATTTCCCTTTGCCTCACGATATCGGTCAAACTCAAGGCGAGTACGTGCCATCCTTGTTAGTTAGCTCGACCACTCTTTCTCGATCATGTGACTCGAATTCCCCAACTATGGTTAACTCTTTAACCATGAGTAGCATGGTCATACATTTCTGGAATCCGATCACTCGAGAGGCCTAGAGATATCTGTGGATATCATGGGGATATGCTCATGATCTTAGAATGGTGGTACAATTGGCAATGGTGTTGAAGGTTTGTCGAATCACGCGTTTTGATTTAATTCAAAGCTCTTTGTTAAGCAAGTGGCGGTTTGATCGACCTGTGGTGGCGATCGACCGGCTGTGAAGCGGCCACCGGCTTTGGGAAATCGGTCAGACCGACCATTATGAGATGTTGGATTTTTGAGCTAGGCCAAAAATAGAGGGTGTAGATAAGAGAGGAGATTCTACTATACTTGGTCTCATATTTTTTAGAGCTTCCAGGCAAAAGTTCTATTGGTTTGAAAATTCCAGTAGGTTTCGGATTTCCAATAAGGAAATTTGGCTAAGTCTCAGTGGCGGTCGGCCGCCAACAAGTGGCGGCCGGCCGTTAGAGGGTCGACCGCCAAAGTGGCGGTCTAACCGGTTTTTGGTTTGTTCATTGGCCAACTCGGTGGCGATGATTGCTTGGTTAGGTCATATTCATGTGTTTCAGTGCATATGTGTTGCATGATGCATGTTTTGACTAACGTGGGTCAAGTTGCGAAGAACTTGTTCCCGGAAACGATTTCTTGTCTATTGTTGTGCAGGTTGCTTGGAGGTCAATGACGGTCAACGGCGAGGATGATCGGGACTAAGCTTGGAGAGCTGAGGTCCAGAACGATAGGTGATGCCGGGTGAGGTCAATGGATTCAAGCATGGCGCAAAAAGGATAAGGATGACCGAACGGGCAGTTCGGTGCGACGGGTTGGATCAAGCGGCGCGGGGGTCGGTGCAAGTGACATGGTGTTTTCGGTGGGAGCCAGATGGGAAAGACTTACCGACATGATGAGAGCCGCTGGATCAACCTACACGTGGCGAAGCATGGAAGTACTTCACGAAGATGTGACTCGGTCTTCGAGAAAGATCGAGAAGGGGTATTTTGGTAATTTTACCAAACACCGCCTAGGTGACCTTTTGCCAACCCGCAGTGCAAGACGGCACATGATAAAGCAGATTAGGTCAAGAGGAGATGAAGATGGCGCTTTAAAATACGTGCGTATGTGACCCATTTGTGTGTGGGCCTTAACGGGAGTCCATTAGGGTTAATACTTCTAGAAGCTCTAAGCCTCCACTATAAATAGAGGAGGGACGTGGCAGCACCCCCTTCAACCCTTTCATTTATTTTGAAACCCTAGTTTGCTTAGGGAGAGGATAGTTGGAGGTTAGGATTCTAGAGAGTTGGATTTGATTTCGTGCTCATGTATTGAGTCTTTGTCCTCCTTGATGAAGTGGCTGTAAACCAATACCATATCAAAATCAATCCAAGGAAAGTTTCCTCAAGATGAGTCTATTTGCCTTCTTTCTCTCTTTTTTTGGTGATTTTGGGTCATTCTTTGATTAACGAGTTTTTACTTGGTTTCTTATATTGATCTAACTTGCTGTGACATGTGGGAACCCATCTAGGATCATCTGGATCATCAATCACCCATGAGCAAGTCTTTAGATCATATTTCGATTTTGACTCGGTTTTGGAGCACCCTTCGTTCAAACTAAAAAAGATTGGTATGGATCTCTGCGATCCTTGATTGGAATAGGTTCCTAATATCTTTTAGAAGGTGTGGTTCACGTTTCGTGGAGTTTGGACGTGAGAATCAAAAGTTAGATTGATTTGAGCTTTGAGTTTTCAGGCTATTCTTCTGTTCTGGACAAAATCGGTCAGACTGAAGTTTGAACGTCGGTCAGACCGCCCTTCGGTCTGACCGCCCATAAGCCGCTGGTCTGACCGCCCCTTAGGGTTTGAACCTCATTTGATCTTTTGCTTTGGGGATTTTGGTTTGGATTCAATACAAGCCTTCCGCTGTACTTGTAGATTGATCTTCATAGCTTCTATAGCTACTGGAGTGAAATTGGTGTTGAATTTGACCTAAGTGAAAAAGTGAGCGTGCTCCTATTCACCCCCTCTAGTCACCTTTTCGGTCCAACAATATCTCTCCCGTTGTGTGGAGGGGCAAATCCTATCTTGATCAATCATGCCTCAACGCATGTATCATGACAAACCCGAAAGCTACCTTTATAACTACCCAGTTACGTAGTAGCGTTTGGCAACCCCTAAGTAAGTCACTACACATCTCGAGTACGTGCGACGACCTCAAGTCTAAGGATATAGCATACGCACTGTAAATGAGACCAACTGATGACATATAAGAATACAACGTTCTCGTAGTGTCTCATGGTGGGTCGATCCAACCCCATGTTCGCTAACATATGTCCATATTATTGGTTTGATATCTCCATATCTATGATCCGTGAAATATGGTCATCAACCAATACATATGCTAATCTATTCATATGTGTCCTCATATGTTTCCGACTAGGGATCGCTTTGGAATAATCATCGCAAAGATAAATATAGAGTTTCACAATCAAGTCACATACTTGATAATAAATATTAACGATATTATTCTTGGAACAAGATAGCATATTATCCAATAAATTATGAACATAACGAAATATAATCATCTCTATGATTGCCTCTAGGCCATATCTCCAACAAATACTAGTGTTGAACAATTGTTATCGGTGTCGAGTTATTTGGGAGAAACTGTCAGTTTGGTATAGTGTCGTTCGTCTGTCAGGTTCAAGATGGTCTGACCTGCCAAGATAGCCGATCAGATCGGCCAGGAGTGACAGTTAGACCGGCCGTGACCAACGAAGTTGAATTTTGAGAGATGTGATCAAACACGTGTGTGGGAGTGTTTAATGGTGTGTTTGCACCATGTCTTTTTTGAAAAGAGAGACTAGACGCAAAACTATATATAGCTTTGCTGAAAAGTCCAAAGAGGGGTGTTCTGGAAATTTGGGGCGCGGTCTGGCTAGCCAATGGTAGGCGGTCAAACCGGCCAGAGCATGATCATGCGCAGTGAGGTGTGATGATCTTATGGAATTGGCCAAAGTCATGGGATTTAGTGCATAGGTATTGCATGATGTATGTTTTGGCTAACATGTGTCAAGTTGTGAGGAAATGTGCCTGGAATCAATTTATTGTTCTATTGTTGTGTAAGTGACTTGGAATTATTGGGACCCAAAAATACAATTCTGGACCCTCTGTGTATACTGCACTAGTCCAGGATCACGCTAGTGCACATAGTGACAACATCGATGAAATATCATTTCTATAAACAAAGATGACTAATAAATAGGTAAATAACAATAAATATCAGAGTAACGACCTTAAGGTCAAAGCTTACAATTAATGCCTTAGAAGGGGAATAGCTCAATTAAGCTACAGCGGAAGGTAACAGAATAACTTCAGTGAAACCCATCCATATGCCCACAGGCAATCGGCTGGGGTAGTGCGACCTAGTTCTCCACGATCCTTGAAGTAGACTTTGTTGACCGACAATTCCGCCACTTTATCTGAATGATTATAGCAAGATTGAGTACACAGCCGTACTCAACATGTTGCACCATAGAATGCAAATATAGATGATGGTTTATTACAAAGAAATGACTTCTGTAGTTATTTTGCATAAAAGCAACATTCGCAATTGAATACAAATAATAGATTGAAAACATAATTCAAAACAAATAAACAATAATAGTTTAATAATTATTTTCACAAAGGATACAAAGCCTAACCAATTTCTTTCACACAGCCATATGACTTAAATCACATAGCTGACCCTTCCTAATTGGTTTTATGAAAATCTACCCCTCGCGTAAAATCCCCAAGCATATCCATGACCACGGACTAGGCTATTCGAATAGATTGTTTAACACTCTGCAAAGGTTGTACACTTTACCTACAAGATGCAATCAACTGGATCAGAGATGATCACAACAAAACCTTTCTAAAACTTTATCTCAACAATTGACACTCTTGATGTGCTTTACCGTCGAACCAACCCAAACCCAGTGCTTTGGCACGACACACACCGTTGGACAGGGAAGCGGCGAATCGTCCCGCGATGTGATCTACCTGGTAGTCCACACCTCCACCCATCACTGAGCACCTAACTTACAATCTGAGTAGTAAAAGCTGAGATTCCGTAACTTACTAAGTTAGGCTCGTCCCATACCAGGCATATGGTTATACAAAATTAAGGCCCAGTTCAATGGCGCACAAAGTTAAATCCTTAATTGACCAAGGCGAGACTTCCCATTTCTAACTATGCCACAAAGATTATCATTCCCATTCACAAAGCTCTACCATATCACAAAGTATCCACCACTCGCCTTAGTCTAAATCTTTTATCACCCTATTAATTAAGTGCAATATATGCTATCACAAAGTAATAACATATAGCACACAGTTTTACACAAAGTTCCATAGTCACTTAGTCAAATTTATAATTGCAACTCAAATGATATGTGTGACTCGTAGCATGGCTAAGCAATACTATTCGTCTAACCAACCCATGTTGGTGCTATGATAATACCAACTAATAATTAACCAAACTAGGGTGACAAAAGGTCATGATGATACAATAGGCAAGGTGGATATAATCAATTTAGATTAATAACTAAACCCAAAGAATTTAATTAAATACTTAAAGTAAAATGCAATAACTTGAATCAAACTAATTTTAGAAAACTAGGTTCAACATGATAAAAGGTACAACTTGCCTTGCTATAGCAATGATGATCTTATTTATCTTTGATCTTCTACTTTCTTGAACTTCAGCTCATTCGGACAATTCCAGGACTTCAACGTCTAACGGAAAAGAAAGCGCAAAAACAAACAAAATTCAAATAAACAAATCAAATAAACTCCAACTTGAAATTGAATGGTACTGGAAGGTAGATATTAAATTTAGATGAATTTAGAAACTTGAATGGGTTCAATCGGAGTTCGTGTGAGAAAGAACAAACTCTCGAAAGATTGAAATTCACATGAAATGATAAAAAAGAAAAGGGAGAGACAAAACTAACAATTGGGGTCTACGGAATATTCTTAGAATATTTTATTCCGAAAATATTTGAAAAAGGCTAAGTATATGGTGTCAGGACCCCAGATCACTAAATCAAAGCCCTCTGTGTATTCTGAGCTAGTCCCATAATCAGTAGCCAGTCCACACAGTTTGTAGCATCGATGAAATCATATCCATACAACAAGGTAGCTAAGAAGCAGACAAATTAATATTAACCAGTAGCAAAAAGACCTTATGGTCAAGTTTTACAGAATTTGCCACGCAGGGCTTAAAGACAAGAGAGTAAACTTGCAGCGGAAATAAAATACTCTCGTGGTAGCCATCTGACATGCCCACAAGCAATCGGGGGAGGAGGCGGCCTAGTTCGCATAGTCTTCGAAGTATTCTTCCACATAGAACTCGGTGTTTCCTGGTTTTTCTTCGACGACTGATCAACAAATGGCGCAAAGCCGTGAGTACTTTAAAGTACCCAGCAAGTCATAGGGAAATGTATGCAAATAGTATTCATGCAGGGCTTGACAAGGATAGCTTTATGGCTATTTTGCAGAAAGCAGTATTGATAGTAAATACAATAATTAGATTGAAAAGCATACTTTAAAAGGTTAAAACATAAGTAATCAAGTTTCTTTAAAGCAACTAGTGAACACCCCCGTTCACTTCCCAACCATCGACCAAAACCAACTACTCAGATCCATCCAAACTATTCCAATATTTTTGAGAAAGTCTACCCCTCGTGTGAAATCACCAGGCATTGTCTATAACCGAGGACATGGCTATTCGAATAGTTTTTAACACTCTGCAAAGGTTGTACAGCTTGACCCACAAGAGATAATCGCTTGATACAACACATGTTTCCTTAGACATGTGAATCCAGGAGAGACTATCACAAGGCTTTTACAAAGCTCTGTTTTGACTCGGTTCTGCTCGCTAAGGATTTGTCATTCTGGCCCCCTCTTGTGTCGTTCATCAACCAAAACAGAACTGACTCAAAACATTGCTAATTAGTTGGTCAGGTACACCCATCCTAGATATGTGGTTGCACGGTGTGGCCCGGATCAATGGCACACAAAGTTAAGTCTTTAGTGATTGCTTAGACGAGACTACCTCAACCCATGTGCTTCGCGCACTCTGCTTCTCACATTCCTCCTTTACTATACGACCACTTGCCCAAGCATAAATAATTTTCGTTGAACAAGGCCAAATGACAACCCTTGCCATGGCACAACAAATTTTAATAACAGTGGCATCGCACCACAGTTGCACAATAGTGGTATCGCACCATAATTCCATATATCATTAAGTCAAATTTACCATCATTGAAGCATGTGGTCGTGAGACCATCGCATAACTAAAGCCTGACTAAGCATAACATGCATCCATGTTGGTAGTACAATAATGTCCAATTAATAATTAACCATCCTATGGTGTCTAAGGGTACATGTCAACATGTCATTCACAATTATTCAAGGAGTCATACTATCAAGTAGGTATTTAACTATTCCTGAAACCATTATTATAAAACTAGCAATATGTTGATATAAAACAATTTAATTTTATAAAATAGGTTCAACATGATCAAAGGTCTACGACTTACCTTCGTTGAAGGTTTGAAGTGCTTCAACAGACGGTTCCAAGAATTCCTCAAAGAAGCCGGAATCTACACGTACGAAAAGAGCCAAATGAATACAACAAATCCAAATAAAATCTGAAAATTACAAAATTAGAAGTGAAAGAGAGGGGCTGAATTTAGATGAATTTAGAACCAAGAATTGACCGAATTGGATTTCGTATGAAGGACAATGAATATCCAGAAGTTTGCGCTCACATGAAATATAGAAAATCAGCAGACATGAATAGTACAGGTTCAGGCAAAAATGATGGTGTCGATGAGGGAAAGGGAGGGGCGGTCGGTGAACTACCAAAATGGAATCCCGGGAGCGAGAGAGACCCAATGGTGGTGGTCACGTCGCCGGCGGAGGTCTGGCACGGCGGCGGCGCGAAAAACAATGTCGGGGCTCAAGGGAGCGACGGTGCTCCGGCGATGCTCCGGCGAAGGCGAAGGGAGAACAGCATAGAACATCGTGAGACAAAGCTAACGGCAGTGATGATGTCGCTGGGGGATGATCGACAGCGCCGGAAACGACGATGGAAGGCAGTTCGGCCGGCAGCGGTAAAAACTCGATTGCGAAGACAAGAAGGCGAAAGAGAGGGGCGAATTCTTGGAGGTGAAAGAGGAAGCTGAGAGGCTCATCGTGACGTGGTTGGTACGGCGAGATGATCACTGGAGAGGGAGTGCAAGAAGGATGGAGCTCACTGTTGGAGAAGGAAATGGAGAAGGGAGCTCACGGCTGTGGGGGCTTTGGTTAGAGCTTGGGGGAGAGGAAGAGGTAATGGGAGGGGGAGGGAGGAGGAGGAAGGGAAGGAAGTGAGGCTGTTGTTCGGTTTTTATAGGAGAGGAAGGGAGGAGGGAGCATGGGGGAGCCGGTGGTGGTCTTGTGATGGCGATGTCTTTGGCGGCATAGGGGGAGGGGATGGGGGCGCAAGCAGCATGGGGAGGGAGAGGGGGTGGCAGAGGCAAGGTTAGCGGCAAGGCATGGCATTGGGATGGGAGCTGGGCATGGGCTTCCATGGTCGGTGGGGAGGCGCCTTCGGGAGCAAAGAAGAAAGAGGGCAAACATGGAGTCGGGCGCAGCGTGGGCAAGGGATGGGGCGATGTGGCAGAGAGATGGGGAGGCGGCAAGGTGGAGGCAGGGCATGGGGAGGCGGCAGCATGGCACTAGAGTGATGGGAGGACAGAGAAGACGTGCACGGGAGAAGAAGAAAAGCATGCATGGGAAGAGAAACAAGAAAAAGGAGGAGAGAGAAGAAAAGGAAGAAAATCTGGAAGAAAATAAATCCAAAAATTTCAAGAAAATTTTATAAAATACTTTGAAACCTGAAAAGACCAAATAAAATTCTTTTAGATTTTTTTTGAAGTTTATTTAATCAATTAAAATGTTTTTCTCTTGAAATTCAACGTTCGCTTTAATAAATTCAATCAAACGCAAAAACTCCAAAAGAAACTCCTCGCTTTTAGAATAATTAATTTAAATTAAATTTCACAACTGAGAAAAGAAATTTTTGGGAAAACATAACAGGAAATAATTTAAATTGAACTCCAAGGAAATAGTAAAAGAATTTGGGGAAAATCCAAGAAAACCCAGAAAATCCAATAAACTCATTTTTAATTTAATTAAGGTTTGATTTAATCATTTAAATGTTTTTCACTTTAGAATTTTAATTTAAGCTTTACATTTATTCAATGAAATATAAATGGTTTGTTTTATTTCTAAAGCTTTAAAGAACTCTGAAATACGGGCAAGCTAAAAAGGAAATAAAAAGAACTCCATGGAAAAATAACCGGGTCTTGGAAAAAGGAATTCCAAAAAAGCCAGATAATCAAATAAAACAATTTTTATTTAATTAAAGTTTGATTTACTCACATTATATTGTTTTAAATTTATGAAAATTCAAATTAAGCTTTAACAACTTAGGAAAAATTCAAACGATTATTTTTATTTTAAAAATGTTCAAAAAGGCCCAAAAATTGGGATGTTACAAACCTACCCCACTTAAAGGGAATCTCGACCCCAAGATTCGGGCTGACTAGAGCTTAGGTTCGGGAACTCGGACGTTGCTCACTCTTCCAACGACTTTCTTTTTTGAGCAAGAAAAAACTGCAACTAACTAGAGACTTACCAAAAACGGTGTTCTGAGCTGATTGGGCTTGCTCCACGATGACTTGATTTAGCTGACCTCTTGCAGAAGGAAGTGGAGTCCTGGTGGCTTGACTTGGGATCTGAGTTGTTCCTTGGCATGTTCCTGGTGTAGTGATTCAGGCTGATGTAGCTCCCAAGTTGAATGGAATTGATGTCAGGGCTCGCTTCCTTGGGCAACTATGAGCATAATGGCCTATCTCTTGGCACCTGTAACAGGTGACTCCTGGGGCTGGATTGTTGCTTCCCTGTGGTTGGTTGTTGTTGCTGACTCCAGAAACAGCTGGACGATGTGTCGTTGCAGTGGTTCTGAATGTGGCAGGAGGAGCGAAATGGGCAGGATGCTGCACATTCATTCTGAATTTCTACGGGTGGTTTTGATGAGACCCATGCTGCATCATCTTTCTTTTGCGAGATTCTTCTAGTTCACGACGAGAATCTTCTATGAGCACAGCCTTGTCCACCATATGCTGGAAATCTGCATAGTCATTGCCAACAACTTACACCTTTAAACTGGGATTGAGTCTATGCTTGAAACGCTTCTAATGTGCATCATCTGTGGCGATGTCCTCTTGAGCATAATGAGAGAGTTGAGTGAACTTGTTGAGGTACTCACTCGCTGACAGGGTTCCTTGCTGCACCTCACGGAACTCATTTTTCTTCATTTCTACTATACCATCTGGGATATGAGAGTGACGGAAGGCTGTTGAAAACTCGGCCCAGGTGATATCTTGTGGATTCTCATGGGCTGCACAGTAATTCTCCTACTATTCTACAGCAGTGCCTTCAAGCTGATGCACGGTGTACAGAACCTTATCGCGATCGTCACATCGAGCAATGGCCAGCTTCTTCGCTATGGAGTGTAGCTAGTAATATGCGTCCAGAGGTTCAGATGAGTTAGAGAAGGTAGGCGGATGTGTCCTCATGAACTCTGCAAACTTTGATTACTGAAAAGCTGGTGGTGGGGGTGGTGGCACGGTAGCGGCTTGATTGTTCTGGTTCAGCATCGCGACTAAAGAAGCAGCAGTCTGGTTCTGTTGATTCATCATCTGATTCATATTCTACATCATAGCGTTCATCAACTGCGTCTGAGCTGCCATGAATTGACGCAAACCCTGATCTACTATTGCAGGGAGCTGCTGTCGGCCGATTGGTTTTGGCGCAGCGACATCAGCTTTTGGTACTGAGATGGGAAAGCAATGAGAGAAAGACTTAATCAAAGAGCAGCTGAATAGGGAACAGCCAATCCAACAGAACAAGAAACTAAAATAGATTACAGAGAACACGAAGAAGCTCCAGGCTGATTTTGGCACATGGTGTCAACAGCGAACGAAGGCGAACCAGCGGTGGCGAAGGGGAAAAACGGAATGACGATGACAAGGCGGAGATGATGACGCGGTCCGAACGATGAGAATCGGCACCATGTGCCAGCAGCAAGGCGAAGAATGGCGACGACGGTGGCCTCACAAGTGCGTACTACTTCGAGTGATGCTCTGCGAAAAAGGAGGTGAGCACGGCGTAGAACGTGGCGACGAGAACCCAATGGTGGTGGAGTCGAAGGCAGGGAATCAACGGTTGCAGAGTAATTGGCCGGAGAAGGGAGACGTACAAGAGGAGAAAGAACGCTTGATTCTCAGCGTACGATGGATGAAACTTGAATATAAAAGATGAGAAAAATTGATATTGACGAGGGGCACGAGATGACGTGATCGGATTTCGAAAAACTCACTAAGGAGGCGTGGCGCTCGACGTACGCGTTTCAGTGTCATGGCTCGACATGGCCGACGGTGCTCCACCGATCTTCGGGCGAAGGGGATGGAAGCATGACGTAGAATGCGATGATGCGAACCTAACACTGTAGACGGTTTGGCCAGGGGACGTCGGATGGAGGCGCAACTTGCCGGAGAAGACCATCGGTTGGAGCTCGGTTTTTTGCAGATTGCAACGAAAATAGGTCGATTCGGAGGAAGCCAAATCAGGAGATTGGAAGAGGAGATCAAGACGGACGTGCACGTCCGGTTTCTTTTATATGCACCGGAGAGAAAGATAGAAAATTGGAAAGTTTCAATGTGTGCGTACGGTTACAGGACTGCTCGCTAGTTCCGTTGGGAACATGATAAATAGTAACCAGGAGGTACTGTAGCACATGACTAGAGAGAGAAAGATAATGATTTTCAGAATAAAGAAAAAACCGAAAATCAAGGAGACCAAATAAATAGCAAACAAATCCGAAAAAATACCAGAAAATTCTTTGGAACACAAGGAAGCCAAATAACACTGGTTTTTATTTAATTGATGTTACTTTAATCAAATTAAATATTTTTAATTTAAAAAATTCTCAATTAAGCTTTATTAAATCGAATAAAATTGGTGAAATTTTCGAGGGGCCTAAACTACTCAAAAGATTTTTAAAAAACTAAATTTTGGAACGTTACAGGAATCAACGACGGTCAACGACGAGGATGATTGGGACTAGGCTAGGAGAGCTGAGGTCCAGAACTATCAATGATGTCAGGTGAAGTGGTCGGACTGAAGCATGACGCAAGATGGACAAAAATGACCAAACGGAAAGTTCAGTACAACGGGTTGTATCAAGTGGCTTAGGGGTCAGTACAAATATCATAGTGGTTTCGGTAGGAGCTGGATGGGAGAGACTTGCCGCATAAAGAGATCCATTGATGAACCTACGCGTGGCAAAGCATGAGATTTCTTCACATTGATTGGATTCGGCCTTTTGAGAAGAACCGAGAAGGGGTATTTTGGTATATTTACCAAAATACCGGTTTGGTGACCTTGGAGAAACTGCGGTGTGGGACGAGACAAATGAGAGATGGTTTAGGTCAAGAGAAGACGAAGACCATGAAGAGACGGATTTAGGAAACCTGATTCGTCATCTGCTTTGATAAGCGTGCGTGAGTGTAAACCCGTTTGTGTGTAGGCTTAACCCTCTTTTGTGATTTGGGGGAAGTAGAGGAAATAGATGAGGCTAGAGCTTGAGACAGATGGACTGAGAAATTAGGTGCTCAAATGTGAGTTTTTGTCCTCTATGGTGGAGTGACTGTAAACCTACAATCTCTCTAATCAATCCAATTAAGGATTGCCTCAAGATGAGTTCTATCTTATTTTTGTTCTCTCTTTGATGATTTTGGGGGGTTTTGTGTTCCAAGGGTTTTGTTCGGGTCTTTTGCTGTGATCCATCTTGCTAGGACTTGTGGGATCTGATCAGTCATCTTGACCATATTTTATCCACGAGCAAGCTCTTGGCTCAAGCTTTGGTTTTCCCTAGTTTATGAGCCTTCTTATGAGCTTTCTTGACCTCAATCAAGAAATTCGAGGAACCGTGACTTCGATTGTCTTGATCGTAGATTGAAATAGATTGCGAACCTTCTTGATGAGCTATATCTGAAATCTCAGGAGATTTGGATAACATGATAAAAAAGTTAGATCATTTTGTCGATCTTTCGGGCTGCTGTTCTTGCAGCCAGCGGTCAGACTGGTCTCTCAACGGTTAGACTGGAGCGGTTAGACCGGTTAGGCAACGACGGTTAGATCAACCGAGAGGCATTGAGCTCAGGGCTTTTCGATTTCAACGCAAGACTTCCGCTGTGATCTTGTGACTTTGATTTTTATAGCTTTCTAGTGGCGGAGCTTTAAGCAAATAATAGAGGAGGCCACTCTTAATAGGATTGTAAAGAAGTAGATAATGTCATTCTAATTTCTTTAGGGTTTAGCCAGGTGTTGTAGGTGTCATGGCCTACTCTGGTCTGCACAAAATTTCGCTAATATAGCTTTCATAGCTATTGGAGTGATAAAGAAGTTAAACACAGCTGGTTGTGAAAAAGATAAATGCTTTTGTTCACCCAGTGGCTTATTCGGTTCAACTATGACTGACACGTGCTCGAGTCTTGAATGCATGGAACGGGGGCAAAAGGTCAATCGCGTTATGACTGTTTGTGTTGTTTACTTGTTTCAGCTGTTCCGACTTCCGAATTCGGATGCAAGCGGAAAGGGGACGCAAAAAGGTTAGCAACAAAGGTTATATATAACATTGGTAGGATTCTCTAGTTATCACAAAAATATCGACAATGCTTATTTTATGTTTGCATTACTCAGAGTAACACAGGATCAAATTCGCATGCAGTTAGATTGAGCGGGTACTTGCTGCCTAAGTGCGTGCTTAAAGTGAACATTTGTAAGTTAGTACTACTAAAGTAGCACATAGGAGGAGGAGGTTTCTGGCACTGAAAAGTGTACCAAGAAAGCGCAGTTTTGTTTTGCTAGTTTTTTCTTCGGATACAACGATAAAAAAATGGAAGTGATGAACTGATGATGACTACGAGAATTTATGTTCATGTTTCTTAGGAGCATGCAAAAATAGGGAATAATTAACGACACACTTGATCAACAAATTATTATTTGCAGAAAATAAACACTTCAGCCAAATAGTTGCTTAAATCCACTAATCCTGCAAAAGATGATGCATTACTGACTAATCATAATCTCCTTTTTTTTTAAAAGAAAGTAAGAAACATTCTTCATCTTCATCCTCCCACGTCACTCATGCAGTCATGCTCATCCACCAAAAGCCCCAAAACCCTCTCTAAAGCCCTGCACAAGGGCCCTACCTCCCCACAAGGCACAAGTGCCTTCCCACACGCTCACCGTTATCACCACCACCCCACTCTCGCACTCCCTCACTCTCCACTCTCCAATGGAGCACACCCACCTCCTCCTCCATGTCTTCCTCCTCCTCCTTGCAAGCCACTCGCTTGCCAATGCAAATGGCGACGCCGATGTCTCGAGCAGCAGCGGCGGCGGCACGACGACCTACATCGTGTTCATGGACCCGGCGCGCATGCCGGCGGCGCACCCGTCCCCGGCGCATTGGCACGCGGCGCACCTCCAGTCGCTGTCCATCGATCCGGCGCGCCACCTGCTCTACTCCTACTTCGCCGCCGCGCATGGCTTCGCGGCGGCGCTGCTCCCGCACCACCTGCCGCTCCTCCGCGGCAGCCCCGGCGTGCTGCAGGTCGTGCCGGACGCCGTGTTCCAGCTCCACACCACGCGCTCCCCGGAGTTCTTGGGGCTGATCGCCCCGGCGTACCAGCCGGCCATCCACAACCTGGAGGCGGCCACGCATGACGTGGTCATTGGGGTTCTTGATACCGGCGTGTGGCCGGAGTCGCCGAGCTTCGCGGGCGGCGACCTGCCGCCGCCGCCCGCGCGGTGGAAGGGGGTGTGCGAGGCTGGCGTGGACTTCCCGCCGAGCGCGTGCGGGAGGAAGCTGGTGGGCGCGCGGAGCTTCTCGCGGGGCCGACGCGCTGCAAACGGCGGCGGCGGGGGAATGGTTGTGGGGAGGAGGGAGTTCGCGTCGGCGCGGGACAGGGACGGGCACGGGACGCATACGGCGACGACGGCGGCCGGCGCGTCGGTGGCTAACGCAAGCTTGCTTGGGTACGCCACAGGCACAGCACGCGGAATGGCGCCTGGGGCGCGCGTGGCGGCGTACAAAGTGTGCTGGCCGGAGGGGTGCCTCGGCTCTGACATTCTAGCTGGCATTGACGCTGCCGTGGCTGATGGGGTGGGCGTGCTTTCCCTGTCCCTCGGCGGCGGCTCGGCGCCGTACTTCCGGGACACCGTGGCAGTGGGCGCCTTCGGAGCCGCGGCGGCCGGCGTGTTCGTTGCATGCTCGGCCGGCAACTCCGGTCCATCCGGCGCCACCGTCGCGAACTCCGCGCCGTGGGTCGCCACCGTTGGCGCAGGCACGCTCGACCGCGACTTCCCAGCCTATGTCACGCTCCCTACAGGCGCGCGCCTCGCCGGCGTGTCTCTCTACGCTGGTCCCGTCCCGTCCCCCCGCCCCGCCATGCTCCCTCTCGTATACGGTGGCGGTCGCGACAACGCGAGCAAGCTCTGTCTATCGGGCACGCTCGACCCGGTCTCCGTGCGCGGCAAGACCGTGCTCTGCGACCGCGGCGTCAACGCACGTGTGGAGAAGGGCGCCGTCGTCAAGGCCGCGGGCGGCGCCGGGATGGTGCTGGCGAACACCGCAGCCAGCGGCGAGGAGCTCGTGGCTGACAGCCACCTCCTCCCGGCCGTGGCAGTGGGGCGGTTGGCCGGTGACAAGATACGGGACTACGCCGCGCGCGGCGGCAGGCCGATGGCAATGCTGAGCTTCGGCGGCACGGTTCTTGGCGTCCGACCGTCGCCCGTCGTGGCAGCGTTCAGCTCCCGCGGGCCGAACACCGTCGTGCCGGAGGTCCTTAAGCCGGACATGATCGGCCCGGGGGTGAACATCCTGGCCGGTTGGTCCGGCGTCGCCGGGCCGACCGGGCTGGCCAAAGACGGCCGCCGAACTCACTTCAACATCATCTCTGGTGAGTTTCATACTAACTTCCTATCAAGCTCATGCGCTGCTCAGATTCAATTTTTTTGCTCATCTTGTCATGTTGCTACCATGTTTGGAATTACTCATTTACTGCTTCCACAGATCGACAATTCAGTAAGAAAAATAAACATACTACGGGCAAACAGGCCGGTTAGATTTGAGATCTTTTACGGTTTGATTCAATGATTCAGATTAGTTAGAATTAGTTATAACTATTACTTGGTAGTATAAGTAATAGAGTTTTGATGAGGTAAAATTGTAATTGTCTATGTACATATTACATACCACAAGAGTAATATTTTCAAATGTTAATTCCTTATTTGCCATTAAAAATTAGATGGTCTCTAAAATACTATTGCGAAACTACTTCTCCTTTCATTGTCATTGGATCTCAAATTCTATCACACTTTTGCCACTCTTTCGTTAGTCTTGGTAGGTCCAGCTGTCATTAACTGCTAAAAAATTATCAAAATACCTATCTTATCCTTCTTCTTCCTACTCTTGTTCTTCTTCGTGCCGATGTACTCAATGATCTGCCCGCTGGCGATGGCGCCCACCATTGCCCCAACGTTCGACAGCGACCCGAACACCGAGAACTGTAGCGCAAGAAGGGAGCCAAAGCAAAGCAAATCCAAACAATGTTAAGCTAAGCATGATAGGCGATGCACCATTCAGGAATGGTGAGATAACTAAGGGAGCGGCCGGAACGCGTCACCTCGGAGAGAGAGAGAGAGAGCTCAATGTCGGAGATGATGGAGTCTTGGGTGGGCGGGGAGTAGCCGCAGGTGAAGCCGAACTGGATGGGGCCGAGCGCGACGATGAGCGTGCAAAGCACGGCGGAGACGGGGCCGTCGCTGAGGAACCGAGGCGCTCCATGAGGCTGGACTGCCGCGAGCACACCCCCCCCCTCGCCGCCGTCGACATCTTGTACCAGCTCCCCATGTGTAGGAACGACTTCCTCAGGTCTGACACCGACGACGACCGCCCCCCATCCTCGCCGCCGCGCTGCCGTCCGGTGTGGGTCGGATTTGCTTCCTCGCTCGGCTGCGTGGATGCGATTACGTCTCTCTCTCTCTCTCTTACCAAGTTTGATTGGGGAGGGAAATACATGAGAGCAAATGGTACTCTAATTTTCTGGTCGGTTTCTTTTGGCTTTTCTCTTATCATTTTTCTTTGTAAGGAAATCTGATGGCACAGCCAATTTGAGAAGGTGGTGCTTCGCCGGACTTGGGAACGAAGATGGGCTCGACAATGGTACGATGTGGTTCAGGGAGATGGAGAGGGCGGAGCGAGGCGATGCGGCCTCGGCTTGGGCAGTATGGGCGAAGTAACGGGGTGGCGACGGGGACACGCTGGGGCGAGGTGCTCGAGGAGGGGAGGGCGAGAGCGAACCGGTGGGGAGGGAGGAGAGAGATGAGGAGAGAGAGAGGAGGAGGAGGATGAAGATGGGAGAGTTAGAAGGGTAAATGTGTTTTTTTTGTCCACAATTTGACAGTCAACACACGGTTGACCGACGGGAGTAGCAAAAATGGGAAAAGTTAAGATCCAGTGGTAATAAAGGAAGAAGCAATTTCGCGATGGCATTTTTGGGCTAACTTTTAGTAGCAAATAAGAAATTAACCCTATTTTCAATCCTAGTTGAAAAATCCATAATACACTCACAAAAAAATTATAAATACAAAGAAAAAATCTATTATACCCTTAATAAATCAATGATCATATTTGATCTATACTACCGCTATATACTACTAGTAAAATATACTGTAAAATTTCTCTCAGATTTATGCATGTACCTGTTGCAAAAGGCCATTTCATCTCAACTTTCTTGTTTGTTGGAAGAAATAGCACCTGCTTTCACTGCCTTTTGTCAGGATGCACATGTGATGCTTTACTAGATGTGAAATCTCTCAAAGGCAACAGCAGCTAAGACAAGTTACTTTTTACTTTTGTTTCTTTTGATTGTCCATTCTAAAAGTAATACACTAGCATGAGGCAAGGAAACAACAACTGGCTTGAGTGGTTTCTAACTTTATATGCTGGATCTTGTAAAAATGTGATAGCATTTTCATTATGAGCTTAAAATAAGGTCTCGGTAAATACTAAAAATTTTGGCACACAGTGAAAGAATTTTCTGAGATTTCATTGAGTAGTAGTTTGAAAAATATAGGAGCCTTATCTCTCATGCACGTTGAGTTGTCCAATCCTAAATTTCGATGTTATGTTTTGCATTATCCTGATTTTTTCTTGATGTGGAATTTTTAGCAGATAGGTTTAATTTCTTTGATAGGACAACAAAATGAAAGGAATAGCTATTGTAGTTTGGGGGCAAAAACACAACAGAGGAGAAAAAGTAGTCCCTTGTGAATAAAACACATCTATTCTTGAGTTGCTATATGCCATCCAGGCTCAATTTCTTGTACTGTACTATTTTGTTCTTGCATGCTAATGCTTAAATAGTGGTTATCTACTAACAATTCATGTAGCTGATTATATGAATTCGGGAAACGGATCCTCTGCATTGGCATATGCTAATGTAGAGGAGCACAGTGACATAGATTAGGGCATTGTCTCCACCGTACAACTATGTTATCAAGGCGTCGCCTAATGGGGACTTGAGAACTTCCAATTAGTGCCGCACAGAAAGACTGAACTAAAAAAAGCCCAGACTTATTTAAATTCCACTTGAACACATCTTTTTGAGAGATCAAATGTAAATTAGTAATTCTCAGTATTATCTGTAGTAACAAGAGAGAATCCGGATCCATGAATTTGCATGCTAAGTTGAAAACCTGAAACCTACATTTGTCTCAATGGTGTTACTAATTTATGAAGTGTTGGTGTTTATTTGATCTATTGATTACTCTTTTTGATTCATGCAGGGACATCAATGTCGTGCCCTCACATCAGCGGAGTTGCTGCGCTACTCAAGGCCGCGCACCCTGACTGGAGCCCTGCCGCCATCAAGTCTGCACTGATGACCACGGCATACACCGTCGACAACACAAACTCCTCTCTCCGGGACGCTGCAGGAGGCTCGCTTGCCACCCCATTTGCTTTCGGTGCAGGCCATGTTGACCCACAGAAGGCGCTTTCTCCGGGCCTTGTATACGACATCTCTACCAATGACTATGTTGTCTTCCTCTGCTCCCTGAACTACAATGCCCCACATATCCAAGTGATCACCAAGATGTCCAACATCTCATGTCCAAGAAAATCCCGCCCTGGTGATCTCAACTATCCATCATTTTCAGTGGTGTTCAAGAAGAAATCAAAGCAGGTTGTGAGGTATAGAAGGGAGCTAACCAATGTTGGTCCAGCAATGTCCGTTTACAATGTGAAGGTCAGTAGCCCCGCATCTGTTAGCGTTACAGTGACACCATCAAAACTTGTGTTCAAGAAGGTGGGGCTGAAGCAGAGATACTATGTCACCTTCGCGTCGAAGGCCGAACCAAGCCGTGCAAAACCAGATTTCGGTTGGATATCCTGGGTGAATAATGAACATGTCGTTCGCAGTCCAGTTGCGTATACATGGAAGATGTGAGGACAGTAAGCTAAGTCTTCTTGATGTTTAATTATGTTCCGGAGCAGATGAAAGATAGATAGCCTGATGTAATTTGCTGATCGCTTCACAAAGAGAATCGGCGTGAAGCTCTCAACTGCAAACCTGGAGTTCTTTCTTCCCATTGTCGGTCACTCACCGAACTCATTTTCCCTTCTAGTTGTCAGTTGCCCGGCAAGAAGCTTATGTTCCATTAACATAGGAGGTTTCCTTTCTTTCTAGTGCTATGTTTGCAAACATGAATTAACCCTGAAATGGATCGGTTGTTTGATGCCAATGATCAGCTGTTGTAGTTCTATATTGATTCTGGTGCTCCTGAATTACTGCAGAATGAAAGGATTGGTTTTCTTTTTGGGTTATGTGGTTACTTGTGTATTGTATGGGCTTGTTTCTTTTTGGAGTTGTTCATCAGATAGGACTTGGCAGTTGGCACTGCCGCGTAGCATCCATCGATCATACTTGTGGGTATCATCAGGAATCAGAAACCAGTTCCTATAAAAAAAGGTCAGGAATCAGGCAATGTCGTCTCTTCCAAAAGATGAACTGTAAATTGGTAGCCAAAAGCAAATGCATTCGAAAGATTCTTCTGGTAATTTACTGTATGTTGAACTTTGAGCTCTGTTCGACCGGTCTTTAGAATCTGAATCAAATGGCACGGCTGAACAGAACCCCAACCTATGTAAGCTTGACTACTCAGGCAGGTGCATTCATGAGCTGTGAAACACATCCTGACTCAAAATACCCTTTATTTGTACCTTATGCCTGTTGTCAAATGTTCGTGATAAGGGTATTCCGGCAATGTTTGTAACAAGGGTATTTAGGAAGAGTTTGTGATAAGGGTTTTTTGGAAGATGAGTAGATTGCTCGCCTTTCTTGCACACCTTAAACTTTTAGGTAAATTTGAGGTCCCTGAAATTTATCCTAGTCTTAGGAGCCTAGATGCCCTAATTTCTAGACCTGTTGGTTGCAATTGTGGTCAGAGAACTGGGTGGTGAGATTTACCTTTCACGGAGCATGACATAGACTCAACGTGAAAGGCCCGTCAGATTAGATGCCATCTGCATCTACATTATCGTCAGACATCGCAGCGCATTGACTTACTCGATGTAATTGCAAGCCAAGAGTACTGAAATCTCCAGCTTTATGCATGGATGATTTGCTTTTGGGACAGGACAGGAAAAAGAGAGAGGCTGCGTGCGTTCTCTCACACCGCGCAGCCTTTTGCCTCGCCCAACGTAGCGACACGCGTGAGCAACATCCGTAGGGAACGCGTGCTCCTCCGTTTCAATCCTCCGCCCAATGTATGCAACTTTAAGGAGGCCGAGTTTAGCCCGGCCGGTGGAAACGAAAGTGTTATAAAACACACGGCAAATAGTAGAAACGGGATACACATATTCTATATAGAAAACACTTACGGAAAAAAACTATAGACGTACGAAGGCGGAATTCACTATATAAGGAGAACTACAAGCACAAAAAGCTTCGGTGTATCTAACTGTGCGACTACAGGGGTACATATATAGACTAAGGAATAAGAGTACATAACGGAGAAGGAAACCGAGTAAGAGTCGGTTGCGCCACTTAACGCCACGTGTGGCGTCGGTCATTGCATGTGTCGCGTCCGGCATAAACACGATGACGAATTCGTATCGTACTTTAACAATCTCCACCTTAAGACGAATTTTCTCCTATAGCCGAAATATCATAATCTCTTCCAAATAAGTATCACCAACAGACCTTGTGCTCGTTAAGGTTTTCTTTCTAGATCTAGCCTCTACTATATAAGAGTTGGTGCAGGATTTACACAACCAAGTCTTGGAAACAATAATTTGAGATTTGAGTAAAGTGGAGGAAATAGAGGAGGCTAGGGTTTGAGAGAGATGGATTGAGAAATTAGATGCTCAAGTATAAGCTTTTATCCTCTATGGTGGAGTGGCTATAAACCTCTAATTCTTTGATATTTTTTTTGGGGGGGGGGTTGTGTTCCAAAGGTTTTCACTAAGTTTTTTTACTGTGCTTTTGATGAGGATAAGTCGTACGATGATAATTTGGATCAGATGCTACGCGATGCAGAAGAGAACTACAGTGGGAGAGAGTTTTGTAAATTTGAGGGCTTAATAGAGGACTCGGTGAGACCTTTGTTCCCTGGCTGCAAACCGGAATACACAAGGTTGTCAACCGTGATTGAACTGCTGAAATTGAAGGCAAGCAATGGTTGGTCCGATAAGAGTTTCACGGCGTTGTTAGGTCTCCTAGCGGACATCCTTCCTGAGGGAAACGATACCCAAAGACCACCTATCAAGCAAAGAAGGTTCTTTGTCCATTGGGAATGGAAGTAGAAAGAATATATGCATGTCCGAACGATTGTATCCTCTATCGTAAAGAGTATGCAGACATGCATGTATGTCCCGTGTGCAAAGCATCCCGATACAAGCGCCGAATCATCGCTAAGGTGAAGCAAGGACCTCCTGCTAAGATGTTATGGTATCTGCCTGTGATCCCACGTTTGAAGCGTTTATTTGCGAACCCAAAGGAGGCAAGATTGCTGCGTTGGCACTCGAAGGAGCGTAAGAAAGATGAAAAGCTAAGACACTCTGCTGATTCTGCCCAGTGGAGAAACTTCGATCAGAGCTTCGAAGAGTTCAGTGCGGGACCGAGGAACATAAGGTTAGGGTTGAGTACAGATGGAATGAATCCTTTCGGTAACATGAGCAGCCGACATAGCACCTGGCCTCTTTGATGTCGCTGCTTATCCAAGGGTCGAAGCAACCTGAAAATGATATTGATGTGTACCTAGCACCATTGCTGGAAGATCTTGTGACACTTTGTGGAACGAAGGGGTATGCGGTATGGGATGCGCATAAACGAGAGAACTTCACTTTACACGCCATGTTGTTCTCAAGACTATCAATGATTTTTACGTCCCTGGTAACCCGCTTCAAGCCCGATACAAAAGGAGCCAAAGCCTCATTCAAGACCGCTAGATGCTACGGAGAGTGTATGGTGAACAACTCAGCATAAATCGTGTATATCGCCACCGTAGGTTCCTTTCCAGGAGTCACCCATACCGCAGGATGAAGAAACAATTTGACGGAAATAAGGAGGACGGTTCAGCTCCAAGGGCTTTTAGAGGGAAAGAGGTCTATGATATGGTTAAGGATATCGATATTGTGCTTAGAAAGGGACGTAAATTAAGAGCCCGTCAGAAGAACATCTGGAAGAAGCGGTCAATTTTTTGGGACTTGCCTTATTGGGAGCACTTAGAAGTTCACCACTGCATCGACGTCATGCACGTGGAGAAGAATGTATGTGATAGCTTAATTGGTCTCTTACTGAACATTAGTGGCAAAACAAAGGATGGTGTTAACGCACGGCGTGACTTGGTTGATATGAACATAAGGACCGAGTTAACACTGAAAGAGACCGATACAGGACGAACGTACCTTCCCCCAACTTGTTACACTCTGTCCAAGGCCGAGAAAAATGAACTGTGCCAGAGCTTGTATGGTGTGAAAGTCCCATCCGGTTACTCCGCTAACATTAAGAAACTTGTTTCTATGGAAGATTTGAAATTAATTGGTATGAAGTTTCATGATTGTCATGTGCTGATGATACAAATGCTTCCTGTTGCAATTAGGAGTATCTTGCCGAACAAGGTCCGAGTGGCAATCTTGAGGCTGTGTTATTTCTTCAACTCAATTGCTTAGAAGGTCATCGATCCCCAAGGACTAGATGCTCTGCAGGCCAAAGTGGTGACGACTCTATGTCATCTTGAGATGTATTTCCCTCCGTCATTTTTCGATATCATGATCCATCTCATTATTCACCTTGTGAAAGAGATAAAGATATACAACCCTGTGTTCCTACATCATATGTACCCGTTCGAGAGGTACATAGGAATTCTCAAGTCCTACGTACGGAATTGATCTCGACCGGAGGGCAGCATCGTCGAAGGTTATGCAACCGAAGAGGTCATTGAGTTCTGCGTCGACTACATAGCTCAGGTGGAACCGATAGGTGTGCCTCTATCTCGTCATGAGAGGAGACTGGATGGTATCGGGACCATCGGAAGGAAATCAATCACTCCTGATCTGGATACGTACGCTCAAACCTATTTTACGGTCTTACAACACATGACCCAAGTGTCCCCGTACATCGACGAGCACAAGGACATAGTACGCCAACAGAATCTAGACCGGTCGGAGGTTTGGATCACGAGAGAGCACAACCGTCGGTTCAACGAATAGTTAAAGGTGCGAATCACTAGGAGGTCATCAAGTGATGATACGCTGCTATGGTTGGCACAAGGGCCATAATTTACAATTGTCATATGGCAAGGATACGACATAAATAGGTACACATTTTATCTGATATTTCGTGATAGGAAGAGTACAATCCAAAACAATGGTGTCCGTGATAGATGCATTCAAGATCGATGGGGTGAGGAGCTCCTACTATGGGCAAATAGAGGAGATATGGGAGCTCGACTACGTGCTTTTCAAGATCCCCCTATTTCGGTGCCGTTGGGTCCATCTCCCACAGGTGAAGGTTGACAAGTACGGCGTCACTACCGTGGACCTCGAACGTGTTGGATACAAAGACGAACCATTCATATTGGCTAACTAAGTTGCTCAAGTCTTCTATGTAACCGACCTGGCAAATAAGAAGCGCCACGTAGTTCTTCATGGAAAAAGGAGGATTGTCGAAGTTGAGAATGTAGTGGACGAGGAAGAATACAATCAATTTGACGAGTTGCCTCCTTTCGGAGACGGCATCAGGCTCGAGGAAGAACCCAGTGAGGAAGCTAGCTATATACACGTCGATCATCATGAAGGGCTATATTTTAATTAAGAATTTACTCCATTGTAATTAATTTATTCCATGACATGAGACATGTCAATGTGGACTTGCCATGTGTTATGGACTTGTAATGTGGACTTGCCATGTGTTATGGAATTGTCATATCTGATTTTGATGTCAATGTGGACTTCATTGTAATGTGGAATGATAATATTATGCACTTGTAATAAAAAGACGATAAAAAGACCATATCCTTTTTACATCACAGACGATAAAAAAGGATTAGCGATCCTATCTTAGCCTTCAAATCTTCATAAGCCTTCTCGTTGACTTCAGTGGTGGCGGGATCAGCGGCTGTCAGATCAAACGCCTCCACCTGCGACCTTGCACGCTCGATTCGCGCTTGTAGCCGTTCGGACTCTGCAACCAAGCCCCATATAGCCCAGAGGCCATCAGCCCTAGTCTCCTCTGTCTCGGCGAGGTCGACCCACTCTCCTACAGTTCGGATGTCGTCCTCGACTCTCTGGGCCGCATCCTCGGTGCGGACCAAGTACTTCCATAGGACGGTCTCCACGATGAGGTTTACTCGCTGGATGCCGCGGACCCTCGCATTGGTCCGTCTGAGGAGGAGCTCCAGTCGACAGATGATGGCCGCTATGGTCTCCGGTAGATCGGAGGGCCTACAACGGACGACATTACGAACGGAAGGCTTGTCTGCAGCTTGGGCCAGGTTGCGACCAGAGAGGTGCAAGTAAAGAAGCACAATGTAGGCCAATACAGCTAGAACGAAAAGGGGAAGCCATTTGGAGTTTGTGGAGAAAGGGGATTAAGGAGGTTGTGTGAAATCCATTGTAGAAGGGGATATCTATTTATAGAACAAGTACTAAAGCCGGAGTGGGAGACGAAGAGATATTTGGGAGCTGTAGCGACGTTGGAAAACGAAGAGACGAAGCTGTGCGATCGTGAGATGAAGAGACACACGCGGGAAAATGAAGAGACTTGTTGATTTGTCGGCAGGATGTCAGGTTATCACAGACGGTTTTATTATGGAACCGTCTGTGATAAGGAATCATAGGCGGTTCTATTTAGAAACCGTCTATGATATGACTTTATCCCAGACGGTTCTATTTATGAACCGTCTGTGATTTCTTTTCACAGACGGTTCCATAATAGAACCGTCCGTAATAGCCTTTTCATAAGTAGGGAACTGCTAGGATTTTTGCTCTTACTCGTCACTTCCTCTCCCCAGTGCCCAGCCCCTTAAGCTCTTGCACGCTCGTTCGCCTCCTCTAAGGCTCGCCCGTTCACTCCCCTTAATCCCTGGCCGACACCGCCGCCTCTGACCTCGGCACCACCACCCCCTCCAGCGGCCTCACTACTCCTGCGCCCCTTAGGCTCTCGCGTGCTCGTTCGACGCTGCCATCCTCGACGTGCGGCCTCCTCTGACTCCAGCTCGACGAGCGGCCGCCTCCCTGCTCCGACTCCAGCCCGACGAGCGGCCACCTCCCTCCTCCGACGCAGCCCATCGCCTCCTCTTCCACTACCCATCGCCATCCTCCTCTCCGGCCTGTCACCGGCTCCCTCCTCGCGCCGGCTCCAGCGCCTCCTCGGGTACTCCCTCACACCTCCTCTGGTACTCCCTCGTTTGGCTCACATGGGGGGTTCGGTTTGGGGTAAAATAACAGTGAGGGGAAAGAGAATGGCTTGGGTTGGCTTTGTTTGCTTGCTCTGGTGTTGAATTCGGCTATGAACTGATGGTTCATGCATATATATGGAATTATTCATAGTTGGAATGGCAATGTTCGATGAATCTATGTTAGGTCAAGAATCCTCCAATCGTGAATATAGTATGGCTATGATTACTTGTTTTGATGTTTTCTATGCAAAGTAATTATATGATCTTTACTGTAAATATTCAATTGGAATAACAATTACATTCAGATTTTATAATTGATCATACATGTCATTCTCTGTTTTAGTTTGGACTAAGATATTCCTTGTTCTACATGGCAAATTGGTTAATGAGAATTGAGTGAATATCGAAGTTGGAAATATTAGCATTTCAATCAATTTAAATGACTTGAATGATTTACATTTGATTATGTTAATTTGGTCCTCCTCGTGCCTTGTCTGTTGATCTTCTCGGTGGTTTTGAGTACCATTGCGTTATGAGTATTTCAACATATCGCAATCGTCTCTTTGTACACACACACACACACGATATATATATATATATATATATATATATATATATATATATATATATGATGTGCTAGTTGAAATATGTGATCTGTGATTGGTGGGTTCTTTGATCTCGCTTCGGTGATGAATTGTCATAGAAAATGAAATTGAATGTGAATTGGTATATAGATTAAGCCTTGAGTTGTAGATTATCTAGTCGATTCCTATAACTTTGAGTAATTTATTTCAACTCGTTATACCGCTTGCCTCGTAGCTCTATCATTCAAGTCTTCTTGTCGTTACGTATCTTTTGATTGCCTTCTTTCATTATTAGTCGTATTTAGTTGATCTCTACTCTCGTGGTCCAAAGATAGGTTAAGTTGAGTAAATTTGCTTGAATCGATTGATTTGAATAGCAAGTTGTAAATTGAACTCAAGGCCTAATCTATAAATTGTCATATTCAATTGATGATTACATTGGACATAAGTCTTTGTGATGGCCAAAGTTAAACCTTGTGCAACTAGCTTTCTGAGAGCAATAATCATACAATCAAATCTTAGCTTTATGCTGATTTTAAGTGTACACTTATTGTGTTTGATGAGCATATTGTTCCTTTTAAATGACTTGATTGATTTTCTTAGTCTTATGACTATTGTGTCATTTAATTGGTTAGGGAACTATGCTCTATTCATAATTATTTATGTTGGAATTAATTATGCAATTTTGCTAATATGTTTAGCATTCCAATCAATTTAAATGACTTGAATGATTTACATTCGATTATGTTAATTTGGTCATTTAAATGCTGTTGGATTAATGCTTTATTGTTTCATATTTATGCATATGTAACTTATATAGATAGAAAGTAAGCGAGATGGTAGAGGCACCGTCTTCGCCGCCGCAGATGACAGAGGCGCCGTCTTCGCCGCCGTCACCGACGCCGCCTAATCCGTCGATGATAATGATATGGAAGCGAGATGGCAAAGGAGAATCGAAAATGCCTGTGGGGCGACTGGTCATCAAGGAGGTCAGTGAGTTTGGGGTCCCTCTGAGTCCCAAGAGATCAGCAGCGAGATTCCAGACCATCTGCGGGATACTTGCAAGGCAACGGGTCCCCATCACCACAGCAAAGTGGAAGTCTCTGACGAAACAAGCGAGAGGCACGCTGTGGACAGAACTTTCAAGCAAGTTCACTATCCCAGAAGCAGACATGGCACGTATGGAACGGACGGCGATGCTCACGATGGATAAATCGTGGAGGACCTTCAAGAGCATTCTTGTCACGAAGTACGTGAACACGGGTCCAACGCCCTTCGCGAAGTATGGATTCTTAACGCGGGAAACATGGGACGCCTTTGTGGCTATGAAGACGACAGCCGAATTTAAGGAGGAAAGTGCACAAGCACAAAGCTCTCAGACACGAAACACTCACCAAGACAGACTTCGGCGCCCATTGGTACGCTGTAAATACGAGGAATGGGCGGCGGAGGAGGAGAACGCAACTGGACCATTTCCTGATATCACAGACCCGCATTCCCTAAGCTAGTTAAAAGCGAGGGTAAAAGTCTCATCTTCGGGCAGCATCTCTTTCACAAACCCGGCAGACCAGGAAGTGTCCCAACGTGTGGTAAATATGTCGAACTACCTAGTTGTTAATAAGTCCATAACTTCATAGTGTCTATAATAACATGATGACCTCTTGCAGCGTGAATTGACTGCCCAAACTTCCCAAAGCTCCTTCCAAGCAGACAGGGAGAAGGATATACTATCTACGGCCCTGGGAAACAAGGAGCACCCGGGTCACACGCGAGGCCTTGGGGTTAATGTACCTTGGAGTCATGGATTCGCAGACGACTACTACACGTATAGGAGTAGGAAGAGATCCAAGGCCGAGCGCAAGGACCGGTTGGTACAGATGATTACTGAAAAATTTGAAGGAAAGCTAGCAAAGAAGCAGCAGATCAAATGAATTAACTCGAGCGACCGCAAGCCACCTCGTTAATTTGGGAGCCGCTTCGCCGACATCGAGTAGCGTCGCGCCCACGCATAATTTCAACATGACGACGCCCAATTACCGATAGACGACATCAAGGTAATGTACATCTATGGAATGCACCAAAGATAGACCTATAGGACGCCTTAGCTAATTGCGTATCGTTTTGTAGGGGTCGACTCCCTGCAAGCTCCAAGTGTGGATAGTTGGGTCCGTTTCTATTGAGGCTGGGCGGGGGATGGTGCATCCATACTAGGAAGGGGCAATGCAGCACGGTGCCCAGGTGGCACAGGGTTACGCCAGGGTGGAGGTGGACATGGTACATGACCATTTCATGGCCGTCCCGTTGGAGATTCGCCTGAACAAAGAGATCAGAACACTAGGAGATGTCGTGCACACTTTTATCCAGTGGTCCAAGAAGGACATCGCCCTGGACCCAGCGGTACCGCGATCTCAACACGACCATTCCTCTCCAACGGGACCCTCCATGACTCCACCTCATATTTTGCCTCGGAAGGCCACCTCATTGGTTCTAGTGGAGAAGACGCCGAAGGAACAAGAAAAGCGTGCGTCGTCAGACGGTTCCTCGAGGCTTTCGCAGAAGACGCCGATACCGTTAAGACCAAATCGAAATCGATGAACATTAAGGCGCCCAAGTCCGGTAACTCCGGAAATATCGTGATCGGAAACCGCAGTGCTCGGCACGCGATAATCCGCGACCTGGATTTGCTTTGTCGCTTTGCATGCCTGGTACATGCGGGAGACCGGAAAGAAGGGGTGCGATATTGGAATCACCATCGCATACAAGGATGAGCATTTCTTCAACGGGTCGGGCAACTTCATCGTGGGTTTCAACGACTTATATGACCTATTCAACCTCGTTGGCCTCGACACCTCGCTTCTACGATGTTGGACACTGTAAGTGTGTACAATCAAGTTCTACATTTACGTAATACCGATAAATATCACAACTCATTGCTTATGTATAGATACATGATGAAAAATGCCCAAGAACGGCAAGAACCGGTGGGTTTCCTCGACCCACAGGTGGTATCAATGCAAACCATCGAAGCAGACCCGTCCTTCGTCGAGACATACATAACGAAGGGATTGCTTGAACAAAAAGACAAGGACTACATAGTGGTGCCCTACAACCAGAAGTAAGTGCTTCACTACTTGCTATACAAATTTCATTTGTACTTTATACACAGCACGAACTTAGGTTTAATGACTATAACGACATACATGAGTAGGTACCACTGGATCCTTTTAATCATTATACCAAAGGGGAACAGGGTGATATACCTTAATTCCCTAGTAAAAAACAACCACGACTTCAGCATTCTAAAAGGAATACTTGAGAGGTATGCTCATTTCCTCTATACATAACTCTATTGTAGTCTTCCTTCATTTGAAATGGCCGAGGATAACTTTTTGGAATCATATAGCTTGTTCATCGCCTATGTTGGCCAAGAAGGACCATACAATGGATTGAGCACCCAACTAACACACAGGTTGAAATTTTCGGTACGCGCTATAACACAATAATCCTATATCATACTTCATAATAATGCGTCCTGAACTGACTATACCTATATATGTAATTCTATTTTTGCAGTGCCGCCAACAAAAAAAATGATGAGCATTGTGCAATCTACATTTGCCATCATATCCGGCAAATCATTAGTGCTAAGCAGAAGGATCTTGAGGTTTGTCAATCTCAAAATAATTATTTCGTAATTATAAATTTAAATATATATGCTTACCACTTTGCGCTTTCTTGCTAGCGATAGGACTTGATAATAGATTTAGATGGACTCCATGCGGATGAGATCACTGACATTCGAGGGAAGCTCTGCGCCTTTATCATGACAGGAATCGTTCAAAACAATGGAGAGTTTCACTCCGTCGTCGACCCAAAGTTTCACCCCGTCAAACCTACAAACAATTGACTCAATTGTAATCCAATTGTAACTATAGCGACAATACTTGAGCAAATTCGATCTTTTGTAATTTATTTTGAGTAATGATCACTTTGAGTTGTCAACAATTGATTATCTGTGATGTATCTGTTTTTCTGCATGCTTGTTTCAGAGGGCATGGCTAGCAATTCCTGAGGCTAGCCAAAAATCAGCAAAAATGTAGTTAGGGTAATGAACTATCACAGACGGTTTTTGTGTTAAAACCGTCTATGAAGGCATAGTATCACAGACGGTTCTATACACGAACCGTCTGTGAAGTCATAGTATCATAGACGGTTCTATGGACAAACCGTCTGTGATACGTAGAGTATCACAGACGGTTCTTTCTATGAACCATCTATGATACGAGAATATCACAGACGGTTCAGAGACGTAACCGCTCGTGATACTGCGATCACGCACGGTTTGTCCATAGAACCGCTCGTGATACTATGCCTTCACGCGGTTTTAACACAAAAACCGCTCGTGATATTCCGTATCACGATGGTTTCCAACCGCTCAATAAGTTGTTCAGGATATGCACGGTTCGAAACCGCTCGTGATGACGCTCCAACCGTCTGTGATGACGTGATCCGTAGTAGTGACAGTAGCTCGGTCCATGACATCATGACCATCTTCCACCCACGAGAAAGCTCTTGGCTCGAGTTTTGGTTTCCCTCCGGTTTTTGAGCTTTCTCGATCTCAATCAAGAAATTTGTGTACCCTTGGCTTCGATCATCTTAATCGTCGATTGGAATAGGTTCCTGATCTTCTTGATGAGCTATCTATGAAATCTCAGGAGATTTGGATCACGTAATCAAAAGTTAGATCATTTTGTAGATCTTTCAGGCTGTTGACTTGCAGCCGGTGGTCAGATCGACTACCGCTCAGACTGGAGCGGTCAGATCAGAGCGGTCAGACTGGCGAGCTCGGCGATCAGCCTGGCTGAGAAAGGTTGAGCTTGCGGTTTTTTGGTTTCAACGCAAGACTTCCGATGTGATCTTGTTGCTTTGATCTTCATAGCTTTCATAGCTATTGGAGTGAAAAGAAAGTTGAATACGAGGGAGGTGGAAAATATGTGACTCCTATTCACCCTCTCTAGTTGCTAATTCGGTCCAACAAATAGAGTATTTAAGCCTTATTGAGCAGAGGTTAAAGATGGCAGGTAGCCCGTATTTGGAAAAGTTGGACTGGATTTTCAGAAATGATAAATGTAGTGGTGAATACCCAATGAGTAATGGATATAATGAAATCAGTGATGTATTACACTATGCTGCATGTGTATTTACTTATTCTTCAGAGTTCTGAAAATCACTTATATTCAGAGTTGAGAAATATGTAGATGTCACAACCAGGACATTGAGATATGTTACAAGAAACTTTGAAGATCTAACAAACAGCTCCCAATGTATATTCGAGATGTTTTTTAGATGAACAGGACATCTAACAGTAGCAGGTTCAGTACAAAAACCAACAGTTGAGACAGCTGCAAGGCCACCAAATTCCGACAACAAACAACCTGCAGGAACAAATACTACTGAAACGCCAGCCAACAGTGGCTAAACATCGTCGTCTTATAACAAGAACCTAGCATACTACGACAACTTTCACATATAATAATACTTCATCAGGTATTCAGGTCACACCAGCTCAGGGGAGTGTGTTCAGGCGCATTGTTCTTCAGTTTCTTCAGCCATTGCCTTATCACCACAGGCATCCATCGAAGCACATCGCAACAGACCGTCAACTTTACCTTCCATGCTCAGCGTTTTCATTCGAACATCAGTCTCATTGTTTCTTGCATTAACTTCTCCAAGAAAACAATGGCACAATGGCCTTGTAGATTGGCCGCCACCTCCTGAGCAAGTGAGCATACACCACATTTTCCTCCAAATTTGCTTTGTATTGATGCGCACACATGCTGCTCAAAGATCAAATCATTACGGGATTTTGAGATCCCCAACAGTGTAGCAGCACAAATAGTATTCAACACCGCATGTTTTTTTTGTTACAAATCCAGAACTTAGCTATTGCCTCATTTATGACCAATTTCTAAATCAAAAGGCACTTTGAATTTTGCCTACAAGAAACTGTTATGAATAACGCTTGTATTCAATATGAGGCCAATTGATCAATATATATATACACAAAGTACAGGTGGTGAATATGCAAATAACCCCTCATAAGAATGGGGAATAACACACTATAAATATATCTCTAACACCCCCCTCAAACTCATGGTGGATCAACAACACTGAGTTTGGAGAGGTAGAAGTCGTGCTGTGCTCGAGTCTGGGCCTTCGTGAAGAAATCCGCTATCCAAGCTCAAGGCACATATCAAGAGCAATCACCGATCATGCACACAAGACCTCATGAAGGAAGCATCAACACCAATATGCTTGGTGAGCTCATGCTTCACAGGTCACGCAACACCGATAGCACTCAGTCTTGTCGACAAGAGAGGAGTCTGTAGTAACAGAAACCCCAAAATCCTCAAGTAACCACCATAGCCAAGTAATCTCTGGCGTCAAGAGAGCCATAGTCAGAACTCACCTCTGACTCGAACAGGACACTGCAATCTGCTTTCTTCGCCTTCCGTGCAATAAGCGAACCACCAAGAAAAACACAAGAAGCAGAGATAGACCGCGATCGAGGGATCGCCGCCCAAGTAGCATCCGAATAAGCTCAAGTCAGAACGAGCCGGAGCGTGGAAAGAAGAGACGGCGAGAGATAGTCCCATGAAGGTATCGCAGAACTCAAGAAGGTGGTCAGAGTGGACCCGAGGGAGCGTAAACGAATCGACTCGTAATGTGAACTGGATAAGTGATATCCGGACGAGTAACAAAGAAGGTAGACAAGACTCCCAACAAGATGACGATAGCGAAGCCTGGATCGTAAAGAGGCTCGCCATCGAGGGTCGAAGGTGAACATTGAGCTCCATGAGAGTCTCAACAAGATACCGATCGATGAGGGAGGCGTGATCAAGAAGATCTGAATATACTTCTCTTGGGACATAAAGAAACCATCCGAGTGGAAGTAATCTCAATCCCAAGGAAGTAACGAAGAGGACCAAGATCCGACATAAGGAACTCGCCACTAAGACGAGCCTTGACAAAGGCAATGTACTCAGAATCATCTCCAGAATGATCATATCATCAACATACGTAAGAAGAAGAGTCCGACCACGAGACGAAGTGTGGACAAAGAGCGCAGGATCATGATCACTCATTGAAAAGCCAGCAAAGAAGTGACCACAGAGGAGAAGCGCCAAACCAAGCACGAGGGGCTTGCTTAAGGCCATAGAGAGAGCGACGGCTGCATGCACCATGCCCTCAAGAATAGAATACCCTGTGGCGGATGCATGTAGACCTCCTCACGCAACTCGCCATTAAGAAAGGCATTCTTGACATCAAGCCGAGAATGCAGACCCGATGGCAACAGACGCCACCGAAAAGAAGAGTGCTAACAGTGGTCATGTGGGCCACAGAGCAAAAGTCTCGTCATAGTCACGACCATGCTCCTCGCTGAAGCCACGAGCAACAAGACGCTACTTTATAGTGCTCAAGAGAGCCATCGAGCGAGTCTTAATCTTATAGACCCACTTACATGTGATAGGACGAGAGTGAGATGGAAAAGGAACAAGATCCCAAGTACCAAGACGCTCAAGGGCAGCAATCTCTCGGCCATGGCATGCTGCCACTGTGGTGAGTAACAAAGATCCCAGAGAAGGCAAAGCTCACGAGTAGCCGCACCAAAGAAAGGCAAAACGGCGGGGCCAAATCGATCGGTGATCGCGAGAGCGAGCGAGGAGAAGATGACCCATCAGGGGAAGATGGAGCATCAGAAGAAGAGGGAACATCAGGAGAAGATGGCTCATCTGGAAGATCCTCAATACGAGGTCGACGAGTGTAGACGAGTGTAGTGGGGAGCCTAAGGAGCCGCAGGAGAGGCAAAGGGCGCATAACTTGGCGGAGAGGCCACAGGAGGAATATGTGGAGACTTAGTAGGACGGGTGGACGAGGGCAAGACAGATATAGGTGTATCTGGAAAGGTCAAAAAGGATAGAGACTCCACAGAGGAAGCCAAAGGAGAGGTAGGACGTGGGTAGAAGGGACGAGACTCGTCGAAAGTCACATCTCGAGAAATCCGATCCGCTGACCAATGTAATCCCAAAGACCGATAGCCCTTGTGCTCAGATCAGATCCTAGAAAGATACACTCAATGCACTAAGTAGTCAGAAGGAGACCACAGAGATGCTCAACAGGATTGCGCTCAAGAGCGTAAGAAGGTTGGATGTTGACGAGATAGGTGGCAAGTGGAAACAATTTCGCCCAAAAGTGAGGTGGAATAGAGGCGCAATCATCGATGCACGAGCCGACTCAAGGAGGTGACGATGTTTGCGCCAAAGAACACCATTCTCGAGCATGAGCACCGTGACAAGAGAATTGAGCGAGAGTGCCTCGCCAAAGAAGGAAGCTCAGCAGTAACGAGAGAGGTACTCGCCAACAGAGTCAACACGAAAGACACGAATAGGAGTGGAGAACTGTGTGCGAACCATAGTGGCAAATTGTTTATAGATAGACAAGGCCTCACTACAAGAAGACATGAAATATATCCAAGTGTGGCGAGAGAAGTCATCTATAAATATGATATAATATTGATGACCCCCTTTCGAAACGAAGGGAGCCGGACCCCAAACATCTGAATGAACAAGATCAAATGGACGCTGAGATATCGACTCACTATGAGGATAAGGAAGTCAATCTGCTTGCCTAACTTATAGCCCCGACAATCTAAAAACACGTCTCCCGAGATGCACCCTGTAAGACCACGATTTAACTAAAGACGATGCACGAGATCCACACAGATGGCCAAGACAAGTGATGCTACTCCGGAAAGAGCCAAGAGACTGAGTGGCGAATGAGAGACCGGGCGGCGACGGTGGCAGCAGAAGGAAGGTGAAGCCAGTCAAGCTCCCAGAGACGCTGTGAGTCAAGGCGCAGAGGGCCAGAACCAACCAGAGCTCCTGTGTGGCGATCCTGAACACAACAAGAGTCTGAGTCGAGAATGACCCAACAACCAAGATCAGTAATCTGCCCAGCAGAAAGAAGCTGCATGGTAAGGCGAGGAACATGAGCAACAGAAGGAACATGAAAAGATGAGTTGCTAAGAGGTCCTCGACCAGAGACAGAAAGAGAGGTACCATCAGCAGTGAGAACACTAACAGGAGAATCAAGAGGTGTAATGAAGGACAGAGTGGGAGCATCAGAAGTCATGTGAAAAGATGCTCCAGAATCAAAAATCCACAGGAGGTACCGACCGTAGAGGGTGGTTTCTCGGTTCAAGAGTCGTGAGCGTAACTCGCAGAACTGCCGAGGAGAACTCAAGCGGCAAGCAAAGGCCAAAGTTTGGCTATCTCCTACTTAGTGAGAGAAACTTCACAAGGAGTCGGTGCAGACGTCGATGTAGAAGCACCAGGTGTCAGTGCTAGTAGAAGAACGGCGTGAAAGATGCCGCTTCTTCTTATAGCACTGGACTCAATGTGGCCGACCTTGTCGCAGTAGGAGCAGTGAGGACGGCCACCTCCAGATGGAGGGCGGCCACCACCGCCTGTGGCAGTCGCTGGAGGAGGCAAGCAGTCAAGCGTGACCGACAAAGGTAGCGGTGGACGAACGGCGAAAGCACAGAGGGGAGTGGCATCGCACCAAGACCACTCAAAGTAGTCTCCTCCGCAGATCTCGGAAGAGTCTCTGTGAGAGTGACACGAGGGTGGCGTGCAAGGAGCTGGGCACGCCCGTCGAACTTCAGACGGCGAGTAAGGAACTCAGAGACCCGGCTGAAACCTGTGTCAAGACGCATACTAGGCAAAGACAGATAAGAGCGACAAACCAGAAGGCGGAGAGAGTCCAATTGACGCCCATGCAGAGCTCGAGCGTAAAAAGCGCCAACAAGAGCATCACCTCGTGAAGAGAGTGCTCTAGCGACCACGGACAGTACAAGGCATCACCAGAGGGCTCAGAGGCCGACGAAGGTGAGTCCACATCCGAAAGCCGAGGAGAGTCCCACAACCTCGAAGAGAACCGAGGCCGACACCGGCAATGAGGACAAAGAAGAATTTCGAAGGCCGCTGTCGTGCATTCATCGAGTATAGACGGCCACGATCCTTGTAGGAATCAGAGCCTCTTGGTAGGCGAGGCACCTCATCATTAGCAAAGTGAGCGGCCTCAAAGAAGAAACCTTGTTTCATTGCCGAGGGCAAAGACGACAGCGAGGTTCCGTCGGAGGAGTAGGGCAAGGCGGGCAGATAACATCGCCAGAGAGGATGCCTCAGAGATGAAGACCACGTATATGGATGCGCATGTGAGACACGAAGTCGGTGTAATTAACACCATCGAAGATCACCGAGCAACGAGGGAGAAACAAGACCCATTGGTGGCGGTGGCCGACAAGACGGCGACCTAAGGTAACAAAGTTTAACAAAGCGCTACCGACTCGGCGCGACGCTTAGAGCAACGTTTTTTTTTCGAGTCGGTTGAAAAACGACTAAAAGCCCACGACCGAAAGCCCGTTAAACACGCACACATGCGAGGACGGTGCCCTGTCTCGAGGAGGCGGTAGCCGAGCAGGCGCGCGACGGCGGTGGCGGCAGCTCCCGGCACTGGCGACGGCGGTAGCTCCCAAAGACGGCGACGGCAATAGCCTCAACATGAGGAGGCGGCTCGGGCTCGGGTCCGTGGCCGACTCTGCTCGAGTGAAGATGGCGGCCGACGGCGGCGTGGGGAGCGAGACCCGAGCACCGATGGTGGTGCAAAGTGAGATTTAGCAGAGGCGGATCCGTGCGGGAGCCCGGATCAGTCGAGGAGGCGGCCGGATCTACCGGCGACGGCGGAGGAGATGACCTCTGATGGCGTCGATGAGGTAGCCGGATCTACCGCCGGCGGTAGAGGAGACGGCCGGTGGCAGCGGTGGCCCGGGTGGCGTTGAGGCGCGGAGGAGACGGCCCGGGTGGCGGTGGCGGCCCGGGTGGGGTCGAGGCGCGGAGGAGACGGCCAAGTCCGCGCCGCTAGGGCTTGCTCTCGGTCGATGAGGGCAAGCGCCGGGAGCAGGCGGCGGAGAAGACGTCAACGACGACAAGTGACGGGACACGGGGAGAGCGGCGGCAGCGGCAAAGGTAAAACCCTAACCCTAACCTCGCTGGCTTTGATACCATGTTATGAATAGCGCTTGTATTCAATATGAGGCCAATGGACCAATATATATACACAAAGTACAAGTGGTGAATATGCAAATAACCCCTCATAACAATAGGGAATAACACACTATACATATATCTCTAACAGAAACAACATTTATTTTGCCCATTCTTCTAACAACTTGACTTTCTGTGTGAGTTTTTTTTAAAGGATATTGCTGTGTGAGTTCTTTAATGAAATCGTTTTGAATTACCGAAACTCAACACAATTGAAGCAATTGCAGCGGTAAGCCCTCCCATCCCCCCCCTCCTGCTTGATTTTTAGATAATGGGAGAGCAAAAAACTCTCCCGATCTCTGCATCCAAGATGCACACAGCCTTGTTTAATAAAATAATAATGTGCCAAATGCACTATAAATAATTAACAGTGGCATGAGGCCTTACAACCAAAGGACGGTTCAAAATTTAAATTTAAACTAAACCATCGCTTATCCTTTGGCTAAGCCGCCACCCATGGGAGTGTAAAATTTGCTTTGCTACAAACTTCAATCTAGCACTCTCAACCAGCAAAACCTCCTTCTGGGTTGATTTCTGCAAATCTGCTTGATGGAGTAATATGTGCCCATTTTGCAGAGCGTTCTCTGCTCTTGCATCATTTGTTCTCCGGCGGTGCAGTATACACAAATGGCTTTACAATGCCATCATCCATGGCGAGCAACAGCTCCAGGGCCTCAACAACGGCCGACATCTGGGGGCGGGATTTAGGGCCAACACTCAAGCACTGGTAAGCTATGATTGCAGTCTTCTGGGCAGCTCGGGTTGAGCACTGGAGTTTCCGGTCGATGACACGGTCGAGTCGCCGAGAATCGCGCAGGCACGGCCGCGCCCACTCGACTAGGTTTTGCTCTCGGGGCGGCCTGTTCTTGTCCACCGCCCTCTGCCCCGTTAGCAGCTCCAGCAATACCACGCCGAAGCTGTAAACGTCGCACTTTGTCGTTAGATGACCTAACAAAGAGCAGAGAAGGTGAAAAAATTAGTGAAAATCCATGCAATTTTAGACTTGTTATTGCTTATGATAAGGATGGAGCCAACAAAAAATTTGGTATATGTATATCTACCGGTCATGATGTACTCAGGTGCTGCGTAGCCCTGTGTGCCCACGACTCGTGTGGAGACATGCGTCTCGTGTTGTTCGGGCCCATCCTTGGCTAGTCCAAAATCCGATAGCTTTGCTTCGTAATCCTACCAAAAAGAAACCATGAAATGTCAGATGATTATGCGACATAAGATTTTTAGAAATGTTGTAATGATCATCTCGGTGATTTCTAGTTAGTCACTGGGTTAAGGTAGTTAGCTGGCTACATGATATGTACATACCGAGTCTAGTAGGATGTTGGAGGTCTTGAAGTCGCGGTAGATGACGGGTTTCACAGCGTCATGGAGAAAGGCCAAACCTTTGGCGGCTCCAATGGCGATCTTCAAGCGTGTTGACCACGGCAGCGACGTAGAGTACTCTGCAATTTCCAATTTTCCATGCACGCATGCACCGACGACTCGTTAATCAGATGAGCTAAACAATGCCGTCTAGACGGGGTAAATCGGCTAGATGTAAGGAGGCTGCGCCTAGCATCTAGACGGTGCTTAGAAGGGTGGAACACTACTACTAGTACTACTAATTATTTCAGGGATTGTTACAAACAAAAACTAGGATGATATAGCCTTATAGAATTTACTATACTTTTGAAGAGATGCTTCTCCAAGCTGCCCCTCGCCATGAATTCGTAGACGAGAAGCCTGTGCTCATCCTCGTAGCAATAGCCGATCAGTTTGACGAGGTGAGGATGCCTCAATTGCCCAAGAAAAATGACTTCAGCCTGCAGCCAAAATTATGCATCCAAACATATAGGTCAAAACATGCAGCATTTCTTCTATATATTAAGGTAGAATTTGACCCAAAACACCCATAAAAAATAATTATTTGACCGAAGCAATGAAGTATACTAGTTTGGTGGTTGACATAATCCATGCCTCCGGGTACTAAAAGGTTTCTGAAACGAAATTAAGTCTGACAGGAGAAGACTGCGACTTTCCAAAGGGATCACAGCTATTAAGCTAGCTGGCATTACTATTTGCTTTGGAGTAGGGTTTACCACAAAATGGATACTCCTAGCTAGTTCTTGTTTGTCAAATACAGTACTCAAATGGACATTGCAACTACTGTTTATGTGCGATTAATTTATTTGAACTGAAATCATTAATAAAAAATTTAAAAAGGTGCAAAGATTCTTAAAAAAAGGGTGCAAACTTTCTTATAATTTCTAAAATGATGAGCTCTGTTATGATAAAAATATATAACACAATTATAATCCCTAAAAATGCTAGCTTTTTTTTTAAATATTATCTAGGACGCAACTCGGAAGTACGATGGGAAGGTTTCAATCGCACGCTCCCGACTCCTCTTATGCAACATGTCCGATACACATATGCAACAAAAAATTTCAACGGATCTCAGAAAATAGAGAGGGGGATCCATATTCTTGACAAATTCACTTAAAAGAATTAAAGATCTCATTAGCATACATAGATATACATGAAAAATTAGTACAGAAGTTTGAAAAAACATTAATCGATGATGTTATAATCTCTGCAACATTTTGAAAACATATATGTAACATTTTGGGAGCACACCTGAAACAAATTATTAGAACCCCTACAACAAATTTCAGGTATCAGACTTCTCAAGAGGCCCAACATTTGAGGCTAACTTATGAAACATTTTGATTTCATTTGTGCAACAACCAGTAGACAATTGCAACATTCAAAAAAATTCTGAAAAACTCATTTCAATAATTTGTTATTGCAACACTACAAAATACAGTTCCAATATCTCAAATCACCTGTTGCAACAAGAAAACTCTATAACCGCAACATGAGTATGTGGTACTACAACATTCGAAAATAGCAGGCACAAAAACCCGACTTACGGACTACAACAATTTAACAGCGAGCCAACCCACACCACCATCTCATCGCTGGAAGGCCCAAATCTGGCGAAGCGTGGCCATCCTGGCACCACCGCCTCGTCTCCTCAACCGTGTCGCCCTCTACTCGCCATCCACGCCCACCCCTACTCTAGCATCGGCCCCGCTCAATCCGAGGAGCTTTGGCCGCACGATAGGACCAAATCCGACGAGCTCCCACCATGGTGGATGGTCTCCCACGAGAGCTTGTAGTGGCGACTAGCGGCCGACTGCAAAGCACAGGATGCTGGCGAAGGCGAGCAAGCATGGCCGAAGTGCTAGGGGATGTGAGGCGAGGGATGGGTGTTTGAGGGAGAAATAGAGGGAATGGAGGTAGAGAGGAGCAAAACTCCAGCTGCGAGTTCCGACCGCCGGCGAGCCACCAAATGAAAGAGTAAGCGGAGAGGAGATGGACCACCAATGGAATTTAGGAAGGAGCCGATATATATATATATGTGTGTGTGTGTGTGTGTGTGTGTGTGTGTGGAGAGAGAGAGAGAGAGAGAGCGAGCTAGCTGGGAGCGGACATGGTAGGGAAAGTGAAGAGGCATATGGATAAGGGAGAGAACACTCGATTGGAGGTGTCCAATGGTATTCTCGCATCAGACATCAGGCACATGTAATTCCCTACTATCTATGAGAGAGATTGACTACTTCCTTCGGTCACAAAAGAAAGTCGTTTTTGGTAGCTTGCAGTCAAATGTTATAAACTTTGGATATCAATATAGTTTTGAATATTTAGAATGGACACATGAAAATGATACATGCAAATTTATCTCAAAAAATACATTCATAATATCGTAATTTTAGTAGGTTTTATAAATATATTACAATATAAATAAGTGGTCAAAGTTGCATTTTTTTACCATGTTGATGTCCAAAACGACTTCTTTTTGTGATTGGAGTGAATACTCTGAATTTTTCCTACTTGCTTCTAATTTTTTCAGTACAGTTTCGATGCTGAATTAAGAGATGCTTAAATATCAAGTCAATATTAGTAGCACGGTCAACATCACGGCCTGGAAATCCGGATTGAGAGAGAAACTGTTCGAAAATAAGCATGGTACTTCAACAGTATACACGGGCTTAGTACATCTAGTCATCTAGATAAGTCCTAACTAATTAGCCCAAACACTACCTCAATTAATTTGGACAAAATCATTAAACACCAATCACGCTAAGCTAACTCAATCACTCCATGCTGAACTAGCACATCAGCTCTACCGTGCCATTCATCCAAAGAAAAAGAGCCTGTTTGAAAAGTAGTAAATTCACATGAAATAGTTGTAAACGGTATTGATTATGCATATGAACAAAATGCTACAAAATTAGTTACAAATAGTCACGGGTAAATGGACCTCTAAATTAGGGGCAGAGCTAGGCCTCAGGCCTCTAGACAATGACCCGAGACTTAGGATCAAAAGCCTATTAAAATATCTTTTAAAAATTAGTAAAATATGACTTCGAACCAAAAAGAGCTAAGCCAACCCCAGGCTTAACCATTGGCTGGCTCCACCCTTGTCTGAATGAAAATCATTTCAGATGCCCGTCAGCCTATTGTCACTTCTATCATCTCCATCTCGATTATCATAACACTTTGTTCATACTATAGCAACACTATCTATGCAACATTGTAGGTCCAAATAAATTACACTAGCAAAGTAATTATATATGTCCATCTGAAAACGGTAATTCATCTTAATTTTTAGGGATAAGTGAGTCTTAGCTGATGATAATTTAATCACGGACTTACCAGCCACTCCCTGTGGCCCTGGGAGCCCCCGAGGTCGAGCAGCTTGACGGCGACGGCCTGCGCTCGCACGCCGGGCTTGAGTCGCTCGTTGACGTAGCCCTTGTACACCGGCCCGAACCCGCCCTCGCCGACGAAGTTGCTCATCGAGAAGTCCCGCGTCGCTGTCCGGAGCTCCTCCACCGTGAACGCCTGCACGCTGGACCCCGCCAGCGACAGCGACAGGTCCTCCGGCAACGGCATCCCGCCGTTGCTGCTGCCGCTCTTTGGGCCGTCCTTGCACGAGAGGCGGCTCGGCAGCTGCGCCGGCGGGCGGGAGGCGGCCTTGGTGGCGTTCTTGGGGTCGTCGTTGGAGTGGTCGCGGTGGGAGCTGAAGCAGCCGAGGGCGAACAGCGCGCTCCTCGACGTCTTCCCCATGCGTGCGCGCTTGTGCGTGGCCAACTACTTCTGCAAAGCGCGGAGTTTATAAAGGCGGAGAAGAGTACGTTCTTCAGGTATAATGTGTGGGGTGGGTTCATTTGTAGGAGTTGTCAACTTGTCATCATCAATCGAGGGTATGGCATAGACATGGCTACGTCTGTCGGGCCAGGCCGAAGCACGGCACTATTAGTTTGGTTCACAAGACATGGTTTGATACCTAAACAGGCTAGACCGGTATGGCCTAACGCAGCGTGCCATGCTTCGGTCCTGACCTCGGTCCAGCGGGTCAGTCTGGCCTAGCACGTATAGTATCGTGCTTGGCACAACATGACAATGTCGTTTAGGCACGACCCGTTTAGCACTGATTGATCTGTTAGGCATGACACACAAGACTCGTCAGGAACGATTAGACACGACATGGTACGGCCCATTAGATATGATTAGACCCGTTTAGCGATGGTCGGCCCAGCTCAAAAATAACCTTGACTCCTCTTCTTGTTTGGTTTGACTAAGAATTTAGGGTTGCAAATGCCATACGTACTATTTAGGGCCCCAGCTCGAAAAGAACCTTGACTCCTCTTCTTGTCTGGTTTGACTAATAATTTAGGGTTGCAAATGCCATACTATTTAGGGCCCCAGCTCGAAAAGAACCTTGACTTGTCTGATTCCCAACTCAACTGTTATATGTTGTACAGAGATGTATTTTGGACCTTTTGGTAGGCTTTTGTCAGTTTATGTGTTGATCAACTCATCTGACTTAACTCATCCGACTTACATTCAATTAAACATGAGCGGTTGAGTGTGGAACATAATTTTGCTTTTCCAAGTTGTTTACTTTCCTCTAAATAAAGTAGACACTACTCCAAACAGTACTTTTCCCCATGGTCGAAAACCGTCAGAAAAATAGAAAAAACCGTCAATTTTTATTTTCCCGATGGGTAACCGTCAAGAAAATCCCCTTGGGCCTAGGTGGTCGAGAAAATTCAATTTGTCTGATGGTTCACCGTCAAGAAAAATTTTCCTGATGGTTTTTGCTATTTTCCTGACGGTTTTACGAACCGCCCATAAAATGAATTTCACTGACGGGTATTAACCGTCAATAAAAATGTACCTAACGGTTGGGACATTACCGTCAATAAAATAAACCTTGACGGTTATATCAGTATCGTCAAGAAAATAAAAGTTGACAGTTGGGACATTACCGTCAAGAAAATAAAAGTTGACGGTTGGGACATTACTGTCAAGAAAATTAAACCTAACGGTTCTGTGCCCGTAAGCGAATTGTTTTTTCCTGAGTGTATTACCGTCACCAAAATAATTCCGTGGCTGCCAACAAAATTATTAGCAGCCAATGCTAGAAGAAAATGTCAATGATCATACACACACTATTATTTGATTCATACACATCCATGCATCATATAATCCACAATACACATCCGTGCATCATATAATCCACAATACACATCCATATATACATCTATAGTCCACAATACACATCCATACATTAATCCACACACAAAATAAGTTCAAGCTTAAACTAGCATCATTTCAAACCCAATACCATCCATAAGGTTCACTTGCAAAAAGCAACATTGTAATCCGCACAAAAGATATCTAAAAGTCCAGTACTACCAAAATACACCTAAAGACCAATATCACATACAAGTCATGTAAGTCCATCTAAAAGTCTAGTAATACCATTTATGTTGAACTATTCAAAAGAGCTAGCAAGATATCATCAAAGATCATGTGGATATTCAGTTGCATCTGTCGCGGTCGATGTTGTTGGCATTATGGTTGTTGCCACCATTAATGTCACCATTGCAGTTGTCGCCATCATTGGTAGCATTGTTGCCATCAATGGTATTGTCATCGGGTGCTGAGCCCACATGGGAGGATCCAGTCCCAGTCCTGGTCCCTTCCTGTAAGGTGAATAGAGTGTGTCAACATTATGAGTCTACCTTAGCACAAATAAACCATTAGAAATGCTAACAGAAGAGCTAAAGCAACCCACTAAACACTAGCATTAGGAGTTTGCCTAAGCACAATTAGAACCATTATAAGTGCTAAAGGAATAGCTAGACCAATCAAAATCTATGACAAGCCTGTTTTTTAACAAATGGTTGCACACGTGGACAAAAAATTCTAGACAAACCCATTGCCACCTTACCATGAACATATAACTAAATGGGATTCAGGTTAAGCCCATGTGATAGAACACTTAACATGAGTCCACTCGCTCACTGCTGCACTGCTTGTTGTCACTCTAACACACCAAAAAACTTTGAAAATTAATAACTAACTCATGTGAACTCCAATTGAGGTGAACCAAGTTATTTTGGTCTTATAATTTTATTTTATATTTATCTATGTCATCCTTATCTCTACCACTATTCAGTTTGACCTTATGAAATTTGTATGTCCTTATTTAAACCTTGTCGGTTTAAACATTTTAAATGAAGTATTTGAATCATGAACAGTAAGTTTTCAAAATTTATATGGGATTTATTTTATCCTAGTAGCTTCTCTGAAAATTTTTATATTTTTATAATTTTATTTGCTATTTTTAACTCCCTAGTGAAACCTAAAATCAGTTTGAACTTAAGAAAAACCTATGTTCCTATTTAAACCTTTACGGTTAAGGATTTTAAAATAAGTATTTAAACCTTGAATAGTGAGTTTTCAAAATTTATATGGGATCTATATCATCCCAGTAGCTTCTCTGAAAATTTTTATATTTTTATAATTTTATTTGCTATTTTTAACTCCCTAGAGAGGCTGACGAGTGGGCCAGGGCTGTCAGTCTCAGCGGCGAAACAAAACGGTTGGCTCAAACGAATGTGGATGGTCCGATCGCAAACGAACGGCCCAGATTGAGTGGGGCGCATAATGACCGTGCGATCAAAATTCAACGGTCACAAAAAGTCACGCGCTTTAGTTTCAAACGAATGAAAAAGTGGTGCCGTTGGATCTAGATTCAACGGTCAAGATCGACAGGCTGTTCGGACAGTCCGAACGGCCCAGTTGATCTGGACGATCCGATCTAGATCTAACGGTCCAAAAGCAATGCGCGTTCGGATGGTCCGAACGACCCAATTGATCTTGGCGGTTGATTTTAAATCTAACGGCTCGCGCACGTTGGGCTTTACCATTTGAAAAATGGCATGGCCCGATTAAAATGTGGATGGTCCGATTGAAAATCGACGGCCCAGATTGCATGGAGCGTTTGGACAATCCGACCGTCACAACTGATCCGGTCCGTCCGTTTCAAATCGAACGGTGGAGATCGTGTGGGCCAAAAAGATCTGAGCAGTTCGTTTCAAATTGAACGGCTCACGCGCAACCTGGAGGTTAAGTTGAGTATTTTGAACGTGGCTCGGGTAGGTCCGATTGGCAAGGTTGGGTCTAACCAAGTCGATAGGGTTTGAGTCGCTACAGTGCCAAGAGGCTCTGGCTAGGTCTAGGGTCAACTAGAACTAAAATCAAACTTCAAAAGTTTGATCGGATGGTTAAAAATATCAAATAAATTTATAAAAATACGAAATTTTTCATAGAAGCTACTGGGATGATATATGTCCCATATAAATTTTGAAAACTCACTATTCAAGGTTTAAATACTTATTTTGAACATAGGTTTTTTTAAAGTTGAAACTAATTTAAAAATTTTGACAAAAATCATATTAATTTGTGAAAAATAATCTAGTATTTGATAAAAAATACTTCCCAGGCTTCAATACAAGCATTAACTTGTATTTTTATTTTAAGCTTCAAGACAAGTTTGAAATTAGGGTTTGAAAATGAGGTTTTAAAAAGTAACAACTTATGCACATGCTCTTAAAAATGACAAATATGATATGAAATGTATATTATTTTATGTTCACTAACTTGAGGCTGTTACACATCCAAACGCGCGCTACCCAAATTTTTTCGCGCGAACGCCCGAAGTGCAGAAATTTCCAAACAATTAACCTAATGGTTTTAACCATCAGGAATATATATTATATTGACGGTTTTATTATAACTGTCAGGAAATTTAGAATTTTGCTGAGGGAGTTACTATTCCCGTGACCAAATTAGTATAACTTGACAGTCGTTGCGGGCCCGTCAATATAATTTGGGTAAACGTGATGGTCGGAGCGTGCCCGTCAGCGTAATTTGTGGCCCTTAGGTTTGTTCTGTTTTCTAGTAGTGAGATAGCAGGGTTTTGTCTTTGCAAAACATATGTCAACTTGGTTAGGATGGACCAGTCAAATTTTAATGGAACAAATTAACAACTGATTACATTAAGCCAAGCAATTATCCGAATATTCAGCATCTTCTCTCTCTCACACACATAGGTACACACGCGAACACGCGCCAGTTGGCTCGGTACCCTCGTATATACAGTTGTTGATGTTTTTTTTAGTGAAATGGAGTGGGCAGTGAAGCAAATCCTCAAATTATTGTACTTCATTGGAGTGGCAAATCGTCAATTGTTTCATAGTAAAATCACTTCATAACCCGTGAGTTCATGTACATCGAGTGAAATATGAAATAAGATGAAGATACAACATGAAGGTGCAATTCTCACTATTGTCAATTCTTGTTAATTCTCACTGGTATCAACATGTAGTAGACCTTGGTTGCCGCCCGCCACCATGTCCCTTGCCATCGACTGCCTCCCTCATTGGCACCATAGTTACCACCTCGGCTGCCTCCCCGAACCCACAACAACAGCAAAAAAAACCTTGCCCTCCTCATCGTTGTCGCCAACACCAACTCCATTGCCTCCCTCCTAATTCACGGCCTACGACACTCTTGCCACATCAGAGCCATTGGCTGTTGAAGAGCATGGATCTTGGTTGAATCCAATGACGAGGAATTTGACTGATTTTTCCAAAAAAAAGAGAGAGAGTAGCTGGCTGGTTTTTAGGGGTTCCTTATTTATACTTTCTTACTAAATTGAATTTATATCACTCATATCGACGTATAATATTGAATGGTTGGACTATGAGCGTCGCTCAGTTGGCAGAGCGGCCGTTGTGCCTTCTGCCCAGTGCCCACCCGACCACCCGCGTTCGGTGGCTCCCCCTTTATAAAAAAAAAGGACATAACAGATCCATCGACAGCAATGTGCATATATGGGAAAAGAGCAAGGCTAAGTAGCTGGTGAGAGACTTGACCTTCAACCCAACTGCCAACAGTTCCACTGCTTCAAGGTGAAGACTTGAATGCAGCAGCCTTGTGCCGACTTATGACAAACTCTGAGCAGCTCCAGTCTTCACACAGTGAGGTACTACTCCTTCACTCATGGCCTGCTTATGGTGCCAATGGTCATATTCCGATGGTACGGAGTGCTTGTTTTAATTTACCCAAGAAATATATTTTTCCAATCAGCTATAGTTTCTGTATTTTTCTATGTAACGAATTCTAGAAAGGGCTTTCCCAAATGAAGACATTGGCAGACAACGGTACAAGAAAATATCTTGATAAAAATAATAAAAAAAGGAATAAGCTAGGCAGAAGCCATTAGTAACCCGAAAATAAATTCTATAGGACGGGACCTCAGGGAGGTCCATGCATCTACCGTCCATCAGAAGAGAGAGAGAGAATGATGAGATCGAACGGTGAAGAAGAAATACCTCACCGTGAGGCCCCGTCCATAAAATTTGTTTCCTAGTAACCCACTAATCATTTAGAAGAATATCTGGTGTCTAATTAGCACTGGGTTACATCTGATCCACTTGGTCAAGAGTCTACGTCTTGCTAAAGCCCAAGCCGATAAATTTTTTTTTAAAAAAAAAGACTCTACAGAGACATCTGTCGTTGTTTGATTGCTATTTTGTCTGCCATTTGGACAAGTTGGAGCTTGAGAAGTGCATTCGCAGCCTTGTCACTGTCACTGAATATATAATTATGATCCTATGTACTGCAGGACAGAAAATGTTCAATGGCCTCACTATGATCAAGCTGTGAGAGCTCATGCGGCCACTGCCTCAACTGTTCGATTGCACATTTACACCACATAAAGTCAAATGACTAAAGTTTTTATACTAGTCATTCTAAGTAGGGGTGCAAACGGAGCGGATACGGTCGGATATCGCTCATCCCGTATCATTTTCCATAATTTTTCTTGGATTCGGAATCGGACACGGACAATGCCGGACACAAATACGAATACGGATAGTCTCGGTCACGAATACGGAGCGAATACATGCCGAACCGAATACGGATTGTCTCGGTCACGAATACTTATTCGGATATTGCATGAAAACATAAACCATATATATCACACAAATAAAGATCAATCAACCATACTACATGTCCAAAATGCAACTAGTAGTAGTTTAACAAACAAATTTAAATATATCACACGATAACATAGGCTATTTAAGCAATTATGTGGAGAGTGGAGACCATACTACGTCCCCTGTCTGTGACCCCCTCAAGGCGTCAGGGGAACTACAGTCGAGGACAGAGGAACTAAAACGACATAGTATTGTTTTAACTAGAATCTATCTCTCATCTTTCAGCGTAGAGCATACAGGAGAGAGAGGCCAATTGATCAATGAAACATATGCTAAGCTACAAGAGCATACCTTGACAGTGTCATCAGTTGGGTGGGCCTCTGCTACATCACACAACTTCCTAACAATATAATAAGCCAAATATTTCCCATCTGTTGTTCCATACTCTCCCAATACCCAGCATATTATCTGAAAGTAAAATGAAACAATATAATTTAACCCAAAAAACTTGCTATGGGATAGGAATGAAAGAGGAAACATATAACTACCTGCAGAAACGAAGAAGGAAGCTTTGGCTCCCCCACAATCCGAAGATAGGAATCTACCTGTTTAAGAAAAACAACAATGAGTTATGCTAATAGATCAAGTAGTGAGAAAGTTAATTACTTGGAAAATTCCTAGCTATCACATGTAGCTACTTCAATAGCATAAATTATTTTGTTGATTTTCATCCTTCTATCAGTAATTTAGTATATATCTACTAAAATCTTCCGTAAGGTGTGGCAAGCTGTAGAATTAAAATCATATAGTACCAATATGCCATAGAACTTGCACTTGCCATCTATTAGAGTTCATGCACAACATCAAGATAGTTCTAAATTTCTAATGTATTTTGATTTCAAATTTTGTCAAAAAATTTATTGCACCACAACTATAGTAATCTCCACCGTAAATCTAATTGATGGCAAGAACAAACATTAAGGATCGTACTCTTTGTAATTGTGTAAATGAATTTGCAATGCAGTAGATTCTATTATAGAAGTGCAACAGGAACAAAAAATTAAGGAAAAGAGTTTAGGAGTTAGGGTCAAAATTAACAAAACCAGAGAGCTCAGAAAACCAAGATGCACGGAAATTAAGTTCAAGGGAAAAGGTTCAGGATTTTGTTTAAAAAAAATCAATGATTCGTACTATAACCTTGTTTGAAAGAAAAGAGTATAGCTAAACAGGGTATGCTTAAATTATCAAGTAGGCATGCAAAATAAATTGTAATCAACAGGATTAACAGACTTACATCTTCCAATCCAGTGAAAGGGCGGACAACCCCTCGCTCTCGTAGAGTCTTGTGAAAAGCTGAAAACTTCCATTTACAATGCTCGGCACCGACAACATAAACAAAGCTTCGTATGTGAGATGTGATTGAAGCTAGTCATGCAACCTCATAAAAAGGTTGGCACTTGCCGAAGTCATGCAAATAGAAAAACATACCTGTGCTACACACCTCACTTAGCATACTTATCGAGTTTGGTGTTATGACAAAAGCATTAGCCCATAAGATGCCCTGTGTGGGTTAGGTTCATTCAAATAAAATTAGCTCATCACAAGTTGAACAACTTGCATAAACAATATAAAGATCTGAATAACTTGGTACTATCTTTCGAATCTACCTTCCCATCGCAAATATAGATCTTAGGATGTCCAAGAAACTCTTTAAATATAATATCGAGAGACACATGCACAGACAATTAAATTTAAGCATCAAGTTTACTAAGTTATATTTGTTGTAGGTGTAAAACCAAACACGAGTGAGGGTGGACGCCGCCTGTCGACGGCCGCCGCCCACGAGGGTAAAAATGACACGAGGATTTATCTGAGTTCGGGCTCCGAGAGGACCGCCCTACTCTGTCGGTGAGCCAAGCGGGGTTACCTCAGGAGAGGAGCCCCGAGGCTCACCGGCTTGAACATGTTTCTTTATTGCTCAAGAGAGCCCTCCTTTTGAAAGGAGGGATACATGGAGTATTTATAGGCTCTTGGCCTGCATAAATGACCAAAGTACCCCTTGGGGATAGCTACACTATGAGTACAAACGAGGGTATTACAGTCTTTCAGAGTGTTATCGCACTTCTTGGACTCAGACGTGAGTCTTCTGCAAGGCGAGCCCCATTAGTGTGATGGATGAATTTTTCTTACAACACTAGCCCTCTCGCCTTGGCGCTTAGGGAAACGTCGGAAGGCGATCTTGAATTGTGCCTTTATGCGAGATTGATATTCCAAAAAGTCCCTGGTGGTTTTGAATGGTATTGATTGCGACAATGAACCTGCAGGAGGTTCGGAAAATGTGAGCTTCCGGTCTCCCTTCTCTTCCATGTTCTTGATTCTTCACGAGCATGTCGATTCGAGTTGGGTTGTGGGTTGAGCGGCTTCGGGCATGACGCGTAAGGATGTGCCGGTGAGCGTGGCGTGATCGAAGCGACACCGCAGCGTCGGCGGCAAATCGCCGGCGCTTGGTCACGAAAGGTGCTAGGGCGCCCAAGTGCAGGGGTCTTTGGCGCGTCCGGTGACAAGGCGCCGGATCTGGACCGTGCAGGCGCTGGGCACATGGAGTCAGGTGTTGCTTTGTGTTGAGCAGTGGCTTTCCTCTTTCAATGGTGTTCTTATTTCGCGGAATGCTTGATGCGGGACGCGGGGCACTGCAGGGTGCTGGGGCTCACAAGGCGCTGCGAGATGTGGGGCGCTGCAGGGCGCAGGGAGATAAATCCCCTGATGTACGAGGCCTCGATGCCGCGAGTCCATGAGGCCTCGAGGCCTGAGACGCGAGGCTCCGAGTCCCCGAGGCCCTGAGGGCGCCGAGGCCATGATGCCCTGCGGGGCGCCGAGGCTGTAAGGCACCCCTCCCGTTTTAGACGCGTTTTAGACATGGGTCTTTGGAAACCATGCATGCACCTGCTGCATGATGTTATTCCTAGCTAGCAGGCAGTTGCATGCGGCGCAGTATATACAGTAGCATCCTATGCTGCCATCGCCATACCGTAACAAGCGTGTCCAGAAGTCGACACACGACACAGCAGCTTGCACGGCAGCAAAGAACCTTGCGTGAGCTTGGGATCAAATCCCAACTCTGCCTCAACCTTTCTTTAAGATATGGTCCCACTGTCCTGACTTGTCCTGACTGGGTGCACTCCACCGAATATTTAATCAAGGGAGACATGCTCAGGAGCTGTGTTGTGGGAATCCAAGGCAAGGCAAGTTTCGGTTCTTCCTTTCTCCCTCTCGGCTCTTTTTGCCTTTTCCTTTTTCCATGTGAAGTTAGCAGCATAACTCCACCGAGTGGTTATTTAATAAAAGGGGACATGGGAATAGAACCAGCCCGTGGAATCCAAGGCGCTGAGTCCGGTAGTGCCTTCTTTCTTTTCATCCTTTCTTCCATTAGGGAGCCAGTAGCTTCTTGCTTGTCTTTCTCTCCCCCATTTCTTCTCCAACTGAAAGAAGCAGTGGCTCTGGTGGCTCCGGTGGTGGCCCGGTGCAGGGCGGCGCGCTACGGGCAAAGGCCAGAGGCGGCGCTTCGGGCGGAGGCCGGAGGCGGCGCTATGCCGAGCGGGGCGGCGCGGTCCGGCATGGGCGGAGACGGGCGATTCCTCATTCTCTCTCTTTGCTCCGGCCGGTGGAGCTCCTGGTGATTTCTTTCTCGGTGCCTTCTCCTGGCGCCTCCTCTGGCTTGGCCCGGTGTGGCTGCCCGCACTGCCTCCCTACGCCGCTTCCGGCTCGGCCCGGCGTGGCCGCCAAGAGCGCGGGTACGGGACGCACCGGGCGCGCTGGCACAGGGCGCACGCGAGGCGTAGGGCGCGTGGGAGGCGCAGGGCGCACGGGACGCAAGCGGGGCACTCATGCAGAAGGTCAGCGGCGAGGCGTCGCCGATGGCGAGGCTCCAGGAGGTCGGCCACGAGGATGACGGGGTGAAGGGACTCTCCGGCTTCTACAGCATGGCGCAGCTGCTCATGGAGTTCCAGGAGATGGTCCTGGACGCTTGTTGGAAATAATCAAATCTTGGCTGTTAAGCCGAGTCCGGATCAGGCGCTAGCTGGTGTGTTTACTGTGCGGGCTGAGTTTGTTGCATGCAGTCCGAGTCTCTCGTCATGCCTTGTGCGCAGCGTCGTGTGAGTTGAATCCAGAGGTGTGGGATCGTGGGATGGAGTTATTCCTTCGCACGTCCTGGGTTTATTTAAGAATTATTGCTTTGTATCGTTGTTAAGCTCAGTTTTCTGAGTAATAGAGTCCAGAAAATTGCCCCACACTAGTGTTCTTCTTTCTTCCTGTGTGAGCTTGCATAGCATCAAGTGCTTGGGCGTGTGATCCTCGGTGTACTGAATCCTTGAAGGACACTGAATAGCTGGGAGGATACTGAATCTCTGAAGGATGAAACTGTACGGCTACAGTCAACAAGGTGTATCCATCAATGTTTAGAGACTTGGTGAGGAAACTGGCTGTTGAATCTGCTGAATATCTTATCAGGACCATCATCAAAGATGAAGTGCATACAGTCTTGGTTGCCAAGACTTTAAAGGGCGTGAGGCTGCCGCGAGGGCGTGAGGCCGCCGCGAGGGCGCGAGGCCGCAAGGCCCTGAGGGCACAAGAGCACCGTGAGGGCGCGACATCGCGACGCCGGGTGGGCTGGGGCTTGAGGGCACCGCGAGGGCGCGAGGCCACCGCGAGGCCTCGAGGGCACCGCAAGGGCACGAGGGCGCCGTGAGGGTGCGAGGCCCCGAGGCATGAGGGCTTGATGCCGTGAGGTTGCGAGGCTGCAAGGGTTCAAGGCCGTGAGGACGCGAGGGTGCATGAGGGTACGGGGCTTCGAGGGTCCCGAGGCCCTGAGGGCACGAAGGCGCGAGGCCCCAAGGGCACGAGGCTTCGAGGGTCCCGAGGCCCCGAGGCCCCGAGGGCACGAAGGCACGAGGCTTCGAGGGTCCCGAGGCCCCGAGGGCACGAAGGCACGAGGCTTCGAGGGTCCCGAGGCACCAAGGCTCCGAGGGCACGAGGGCGCACGTGGGTGCGAGGCTTCGAGGGTCCCGAGGCCCCAAGGGAATGAGGGCACGACGGCACGCGAGACCCCGAGGGCACAGCGAGGGCGTGAGGCCTCGAGGGCACCGTGAAGGTGTGAGGCCCCGAGGGCACCGCGAGGGTGCGAAGCCTCGAGGGCACCGTGAAGGTGTGAGGCCCCGAGGGCGCCGTGAGGGCGCGAGGTCTCGAGGGCGTGAGGCCCTAAGGCCCCGATGGCGCGAGGGCACCGCGATGGGCGGCATGAGTCTTGGTGCAGGCGTGGGGCATCGTGAGGGCCCAAGTGTATGTGATCGTTTGTCTTCGGTTGAGCTTGTAATCTGCATAATACAAAGATCAAAACTGGAAACTCCAACTTTCTATGTTCTCTTTTCTCGAGGACTCGGCCGGAGAAAGATGACGCGATCGACGACTTGGCCGGAGAACCGCTGCACATCGCCAGTATGCTCGAACATCTGGGTCATGCAGGCGCCAAAAGACGCGAGGGCGAGGGCCTGAGGTATAGTCAAGGATGTTCACGTAACACGCTGTAGTAGCGTGTAAGACTCGAGAATTAATACTCCCGAATCCTCTCGTGCATTTCAACTAGTCCCATGATCGCAGAGCTAGTTCACACAAAGAAACAAATATGGTAACAAAATCATATCACAACTTTATTAATAAATAACAATAGAGTTCATTACAAAGGAGGCTTACGGGCCAACAATAAAATAAACACAATGAAGACGAAGAAGACGTAGTAGAGTCCAGTTAATCTGCCACAGGCAATCGACTGGGGTAGCGGCCTAGTCGTCGAAATCTACACCGATGGTGAAGTCCTTCTTCTCTGAAATTTTTTTGCATAAAGCAAGTATGAGCACAACTACCGTGCTCGCAAGTTACACCCGTCAAATAACAAAATGACATGCATACATGGATGTAACAAAGGATGGCTTATAGGGTTAATTTGCATAAAGCAGCATTTTCTTTAAATACTTGTACTAAGTTCCAAAGCAGTTTACACAATAACTAAAATTCATTTTCTAAATCAATTTTATAGTCAGATAACATTCACGCATGAATGGTGAAGGATATCCTCCTATCACATGGCTAACCGCCCAATTCCCATTTGGATAAACCAGTTGACAAAGTCTCTTGAAAACAAATTCCAAGTCTAACTTTGAGTGGCTTTGCTAGCATGTCCATGATCATGACAGCGCTATTCGAAAGTAGTTTTACACTCTGCAGAGGTTGTACACTTTACCCACATGACACGAATTCTCTAGTTTGCTTGGCATCCGTCGATACCACCGCTCACTACCTTAGGTAAGCGATCTAGAGCACATGACAAAGCCTTTACGATGCGCCATCCCATCGCAGTTTCCCCTCGCTAAGGTTTCACCCCCTTTGGAATAGAAATCCATAGAGTTCCTAGCCCCCTCTTGCGCCAGGCGGGAACAATAGTCATGAAAGACTTTGTCAAAAGAAATGGCCATGAAAGACCGCCCACGTACAAACAGGATCAACCGCGATGGAACTTTACAAATTAATTAGCTGTGTCCCTACCCATACTCGGGACATGTGGTTGCACGGTGAGGCATAGCCCATTATAGGCATAGCAAAGGAACGCCAGAGGCCGGTCCTCAATTGACTTGGCGACTTTCCACAAAACCCATGGGCCTCAACCCTACCCAGATTGAGCAGTGCATTGACATGCACCATCCAAACAACCATTTCGCCCAAGTACAAACCATCATTTTATTTCATTTTTCAAGATCATTTATAAACTTCCATAACACACCAATGCCATGGATACAGTTTAAACAATATTTGATTTTTGGCTGAAATTCCCCAAATCAATATTTTTGGTCTAAGCATGTCTTTGCAACATTTTCAAATGATCCTAGTTCATACTATCGTATCAACTAGGTTTTATCTAGGGTAAAAAGGTATTTGACTCAATTAACAAATTGGCCATACGAAGGATTTAGGAATATCTATGAATTTAAAACAGGCATTTAAATTACTGAATGTAAATAAGCATGCAATAATAATTTAAAACAGAATTTAAATAATTTAAAATAATGGGTGCAATATGGTCAAGAATGTAACTTGCCTTGCTTGGTGATGTTGTTTTCCTTAACAGTCACCTAGTACTCACAAACACTCTCTCCAAAGTTGCTTGTGTGTACAACCACGATGATCATACTGAGTCAAAATCAATCCTCTTATATGGTCTCCAACTACGTTGGCCGACTTTCCAAGTCGTCAAATCTATCTGAAAAACGATCCAAATTCAACGAAATTCAAATAACAAATCAAAAGGCAATTCAAATTAACTCAAAACTAAATAATTCTATTTTATTTAGTTAGATAATAGTTTTATAAAATTTTAGAAATTTGAAATACTCAAATTGGAGTTGGGATTTAAAAGATATGAATTTTACAAGTTTTAATCCTAAATCTGAGATTTAAATGAAATTCTAAATACAAACAAGATTCAAATGAAGTACAATTTAAATAACTTTGGTTTAGTTAGCTAGATATTCAATTTATATGAATTTAGAAATTTGAAACACTTAATTTGGAGTTAGGAATCAAAAGATATGAATTTTACAAATTTAAATCCTAAATTTGTAGTTTCAAACATTTCAAATTCAAACAGACAATTTAAACAAAATCAAATAATTATATTTTATTTAGCTAGATGATAATTGTATAAGGTTTTAGAAATTGGAATCACCCAATTTGGAGTTGGGATGAAAAAGATATGAATTTTACAAAATTGATCTAAATTTGGAATTTAAATGAATTTTAAATTCTAAAACAAGACTAAACTGAACTCCAAATTGCATACTTATTTTTTATTTAGTTAGACAATAATTTTCTAAGATTTTAGCAATTTGAATCATCTAATTTGGAGTTAAGATGTAAAAGTTATGAATTATACAAATTTAATTCTAATTTAAACCCTAAATTGGTTTTATTGGAATTTCTTGAATTATTTTCCTAAAGGAAATTCCATTTATTGTGCAAGCATGACGTCGCGAACGATTTTTGGAATTTAAAAGAATAAAAGCGAATTAGGCATGTGGGGCCCACATGTCGGTCTCACGGCTTATGTGGACTAAGTCCACGGTGTTTGAGGCTGAGGGAGGGGATGGGCCTTGCCACGCGGGCGTGCCACGTGGGCGGACACGTGCGTGAGGAGGCGAGGTGGCGCTGACCTGGCGCCAAGGTGGCAGCTACGTTGGCGATGACGTGGCATGGCCACGAGGGCTTGACGGCGGCAAGGCTCGGGTGTGGCGACAACGGCGAGTGGTGGCTCACCGGCGGCAGTGAATGTGCGCAATGGGTCGGGGAGGTTATTGCGAACCGCTGGGTACCTGACTTGGCATGGGAGGTCGACGGCGGTGGCCGGATTTGGCGCCGGAGCGGAGGAAGAAATACGGTGGTTGTCGGCGATGCAAACTGGAGGCGCTCCGGCGAAGAAGGGTGCGCGAGGAGCTCGGTGATGGAGAAAGGCGTGGTGTAGTCCACACGGCTAAGCGACGTCGGCGGCACAACTCAAGGTTTGCTTGGCGGCAAAATCCAAATCTTCAAATTGCGGCGCTAGAGCTTTAGAGGAGGCGATGGGTGGTGGATCTAGGATGAGACGAGAGAGGCGGTCCGGAGCTCCTACTTATAGGCGCGGGCATGGCGAGGAGGAGAACTAGTCCGCACGGGATCGTGGCGGCAGCGGTTGGGCGCCGAGCGAAGCAGGCGCCGGGAGAGGGAAGAAACGTGGGGTGAGGGCGGTGCGTGCGTGCGAGTCGTGCGCACGCATGAGCGTGAAGCGGGGCGGTTGGGGGGGTGGTGGTTGAGGAGCTCACCCGCTCAACAATGGCGGCCGGCTCGCAAGCGTTTTCGTCTTGAAGGAGAAGGCGGGAAGATGACCAGCGGGCCCACCTGTAGGGGGAAGGGGCGAGTGGGAGATGGCTGGCACGTTGGATTTACATCCAACAGTCGAGATTCTTGATCATGAGGTGAGTAGAGAAGCGGGCGGCTCAAGACGCTGAGAGGAACGCGGTCGAGCAGTTTTACCCAAAGCACTGCTTATGCGATTTTCTTTGATTTACCTATTAAATTAATTCTAGTAATTCAAAACGCTTTAGAAAATAGCAAATAGAATCCAAAATTATGGAAAATATTACCTAAAATGCTAGGGTTATTTTGAACTTAAATAAAATAGTTTCAACTTATAGTTGTCTTTTAATTTTGCATATAAATTGTTTTATCTTTTAAAATATTTAAGAAAAAGCTTTAAAATATTCTAGAAAATTCTCAAAATTATTTTAGTTTTTATTTTTCAACTTTAACTCAAATAAAACTTTAAAAACTTTAATAATTTTTTTTTTGACTTTTAAGACTTCAAAAATTCAATTAAAGCAAATAAACTCTTTCAAATTTGAGAACATCCAATAAAATAATAACTTTAATTAATTTAAATTGGTAACAGAACTTTGGGTTGTTACAGCGTGCAAGTGTCCAACAGGCCTCAAACCACTTCTAGTAGGTTGGTGGCCAAGTGCCCGGGGCAAGGGGCTCACGTACGCCCCTTGTGCAGACTTGTCGAAGTATAGATCATTTTCGACGGGAGGTGGTCGGATTCCTCAACAGTGTAGCCCCCCTATCCCTTGGGTGCTTGTAAGAGCGCCCAAGGGGCAAATAAGAAGGCTCGGGCATGGCGGCATGAACACGAGGGTGCACGAGAGCTTCGGGCGTGAGGGCACGCGCGAAGGCACAAGAGGGCTTCGGGCATGAGGGCACGCGCGAAGGCACGCAAAGGTGCACGCGAGGGTACGCGAAGGCGCACGAGGGTGCCAGTGCGAGGGCGCGAGGCCTCGAGGTGCGAAGGCGCTGCGGCGGCTACACGAAGTCGTAGCGAAGGTGCCCCGAGGTCGGGGCTCATGCGGAGGCGAGTCGGTAGGATTCCTCAACATTCTAGCCCCCCTGCCCCTTGGGTGCCTGCCAGGATGCCCGAGGGGCAAAGAAGAGTGCCGAGGTCTTGTATCCTGTTGACGAATATGCTTGGCCAAAGACTTGGCCAAATTCCAGCATGACGAGAAGTTAAACGCTCGAGGTTTTGCCAAATTCTGACTCGGTGCAGCGCGAGGCACGAGAGCTGAGGAATATGCACAAGGGCACCTGCGACTTAACCAATTTTGGCTTGGTGGGCACGTGGGTGCCCAAAGACTTATGCTTATTTTGTACTCCATATCGAGTGAGTGCTCCACGCGAAGGCAGGTACCAAATTGCCGCTTCTCGTTGGCCCTTCGTGTGGGGTGGTTTTTGTTGCTCCATCCCTGAAGACGGAGTACTGAATGCTGAGGCACCCCACCGAGGCACAACCCTCGGGGCAGGGGTGCGTCCGAATGAAGCCTGTGCAGGCAAAGTCATGGAAGCGAGACCGGCCCACTGAAGCATAGCCTTCTAGGCGGGCGGCGCATCGGCGCGAAGCCTATGTAGATGAAGTCGTGGACGCAGAGCCGCCCTGTCGAGGGATAGCCTTCGAAGTGGAAGGCATGTTGGAGCGAAGCCTTTGTAGGTGAAGTCTTGGACGCGAGGCCGCCGAGCTGAGGGATATCCCTCGAGGTGGGTGTGCATCACAGCGAAGCCTGTGTAGGTGATGTCTCGGGTGCGAGGCCATCGAGCCGAGGTATAGCCTTCGAGGCCGGTGGTGCATCGAAGTGAGGCCTAAGTAGGCGAAGTCTTAGACGCGAGGCCGCCGAGCCGAGGCATAGCCTTCGAGGCCGGTGGTGCGTCGAAGTGAGGCCTATGTAGGCGAAGTTGCGAACGCGAGGCCGCTGAGCCGAGGCATAGCCTTCGAGGCGGGCGGTGCGTCGGAGTGAAGCCTATATAGGCGAAGTTGCAAACGCGAGGCCGCCGAGCCGAGGCATAGCCTTCGAGGCGGGCGGTGCGTCGAAGTGAAGCCTATGTAGGCAAAGTTGCAAACACGAGGTCGCCGAGCCGAGGTATAGCCTTCGAGGCGGGCGGTGCGTCGAAGTTAAGCCTATGTAGGCGAAGTCTTAGACGCGAGGCCGCCGAGTCGAGGCATAGCCTTCGAGGCCGGCGGTGCGTCGAAGCGAAGCCTGAGTAGGCGAAGTCTTAGACGCGAGGTCGCCGAGCCGAGGCATAGCCTTCGAGGCCGGCGGTGCGTCAAAGTGAGGCATATGTAGGCGAAGTTGCAAACGCGAGGCCGCCGAGCCGAGGCATAGCCTTCGAGGCGGCGGTGCGTCGGAGTGAAGCCTATGTAGGTGAAGTCTTAGACGCAAGGCCGCCGAGCCGAGGCATAGCCTTCGAGGCCGGCGGTGCGTCGGAGTGAAGCCTATGTAGGCGAAGTCTTAGACGCGGGGCCGCCGAGCCGAGGCATAGCCTTCGAGGCCGGCGGTGCATCGAAGTGAAGCCTAAGTAGGCGAAGTCTTAGACACGAGGCCGCCGAGTTGAGGCATAGCCTTCGAGGCTGGCGGTGCGTCGAAGTGAAGCCTGAGTAGGCGAAGTCTTAGACGCGAGGCCGCCGAACTGAGGCAAAGCCTTCGAGGCTGGCTGTGCGTCGAAGCGAAGCCTGTGGTTGAAGTCGTGCTCTTCTTGCTCCACGGTTTGATGAAAGTCGTCGAAGTAGAACTCCTCAGAATTGTCGCAGTTCGACCTAGAAACGTTGCAGGGACAGGTAGATAACACGATCGTCTCTGCGGGAAAGAGAGAATGATCAACACTTATTTCTTATAGCAAGGTAACATTCGCTCGCCACAACGGATTATCAAAGTCGTTGTCGTGGGACAAGTAGAGTCCCATCACTTTAGATACTAAGATCTCCAAGTGATAGCCTTATGCGAGCATGATAGTCCTTGATCAATATTCGAGCCAGGTTGACGGTAGATGATTCGAGCTATAAGACTGAGTCATGGACATATCAGAGGGGTGGCCACATGGCTAAGTCGTGGGGCACCGAATGGCCCATAGGGGTGGTAGCCCCCAGTGGACTTGGAGGCACCCATGAGGCTAACTCATGTGTGTCTTGAAGGTGTGCCCACAACACTAAGTCACAGGCACACTAGAGGGGCGTCCACGAGGTTAAGTCATGTGGCACCGAATGGCCACTAGGGGTGGTAGCCCCCAGTGGACTTGGAGGTGCCCATGAGGCTAACTCATGGGTGCATTGGATGTGTGCCCTCGACAGTGAGTCACAGGCACATCTGTGCCGCCCACGAGGCTAAGTCGTGGGGCACCGAATGGCCACTAGGGGTGGTAGCCCCCAGTGGACTTGGAGGTGCCCATGAGGCTAACTCATGGGCGCATTGGATGTGTGCCATCGACAGTAAGTCACGGGCATACCGGTTGCACCCACGAGGCTAAGTCGTGGGCATTGAACTATGAGGGCGATGGAGCCCTTTTAACCTGCAGGTGGGTTTTTTGTGGTGATCGGGAATGCATGAGAATGCTTAACCCTTGCGAAACAATGGAGCTTGGCATGCGAGGACCCGGAGGTCGTTGGTGGCGTGGCACGAGTCTAAGGGGACGAGTCCTCAACAAGATCCATCAACTTGGTACTGGACCAAAGTTGTCGCTTATGCCTTAGGTCTAGTAGGACACGAGCCGCCATGGTGGAGGCGACGGACGCCCAAGCCACCATGGACTTTTGCTAGGGGAGACCGTGGAGGTCGTACACCCTATGCACCCTGAGGGTGGTCGCTCATGCCCTAGGGCCAGTAGGACACGAACCGCTATGGTGGAGGCGACGGACGTCCAAGCCACCATGGACTTTTGTCAGGGGAGACCACAGAGGTCGTACGCCCTACTCACCACGAGGGTGGTCGCTCATGCCCTAGGGCCAGTAGGACACGAGCCGCCATGGTGGAGGCGACAGACTACTAGGGGTGGTAGCCCCCAATGGACTTGGAGGTGCCCATGAGGCTAACTCATGGGTGCATTGGATGTGTGCCCTCGACAGTGAGTCACAGGCACATCTGTGCTGCCCACGAGGCTAAGTCGTGGGGCACCGAATGGCCACTAGGGGTGGTAGCCCCCAGTGGACTTGGAGGTGCCCATGAGGCTAACTCATGGGCGCATTGGATGTGTGCCATCGACAGTAAGTCATGGGCACACCGGTTGCACCCACGAGGCTAAGTCGTGGGCATTGAACTATGAGGGCGATGGAGCCCTTTTAACCTGCAGGTGTGTTTTTTGTGGTGATTGGGAATGCATGAGAATGGTTAACCCTTGCGAAGCAATGGAGATTGGCATGCGAGGACCCGGAGGTCGTTCGGCGTGTGGCCTGGAGTCTAAGGGGGACGAGTCCTCAGCACATCCATCAACTTGGTACTGGACCAAAGTTGTCGCTTATGCCTTAGGTCTAGTTGGACACGAGCCGCCATGGTGGAGGCGACGGACGCCCAAGCCACCATGGAATTTTGCTAGGGGAGACCGTGGAGGTCGTACACCCTATGCACCCTGAGGGTGGTTGCTCATGCCCTAGGGCCAGTAGGACACGAACCGCTATGGTGGAGGCGACGGATGCCCAAGCCACTATGGACTTTTGTTAGGGGAGACCATGGAGGTCGTACGCCCTACTCACCACGAGGGTGGTCGCTCATGCCCTAGGGCCAGTAGGACACGAGCCGCCATGGTGGAGGCGACGAACGCCCAAGCCACCATGGACTTTTGCTAGGGGAGACCGTGGAGGTCGTACGCCCTACGCACCACGAGGGTGAAATCCCTTGGAGGGAAAGTGTCTTGAGAGCCCATACGAGATTTGTATGTCGAAACTGTCCCCTAACAGTTGCGTGTTAGGGGGCAGCCCCTGTAGCGAGCCTTAATCGCTCGCGCCGCATGGACGTCATGCGTCCCAGGGGTGATGGTTGGCCTCGGAATCCTTAGCCTTCGAGCTGCGAGGGTGCCTCGAACTGCTTGCCCTTGGCTGGGCCTCGCATCGACCCGCACAAGGGAGGAGGATGCGCATGGGAGCCCCAGGGCACGTAGGACGTTGCCATCCCGAGGTGGATGGCCCTGATCCCCGACAAGGGTGCTCAGCTGGGGCTCCTTCAAAGAGCGGATGGGTCGTCCACGAGATCATTGCTCTTCGGAGCTGGAGGTGGTTTCGTGGACTTAGAGTATTTTTGGTAGGAGACATAGCCTTTAAATCGATTAGCTCTGATCCCCCGGTCGGCGCCAATGTTGTAGGTGTAAAAACCAAACACGAGTGAGGGTGGGCGTCGGCCGTCGACAATTTGTCGTCACGAGGGTAAAAATGACACGAGGATTTATCTGAGTTCGGGGCTCGAGAGGACCGCCCTACTCCTGTCGGTGAGCCAACGGGGGGTTACCTCCGGAGAGGGACCCCCCGAGGGCTCACCAGTTTGAACAAGTTTCTTTATTGCTCAAGAGAGCCCTCCTTTTGAAAGGAGGGATACATGGAGTATTTATAGGCTCTTGGGCCTGTACAAATGACCAAAGTTCCCCTTGGGGGATAGCTACACTATGAGTACAAACGAGGGGTATTACAGTCTTTCAGGAGTGTTACTGCACTTCTTGGACCTGTACGTGAGTCTTCTGCAAGGCGGACCCCATTAGTGTGATGGATGAATTATTCTTACAACACTAGCCCCCCTGCCCCTTGGCGTTTTAGGGGAAACGTCGGAAGGGGCAGTCTTGAATTGTGCCTTTTATGCAGAGATTGATATTCCAAAAAAGTCCTGGTGAGAGAGAGGAGGAGGGTGAGAAGATTGAACGGTAGAGGGGAGAAACCTCACCGTGAGGCCCTGTCCCATAGAATTTGTTCCCTGGTAACTCACTGACCATTTAGAAGAATATCTAGTATCTAATTAGCACTGGGTTGCATCTGATCCACTTGGTCAAGAATCTCTACATCTTACTAAAGCCCAAGCCGATAATTTTTTTTTAAAAAAAGACTCTACAGAGACATCTATCGTTGTTTGTGTTAGAGATATATGTATAGTGTGTTATTCTCCATTGTTATGAGGGGTTATTTGCATATTCACCTCCTGTACTTTGTATATATATACTGGCCCATTGGCCTCATAATGAATACAAGCGCTATTCATAACATGGTATCAGAGCGTACCTAGAGTTTCCTTTGCCAAGCCGCCACCGCCGTCGCTGGTTCTTTTTCCAGTCACCGCCGTCGATAGGTTTTGCCCGTTGCTTCGCTTGTCTCCTGTCGACGCCCGGTCTTGCTCTGGAGCTGGTCTTGCTTTGGAGCCGACGACGTCTTCATCACCGCCGTCACTGTGGTTCTGCGGTTCTTCATCGGGCCGCTCGTGTCCGCTCGGGTCACCCGCGCTCGGGATGCCCGCGCCGCCGGGTCCTCGGGACGCCCGTGAGGACACCATCGCTCCATCCGAAGGCTTCTTCATCCCTGCGCCTGTGCCTGCTCTGCCGTGCCGAATAGCTCCGACCACCTCCTCGCGCGAGGTCGCCGCGCACGCGGCCACTCCAGATCCGGGCGTCTCCATCGCCGGCAAGCCTGGATCCGGCCTCTCCTCCGTCGGATCCGGCTTCCCCGCCGCCATGTCTCTTCTGCCTCAGATCCGGCTGTCGGTCTCTTCCCTGCGCGGATCCGGGCTCCAGCCGGATCCGCCGCCGTATTGCCGCTCGGACTTCCTCTTCGCTGGCGTGGCGTCGTCGAGAGACGCCACCACCACCGCTACCGCTACTAGGGGGGAACCCTAGTCCCCCCCCGTTCGTGCCGCTCTCGCCTCCGTGTGGGCTTTCGCAGGCCGGGCGGTTATTTGAGCCGGCCCGAGTAAAAAAAACGTCGATCTAACCACTGCGCCGTCCAGCGCCGCTTGTTAGACTTCGTTGCCTTGGTCGCCGTGCCATCTAGCGCTGCCTACCGATGGCTTCCGTTCTTTGAGTGGTGTTGATGTCTACTACTCCTCTCCGTGCTTTCGCCGCTTGTCCACACTACTACAAAAAGGTCTTCACGAGCGGTTCAAAAACTCCATCACGAGCGGTTTCGTGAGCCATCGAGTTTATGGGTCGATAATGCATGAGGTCATCACGAGCGGTTTTCGAACCGCTCGTAATATATAATATCACGAGCGGTTTGTAGATGAAACCGTGCGTGATACTCGACTTCCACAGGCGATGCGTAGATAAAACCGTCGTGATACTCGACTACCTGAGGCGATGTCAGATGAAACCGTCCGTGATACTCGACTACCACGCACGATGCAGCCAGATGAAACCGTCTGTGTCCACTATCAGACGGTTTCATCTACGCATCCGTGCTGTGGTAGTCGAGTATCACGGCGGTTTCATTACTGACATGCTCGGGTAGTCGATCATCCTGACATTTTATCTCTGATCGTCTGTGATATTCTTTGCATTGCTAAATATATTTACATTTATTGGCTAGCCTCAGAAATGCTAGCCATGCCCTCTGAAACAAGCACATCCAATTCGCATTCATTTCAGAAGCACATCAAAATTGCATTCATTTCAGAAACAAGCACATCCAATTCACAAATCAATTAACTAAAATTAACCATTAATGTACATTAATTTACACACATGTACCATTAAGTTCAATCTACACTGTGGAAACTCCCATCTGGATTTATAACCTCTCTGTTCAGGAATGACGCAAGGTGTGATCGAACTTTTATGAGCTCGCTCTGTTCCAACGCAGTTTCAGCGATGGTTGCAACCTGTCGATAGGAAGATTAAATTCGTGCTTATATAAATTGGTAAGTATATATGAAATAATTGTTGCAAGATTGACAAACCTGAGGATCATTGGTGATCGCGGAACCGATGAATAGTTTCATGTTGTGACAAACATAGTATCCTGAGCGTTGCGGCCCGATCGGCTTTGGTGGCCTTGCAAAAATAGAATTGGTTAGTTCGAGAGGCATTACTACGAAGTGTTATATAGGATTAATGTGTACTAGCTAGCGAGTGGGAAAGTTAGATCGTCTTTGCTGACAACCTTCCCCGCAATACCCTCCAGAGCGATTAACACGTCGAACACCCTCACGTGACTCCAAGAAGTTAGCCTTAGCCATTGCAAAGGAAGGAAAGACTACAATAGAGTTTGTATGGAGGAAATGTGTTTACCTATTGATTAAATTCCGGATAACTGTGAAGTTGTGATTGGACCTCTTTAGGGAATCTAGGTATATTACCCATTTCTGTTTTGGTATAATTACAATTAGAATCCAGTGGAAGCTACATAGGTATGTCAGCATGATCATTAAACCTAAGTTCGTGTTGCTTATAAAGTACAAATCAACAAGTATAGCCAGTAGTGCAACACTTACTTCTGGATGTAGGGCAAAAGTATGTATTCCGTGTTGCGGCGAGCCCGGAAAAACTCTATAACGTAATCCTCAACGAATCTTGCATTCTTCTTGATGCTTTGCTTGGAGACCACGTGTGGGTCGAGGAAACCTACCGGTGATTTCCTTCTTTCGGCTTCATACATCATGTATCTATATACAAAAGCAAGGAGTTATATATAACATTTATCGATATTACACGAACATTGACCGTGATTGTACACACTTACAGTGTCTAGCATCGTATGAGTGAGACGTTGAGCTCATCGAGGTTGAAGAGACAGAACAAGTCATTGAAGGTCACCGTGAAGACATAGTCTTGATGCTCATGGTTAAAATGATCCTTCTTGAACTTGACGGTGACACCCGAGCGTCGCTGATCAGCAGGCTTGTTGGACTGTTCCATGTACCATGTATGCAATGCCGTGCAAGCCGGTCCTAGGGTAGGGCTGTCTAACCTCTCGACCAATGGCTCGCCTAGCACGAATTTCTGGGCCAACGGCAGAAGGGGATATCGGGGACGAGTCGGTAGTCTTCAATTTCTCCTTCTTTGCCTCGCTTTGTATAGGTCATCTTCACAAGAGTCGTGAGCACGAGGTGTAGATCAGGACATTCTGTGAAGTTGACAGGAGCGGGTAGCTCGAGCGAGATGTCCACCTTGGGCCACTGGATGAATGTTCCAACGGCTTGCCCTAGAGTCATGACCTCATCGTTTGGGGAATATCTGTGAGATGGCCTGAAATTGGCACAAACACCGTCCACATTCACTTTTGCAAAACCGGAGTAATTGTTGCACGTGCACCAAAGCCCGACACGGATGGATACACTGCCCCAAGCGACATCTAGGGAACAGAGGCATATCTCACTTGGAGCTTGCACTTCATAGCCACCTACATAACGATACAAAATTAGCTACTCCAACAGGCCCATCAATGGATCGAGCATTCGAAATAATAATTATTACGGATGTCATCGATGAAATCTGAAATCACCTATTGGGGTAGGGTTAGGGTTGACCTTGACTACTCGAAGTTTGGGGGGCTAGCACAGAGGGGCAGGGTGGGGTTTGCAATCGATTTGGGAGTTGCAATTCCCTAATCCTTTCCTCAAAGGTCTCCATCGACCATTCTTTGGCGCTCGATCTCACTCTCGATGGATTGGTGATCTCATCTCGATGGATTGATGAGCTCTCATCTCGATGGATTGATGAGCTCATCTCGAGGATTGATGAATCTCCTCTCGTAGCTTTGCATCGCGCTCGGCTTTGGCTCCCTTCCTACTCCGGCACGATCCGGAGTCCGCTTGGAACCATTTTCCCCATGTAACATAAACACCATCGCCTCTCGTGCGACCCGGATGTTCACTGTTTCCTAGGGCCGCGGAGAGTATATCTTTCTCCCTGTCTGCCTGGAATAAGCCTTGGGAAGATTGTGCACTCAGCGTTACCTGTAATAGCCCAACATGTCATTTCACTTCCTATGAAGTTATGTAGTAATTACAAACTAGGTTGTTTGATATCTTACCAGGCGCTGGGACACTTCCTGGTCTGCGGGGTTTGGAAAGTACACTTCCCCCGTAGGCCCAATACGTAACCTCCCAAATAACCACTGTTGGGAGCGCATATCAGTGATCTCGGGAAATGGTGGGAAGACATTCGAACAGCTTGCCTACTGTTCCTGATCCCTCCATATCGGGGCTTTACCCGCATACCCAGCGGTGCCGAGTCTGTAGGGGTGCTTGTTTTTTGCCTAGAGGGACGTGTGCGCCGCACTTTCACTCCTAAATTCATCTGTCGTCTTCTTCGCCACAAACTCGGCCCAGGACTCTTCCAAGAATGGATACTTGTGGAAGGGCCTCAGATCCTTCTCCACGTAGTTCTTGACAAGCATGCTCTTGAAGTTCTTCCCGCTTTACGCTTTGTAGCAACCGTGTCGTTGCACGAGTCGAGTGTTCTGCCGGGATCTCGAGCGATTTGAGAATATCCGTCGGCCTGGCGGTTTCGATTGTTCGGGCACCACCTTCCACGAATCGTAGGTGACGCCGACCCGTTCTGTGCAACTATTTCGACCGTTCTCCGGAATGCGGACCTTCGCTCGGCGAGATTGATAGGGTCCCGGTGATCGACCTCCGTGATGGTAAATCGGCCCCGGGCCTTTTGATATTCCTCTTCTTCTACGCGGTTGGATATTGTTCGAGAGGATGGTGCATCATCGGACACATGCGGCGATGGCGAAGAATGAGCGGAAGACATCTTCACAAGAAATAGAACATCATGTGAACAAATGAAATCGATTATAAAGCTAAGATTTAACATTGGTTACCTTTGGGCGTCGAGGAGAAGGACGAGGAAGAAGCGATCTGGAGCAAAGCAGGGCGCGTTGAAGGGGAGGCACGTAGAGCTTAGGTGAGGGGAGAGGTAGTGCTCGGGCAGGAGGCGCGCGGGCTTGGGGGAGACGCTACTGGCCGGAGGAGGAGGCGGCGTCAGCAGGATTGTAGGAGGAGTCGCACGGGTTTGAGGAGGCGTCGAGGACTGCGGCAAGACAGCTCTGGGAGGAGGAGCGAGAGTTGAGAAACTTAATTGTTTGAGTGGCAGGCGCGCAATACCCTAGAGTCCGAATGTAAATAGGGATGGACATCACAGACGGTTCTAAATTAGAACTATCTGTGATATGTGATGTATCACAGACGGTTCCAATTAACAACCGTCTGTGATATATTGTATCATAGACGGTTTTTACCAATGAACCATTTGTGATATATAATCACAGACGGTTTGTAGCTCAAACTGTCTGTGATATTATTTTGTATTGGTTAATCTAGATCTGTTTATGGGCTAGCCTCAGGAAATGCTAGTCATGCCCTCTGAAACAAGCAGAAAAGACAACATGTACATGTATATACATCCAATTCACAATCATTTGAGAAATAATCACATCCATTTTACAGTACAAATCAATTAATTAACTCAAATGAACTAAAATTAACCATTCATCAGAACGTATATATATATACACACATTGTTCAATTAATCTTTAAAAATTAGCCCTTCATGATGATCGACGCGTATGTAGCTAGTTTCGTCATGTTCTTCTTCCTCGACCCTTATGCCGTTTCCGAAAGGTGGCAACTCATCAAATTGATTGTATTCTTCCTCGTCCACTACATTCTCAACTCCGACAATCCTCCTTTTTCCATGAAGAACTACGTGACGCTTCTTATTTGCCGGGTCGGTAACATAGAAGACTTGAACAACTTGGTTGCTTGAGACGAATGGTTCGTCTTTGTATCCGACACGTTCGAGGTCCACGGTAGTGATGTCGTACTTGTCGACCTTCACCTGTGGGAGATGGACCCAACGGCACCGAAATAGGGGGATCTTGAAAAGCACGTAGTCAAGCTCCCATATCTCCTCTATTTGCCCATAGTAGGAGCTCCTCATTTCATCGATCTTGAATGCATCTATCACGGACACGCTGCTACGGTTAGTGCTTTTTATATTATGAGCCTGCGTATAGAATGTGTACCCATTTATGTCGTATCCTTGCCATGTCACAACTGTAAATGTTGGCCCTTTTGCCAACCATATCAGCATATCACTTGACGAGCTCCTAGCGAGTCGCTCCTTTAACCATTGGTTGAACTGTCTGTTTTGTTGTCTTGTGATCCAAACATCGCCGCACGGATTACATTGCGAAACACGTCCTTGTGTTGGTCGATATACGGGGACACTTCAGTCATATGTTGTAAGACCGTGAAATGGGCTTGAGCATACGCATTCATATCTAGAGTGATTTCTTTCCTTCTGATGGTCCCAATACCCTCGAGCCTCCCCTCATGGCGAGATCGAGGCACACCTATCAGTTCGACCTGAGCCATGTAATTGACGCAAAACTCAATGACCTCTTCGGTTGCATAACCTTCGACGATGCTGCCCTCTGGCCGAGATCGATTCCGTACATAGGACTTGAGAATTCCCATGAACCTCTCGAACGGGTACATGCTACATAGGAACACGGGCCCGCACATCTTTATCTCCCTCACAATATGAACAATGAGATAGACCTTGATATCGAAAAACGACGAAGGGAAATACATCTCAAGATCACATAGAGTCGTCACCACCTCGTCCTGCAGAGCATCTAGTCCTTCGGGATTGATGACCTTCTGAGCAATTGTGTTAAAGAAATAACACAGCCTCATGATTGTCTCTCGGACCTTGATCGGCAAAATACTTCTAATTGCAAAAGGGAGTATTTGTGTCATCAACACTTGACAATCATGAGACTTCATGCCAATTAACTTCAAATCTTCCATCGAAACAAGTTTCTTCACGTTGGCGGAGTAACCGGACGGAACTTTCACACCATGCAAGCACCGCGATTCGGTTCTCTCGACCTTGGGCGATTGTGTAACAAGCGAGGGGAATACGTTAAATCCTTTATCGATCGTTGTTGGTGCTAACTCAGGTTTGATGTCCATATCAACCAAGTCAAGCTGTGCGTTGACACCATCCTTTGTTTTGTCACGAATGCTTAGTAAGAGACCAATCAAGCTGTCACATACATTCTTCTCTACGTGCATGACGTCGATGCAGTGGCGAACTTCTAGGTGCTCCCAATAAGGTAAGTCCCAAAATATTGATCTCTTCTTCCACATGTTCTTATTACGGATCCTCGATTTACATCCCTTTCCGAGCACAACATCTAAATCCTTAACCATATAATATACCTCTTTTCCGCTTAAATGCCTTGGAGCTAAACTGTCTTCCTTCTCTCCGTCGAATTGTTTCTTCATCCTGCGGTATGGGTGAGCCCTCCGAAGGAACCTACGATGACGCATGTACACGGTTTTCTTGAGTGATTGACCACATACTCTCGGTATCATCTAAGCGGTGAGTCTGGGCTTTGGCCCCTTGTACTTTGGTCCGAAGCCAGTTAGTAAGGCGGGATAATCATTTATGGTGCGAGAACAACAAGGAATGTAAAGTGAAGTTCTCTCGTTTATGCGCATCCCATACATGCACCCTTCAATCCACGGTATTTTTAGATCTTCTATCAATGGTGCTAGGTACACATCAATATCATTCCCAGGTTGCTTGGCCCTTGGATAAATATCGACAACAAAATATACTTCCGCTTCATACACAACCAAGGAGGAAGGTTGTGAATCTGAGCATCACGGGCCAAGTGCTATGTCCCGCTCATGTTCTTGAAAGGATTCATTCCATCATACTCAATCCAAACCTTATATTCCTCGATTCCCTTTTGAAGTCTCGCAAACCTCCTATCGATGTTTCTCCATAGGGCGGAATCACTAGGGTATCTTAGCTTTCCGTCATTCTTACGCTCCTCGAGTGCCAATCTGACGATTTGCATTCTTTGGGTTTGGAAAAAACCGCTTCAAGCGAGGAATTACAGAAGATACCACGCCACCTTAGCAGGAGGTCCTTTCTTCACCTCGATTCCTCGTCGTCATCGATTGATTCTTACGCTTGTATCGGGATCGTTGCACGGACATACATGCATGTTTGTATACTCGTTACGGTAGAGGATCTGATCGTTCGGACATGCATGTATTCTTTCTACTTCCATTCCCAATGGACAAAGAACCTTCTTGGCTTTGTAGGTGGTTTTGGGAAACTTCGTTTCCCTCCTAAGCTATGTACGCTAAGAGACCTAATGACCCGTGAAACTATTGTCGGACCAACCGTTACTTGCCTTCAATTTCAGCAGTTTAAGCACGAGATGACAACCTTGTGTATTAAACTGCGGCAGGGAACAAAAGGTTTCTCCGAGTCCTCCATCAAACCCGGAATTGAACATACTCCCTCTCATCACGGTTCCTTCGCGCCATAAAGCATCGATCTAGATTGTCATCGTGCGACCTATCCGAATTGGAACCACAATCGACATCATCCGTGACATATCGTTGACTTCTGTATAATATGCATATCGTTGACTTCTGTGTAATATGCTCTTCACCGTGGATCGGGTCCAACATGTATAACCCTTTTGAAACCCTTGAATCAAGTGTGTTTCGATCACGCTCGGTTGTTAAACATTTTGATTCTCATGATCAATACATAGACAATACATATATTCCGCCCCCTTATTGAACATATCTTCCTCGACTTCTCTTGTAAAAGCAAACACGCCATTACTGTACTCTTCACTCACACGGTTCTCAGCGTACATCCAGCTTCGGTCCATTACACGGTTCGTATTGAAAACCCTGGAAATAAATAAAAGGGTGTCAATGAAGTCGGGAAGGTCCAATCTTGGTATTTGGTCGTCGATCGATGAACGAGAGGCACGCACGACAAGCTCCTCGGCGACAATAGCCGAATTGGACCACACGGCGGGCTCGATGAGGTGGCGATGGACTCACCGGGCTTAGAGATCGCCATGATTCTGCAAATGCAGTGAAGATGGAGATCAACAAGACTCTACTAGGGAGCTATGTACCGTCATGATGAGTTAATTATCACAGACGGTTTTCAACAAAAACCATATGTGATATGTAGTAATATCACAGACGGTTCATGTTTAAAATCGTCTGTGAAGTATCACAGACGATTATGATAAAAAACCATCTTTGATATGTAGTAATATCACAGACGTTTCATGTTTAAAGCGATGCGTGAAGTATCCTGAGCAGTTACGACAAAAACCGTCTGTGATATGTAGTAATATCACAGACGGTTTTTGGTCAGCACCGTCTGTGATACTTCACAGATGGTTTTAAACATGAACCGTCTGTGATATGACCTCTTCACAGACGGTTTTTAGCGTGGAAGATAGCACAGACGGTCGGTAAATAAAAACCATCTGAGATTGTTTTTAACATAGACGGTTTCAATGAACCGTCTATGATCGGGCATCCAGTATTAGCATTTTTGTAGTAGTGCCACCTGCTACACCGACTGCTCCACGCTTCAGCACACTGCCTCCTCCAGCGGCTGTCACAGGTGGTGGTGGCCGCCCTCCATCTGGCGGTGGCCGTCCTCACTGCTCCTACTGCGACAAAGTTGACCACATTGAGTCCCAGTGCTATAAGAAGCAGTGGCATCTTCCACGCCGTTCTTTTACTAGCACTAGCACTGGTGCTTCTACATCGACGTCTGCATCGACTCCTTCAGTAGTTTCTCTCACTGAGTAGGAGAAGCGGAACCGACCGCCACCGCTTTAGGTTCTCCTCGGCATGTGTTCTACGGTTCTACTATCGACTCTTGAGCCTTTGCGAAACCACCACCTCCACAGTCAAGCACCTCCCCGTGGATTCTTGATTCTGGAGCATCTTTTCACATGACTTCTGATTCTTCCACTCTGTCTTTCATTACACCTCTTGATTCTCCTGTCGGTGTTCTTCTACTGCGATGGTACCTCTCTTTCGTCTCGGTGAGGACCTCTTAGCAACTCATCTTTTCATGTTCATACATTGCTCATGTTCCTCGCCTTACTATCTTGACTTCTTTTTTACGCTAGACATATTACTGACCTTGGTTGTCGGGTCATTCTCGACTCTGACTCTTGTTGTGTTCAGAACCGCCACACGGGAGTTTTGGTTGGTTCTGGCTCTCGGCGCTGTGACTCACAGCGTCTCTGGGAGCTTGATCTGGCTTCACCTTCCTTCATTGCCACCCTCGCCGCCGGTCTCTTCGCTTCTACCACTCGATCTCACCGGCTCTTTCAAAGAATGGCATCACCGTCTTGGTCATCTGTGTGGATCTCGTCGTGTCGTCTTTAGTTAAATGCCGTGGCCTTACGGAGTGCATCTCGGGAGCGTGTCTTTAGATTGTTAGGGCTGTAAATTAGGTAAACAGATTCTGCTTCCTTATCCTCATAGTGAGTTAGTGTCTCATCGTCCATTTGATCTTGTTCATTCAGATGTTTGGGGCCCGGCTCCCTTCGTTTCGAAAGGGGGTCATCGATATTATATCATATTTATAGATGATTTCTCTCGCCACACTTGGATATATTTCATGTCTTCTCGTAGTGAAGCCTTGTCTATCTATAAACAATTTGCCACTATGGTTCACACAGTTCTCCACTCCTATTCGTGTCTTTCGTGCTGATTCTGCTGGCGAGTACCTCTCACATTACCTCTGTGATTTCCTTCTTTGGCGAAAGGCACTCTCGCTCAGTTCTCTTGTCCTGGTGCTCATGCTCAGAATGATGTCGCTAAGCGCGAGCATCGTCACCTCCTTGAGGCGGCTCGTAATCGATGATTGCCGCCTCTACTCCACCTCACTTTTGGGCGAGGCTATTTCCCTCGCCACCTATCTCGTCAACATCCAGCCCTCTTCTGCTCTTCAGGGTGCGATCCCTGTTGAGCGTCTCCGTGGTCTTCTTCCTGACTACTCTGCGCTTTGTCTGTTTGGCTGCGTTTGCTATGTTCTTTCGCCTTTGAGAACGCACCAAACCGACTACTCGATCTGTTGAGTGTGTCTTTACGGGATACAATCTTTGAGCACAAGGGCTATTGGTCTTTGGGATCTGTTGGTCGACAGATGCGGATTTCTCGGGATGTGACTTTCGGCCTAATCTCGTCCCTTCTACCACGCCCCTGTCTCTCCTTGACTTCCTCTGTGGAGTCTCTGTTTTTTGACCTTTCGAGATACACCTATATTTGTCTTGCCCTCGTCCACCTGGCCCCATCGAGTCTCCACATATTCCTCATGTGGCTCTCCTCAAGTTATGCGCCGCTTTGCCGTCTCCTATGGCTCCTCGGGCTCCTTCCACTACAGTACCTTTTTCCCCTCTCTTCTACACTCGTCGACCTCATATTGAGGATCTTCCAGATGAGCCATCTTCTCCTGATGTTCCATCTTCTCCTAATGCTCCATCTTCCCTTGATGGGTCATCTTCTTCTCACTACGCTCTCTGCGATTGCCAGTCGATTCGGCCCCCTGCCCGTTTTGCTTTTGCTGGTGCAGCTACTCATGAGCCTGTCTCCTACCAGGATGCTGTTACTCACCCTAAGTGGCAACATGCCATGGCCGAGGAGATTGCTGCCCTCGAGCGTACTGGTACTTGGGATCTTGTTCCTTTTCCATCTCACTCTCGTCCCATCACGTGTAAGTGGGTCTATAAGATTAAGACTTGCTCTGATGACTCTCTTGAATGCTATAAGATGCGTCTTGTTGCTCGTGGCTTCCAGCAAGAGTATGGTCGTGACTATGACGAGACTTTTGCTCCTGTGGCCCACATGACCACTGTCCGCACTCTTCTTTCGGTGGCGTCTGCATCGCCATCGGGTCTGCATTCTCGGCTTGATGTCAAGAATGCCTTTCTTAATGGTGAGTTGCGTGAGGAGGTCTACTTGCATCTGCCACCTTGGTATTCTGTTCCTGAGGGCATGGTCTGTCGCCTTCATCGCTCTCTCTATGGCCTTAAGCAAGCCCCTCATACTTGGTTTGAGCGCTTCTCCTCTGTGATCACTACTGCTGGCTTTTCAGCTAGTGATCATGATCCTGCGCTCTTTGTTCACACTTCGTCTCGTGGTTAGACTCTTCTTCTTCTGTATGTTGATGATATGATCATTACCGGAGATGATTCTGAGTACATTGCATTTGTCAAGGCTCATCTTAGTGAGCAGTTCCTTATGTCGGATCTTGGTCCTTTTCGTTACTTCCTTGGGATTGAGGTTACTTCCACTCCAGATGGTTTCTTGATGTCCCAAGAGAAGTATATTCAGGATCTTCTTGATCGTGCCTCTCTCACTGATCAGCGTACTGTTGAGACTCCCATGGAGCTCAATGTTCACCTCCGACCCTCTGATGGCGAGCCTCTTTGTGATCCGACTCGCTATCGTTATCTTGTTGGGAGTCTTGTTTACCTTGCTATTACTCGTCTGGATATCACTTATCCTGTCCACATTCTGAGTCAGTTCGTCTCTGCTCCCACTCAGGTCCACTACAGCCACCTTCTTCGAGTTCTGCGATACCTTCGTGGGACTATCTCTCGCCGTCTCTTCTTTCCACACCGCAACTCGTTCTGACTTGGGCTTATTCGGATGCTACTTGGGCGTGATCCCTCGATCGCGGTCTATCTCTGCTTACTGTGTTTTTCTTGGTGGTTCTCTCATTGCCTGGAAGACGAAGAAACAGACTGCAGTGTCCCGTTCGAGTACAGAGGCTGAGTTGCGAGCTATGGCTCTCTTGGCAGAGATTACTTGGCTACGGTGGTTACTTGAGGATTTTGGTGTTTACATTACACAGAGCTTCTCTTTTGTCGACAAGACAAAGTGCTATCGGTGTTCGTGACCTGTGAAGCATGAGCTCACCAAGCATATTGGTGTTGATGCTTCCTTCATGAGGTCTTGTGTGCATGATCAGGTGATTGCTCTTCAGTATGTGCCTTCAGAGCTTCAGATAGCGGATTACTTCACGAAGGCCCAGACTCGAGCACAGCACGGCTTCTACCTCTCCAAACTCTGTGTTGTTGATCCACCATGAGTTTGATGGGGAGTGTTAGAGATATATATATAGTGTGTTATTCTCTATTATTATGAGGGATTATTTACATATTCACCTCCTGTATTTTGTATATATACTGGTCTATTGGCCTCAAAATAAATACAAGCACTATTTATAACAGTTTGATTGCTATTTTGTCTGCCATTTGGACAAGTTGGAGCTTGAGAAGTGCATTCGCAGCCTTATCACTGTCACTGAATATATAATTATGATCCTATGTACTACAGGACAGAAAATGTTCAATGGCCTCGCTATGATCAAGCTGTGAGAGCTCATGCGGCCACTGCCTCAACTGTTCGATTGCACATTGACACCACATAAAATCAAATGACTAAAGTTTTTATAGTAGTCTTTCTAATTCTAAGACCCGATTTGGGCCGCATGAATTTCACATGCTTTTCCCAAGAAACACTTCAATTCATACAAGAATCGAAAAAAGTTCTCACATTCCAAACAGGCTAAACGAATAGTTCTGGTTAGTCAATGCGTCCACCCTCTCAATTGTCCTTGTAATCATCGCCATATATTCTAAATTATCAGTGACTTTCCCAAGTTTCTCTGAGATAATTTTTGGTGCAAGAACACAATGATATATTTCTTTTTTCAATTTCTCTAGTCTACACTTTGAATATTTGTCGGGCCTATAGTTTTTTCCCTAAATGACACTATTGGTGCCGTCAGTGGCGAAAACAAAGAAACTCATGGGGGTGTATAGGACACCGAGTCTAATTTCATTTTTTTCACTGGTATAGCACATGTAAATCTAGATGTGAACACCCTAACCCAAATCAAAGGACATCTAGTCGGCCCAAAATACAAGTTTATGGCCTCCCACGGTCCCGCTGCTCTCGGTCTCGCAGCTAGGCCTAGGACGATGCCTAGTTTGGCTCAGAATGGGCAAGCAATTCTATGTGAGCGCGGTCCAAGCACTCGGCCAGCCAAGCTACACCCACAAAGGCACGAAGCTAGCGCGCAACAGCCACACCCATATCGCAGCCGCATCGCCCCATCCCAGTTGTGTCTTGCCTCCCACGTGCGTTCCCTCCTGATTTCCCACCCTTGCTAGCTTCACTCTCGGCCGCCGCTTGCCGCCACCCCGGAGGCCTCCGCAGCGCTTGCCGGCCGCTGCGTCTCTTGGTCTTCGTTGGCTGTTGATCGCCTCACCGAGCATGGATCAAGTCATGAATCGGCATAGGGTACTGTTAATTTTCTCACAATTCTTCTAATTTCTTTCAAGCAAATGGGCAAAATTTGCGAGTAAAGGTTTCAATAGGATGACTATTGTTGATTCTTGTCAAATTGTGGGGTTAGAACTTAGGGTTTTAAATTGTTTTTTTGGAATACCGGGCTAGTTGGTTGCAAATCGTTAGGCAAATTGCAAGTGATCATGAAGAAAGTCATGAACGATGGTGTGTCACGTTGCTTCTAGAACTTAAGAGAATGTAGAAACAGATTCTAAAAGGTAATGTATTTACTTTTATTTGACCATTCTACTATTTTTTTAGTTGAAAATTGTAAGTCATTTTGTTATTTTTTAGGCCATTGAGGTCAGATGATGTATTTTTCAGTGGGTTTCTTCATTTGGTAAGCACTTTGAGCGCTACTTCTTTATTATTATACATTGTCATCGATTATGTTGAATTATTGATGCTAAAAATTGCCGAACACATTACTATTTAGGATAATATTGCTTGAAAATTATATATATAGTTATATATATGGTGAAGTGAACCCTGATCATTTTCGTTCTAGTTCCACCCCTGGGCACCGTTATTAACAAAATTGGTCGTTGACGCGTCGTAATGCAAAAAAATGGCACAACGGACGTGTCAACAGCCGACACGCGTTCAAATCTGTTGCCCCCAAGCCTGGACGCGTTCTCCATCGCTCCCCGGAGGGTCGGACACCCCCTGTGCTGCCATGTCGACGCTGCTGCGCCCCTGGGGTCAGGATACAACGCGTCTGCACCCCTAGAGGATGGAGCAGCTGAGTCTGTACCCTCAGACCACGTCGCCTTGCCCCGTGCTGCCACATGGCCATGCTGCTCCCCTTGGCCCGAACGCCCTCCACCGCTCCCCCTGGCCCGGATGACCCCACTGGCAATGCCGTGCTCGTAGGGCACGGTCTCTGTTAGCCCGCTCGCCGATGTCTACGCACGCAAAATGCCTGGAACATAGAACAAACACACACTCGCCTGGTACACCAATCAACAGAGGTGAACAAGTGAACACAAAGACGTTTTTTGTGCTGCCAAATGCCACAGCTTTTCAAGCTTTTCTTGTCTCCTTTTATTCTAATCAAGAGGCACTACATATCACGTTACATGCAATGGAGCCTGCCAATGCAAGCACAACTACATACGTTACACTGCTGCTGGAATCATGGCCATGTCGTTATCAATGGCTGCTAATGCAAATGCAAACAATGCTGCTAACGCTAACACTCAGCGAGCAATGACTGGCATCAATGTTGCTAATGCACACACAAAGAAACTGAAACATCAATGCAATGACACTACTAATTGGTGCTCACTTGCTATAAGTTCTAGCCACATGCAAAAACCGAAAAGGAAATAAACTCACTAATCAAGGATTATTCAACAAACACCCCCTAATCCTTGATGCGCTGACGATGCCGATCCTTGTGCGTAGCTCCTGAAACTTGACGTGACTGGCACCTTGTTAGAATGCCACCGGCCATGTTGCTATCGTTGTAGCCGACAAACCGTGGCTCCTCCAATTTCTTCGTATAATGATAGTCATAGCTCCGCGTACCAGCAATGTACCAGAGTATATGCTTGACTTTAGCGCACCGCCTGGTGTCGCACCGCAACCGTTGTGGCATCGTGCGTCGGCCGTGCCGTGCCACCGGCCACTGAGCCACGCGCCATGTGTGCGCTCCCATGCGTGGCCCTGCCGACCTGATAGTGCTCTTCGAGCCACCCGTGCGGGCCCTGCTGGCCGCTCGTGCCTCCCGCACCGCCATGAGGCCTCTCGCCGCCGTTCGCGTCGTCGCTTATCGCCACGCCGTGCCGCGTGCGTGACCACCGGCTGACGTGCGTGCCATGTGTTCAGGTGCGGCATTGCGCTTCAGGCTGTCTTGGCCGAGGTCGTGCCAATCTTGTTGCCGCGCCGAGCTCGCCACGCGAGCCCTAGGCCGTTGCCGTCGTCGCCGCTTCGGGGCCGAAACCACTACTGCTGCCCCATCGCCCAGCGCGCCGCTGCTGCTCGCGGGGCCTCGCGTGAACCTCAATAGCGGCTGGCCTCCTGGCCGCCGAGTGTCACCGCTTCTGCTGGCGCCGCCAGCTGCGCGCTTAAGTTGTCGTCATCCTCCGCGCGTCGTTGTGTGCTCTGCGTGCCACCTTCGCATGTCTTTGCCTGCCAGACAGATCATGCATGCAGACGTTCCGTGCCACGCCAGCTTTCGCCGCCAGCGCTTCGCCGGTCACCGCAAGACCGCTTCACGCCGTCGGCTTCCGCGCCTGATGCGCATCGGCACGCGTCATCGCTATACTACGCGGATAGGCAGACTGGCTATGCAATGCTGAGGGTGAGCACATAGAGTCGGTTACGAGTGCGGTTTACCCGAGCAAGTATCGACGACACGGCCACGAATAGTGAGCATCTTTGTCTGGATGAGCATCGAAGAGCGATTCTCGCCGATTTGTCTGAGGCTCACTATATTCTTCTTTGATTGTGGGATGTAGTACACCCCCGTCAGCGCAAGGTGCTCCCCGTTCTGGTAGATGAATAGGACGGTGCCGCACCCATGTATATCCACCACTGAGCCGTCGCCAAACTTGACAGAGCCGGTGATTCCCTCGTCCATGTCCGCGAAGCTTGCCTAGGTGGTGGCGTGACCAAAAGGGTCAGAATTAGAAGGAGGCTCGAGGAGGGGAGGGCGAGAGCGAGCCGGTGGGGAGGGAGGAGAGAGATGGGGGGAGAGAGAGAGGAGGAGGAAGAAGAAGATGGGAGGGTTAGAAGGGTAAATATGTCTTTTTATACACAATTTGACAGTCAACACACGGTTGACCGATGGGAGTGGCAAAAACGGGATAAAAGTTGAGATCCAGTGGCAATAAAGGAAGAAGCAATTTCGTGATGGCATTTTTTGGCTAACTTTTAGTGGCAAATAAGGAATCAACCCTATTTTCAACCCTAGTTGGAAAATCCATAATACACTCACAAAAAAATATAAATATAAAGAAAAAATCTATTATATCCTTAACGAATCAATGATCATATTTGATCTATACTACCGCTATATACTACTAGTAAAATGTATTGTAAAATTTCTCTCAGATTTATGCATGTACCCTGTTGCAAAAGGCCATTTCATCTCAACTTTCTTGTTTGTTGGAAGAAATAGCACCTGCTTTCACTGCCTTTTGTCAAGATGCACATGTGATGCTCTACTAGATGTGAAATCTCTCAAAGGCAACAGCAGCTAAGACAAGTTACTTTTTACTTTTGTTTCTTTTGATTGTCCATTCTAAAAGTAATACACTAGCATGAGGCAAGGAAACACAACTGGCTTGAGTGGTTTCTAACTTTATATGCTGGATCTTGTAAAAATGTGATAGCATTTTCATTATGAGCTTAAAATAAAGGTGTCAGTAAATACTAAAAATTTTGGCACACAATGAAAGAATTTTCTGAAATTTCATTGAATAGTAGTTTGAAAAATATAGAAGGAGCCTTATTCTCTCAATCATGTTGAGTTGTCCAATCCTAAATTTCGATGTTATGTTTTGCATTATCCTGATTTTTTCTTGATGTAGAATTTTTAGCAGATAGGTTTAATTTATTCGATAGGACAACAAAATGAAAGGAATAGCTATTGTAGTGTAACAGCCAAAATTTTCTAAAGGCAAAAATATGGGATTTATTGTGTTTTCTTTTTGTATAACAACTACTGTTGCGTGTCCTGACCACCCCCTTTTCAATTCATATTGGACTTTACTGTGTTTTCTCAATTGGACTGCATCTTCCCAAGTCTTATTTATGGATGTCATTCGGCATTTAATGCCTGTCACCCAAGCCACACGACCTCTGCACTGTGTTGGCCATATCATCAGCAACCCCAACCCCTCCGACCATTCCCCCTGGTCAGGTCGTTCATATATAAATATGGGCACAAGGCCTTGGGACCTCCTTGTTGCTTTTCCTCACCATTTCAGCACTTAGCCACATTCCCTTCTTCCTCCAAGAGAGCTTGAGCTCTAGCCAAGCTTAAGCGCTCGTCTCTGTCGAGCTTCCCCACACCACCGCCTTGTCGCAAACACCACTGGGATTACCTTGAAATAGTACCACAGGGAAGCCTCTCTGCCTTGGAAATCCATCCGACCCTAGAGGAGAGAATCAAAACCGCACAAGCAGGGAACTCGAGCACAGAAAGACTCCGACAACTTATGGAGCAAGGGAAGGCCTCCAAAATGACGAAGGATGATCAGGGCACCCTACGTTATGGGAAGCGCCTTTTTGTACCCCATCAGCAGGATCTGAAGGAGTTAATCCTCAAAGAGGCTCATGAATCAGCATACTCGATTCATCCAGGTGGCACCAAAATGTACCAAGACTTGAAGCAACAATACTGGTGGCCACGAATGAAGATGGACATTGCAGAGTATGTAGCACGCTGCGATGTGTGCCAATGAATCAAGGCCGAACATCAAAAGCCCGCTGGTCTGCTACAGCCCCCACAAGTACCTAACTGGAAATAGGAAGAGATTAGCATGGACTTCATCACTGGACTGCCCAAGACCAGGTCAGGGTATGATTCAGTATGGGCCATAGTTGATAGGCTAACCAAGACTGCCCATTTCATACCAGTCAAGACCACCTACAAAGGTGATAAGCTAGCAGAACTGTATATGTCCCGGATAGTCAGTTTGCATAGGGTGCCCAAGCGGATTGTCTCAGATAGAGGTTCGCAGTTTACCTCCCATTTTTGGGATAGTCTTCATGAGGCCTTAGGCACTTACCTAGCCTTCCGCACTGCATATCACCCTTAGACAAATGGTCAAACTGAAAGGGTGAACCAAGTCCTTGAAGACATGCTCAGAGCTTGTGCAATAGAGTTTGCTGCCGACTGGGAGAAGTGTCTACCCTATGCTGAATTTGCTTACAACAATAGGTACCAGTCTAGCCTGAAGATGTCCCCCTTTGAAGCCCTTTATGGAAGACAATGCCGAACTCCTCTGCTGTGGTCAGAAGCTGGGGAAGGGTACCTCTTCGGACCAGATTGCTTAAAGGAAGCTGAAGATAAGGTACGTCTTATTCGAGACCGCCTACTGGCAGCACAATCAAGATAGAAGAGCTATGCCGACTGTCGTCGCAGGGAGTTGGAGTTCAGCATAGGAGACTTTGTCTACCTAAAGGTCTCCCCTCTCAGGGGAACTAGAAGGTTCAAAGTCAAAGGAAAACTGGCACCGAGATATATAGGGCCATATCTGATCGTCGCCAAGATGGGAAAGGTGGCTTATCAACAAGAGCTGCCCGAACAGCTGTCCGACATACACAATGTATTCCACGTATCACAGCTCAAGAAATGCCTCCGTGTGCCTGAAGAATAAACTCGATTGGAGGACATTGAACTTGGCAAGGATTTGGTGTATGCTGAGCATCTAGTGGAAATCTTAGAGGTAGCTGAGAAGCAGACAAGGAACCGAGTTTACCGCTTGTGCAAGGTTAGATGGAGCAACCACACAGAAGGCGAAGCCACCTGGGAGCATGAAGACTTGTTGAAAGCCGAATACCCCCAGCTATTCGATAACTAATAAGGACCAGAAAAACCTCCTCGACGGTCCACGGTGAAGGACTTCATGACTCAGCCATATTATAGGACCTCCCACGATCAGTGCCTGGTTGTAAGACCTCCCTTACGACCAGTCCTTGACCGATGGTGTCTATAGCTTTGTCGGCCAAGTTCGCTAAGGAAACTGTAACCTTGTCTGAATCTCGGGATCGAGATTTTCTTAAGGGGGGTAGGGTTTGTAACAGCCAAAATTTTCTAAAGGCAAAAATATGGGATTTTTAAAACTTTTTGTATAACAACTACTGTTGCGTGTCCTGACCACCCCCTTTTTAATTAATATTGGACTTTATTGTTTTTTCTCAATTGGACTGCATCTTCCCAAGTCTTATTTATGGATGTCATTCGGCATTTAATGCCTGTCACCCAAGCCACACGACCTCTGCACTATGTTGGCCATATCATCAGCAACCCCAACCCCTCCGACCATTCCCGCTGGTCAGGTCGTTCATATATAAATATGGGCACAAGGCCTTGGGACCTCCTTGTTGCTTTTCCTCACCATTTCAGCACTTAGCCACATTCCCTTCTTCCTCCAAGAGAGCTTGAGCTCCAGCCAAGCTTAAGCGCTCGTCTCCGTCGAGCTTCCCCACACCACCGCCTTGCCGCAAACACCACTGGGATTACCTTGGATACAATTGCTGATCCTCCAATCAGGACACCGCAGGACCTCCCTGGCGGACCATCTATATGCTTCCAGGGAGCTCCTTTGAAGACCAAAGACCACCATCCTTTCCTCGAGACACGTGCAACACGAAGCTTCTTCCATTGGTGTGATCCATCATCGCTAGTGCGACACCGGCTAACCTTTTCCCAGTTTCGTACTGGTAAGTTCCTAGTGGACAGGAACACTTCATAGTTCGAGTCGCTTTGTTCTCTATTGAAAGTTCATTTGGTCCTTCTTTGGCTTTTCCGCTGGTTCATCCAATTGCGACAATACAATCTCACATTTGTTCCTTTTGATCACCGCTATGTAATCGATCCTTTCTCTCGATCGACTCTACACGAATAACCCACCCACGACCTCCTTCCTTGCACAGACCTCCCACTTTACAGAGACCACCCATGGTCGCGACCTTCCCCTATAAAAAGACCACCCTCTAGCCTCGACCTCCTACTTTACAAAGACCACCCTCTTGGACGGAACCACCCTCGCAGTCGCAACCACCCGTTTTACAAAGACCACCCTCTTGGTCGTACACCTCCCCGACCACCCCTGGTCACGGTACTTCCATGATCTCTCACAGGTCGTACGCTTCCGCAACCTCCCCGTAGCAGCCCCGCTTCTATGAAATTTCAAATAAAAAGAAACATTTGGTTTTGATGAGAGGTCAAAGCTTATTTAGAGATTCCATAAGGAACCTCCCCTGGTTTCATCGGGACCGTCGGGACCTCCCTTGGCGCTCATCCTGACCGTCGGGACCTCCCTTGCGTTTCTCTTGACCATCGGGACCTCCTTGGTTTCATCTTAACCATCGGGACCTCCCTTGGCACCATCATGACCGTCGGGACCTCCCCTCGCTTAGATCTAGGTACCCATACCTCCCTTCGTTTCGATCTTGTGGCTCAGACCTCCCATCGCTTAGATCTAAGGGCCCAGAACTCACCTCCCCTTCACTTAGATCTAAGGGTACAGACCTCCCTTCATTTAGATCAAACGGCCCGGACCTTCCACCGCTTAGATCTAAGGGCCTAGACCTCCCCTCACCTGGATCTAAAGGCTCAGACCTCCCCCTCCCCCCCCCCCCGATTGGATCTAACGGTCCAGACCTCCCCTCGATTGGATCTAACGACCCAAACCTTCCTCCGATTGGATCTAACGATCCAGACCTCCCCTCGATTGGATCCAACGATCCAGGCCTTCCCTCGATTGGATCTAACGATCCAGACCTTCCCTCGAATGGATCTAACGATTCAGACCTCCCATTGATTGGATCTAACGATCCAGACCTCCCCTCGCTTGGATCTAAGGGTCCAGATCTCTCCTTGTTTAGATCTAAGGTTCCAGATCTCCTTTCATTAAGATCAAAAGGGTCCGGACCTCCCCTCGTTGGATCTAAGGGTCCAGACCTCTTCCTGTTTTGATCTAACGGTTCAAATCTCTCCTCGATTAGATCTGAGGGTTCAGACCTCCCTCTCGTTAGATCTCTCTATTTGTCTTTTTACAAAAGACCACCCTCTTGAACTTTTTATAAAGACCACCCTCATAGTCCACGACCTTTCTTAGACTTAGCACTCGCGCGACCTTCCCTGGAACAGCAATTCCAGGACCTCCTCTGGTTACAGTGATTCGAGGACCTTCCCTAGTACCGTAAATTCAGGACCTCCCCTGGAATTCTAGGACCTCCCCTGGCACAGTGATTCTAGGACCTCTCCTGGCTACAGTGACCCCAGGACTTCTCCTAGTCATAGTACCTTCAGGACCACCCCAAATCATAGTACTTCCACGACCTCCTTGCCTTGTCCGTCTTAAAACAGAGTAGTTGCTGCGACCACCACCGATCCGACGACCACTAAGTTTTCAATTATGTTGGTCTCATATTTCTAAATCTACGCTTTGACATTAGTTGGAGTTCGTTGCACATTTGAAAGCAATTTAAATTGGAATATCTGCTTATTTGCCTTTTCGATTGTTTTGCGATTATAGAAGCCGAGGTGACCGAAGAACCGTTCGTTGAACAAGATCCTGATCAGCAGCACCCTAAGCAAGGCGAGTCAATCCTTTGACCATATTGCACCTACCCTTTTGCAAATTATGTTGCTTTAAAAATTATGAAACTACATTGCTATGTTATATCAAACTAAATTGGTCTAGATCATAGTTAATGCCTTAACAAATACTTGTGTATAAACTTTCAACCCTTGAACTTGGACATTATCCTTTGTCACCCTAGACTTAATGGATTACCTGTTAGTTAACAAGTCTGTATCTTAGTGTCATGCTTAGCCTTGCTTAGATACAATGTCATGTGGGCATTAAGTTGCCCAAACCACAATCCTTAAAAACTTGGAAGTTGATTTGGGCAGTAAGGCTGGGAGCCTGGCTGGTATGTTGAAATAATTGATACTTTCAAAAACAATAAAACCCAAAAAAACTATTTTAGACCGGGGCGGCGGGAAAGAATGGCTGATGCCTGGGGCACGAGACTATGCTGGTATGTGGATGTACCACCCTGGTCAATTAAGGACCGAATCTTGTGATGACCTCTCATGCAAAAACAGTGCAACTACAAGTCTATAATGGGTATGACCTGGCCAACTAATTTTCTCGCCTCGACGTAGAACCACCGTTGGGTTGATTGCGGGTGGATAGCCGGGGGAGAACAAAGCCACAAGAACCGCATTGGCACAAGAGGGGGCCTCCCGGAGAGCCTCAGGAGTGGGCTCAGGGCGGTGGAAACCTTAGTGAGCGGATGGGGTGCGTTGAGGTCGAGCATTGTAAAGGCCTTGTGGTAATCTCCCCTTGATCCGCATGTCCAAGGAAACATGTGTATATGTCAAGGCGATTACCTCTTGTGGGTAAAGTGTGCGAATTCTGTAGAGTAAGAAAACTATCATGATAGCCGTGCTCACGGTCAAGAGCGGTGCCAAGAACTTGCTGGATATAGTTTCCACTTTTGCAAAACCGTTCTGTGATGAAAAGGGAAAGCTGGGGGTGGGATCCTAGGGATTTGAGAAAGGCCTGGTCCGGAACCAGTGGTAATTACGGGATAACCCGAGTATAGGAGGTGGGACCTCCACTATTACTTTTCAAAAGAAAACTCATTTATGAAAACAGATTTGTTAAAATGCTAAGTCTTAGGATTTACTACTACTCCTCTATTTCAAATCTGGCTTTGTGCAAGTAAAAGAACTCTAAAGCTTCTCTTAATTAGCCTTTGCATCTATAAGAATTGCATTGTGGGTTGGCTCATGAGTACTGGTAGGTACTCAGCTCGCCAACATATTCTTTTCGCACTCAATAATCAAGACCCTTCCAGTACTTCACGGAGGATGAACCAGCTGGTGGTGAAGATAACGAAGCTTAGGCCGGGACCCCCAGTCGCTTGTCTGTGGGCAAAGTGAATGGATCCACTATTATGTATTTTTTTTCCATACCTGTGTTGCTTCCGCACTCTGGCTTTTTGTAAAACTCATGCCAAAGAAGCGCTTTTGTAAACAGTTGGCCGCACGGCCGGATAATTATGTAATATATTATGGGCTTGCACTGTTCATATCAAGTATTGCACATATTGAGGAAAATTCACGGCCAGTTTGTGCCTAATCGCTAGACAGATGTCTCACGACCACCCCTAGATAGTCTAAGACTACTATCCGATGCCTCACGACCACTCCTAGATGCTCTAAGACCTCCACCAGATGTCTCACGACCACCCTTAGATAGTTTAAAAACCACAACCAGATGCCTCACGACCACCCCTACGTGGTCCAGGACTACAACCAGATGCCTCACGACCACTCCTAGATGCTCTAAGACCTCTACCAGATGTCTCACGACCACCCTTAGATGGTTAAAGACCACAACCAGATGCCTCACGACCACCCCTACGTGGTCTAGGACCACTACTAGAGACCCACAACCACCCCTATATGGTCTAAGGATTTCTGCTAAATGTCTCAGGACCACCTCAGGACATCCCATCCTCTCTTTGTTGCGCCACAGGACCTCCCCCTCCGGACTTCATTAGGACCCCCTGTACTCCTTGTAGGGCGTATCCTTAGGACTTCCTGAAGACCTCTTGTGCCTTTTGTCATACTCTCGGGACCTCCTCAGAATCTCCTCATCTGGGCCTCCTTAGGACCTCCTATACCCTTTTGTCGTATCCCCAAGACCTCCCCCGAACATCTCTACTGAGTTCTTCAGGACCTCCCCAGGACGTCTCCACAGTACTCCTCAGGACCTCCTATGGCCTCCAGGATCTCTTTAAGACCTCCCCAGACCTTCTCGTGAAATACAGGACTACTAGGACTTCCCCCGATCACCTTTAAGTCCTCCCAGGACCTCCCCCAACCTCTTCGTAGGACCTCCACTGGGCCTTCTCAGGGTCACTCAAGACCTCCCTGGGATCACTATAAAACCGTATTATGACCTCTTTAAGACTCTTCTAAATTGCTATTTTTGACCAAGTATGGCCGTGCGTTCGAACCAACACATGCGACCGCGTGGGGCTTCGGTAGGTAAACGCTTGAGCAAACATGTTATTCTGTGTGTGTCAGCTACTGATCCAGAGAATGACACAGTATTCACAGGAGACCCCAAGTTCCAAAATTGGGTTCTGACATGTAGTTTGGGGGCAAAAACACAACAAAGGAGAAAAAGTAGTCCCTTGTGAATCAAACACATCTATTCTTGAGTTGCTATATGCCATCCAGGCTCAATTTCTTGTACTGTACCCCCTCTGTATTTCTTTAGTTGACGTCGCGCACACATGAGTTCAACTGAACAGCGTCATTTAATAAAAAACAGAGGTAGTACTCTTTTGTTCTTGCATGCTAATGCTTAAATAGTGGTTATCTACTAACAATTCATGTAGCTGATTATATGAATTCGGGAAACGGATCCTCTGCATTGGCACAAGCTAATGTAGAGGAGCACAATGGCATAGATTAAGGCATTGTCTTTACCGTACGATCTAAAATGAACGATCCGTACCAAAGGACATAATAAACATGCACTGTTTCACACAGTATTATCTGCAGTAACAAAAGAGAATCCGGATCCATGAATTTGCATGCTAAGTTGAAAACCTGAAACCTACATTTGTCTCAATGGTGTTACTAATTTATGAAGTGTTGGTGTTTATTTGATCTATTGATTACTCTTTTTGATTCATGCAGGGACATCAATGTCGTGCCCTCACATCAGCGGAGTTGCCGCGCACCCTGACTGGAGCCCTGCCGCCATCAAGTCTGCACTGATGACCACGGCATACACCGTCGACAACACAAACTCCTCTCTCCGGGACGCTGCAGGAGGCTCGCTTGCCACCCCATTTGCTTTCGGTGCAGGCCATGTTGACCCACAGAAGGCGCTTTCTCCGGGCCTTGTATACGACATCTCTACCAATGACTATGTTGTCTTCCTCTGCTCCCTGAACTACAATGCCCCACATATCCAAGTGATCACCAAGATGTCCAACATCTCATGTCCAAGAAAATCCCGCCCTGGTGATCTCAACTATCCATCATTTTCAGTGGTGTTCAAGAAGAAATCAAAGCAGGTTGTGAGGTATAGAAGGGAGCTAACCAATGTTGGTCCAGCAATGTCCGTTTACAATGTCAAGGTCAGTAGCCCCGCATCTGTTAGCGTTACAGTGACACCATCAAAACTTGTGTTCAAGAAGGTGGGGGCTGAAGCAGAGATACTATGTCACCTTCGCGTCGAAGGCCGAACCAAGCCGTGCAAAACCAGATTTCGGTTGGATATCCTGGGTGAATAATGAACATGTCGTTCGCAGTCCAGTTGCGTTACTTGCGTATACATGGAAGATGTGAGGACAGTAAGCTAAGTCTTCCTGATGTTTAATTATGTTCCGGAGCAGATGAAAGACAGATAGCTTGATGTAATTTGCTGATCGCTTCACAAAGATAATCGGCGTGAAGCTCTCAACTGCAAACCTGGAGTTCTTTCTTCCTATTGTCGGTCACTCACCAACTCATTTTCCCTTCTAGTTGTCAGTTGCCCGGCAAGAAGCTTATGTTCCATTAACATGGGAGGTTTCCTTTCTTTCTAGTGCTATGTTTGCAAACATGAAATAACCCTGAAATGGATCGGTTGTTTGATGCCAATGATCAGCTGTTGTAGTTCTATATTTATTCTGGTGCTCCTGAATTACTGCAGAATGAAAGGATTGGTTTTCTTTTTGGGTTATGTGGTTACTTGTGTATTGTATGGGCTTGTTTCTTTTTGGAGTTGTTCATCAGAGAGGACTTGGCAGTTGGCACTGCCGCGTAGCATCCATCGATCTTACTTGTGGGTATCATCAGGAATCAGAAACCAGTTCCTACAAAAACAGGTCAGGAATCAGGTAATGTCGTCTCTTCCAAAAGATGAACTGTAAATTGGTAGCCAAAAGCAAATGCATTCGAAAGATTCTTCTGGTAATTTACTGTATGTTGAACTTTGAGCTCTGTTCGACCGGTCTTTAGAATCTGAATCAAATTGCACGGCTGAACAGAACCCCAACCTATGTAAGCTTGACTACTCAGGCAGGTGCATTCATGAGCTGTGAAACACATCCTGACTCAAAATACCCTTTATTTGTACCTTATGCCCGTTGTCACATGTTCGTGATAAGGGTATTCCGGAAATGTTTGTAACAAGGGTATTTAGGAAGAGTTTGTGATAAGGGTTTTTTGGAAGATGAGTAGATTGCTCGCCTTTCTTGGACACCTTAAACTTTTAGGTAAATTTGAGGTCCCTGAAATTTATCCTAGTCTTAGGAGCCTAGATGCCCTAACTTCCAGACCTGTTGGGTTGCGATTGTGGTCAGAGAACTGGGTGGCGAGATTTGCCTTCCACGGAGCATGACATAGACTCAACGTGAAAGGCCCGTCAGATTAGATACCATCTGCATCTACATTATCGTCAGACATCGCAGCGCATTGACTTACTCGATGTAATTGCAAGCCAAGAGTACTGAAATCTCCAGCTTTATGCATGGATGATTTGCTTTTGGGACAGGACAGGAAAAAGAGAGAGGCTGCGTGCGTTCTCTCACACCGCGCAGCCTTTTGCCTCGCCCAACGTAGCGACACGCGTGAGCAACATCCGTAGGGAACGCGTGCTCCTCCGTTTCAATCCTCCGCCCAATGTATGCAACTTTAAGGAGGCCGAGTTTAGCCCGGCCGGTGGAAACGAAAGTGTTATAAAACACACGGCAAATAGTAGAAACGGGATACACATATTCTATATAGAAAACACTTACTGAAAAAACTACAGATGTACGAAAGCGGAATTCACTGTATGAGGAGAACTACAAACACAAAAAGCTTTGGTGTATTTAACCGTGCGACTACAGGGGTATATATATAGGCTAGGGAATAAGAGTACCTAACAGAGAAGAAAATCGAGTAAGAGTCGGTAGCGCCACTTGAAGCACGTGTGGCGCCGGTCGGTGCATGTACCGCTCCAGGCATAGACACGATGACGAATTCGTATCGTACTTTAACAATCTCCACCTTAAGTCGAATTTTCTCCTATAGCCGAAATATCAAAATCTCTTCCAAATAAGTATCATCAATAGACCTTGTGCCCGTTAATGTTTTCTTTCTAGATCTAGCCTCCATTATATAAGGGTTGGTGCAGGATTTACACAACTAAGCATTGGAAACAATAATTTGAGATTTGAGTAAAGTTGTCGGACCCGGATTCCGAGAATCCAAATCCTCTGTGTAAACACTGTGCTATTCCTTGGATCAGTAGATATCACTCACAGGCACATTGCTGAATCATTCATACAATGCGTGAATTAAAACATTCAAATATATTACAACACGGAGTGACATAGACCACGTCGGGTCGAGTTTTACAAAAGGGGCCGAACATGCCAAATTGATTACATTATATGAAAGCAACGTAACTACAGCGGAAGCAAAAGGGGTAGAGCTCATCTCTCCACAGGCAAGCGATTGGGCAACCTGTGTACGACGAATATTAACTAAGGGGTTCGATAATATCGGTTGTACGCAAGTACCAATGAGTCCACTAAACTGAGACGAGACCTAGACTACAGAATCTAGGCCACTCTTCATTGTTTCCTTGTCCATCAACTTCCGGGTCTTCATAGTACGCATAGTCTCGTTGATCCATATTATCTGGAGGGTTTGTGGGAGAGCGAGAATGAGCACAACTTCCGTACTTGTGAGCCAACACACAATGCAAAAATATACATGCAAGGCTAAACAAGGATGGCTCGGGTTCTTTTATTTGCTAAAGCAATATTTTCAATTATCATCATTACGAAAATCATATCACTTAGCATTTTAACAAATTGCATGTCATTAAAGAGAGTAATTGTGCAATATTTGTATAACGGCAGAGGTTCCCTCCATCGGAAACTCTACACTATGCTTCTTTTGATTGGAGCTACCTCCAATTATTAACACCACTGATGCTCGACGGCTCAGGAAAAATCTAATCTCAGGGCTAGGTGAGCCCACCACATTTTTCATACCACCCACAAAGGTTTTTGAAATAGAACTAACTCAAGTAAAGTTCCCATGTCCACCTTTGACCGTAGGCACGGCTGTTTAAACAGTTTAGACTCTGCAAAGGTTGTACACTGTACCCACAAGAGATAGTCATACCCGTTACCCCACATGATTCCTTAGTCATGTAGTTGAGCGACCGTCACAGTAACCTTTCAAACTACCTTGCCCTTTCCGTTATCTCACCCATATGGGGTTACGCCAATACGTTATGCGGGATTGTTGTACCACAGTGTCTAGCGTAGTTGGACTACCCACAACGGCTGGCAACTTCACCTTGTATCGGTGTCCCATTCAAGCTGGATGTACCGCACGCTTGCACATTCCCTTTTCTCCACCCAGTGAGATATATTCAGGGTTTAATAATTTTACTAAGCCAAGTTGCAGTTTACAGACTTGTGGTTGTACTTATTTTACACGGGAGGTCGTGACAAGATTAAATCCTTAATCCATCCGGGCGGTTCGTACCACATACCAACCACTCTTGTGCTCCGTGAGCACCCACCGCCTTGCCATCTGCCCAGATGTGGTATTAACAATTATTAGGGTTTTGAGGAGTAAAACCAAATTATCTCATTTATTTCAGTCATAGACCACCAATGACTGTCCAAAATTATTTCATGTTTGAAGAATGATGATTGGGGTATTTTAATACCCCGGTGCTTAAGCAAGACTAGCATGTTACTTAAGTACAACCTATAACTAGTAATTACCACATAGTTACTAGGGTGACATGGAATAATGGATTCAAATATTAATGGATGGCATATTAATTAATTAATTAATCATCAAATGGGTATTTAACTACCTTAAACTTTGACATACATTTGATTAAAGAATTAAGGCATGCAATTTTGGTAAGTTAGAAAGAATATAATTTACATAAAATATAGAGGATCAAAATGATCAAAGCATTGACTCGCCTTGATTATAGGCAAGGGGATCTTGATATTCTTGCGCTTGATCAACTTGGAGGTCTCCCGCATCTTCAAATCCTATTCAGATGAACGTACCGGTACTACTACAGAAAAGGTCTTCACAGACGGTTAAAAAATGTCATTACAGACGGTTTTTGGAGCCATCTGTGTTTATGGGTCAATGATGACATGAGGTCATCATAGACGGTTTCGGAACCGTCTGTGATGCATGATATCGCATATGGTTATTAATTCAGAACTGTCTGTGATATATGACTATCACAGACGGTTTGTATATAGAACTGTCTGTGATAATTATCTATCACAGACGGTTCTAACACCGAACCGTATGCGATAACTATCTATTACAGACGGTTCTAAACACGAACCGTCTGTGATAACTATCTATCACAGGCGTTCATTTGGCCGGGTTGAACGAAAATAATTTGTGCTCGGACGAGTGGGTGGTGGAAAGGTGGGTGCCGTAACGCACACTTGGAATGTGGAAACGTTTCGTCTGAGCAACCAACTAAGGACTTAACCTTGAACCATTGATCTGGGCCTTAACCGTACAACCACATGTCTAGACTAGGATAGACCTGGTCGACTAATTAGCAAAGTTTTGATTCGGTTCTGTCGAGGGTTGATAAGCGGCGCAAGAGGGGGCCCAGAATGGCGAAACCTCAGCGGGCAGATCCGAGTTAAAATGGAGCTTTGTAAAAATTTTGTCACGTACTCTAGATTGCTTACCTAAGGTAGTGAGCGGTGGCATAGATATATGCCGAATAAACTAGAGAAATTCGTGTCTTGTGGGTCAAGCTGTACAACCTCTCGCAGAGTGTAAAACTATTCAATAGCCGTGTCCCTGCTATGGACATGCACGGTGATTTCACGCAAGGGGTAGAACTTTTGTCAAAAATGTTGGAATGGTTTGGTTGAATCTTGTAGATGGTTGATGGTTGGGAAGTGAACAGGATGTTCACTAGTTGTTTCAAAGAAAATTGCTTACTTATGTATTAATCTTCTAAACTGTGCTTTGCAATCTACTTACTGTATTTAGTGTCAAATATTGCTTTCTGCAAAATAGCCATAAAGCTATCCTTGTCAAACCTTGTATGAATATTACTTGCATACATTTCTCTACGTCTTGCTGAGTACATTCAAAGTACTCACGGCTTTGCGCCCTCTGTTTAAATCAGCAGAGGAGGGTGAACCAGTGAACTCAAAGTTCTATGAAGAAGACTTATTTGAAGACTATGCGAATTAAGCCGCGTCCTTCACTCGATTGCCGGTGGGCATATTGGGTGACCTCCACTAGATGTTTTGTTTTCGCTGCAAGCTACTCTTTTGTTGGTAGCCTTGTGTGGCAAACGTTGTAAGACTTGACCATAAGGTCTCTTTTGCTTAATAATATTAATTTGTCTGCTTCATCTATTGTTTGGTTGTGTGGTTATGATTACACCAATGTTGCAACTGTGTGAGCTAGCTACTGATCATGGGACTAGTTCAGAACACACAGAGGGTCCTGAGGTTGCATACCCGAGGTCCCGACAGCGGTGGTATCAGAGCCATATCGATTGTAGGACGTAACCGTAGTTAGCATGGTCGCTTAGTCAAGGCTTCAAAATTTTATTTTATAAATCAAACCAACAATTAACTTGAATAGTATTCTCCTCTCATCTTACTCTATTCTTCCTCATCTTATGCTAATCTCTCCTTATTCCATTCTCAAGTCTAACTTCTTACCTTTTCTGAACCTTATTTCTGAATGTAAAGTGACCCTCTTGTCTCGATAATCTCTATAGAATCGAGCTTTGCTTGAAGTCGCCCACCCACATAAGATAGATTAGTAGTGCTGTTACCCTTTTCAATTTCAGTATCGTTTAGTCCGATAGACAGGATCTGTGGCTTGAGTGTTGTTGCCTCTTGTAGCTTTCCGGCTATTGTTCGTTGGGTTAAACCAATTTTCCCCAATTAGGTTGTCTCGTCTTTCTCCCTTTTTCTTACTCGTCTTTGTGCTTTTCCCTCTTTTCTATCGTGCTTTCTTCCTCTCGTCTATTAAACCTGAGAAGATGCAGGCAGATGGTTCGACCGCTAACTCGGCAAGTCAGGATGAACAAGTGGACCCTGTTACGCCACCAACCCCAGCCGCAACAACAGATCAGGGTTTGGGATAGTTCATGGCAGCACAGGCGCAGTTGATGAATGCAATGATGCAGAACATGAACCAGATGATGACTCAACAGAATCAGACGGCTGCCGCTCTACTCACCGTGCTGAACCAGAACAACCAAGTAGCTGCCATGCCACCTCCGCCCCCACCAGCTTTCCCTCTCACCAAAGTGGCAGAATTTATGAGGACCCATCCACCTACCTTCTCCGGCTCCTCTCGAGCCTTTGGATCTGAGATGGTGGTCAGTGTTTCATCAAAAGAAGCTTGCCATTACCCGGTGTGATGACCGTGAGAAAATTTCAGATGCCACACACCACCGGTGGAAGGCACCGCCATGAGAATGGTGGTAGAACTATTCTTACGCCCATGAAAACCACCAGAACATCACTTGGACTGAATTTTCCGAAGCCTTCCGCCTCTCTCATATCCCTGACGGAAAGGTAGAAATGAAGAAAAATGAGTTTCATGAGTTGAAACAAGGGAACCTGTCAGTAAGTGAATACCTCAACAAGTTCACTCAACTCTCACGCTATACTCAAGAGGATGTTGCCATCGACGATGCTCGTCAGAAGCATTTCAAGCGAGGACTCAACCCTAGCTTGAAGGTTCAGGTCGTTGGCAACGACTATGTCAATTTTTAGCAACTAGTCAATAAGGCCATGCTCATAGAAGAGTCACATCGCGAACTGGCGGAATCTCATAAAAGGAAGTCGATGCAGCATAATGCTCATCAAGGTCACCCACAGAGAGCCAGAATGAATGTGCAGCCCCCTGGCCGCTTCGTTCCTCCTATCACCTTCAGAACCCCCGCAACGGCACCTCGCCCATCTACCTTCAACAACAACACCAACAACCAGCAGCCAAGAAACAACAATCCTGCCGTAGGAATCACCTGTTTCAACCGCCAAGAATCGAACATTACGCCAAAGAATTGCCCACGTAGTGTTGGGACACGGTAGGCTACGATAGCTACAAACAAAAATTTCTACCACGCGAACCAGATGCCAAGCAAGTAGATGATCAAAGATCGTTACCACGAGACGCAGTAGCAGCGGAAGAAGGGTTGGAGCGGCCAGTCCAACAAAGAGCGCGTCGATGTAGTGGTCGAATCGATCGTCAATGTCCTCACGAGCCGATCGTCTCTCCAAAGAACGCTCTTGGTTCCTTGTGAAGATCGCGGATCGTCCTCAAGCGCAACAATCGTAATAGCGCCTCTACGGTATCCACACGCCCAGGAAGGAACAACCGAACGTCGGTGTGCCAGCACCAAGTCGCACGGTGGAGCTCTCAAGGAGATGGCGGCTAGGGTTTCGTGGTGTTTCACGCCTCCTTTCCAATAGCCTCATGCACCTCCTTATATAGTGCTCGTGGACGGATCCTATCAGGACATCGCCATTTAATCGATTCGTATTGGTTTGTTCCAACCCGCTAAGTGTGTGACCACAGAGGTTCATGTGTAGTTCGGTTGTGACTGGAAACCCTTCCGACCACTAGTCGAAGCGGCTCCTAGCGTAACATATCGATTCCTAATACACACAAATTATATCCGATTTAACCTTAATGCAATATGATCTACAACCAGGTCTTCATCATCTACGACCGTGTCCTATCAGATATGACATCAGTCAGATGTGGTCACAACCAACTCGTAACTCCTCACGACTTGGTTTCACCACTCTGTGATCAGGTTCGACCATCCACGACTTGCTTGTATCTCCATACGACCACCTATTATCGCTCGACCGAGTGACCTACTCGTGTATACTCCCTTTGCCTCACGATGTCCGGTTGAACTCGGGTGAGATGTTGTGTCATCCATGGACTGCTCAATACTTTCTCGATCGAGTATCGATAACTTTACGTGGTCGAACTCTTTGACTACTAGTGGCATGGCCATGCACTTTCTTTATCCGATCACAACGAGGGCCCAGAGACATCTCTCTGTTATGTTAGGAGGGCAAATCCATATCCGACCAAATCACATTCCTCTCCATGTTTTGAGCATACCCAAAGCTACCTTTATAACTACCCGATTCACGGTGTAGCGTTTGGCAACCCCTAAGCGTGTTTCTTACACATGTAGGAAACCATACCGATCTCGTGTCTAAGGATTATACATCATCATTGCTTGAGACCAACTAATGACACATAGATTCATAACAATCTCAATAGTGCCTCAAGGTGGGTCTTATCCAACATCATGTTCTCTAACATGTGTCCATATTATTGGTTTGATATCTCCATATCTATGACTCGTGAAACATAGTCATCAACCAATACATATGCTAGTCTATTCATATGTGTCCTCATATGTTTACGATCAGGATCGATAAGAATAATTATTGCGTAAATATAGAGTTTCACAACCAAGTCACATACTTGATAATAAATATTAACAATATTATTCTAGGAACAAGATAACACATTATCCAATGTCATGAACATAATGAAATGTAATCATCTCTATGATTGCCTCTAGGGCATATTTCCAACAAGAAGCAAGGTCCATCACCAGTCAGATTCAACCTTGGAGCTACCCTGACCAGAACCCCCATGCCAGGAGCAGGACGTGGAGCCCCTCAGACTCCAGCTGCACCAGCCAAGACCCCTCAAACTTTCGGGAGAGGCCGTGTGAACCATGTCACGGTGGAGGAAGCCCAGATAGCCCCGGACATTGTGTTGGGTAAGTTTCTAGTAAATTCAGCACCTGCTATAGTTTTGTTTGATTCTGGAGCTACCCATTCATTTGTTTCTCGAGTTTTGTTGCAAAGCATCGCCTAAAGGTTCGACTCTTAAAAATGCTATGTTGATTCATACACCGGTTCGGAGTTGAATACTTAACCAAGGTCGCCCTAAGGTTAAAGTAACCATAGAAGGGTAGAATTCTAGCCAACCTTATAATCATCAATGCCAAATCCTAGATGTGATTTTGGGTATGGATTGGCTTGCTAATCACCAAGCAATTTTGGATTGTGGTGATGTACATCACATTGGTCACCCAGATGGAATCAAAGTAAAGTTTGAAGCCTCTACGAAAAGGTATGATGGAGCCTTAGTCTACAGTGTCAGTGCTTTATCTGTGGAAGATGTGCCAGTAGTCAGAGAATTTCCGGATGCCTTTCCTGATGATCTACCCGAATGCCACCGACAGGACCTAGAGTTTGTCATTAACCTAGTTCCGTGAAGGCGCCTTATTTCAAGAGACCCTACCGCTTTTTGCTTGGCGACTTAGTTGAGTCAAGAAGCGATTGAAGAAATGCAAGATAAAGGATTTGTCAGACCAAGTTCTTCGCCTTGGGGAGCCCCAATGATCTTTGTCCATAAGAAGGATGATACCGGCGGATGCGTGTGGATTACCGCTCTCTTAATGAAGTCACCATCAAGAACAAGTACCTCCGCCCAGATCGATGATTTGTTTGACCGCTAAAAGGAGCCGAGTGTTCTCCAAGATAGATTTGAGGTCGATATCATCACCAAGATTCGTAAGGAAGATATATCAAGACAGCTTTTTCAACCCGATATGGATCAGATGAGTATACGGTCATGTCTTTTGGATTAACCAATGCACCGCTTACTTTATGAACTTGATGAATAAAGTATTCATGGAGTATCTGGACAAGTTTGTCATTGTCTTTATTGACGATATCCTAGTTTACTCTAAGAGTGAAGAAGAGCATGAAAAGCACCTTCGTTTCGTCCTGAATAAGCTTAGAGATCATCAACTCTATGCTAAATTCGACAAGTGTGAGTTTTGATGAAGAAAGTTACCTTTTGGGGCACGTCATGTCCGCAGTATGAGTCGCCACAACCCTAGTAAAGTCAAGGATGTGCTCAATCGAGTCACCCAAGTCAAGACTCGGATCGAAGTTTTTGAATGGCGAGTTACTACCGCCGGTTTATAGAAGGATTCTCAATAATAGCAAGACCCCTTACCCAATTGCTGAAGAAGGAAAAGAAATTTGCCTGGACGCCAGAATGTGAGCAAAGTTTTCAAGAATTAAAGAAGCGTTTGACCACCGCCCCAGTGCTGATTCTGCCTGATGTTCGGAAGGATTTTGAGATTTTCTATGACGCATCTCGTCAGGGTCTCGGTTGTGTTTTGATGCAAGAAAGGAAGGTAGTCGCATATGCTTCACACCAATTGAAGCCTTATGAAGCCAATTACCCCACTCATGACTTAGAATTGGCTGCCGTAGTGCATGCTTTAAAGATATGGCACCATTACCTCATCAGTAATCGCTGTGAAGTTTACACGGACCATAAGAGCTTGAAGTACATTTTCACTCAAACGGATCTGAATATGAGACAAAGAAGATGGTTGGAATTGATCAAGGATTACAACATGGGAATTCATTATCACCCAGGCAAGGCAAATGTTGTAGCAGATGCTTTAAGTAGGAAGACCTACTGCAATACTCTAATGATCAAAGAAAGTCAGCCAGCACTGCACGAAGAATTTCAAAAACTCAAGCTCGAGTTAGTCGAAGAAGGTTACTTAGCTGCCTTGGAAGCGCAACCGACTCTTCAAGATCAGATCAAGAAAGCTCAAGAAGAAGATGCAGATATCAAGGAGATCAAGAGAAACATGAAGCAGGGTAAATCCTTAAGATTTTCAGAACATGAGCAAGGTGTCCTATGGTTCGATAAGCGTATTTGTGTACCGGATCAGAAGGAGCTTAAACAGTTAATACTCAAGGAAGCTCATGAAACCTTGTACTCCATTCACCCCGGAAGCACTAAGATGTATCAAGATCTCAAGGAATTTTATTGGTGGCCTAGCATGAAGCGTGAAGTTACTGAGTATATTGCACAATGTGATGTTTGCCAGCGAGTTAAAACTGAGCATCAGAGACCTGCTGGACTTTTGCAACCTTTGAACATACCTGAATGGAAATAGGATGAAGTTGGCATGGATTTTATCACCGGTCTGCTAAGAACTAAAGCTGGATATGATTCTATCTGGGTAATTGTCGATCGCCTAACCAAGGTGGCTCACTTCATCACAGTCAAGACTACCTACTCAGGAGACAGACTTGCAGAATTGTATATGGCAAAGATAGTATGTCAGCATGGAGTGCCAAAGAAGATCGTGTCAGATCGAGGAACCTAGTTCACCTCAAGATTTCGCGGTTACACGCAGCGTTTTGGGCACTAATTTGAATTTCAAGATGACCTACCACCCTCAGATGAGATAGTCGACCGAAAGAGTTAATCAAATCCTAGAAGATATGTTAAGAGCTGCGCTTAGAGAACTGCATCACTGGGACCAAATGCTACCTTATGCAGAGTTTTCTTACAACAACAGTCATCAGTCAAGTCTACAGATGTCCCCGTTTGAGGCCCTTTACGAAAGAAAGTGCAGAACACCTTTGTATTGGACTGAGTCAGGCGAAGGGCAAGTGCTTGGATGAGACATCCTAAAGGAGGCCGAAGATCAAGTTAAGTCAATCAGAGAAAAGCTGAGAACAACCCAAACTAGACAGAAAAGTTATGTTGATAACCGTTGTCGAGATTTAGCTTTTGTACCTAGAGATCATGTGTACCTGAAGGTCTCACCTCTCAAAGGGATGCGTCGCTTCAGAGTCAATGGAAAGCTCACACCAAGATACATTGGACCTTTTCCAGTTCTAGTCAAAAGAGGAGAAGTTGCTTACAAGTTAGAGCTCCCGCCTCAGTTGTCAGATGTGTATGACGTCTTTCATGTGTCTCAATTGAAGAAGTGCCTGCGTGTGCCAGAAGAGCAGATGCCGTTAGAAGCAGTTGACTTGCAAGAAGATCTAACCTACAAGAAGCAACCCATCAGAATCTTGGAAGTGTCTGAGCGTGTGACAAGAGCAAGATCCTCCGTTTTTGCAAAGTTCAATGGAGCAATCACACTGAAGAAGAAGCCACCTGGGAACATGAAGAAGATTTGAAAGCCGAGTTCCCGCACCTATTCTCTAGTCAGCCTGAATCTCGGGGTCGAGATTCCCTTTAAGGGGTATAGGTTTGTAACATCCCTATTTTTCTGGGCTTTTTGAAAAATTTTAAAACTTTAAAAGTGAACCATTTGGTTTTATTAATTCGCTCAAGCTTAAATTGTAATTTAGAAGTTTAAAAGTAGTTTAAATTGAATTAATTAAAACTTGAACTAATTAAAGTTGGTTTAGTTGAGTTTTGTTGGATTTTAATTTGGTTTTTCCTTTTGCCCTAAGTTAAAAATAATTAATTGCCAAAAATTAAAAGCAATAGTTAAGATAAAAATATTTTTACTAAGTCCTAAATAATTCAAAGGATTTCTGTGAATTTTCCTAGAATTTTTGGACGGCTTAAGCTATTTTCTAAAAATGGTTTTGCTTTTCTGGTAATTTCTAAAATCAAAAATCTTAGGAAATTCCCTCCTTTGGCTTTGGGCCAAATCTCTCCGACCTGTTCTGTTTTCCCGTCTTTGCTCGCTTTCTTGGCTCCACAGGCAGCGTCTTGCCTCTTCCTTCAGACACCGTCTGATCGAAATCGGACGGTCCCCGCTCGCCCGCGCTTTCCCCTCTCTCCGCTCCTCTCTCTCGCTGCCCGGTGGGACCCGCCTGTCAGCCGCCTCGTCCTCAGGTCATCTTCAACCTCCGCCTCCACGGCGCCCGAGCTCCCTCGCCGCGTTTCTCGCCGCACCGCGCCGCTCCCTCACGCTAGCCTAGCCCAGCCTTGTCTCGTCCTCGCCGCCTGGTCCCGTGCTCCTTGCCTTGCCGCCTGGCCGTGCTCCTCCCTGCTGCCAAGGCCATGCCTGTCGGCTCGGCGGATTCTTGCTGCAGCGCTCGCCGCTGCCTAGCCCTACCCCTGTCCTGCGTCTGCCGCCCGTGTCCGCCTCCGCCGCGCCCGTACGCCCCCTTTTTGCCCCCTTCTCTGCCGATCTCGCCGCCCGCCATTAAAGCCGGTGCGACAACCTCTCCCCCTCCTCCTCCTCCGGGCCTCCCTGAGCCCTATTTAAGTGAGCACCGGGGAGCTCTCCCTCTCCTCTCTCTTTTCCCCCCACTCACTCTCCCTCCGAGCTCACCGTATTTGGAGCTCCAAGCGCCGCCGGCCGTGGAGCTTTCGCCGGACCCGCCACCACCGTCAAGCCTCTTTAGTCACCGTTGACCTCACCCCCGGCATCGCCAAGCCAAGGCGCACCCGGTGTGCACCTCCCCTTCACCGGAGCTCGCGAACCCGCCGCCACCTCCGCTGCTTTTGTCCTCGCCGCCACGCCTCCCTTGCCGCCGCGTCCTCGCCAGCACTGCGTGCACCAGCGTCACCAAGAACGCCTCTTTGCGTTGGTACCCTCGCCGGTCATTGAGCGCCGCTGTCCGGCGACCTTTGGGCCGAGCGCCGCCGGTCCGACGGCGTGGCGTGCCACCTTAGCGCCACAGGCGCCACGCCGCCTTTTTGTCGACGTGTTTGCCAATCGGCCTTCATGCTTTTCCTCGGATTTTCTTTAGGAAAATAATTCCGGAAAATCAGGAAATCCCTAAACCCATCATTTTATGTGTTTTCCAACTTCCTTTGGCCATAACTTCCTCATTCGAACTCCGATTCGAGTGATTCAATTTTCTAAATTCATCTAAATTCCTTGTCTTCCTATTAGTATTTATTTGGTATTTATTTGAATTTTATTTGGAGTTGTTTTGTTTATTTAGCTTTGTTCAAGACGTATAGATTCCGTTTGCTTTAAGATTTCAGAATTCGATTTAATCAAGCACCTCTACTCTTCAATGAAGGAAAGTCGTAGACTTTTGATCATATTGAACCCATCTTTATAAAAGTATATTGTTTGATATAAACATGCATGGCTAATTTTATAATAAATGGTTTCGGGATTAGTTAATTACCTAATTGCCATTATGCCTCCTTAATAAATTGCGAGCGACATGTATCCTTGAATGACATAACTCCTTGGACACCTTAGGATGGTTAATTATTAGTTGGGCATTATTGAAATACCAACATGGGTATCGTGCTATGCTTAGCCAATGCTTTAGTTATACGATAGGCTCACGATCACATACTCAAGGAATGAATGAATTTGACTAAAGGAAATTATGGAACCGTGGCAGAGCCACTTTTGATAAGAGATGTTGTGCCATGACTAGAGTGGTCATTTGGCTGGGTTGAACGAAAATGATTTGTGCTCGGACGAGTGGGTGGTGGAAAAGGTGGGTGCCGTAACACACACTTGGAATGTGGAAACGTCTCGTCTGAAAGCAACCAACTAAGGACTTAACCTTGAACCATTGATCTGGCCTTAACTGCATACAACCGCATGTCTAGACCGATAGACCAGTCGACTAATTAGCAAAGTTTTGATTCGGTTCATCAAGGGTTGATAAGCGGCGCAAGAGGGGCCTAGAATGGCGAAACCTTAGCGGGCCGATCCGAGTTAAAATGGAGCTTTGTAAAAACCTTGTCACGCACTCTAGGCTTACCTAAGGTTGTGAGCGGTGGCATAGATATATGCCGAACAAACTAGAGAAATTCGTGTCTTGTGGGTCAAGCTGTACAACCTCTGCAGGGTGTAAAACTATTCGAATAGCCGTGTCCCCAGTTATGGACATGCCTGGTGATTTCACGCAAGGGGTAGAACTTTTGTCAAAAATGTTGGAATGGTTTGGTTGAATCTTGTAGATGGTTGATGGTTGGGAAGTGAACAAGATGTTCACTAGTTGTTTCAAAGAAAATTGCTTACTTATGTATTAATCTTCTAAACTGTGCTTTGCAATCTACTTACTGTATTTAGTGTCAAATATTGCTTTCTGCAAAATAGCCATAAAGCTATCCTTGTCAAACCTTGCATGAATATTACTTGCATACATTTCTCTACATCTTGCTGAGTACATTCAAAGTACTCACGGCTTTGCGCCCTCTGTTTAAATCAACAGAGGAGGGTGAACCAGTGAACTCAGAGTTCTATGAAGAAGACTTCTTTGAAGACTATGCGAATTAGGCCGCGTCCTTCACTCGATTGTCGGTGGGCATATTGGGTGACCTCCGCTAGATGTTTTGTTTCCGCTGCAAGCTACTCTTTTGTTGCTAGCCCTGTGTGGCAAACGTTGTAAGAATTGACCATAAGGTCTCTTTTGCTTAATAATATTAATTTGTCTGTTTCATCTATTGTTTGGTTGTGTGGTTATGATTACACCAATGTTGCAACTGTGTGAGCTAGCTACTGATCATGGGACTAGTTCAGAATACACAGAGGGTCCTGAGGTTGCATACCCGGGGTCCCGACATCTGCCACCTGAAGTTCTGAAGGCACATATTGAAGAGCAACAATCTGGTCATGTACCTGTGTCCGCATATAGGAAGCATCAATACCAATATGCTTTGTAAGCTCATGCTTCACCGGATTTGAAGCAATGCTAATAGCCCCTGTACTGTCAGACGAAAGAGGAGTAGGTGCTGAAACAGAAACACCAAAATTCTCAAGTAACCACCATAGCTAAGTAACCTTCGTAGTCAACAAAGCCATAGCTCGCAACTTAGTCTCAGCACTCGAATGAGAAACTGTTGTCTGCTTCTTAGTCTTCCAAGCAATGAGAGAACCACCAAGAAAAACACAATAAGCAAAGAAAGACCGGCGATCAGAGTGATCACTAGCCCATGTGGCATTAGAATATGCCCGAGTCAGAAGAGTGGAGCGAGGGAAAAACAGACGACAGTGATGGTTGCATCAAGATATCGAGAACACTAAAAAGATGACTATAGTGGAGCTAAGTGGGAGCAGAAACAAACTAACTCAAGATATACACAGGGTACGAAATATCAGGACGAGTGACACCCAGATAAACAAGACTCTCAACAAGGTGACAATAGCAAGTAGAATCAGCAAGAGGCTCACCATCAGTGGGCCTAAGATGAACATTAAGCTCCATAGGAGTCTCGATGTGTGTCGATCAAGAAGAGAAGCACGATCAAGAAGATCTTGAATATACTTTTCTTGGGACAGATAGAAGCCCTCGGGTGTAGAAGTAACCTCAACCCCAAGAAAGTAGCGAAGAGGACCTAGATCAAACATAAGAAACTGCTCATTAAGACGCTCCTTCACAAAGGTGATGTACTGAGAATCATCTCCAGTAATGATCATATAATCAACATATAAAAGGAGAAGTGTCTGACCACAAGGCGAAGTGTGAATAAAGATAGCAGGATCATGAGCACTGGCAGAGAAACCAGCTATAGTGACAACAGAAGAGAAACGATCAAACCAGGCACGAGGAGCTTGCTTGAGGCCGTAAAGAGATCGGCGAACGCGACAAACCATACCCTTAGGAACAGAATACCCCGATGGTGGCTGCATATAAACCTCTTCACGTAGCTCGCCATTGAGAAAGGCATTCTTCACATCAAGCTGAGAGATGGACCATGCCCGAACAGACACCACAGCAAGAAGAGTGCGAACAGTGGTCATGTGAGCCACAGGAGCAAATGTCTCATCATAATCATGACCATACTCCTACTGAGAACCACGTGCCACAAGACGAGCCTTGTAGCGCTCAAGAGAACCATTAGAGCTTGTCTTAATCTTGTAGACCCACTTGCATGTGATAGGAGTAACACGCGCAGGAAGAGGGACAAGATCCCACGTACCAGTATGCTCAAGGGCAGTAATCTCCTCTGTCATCACATGCTGCCACTCCTGATGAACAGCAGTATCACGATAAGAAGTCGGTTCGGCAAGAGCCGCTAAACAAAAGTGCGCAGGAGGCTGAATAGACTGGTGATCACGAAGGGCATATCGAGGGGAGGCCGAAGAAGATGAACCATGAGAAGAAGATGGCGCATCAGAAGAATCCTCAACTCGTGGATGACGAGTGTAGTAGAGAGGATAAGAAGGACGAAGGCCGGGAGGAGCCTCTGGAGAGGGTGACGGGGTCGAAGGAGACGGTGAAGGAGAAACCGAAGATGCCAAAGGCTGTGATGGAGATGTGGTGACTATAGGAGTGGCAAGAAAAGTCAGGAAAGAAAGCGGCTCGACAAGCGATGCTGGAGTGGTGGAAGGAGAAGGACGGGGGTAGAAAGGACGAGACTCATCAAAAGTGATGTCCCGAGAAACCCGCATCCGTCGGCCAACAGGATCCCAACAATGATATCCCTTATGCTCAGCACTATAGCCCAGAAAAACGCACTCCACGGACTGAGCGGTCAACTTGGTGCGCTCACGAGGGACGAGAAGAACATAGCACACACATCCAAAGAGGCAAAGACTAGAATAGTCAGGAGTATTGCCACAGAGACGCTCAACTGGGATCCCACCCTGAAGAGCAGAAGAAGGCCGAATATTAATCAGGAAAGTGGCGAGAAAAAATTTCGGCCGAGAAGTGTGGTGGGACAGCAGAAACAAGCATAAGAGCACGGGCTGTCTCAAGAAAATGACGATGCTTTCGTTCAGCCACACCGTTCTGGGCATGAGCACCAAGGCAAGAAAACTGAGAGAGAGTGCCCTGCTCAGCAAGAAAACCATGAAGGACTCCTGACAAGTATTCCCCAGCAGAGTCAGCACGAAAGACATGAATAGGAGAATCAAACTGAGTACAGATCATGGTGGCAAAAGTCTTGTAGATCGATAAAATCTCACTACGAGATGACATAAAGTATATCTATGTGTGGCGAGAAAAATCATCAATAAAAATTATATAATATCAATAACCTCCTTTCGAAACAAAAGGAGCCGGACCCCATACATCAAAATGAACAAGATTAAAAGGACGTTGTGACACTGACTCACTCGAAGGATAAGGAAGTTGAAGTTGTTTACCAAGCTTACAACCCTGACAATTTAGAGAAACATCACCAGATACAGATCCTAAAAGACTACGACGAAGTAAAGAAGCTAGACGTGATCCACAAAGATATCCCAAACGATGATGCCACTGAGCAAAAGACGCAGTGGAGGATGCAGCAGAAGCGGCGGTGACAGTGGAGGTGACAAGACTGGCAGGGGCAGCGGAAGGAAGACGAAGCCAATCAAGCTCCCAGAGACGCTGTGAGTCACGGTGGCGAGGGCCAGTACCAACCAGAGTCCCCGTGCGTCGATCCTAAACACAACAAGAATCAGAATCGAGAATAACACGACAACCATGATCAGTGAGCTGACAGGCAGATATGAGCTGCATGGTTAGTTTGAGAACATGAGAAATAGCAGGAATATGAAAAGAGGAATTCGAAAGAGTGCCTCGTCCTGCGGACAGAAAGGGGGGGGGGTACCATCTGCTATCTGAACAATGACAGGAATAGCTAAAGGACGAATAGAAGTGAGACTGGTGGAATCAGATATCATATGAAAAGAAGCACCAGAGTCAAGAATCCAAGGTGAGATCCCTGAGGAAGAAGTAGATGGTGATCTCTCACTAGAAGACTATGCAGCAGAACCAACAGAACTGGACGGTGTCAGAGCAGCCATGCGACGCAGCAGTGTGAGAAACTCCTGAGAATCAGAAGCACTAGAGCTCCTCTGAGAGGAGGAACCACCAGTTCCCTGTGGAGGACGGCCACCACAACGTAAATCCTTCTTCTTCTTGTAGCAGTTATGCTATACATGTCCATCCTTGTTGCAGTAAGTGTAGTGTAGTCCCCTACCAACAGCAGCTGACACTAGTGAAGGCAACACTGGTGAAGGAGTAGCTGGAGACGTAGCGGGTGTAGGAACTGGAGAAGCTACCAGAATCGAAGGAAACAACGGTGACGGCAGCAGACCTGCAACACGAAGGTGAATCTCCTCAGCACGAATAGCAGCAAGGGCTTCTAATAAGGTCACACGAGGGTGGCGTACCAGCAATTGAGTACGAGTCTGCTCATACTTAGCCCGGAGATGGGTCAAGAAGTTGTAGATACGACAAAGCTCTAGGTGAGACTGCTGACGCTAACAGCAGTAACACGTGTGGCAAACATCCGATCCCAAAGAGTCAATCTAACGCCATACCGCATACAATTGGGCATAAAACTCGTCCACAGTAGCATCTCCCTGCTGTAGCGATTGCTCCTGATGCACGACAGAAAGATACAACGAATCACCAGACGGCTCGTAGCGGTTGCGCAGATGTGTCTACATCAACTATGATGAAGTCAAACCAACCACATCCCCAGTGAATTGCACCTCCATGCTAGCAACCAGAATAGCAGAAGTACGAACATCCTCATCAACCCATGTCTTGTAGGCAGCATACTGAGTCTGAAAAGTCTCCATAGTATCCTCAAAAAACATCAGATGCCTCCTTACGAGCATCTTCAGAAGTAGTCTTCGGGAACACAGGCTCAGCAGGTGGAACAGGGCGAGGCGGGCAAGGCAACTCGCCGGTAAGAAAGTCTTAAAGGTGCTGACCACGTATGTGGAGACGCATGTGCTGAAACCAGTCCCAATAATTGAGACCATCGATGATCACCGGACATCAAGGAACGAAAACAGTACCCATTGGTAGGCAGCGTTGGATGGCGCGGCGACCAAGATAACGAAGTCTAACAGGCGGCACTAGACGGCGCGACGGTTAGAACGCCGTTTTTTTTTACTCACGGGCCGACTGAGTTAAAACTCAGCCTTACTACTCACGGGCTGGCTGAGTTAAAACTCGGCCCACACGAGCCGAAGGCTCTCACGAGCAGCAACGTGCACGGGGGGAACTAGGGTTCTTCGGCGATGGCGGCGGCGGGCGACGGCGCAAGCGTATGGCGATGGCGTGCGGAGGACCAAGGGCGCAAGGCGTCCGTGTAAGCGGCGGCGGCGTATGCCCCGAGCACAAGTGACTTGAGCGGCGGCGGGCGCCCCGAAGCGGCGGTGCGTGCGTCTCGCAGAATAAGGGCGGGCTTCCTAAGCGCGTAAAACGCGCTCGATGAAGAACTGCAGCGATGGCGGCGATGAAGACGTCGTCGGCGCCAGAGCAAGACGAACTCCAGGCAACCAGGCGTCGACAGGAGACAAGCGAAGTGACGGGCAAAACCAAGCGACGACGGCGATTGGAAAAAGAAGCAGCGGCGGCGGCTTGGCAAAGGAAACCCTAGGCACGCTCTGATACCATGTTACGAATAGCGCTTGTATTCATTATGAGGCCAATGGACCAATATATATACAAGTACAGGGTGACATATATGCAAAAAATCCCCTTATTCAATAGGGTAAATACATATGTATGTAACACATCTAACAAACACAACTGAAGCACTTGCAGCAGTAAGCCCTCCCATCCCCCCCTCTCTCTGCCTGATGGAGTAATATGTGCCCATTTTGCAGAGCATTCTCTGCTCTTGCATCATTTGTTCTCCGGCGGTGCAGTATACACAAATGGCTCTACAATGCCATCATCCATGGCGAGCAACAGCTCCAGGGCCTCCACAACGGCCGACATCTGGGGCCGGGATTTAGGGCCAACACTCAAGCACTGGTAAGCTATGATTGCAGTCTTCTGGGCAGCTCGGGTTGAGCACTGGAGTTTCCGGTCGATGACACGGTCGAGTCGCCGAGAATCGCGCAGGCGCGGCCGCGCCCACTCGACTAGGTTTTGCTCTCGGGGTGGCTTGTTCTTGTCCACCGCACTCCGCCCCGTTAGCAGCTCCAGCAATACTACGCCGAAGCTGTACACGTCGCTCTTTGTCGTAAGATGACCTAACAAAGAGCAGAGAAGGTGAATAAATTAGTGAAAATCCATGCAATGTTAGACTTGTTATTGCATATGATAAGGATGGAGCCAACAAAAAATTTGGCATATGTATATCTACCGGTCATGATGTATTCAGGTGCTGCGTAGCCCTGTGTGCCCATGACTCGTGTGGAGACATGCGTCTCGTCTTCTTCGGGCCCATCCTTGGCTAGTCCAAAATCCGATAGCTTTGCTTCGTAATCCTACCAAAAAAGAAACCATGAAATGTCAGATGATTATGCGACATAAGATTTTTAGAAATGTAATGATCATCTCGGTGATTTCTAGTTAGTCACTGGGTTAGGGTAGTTAGCTGGCTACATGATATGTACATACCGAGTCTAGTAGGATGTTGGAGGTCTTGAAGTCGCGGTAGATGACGGGTTTCACAGCGTCATGGAGAAAGGCCAAACCTTTGGCGGCTCCAATGGCGATCTTCAAGCGTGTTGACCACGGCAGCGACGTAGAGTACTCTGCAATTTCCAATTTTCCATGCACGCATGCACCGACAACTCGTTAATCAGATGAGCTAAGCAATGCCGTCTAGGCAGGGTAAATCGGCTAGACGAGAGGACTGCGTCTAGCGTCTAGGCGGGTGAAACATTGCTACTAGTACTACTTTGCGAGGATATATTGCAAGGTAGTCAGAGTCGAGATCTCGAGTCGGATCGATTTGCCTCCGGTAGGATCGAATCGTAGTATCGAATCGTAGAATCGGCGATTCTACGGATTTGTAAAAATACACATATTTAACATCTACACTATAAGTTTGTATGATTGTTATATGGTTTACCACTTGCATGTTCCTTAAAAGTAGCTAGACATACTCCAGGAATAAAAAGAGCTTATCATTATCAAGCTCAAGATTGCTCATGCCATAATATAGATATTTGTACTAGCATTACCACACTGATACAATATTTTGCATGCTCCTTGTTTATTTATAGTTTCATTCTCAGAAATTAATATCAACAAATTTTGCTCTAAAACAAAATATCGCAAAGCCCGGCCTCTAAAAAAATTGCCCTAAGTCTCTACGAGTAGGATCGACAGTGAGATTTGGATCGACAGGCTGTCGTGGGTTCGTAGAACCGTAAGACTCTAAGAGTAGGATCGGATCGGCAGTAAGACTTGGATCGACAGGCTGTCGTGGGTTCGTAGAGTCGTAAGACTTTAAGACTTGGATCGCGATCCTAACTACCTTGATATATTGTCATCTGTTCAGTCTTGTGATGTTGACAATGCTAGCATCTAGGCACGATGTGGAAACTCGAAGCGTTTTTTTGGGTGGAAAGTTGGCCAAGAGCATTCTAAAGGAGGTAGGCAGCGGCGGAGCCAAGAATTTTCCGAAGCCTGGGCAAGTCATAAGCTAAGTACTTAATTATGGTCTATTGAGAACCGCAAGCATCGGATATTCGGATACACAATTACTAGCCGACCTAGCTGAACAAAGAGAAATTGGGAGAATAGCAACGATTTCTCAAGGCGGTTGCGGCCTCATGGCTCGATGTCGATGGCGATGCTGTCACTGGCTGGAGAGCCAGAGCCGCTGAACTCGGAATCGTCGTCCTAAAACCACCTGGAAAATGAGACGCGCGAGTTCGATCCCAGAGATCGAACCCGGACGGGCTGCCTGCTCGACGGTAGAGCGAGCCGACCGAGCGTACTCCTCAAATGAGCTGAAATCTAGGCAGCGAAGGAATGAATTGATGTTTATAAAGATGAAAACCAATTGATTGGAAGCCATATGAGCTTCATTGAGAGGCATTCTTCTTGCTTCTTCCCACTTCCTTTCTTTTATCTCTCCTCCCCATTCTATTCATTGCTCTTGAGCTTTTTTTTTGGTTCCAGCCGAATGCATTCCTAGTTCCTCTTGCCTCCTCCATCTTTTTCCCCATTTATTCTCTTCTTTGTCTCCCCCATTTGCTTTCTTCTCCAACCCTCTCTATCTCTCTTTCTTTATTTCTCCTGAAGCTTCTCTCCCTGGCCGATTCCCCTCATGGCGCCTCCTCCCCCTGGCGCCCCTGCTCCCTCTCGGTCCCCTGGTGCTGCCGCCGCCGGCACTTGGACTCGGTCCGCCTCCCCAGCTCCAGAGTGGCTCAGCCCCGGCGCCGCTCGGCCCACATGTTGGCCCGGCTCTTGCTCCGGCTCGCCGTCACCTCACCCCACTCTGGCCAGCCCCACTGCTCAGCGTGCCCCTGTCCCCAGCGCCTTCCCGCGCCGCCTACGGCCAGCTCGGCCCCTAGCTGCCTCCGGCCTACGTGTCGCTCCCTGGCCCAGCCGCCTGAGGCTCGGCCCGGTTGTGCGCCCCTGGCTTACCCGACTCGCCCTCTCTTCTTCCATTACTTGTGATTTTCGGTTTTTATGTTTTGAGCACTGATTCATCCCGGCTGAGCATGGATTCCTCTTGGTTGCCCCTATGGCTCTCTGACCTCTCTCTCTCTCTCTCTCTCTGGTGCTGTGTTCTCTTGGCCGAAAATCTCCCTAGGCGCCGCCTCCTTCCAGCTCGGCTTAGCACCTTCGGCCGCTGGCCCGTCGCTCTGCTCCCCCGTGCGCCCCTGGTTGGCCCGGCACTGGCTCCTCTCCCCGGCACCGCTCGGCTCGGCTAGCGCGGCCCTGCGCTTGGCCCGGCGCCCATGCACACGGTGGCTCACCCAAGCCCCTGTGCTGTGTGCGAAGTAAAGCCCGGGCAAGTGCCTAGGCTGGAGGGACACTGGCTCCGCCCCTGGAGGTAGGCATATGGACAAATCCAAGGATTCAAATTCGGGTGGGTGAGGGGGCGACGTCACCTCTTTAACAACCGGCTACGGGCCGGTTTCCGTGGACACGGTTCCTCCTCGTGTTGATCAGGCGGCTAAGGACAAGTTTACATATGTTAGCACTGATAAAATGGTTTACGCCTGATACACATCCCTTCATATCTAATCTAGTTGAGCTTTAGGCCACTTAACCAGCACTAAAGTGTTAAGCATCGCATTTTAATTACTTTAGTTTCCTGTAGCAACTATCCAGTTGTGCATTCAGTGTAGCACCCATTTCAGTGTAGCACCCATGCTTTAGACTTAGGAGCTAGCCATTGCCTAATCCAAATTACTCCATGCTTGGTCATTATTATGGCCTAGCTAGCTGGATTCTCCAATTTTGGGTGAGGCAATTGGAGAGCTCAATTCCATCCCCTAACCAACCATGAAAATGTGTAATGTCCTTACTGATGACCAAAATGGAGCTATTACAGGCAGAACACAAAGATAGCAAAGAGAAGAAAAAAATTTGTTGTGCAAGCTTCACATTGAGGGGGTTTTTTTTTTGATAAAAGAGCGATACCTGTTTCCATTAACAGAAACCATGATACAAAAGTCCATCAGACACTTCACATCGACGTTGTTAATGGAAAATGACGAGGCCATGATATGTACGTGCTGGAAGGAATGTTGACGTGAACATGAAACGGACATCACATCAACAAGTGTAAAACCTAAAAAGCAGTATGAACTATGAACTGCATCAGGAAAAAAATGCGAGCCAACGGGTGTAGAGCAAGCGGTGATATCTTCTCCCTAGTTGCACTTGCACCACTGGAGTCCTTTGATTTTTAATCATACAACAAGCTAGCTAGGTTCGAATTAAACACGATTAAACAGGGCTAGTCAAAAGATGTAGGTTAATCCGACCAGTGTAGCACCCGGTTTTCTAGCTAAAGGGTAGAGTCTGATTAATTCCAATCAATTGCATGCCTGCATAGGGTTGCTCCTATGTTCTTTTTTACTTCTCGTTTTAAATGTTTTAGAATACGCGCACTCAGCGTTTTAAAACTTTGATCACAAATTATACATAAAAGTGTTTAGATTTGTCCATGAAAATTATACTACTAGATTTATCACTGAATGAACTTCTATATCATTATAATTTAATTATTTTCCTAACATATAATTATAAAGTAATTGTAAAAAAGTGGTGTATTTCAGACAGTGTCGATGTCCAAAATGACAAGTAAAAAATAATTGAAGCTAGTATTTTTATGGTTTTTTGGGATTTGATGCATATCCTCTTAATGTTAACTCTGTTAACTAAATACCTCTTTCTCAAAAAGAAAAATATTCCATTCATTTAGACATGTTGTTGGATAGTTAGTAGAGAGGGATGTTAATTGTGACTATTAATTAAGGCCTAACTGATGATGCTGAAATTAACCATGTGGATTTAAATCTTGCAGCACGCGCGCACAAGGTTAATATCGATTATCATTATTTTGTTCAAATGAAAAAGTGCATTATTTCAGGGATTGTTACAAACAAAAACTAGGATGATATAGCCTTACAGAATTTACTATACTTTTGAAGAGATGCTTCTCCAAGCTGCCCCTCGCCATGAACTCGTAGACGAGAAGCCTGTGCTCATCCTCGTAGCAATAGCCGATCAGTTTGACGAGGTGAGGATGCCTCAATTGCCCAAGAAAAATGACTTCAGCCTGCAGCCAAAATTATGCATCCAAACATATAGGTCAAAACATGCCGCATTTCTTCTATATATTAAGGTAGAATTTGAGCCAAAACACCCATAAAAAATAATTATTTGACCAAAGCAATGAAGTATATTAGTTTTTTGGTTGACATAACCCATGCCTCCGGGTACTAAAATGTTTCTGAAATGAAAGTAAGTCTGAACAGGTTAAGACTTGGCGACTTTCCAAAGGGATCACAGCTATTAAGCTAGCTGGCATTACTATTTGCTTTGGAGTAGGGTTTACCACAAAATGGATAATCCTAGCTAGTTCTTGTTTGTCAAATACAGTACTCAAATGGACATTGCAACTACTGTTTATGTGCGATTAATTTATTTGAACTGAAATCATTAATAAAAAATTTAAAAAGGTGCAAAGATTCTTAAAAAAAGGGTGCAAACTTTCTTATAATTTCTAAAATGATGAGCTCTGTTATGATAAAAAAAATATATAACACAGTTATAATCCCTAAAAATGCTAGCTATTTTTTAAAATATTATCTAGGACGCAACTCGGAAGTACGATGGGAAGATTTCCATCGTACGCTGCCGACTTCTCTTGTGCAACATGTCCGATACACATATGCAACAAAAAATTTCAACGGATCTCGGAAAATAGAGAGGGGGATCCATATTCTTGACAAATTCTCTTAAAAGAATTAAAGATCTCATTAGTATACATAGATATACATGAAAAATTAGCACAGAAGTTTGAAAAAACATTAATCGATGATGTTATAACCTCTATAACATTTTGAAACACATATGCAACATTTTGGGAGCACACTTGAAACAAATTATTAGAACTCCTGCAACAAGAGGCCCAACATTTGAGGCTAACTTATGAAACATTTTGATTTCATTTGTGCAACAACCAGCAGACAATTGCAACATTAAATTTTTTTTGAAAAACTCATTTCAATAATTTGTTACTGCAACACTACAAAATACAGTCCCAACATCTCAAATCACCTGTTGCAACAAGAAAAATCTATAACCACAACATGAGTATGTGGTACTACAACATTCGAAAATAGCAGGCACAACAACCCGACTTGCGGACTGCAACAATTTAACAACAAGCCAACCCACACCACCATCTCATCGCTGGAAGGCCCAAATCTCACGAAGCGTGGCCATCCTGGCACCACCGCCTTGTCCTCTCAACCGTGTCGCCCTCTGCTCGCCATCCACGCCCACCCCTACTCTAGCATCGGCCTCGTTCAATCCAAGGCGCTTTGGCCGCACAACAGGACCAAATCCGACGAGCTCCCGCCATGGTGGATGGTCTCCCATGAGCGCTTGTAGTGGCGACTAGTGGCCGACAGCAAAGCACAGGATGCTGGCGAAGGCGAGCAAGCATGGCTGAAGTGCTAGGGGATGTGAGGCGAGGGATGGGTGTTTGAGGGAGAAATAGAGGGAAGGGAGGTAGAGAGGAGCAAAACTCCAGCTGTGAGTTCCGGCCGCCGGCGAGCCACCGATGGAAAGAGTAAGCAGAGAGGAGATGGACCACCAATGGAATTTGGGAAGGGGCCATGGTAGGGAAGGTGAAAAGGCATATGGATAAGGGAGAGAACACTGGACTGGAGGTGTCCAATGGTTTTCTCGCATCAGATGTCAGACACATGTAATTCCCTATTATCTATGAGAGAGATTGACTACTCCGTCCGGTCACAAAAGAAAGTCGTTTTGGGTAGCTTGCAGTCAAATGTTATAAACTTTGGATATCAATATATTTTTGAATATTTAGAATGGACACATGAAAATGATACGTGTAGATTTATCTCAAAAAATACTTTCATAATATTGTAATTTTAGTAGGTTTTATAAATATATTACAATATAAATAAGTGGTCAAAGTTGCATTTTTTTACCATGTTAATGTCCAAAACGACTTCTTTTTGTGATTGGAGTGAATACTCTGAATTTTTCCAATACAGTTTCGATGCTGAATTAAGAGATGCTTGAATATCAAGTCAATATTAGTAGCACGGTCAACATCACGGCCTGGAAATGCGGATTGAGAGAGAAACTGTTCGAAAATAAGCATGGTACTTCAACAGTATACACGGGCTTAGTACATCTAGTCATCTAGATAAGTCCTAACTAATTAGCCCAAACACTACCTCAATTAATTTGGACAAAATCATTAAATGCCAATCACGCTAAGCTAACTCAATCACTCCATGCTGAACTAGCACATCAGCTCTACCGTGCCATTCATCCAAAAGCAAAAGAGCCTGTTTGAAAAGTAGTAAATTCATATGAAATAGTTGTAAACAGTATTGATTATGCACATGAACAAAATGCTACAAAATCAGTTACAAATAGTCACGGGTAAATGGACCTCTAAATTAGAGGCGGAGCTAAGCCTCGGGCCTCTGGGCAATGGCCCAAGACTCAGGATCAAAAGGCTATGTAAAAAATCTTTAAAAAAATAGTAAAATACGACTTTGAACTAAAAGTAGCTAAGTCGGCCCGAGGCTTGACCATTGGCTGGCTCTGCCCCTGTCTGAATGAAAATCATTTCAGATGCCCATCAGCCTATTGTCACTTCTATCATCTCCATCTCGATTATCATAACACTTTGTTCATACTATAGCAACACTATCTATGCAAAATTGTAGGTCCAAATAAATTACACGAGCAAAGTAATTATATATGTCCAACTGAAAACGGTAATTCATCTTAATTTTTAGGGATAAGTGAGTCTTAGCTGATGATAATTTAATTACGGACTTACCAGCCACTCCTTGTGGCCCTGGGAGCCCTCGAGGTCGAGCAGCTTGACGGCGACGGCCTGCGCTCGCACGCCGGGCTTGAGCTGCTCGTCGACGTAGCCCTTGTACACCGGCCCGAACCCGCCCTCGCCGACGAAGTTGCTCATCGAGAAGTCCCGCGTCGCTGTCCGGAGCTCCTCCACCGTGAACGCCTGCACGCCGGACCCCGCCAGCGACAGCGACAGGTCCTCCGGCGACGGCATCCCGCCGTTGCTGCTGCCGCTCTTTGGGCCGTCCTTGCACGAGAGGCGGCTCGGCAGCTGCGCCGGCGCCGGCGCCGGCGGGCGGGAGGCGGCCTTGGTGGGGTTCTTGGGATCGTCGTTGGAGTGGTCGCGGTGGGAGCTGAAGCAGCCGAGGCCGAGCAGCGCGCTGCACGACGTCTTCCCCATGCGTGCGCGCGTGTGCGTGGCCAACTGCTTCTGCAAAGCGCGGAGTTTATAGCGGCGGCGAAGAGTACGTTGTTCGGGTATATTGTGTGGGGTGGGTTCATTTGGAATTTTTGGCTTTTTTTCATCGCGTATTTGCGGATCTGATCATGATGATAAAGTATTTACATATCTGACACCGTTGGCGCACGGCCACCACGTGCCAACGCCAGATAGCACGGCATCCATGCACCAACGCCGGCGCCACCGACGCATGCCCGCCACCCGCACCGCCTCAGCTGCTGGTGCATGGTGGCCATACGCCAGCCCTTGGCGCATGCCTACCATGCGCAGCCAAACAGCCCCAATTAGTGCATAGGTTAGTTAGTTTTAGGTTGAAATTTAGAATTATTTTAAAATATAGCAAATGAGTCTAAAAAATTATAAATTTTTTTGTGGAGCCTTCCGACACCGTGTACTTACTTGTGTAAATTTTTCATAATTTTATTCGTTCAGAATTGTTCTCGCAACACCCTCCCAACTCCTTGACCGTGAAGACCGAGCCAAAGATCTTTGCTCAGTGAGCGCTGACCTTGCCAGGGCAGTCTTCTACTACGCACTTCACTGCGTACTTTTCTTGGTTGGACCAGTACACTCGGTATACACGGCTGATGGACAAGGTGTACCGTGCTATAGCTTGCACGACCACATTGTCCGGGAAGCGCTGTCCAACTAAGAGGGCGTGTCGGCTTCAAACCCCCCACTAGGAGCCTTCTTCTTGCGGCAGTATGAACGAACACATCGCGATATTATCAAGTCTCGATGCCACGTAAGGACCACCGACTTGGTGTGCATCCTCGTCGGTACCATCCAAGCTTGGGTCGGTATCCTCGCCGGACTCCAACCCGAGAGGCTCGTCCGGTAGATACTCGTGGCGCTGGCAAGGAGGGCGCGAGTCGGGAGGGTGTTGCAAGAACAATTTTGAACGAATAAAACTATAAAAAATTTATACAAGCAAGTAAACGGTGTTGGAAGGCTTCACAAAAAATTTCATGATTTTTTGAACTCATTTGCTATATTTTAAAATTCCTCCAAATTTCAGCATAAAACTAACTAACCTATGCACTAATTAACCTATTTAGGGCTATTTGGCTGGCGCATAGTGGGCATGCGCCAAGGGCTGGCGCATGGCCACCATGCGCTAGCGGCTGAGGTGGCGGGGGGTGGCGGGCACGCGTCGGCAGTGCCGGCGTTGGTGCATGGTGGCCGTGCGCCAACGCCAGGTGTCGTGCTATCCAGCGTTAGCGTATGGTGGCCGTGCACCAGCTGTGCCAAATCTACAAATACTTCGTCGTCGTGGTCGGATCCGCAAATACGCGACGAAAAAACACTGTATCTGCCAAAAATTCGTTCATTTGTAGGAGTTGTTGTCAACTTGTCATCATCAATCGAGGGAATGGCATAGACATATCTAGATGGGTTGTGTCTGTCGGGCCAGCCCGAAGCACGACACTATTAGTCCGGTCCACAACGCACGGTTTGATACCTAAACGAGCTAGACCGGCACGACCCAACGCAGCATGCCATGCTTGGGTCTTGACCTCGGTCCAGCGGGTCGGTCCGGCCCAGCATGTAGAGTGCCGTGCTTGACCCAACATGACACATGTCGTTTAGGCACAAACCATTTAGCACCGATCGACCTGCTAGGCACAACACGCAAGACTCGTCAGGCACGATTAGACACGGCATGACACGGCCCGTTAGACATGATTAGACCCATTTAGCAACGGTCAGCCCGGCTCGAAAAGAACCTTGACTCTTCTTCTTGTTTGGTTTGACTAAGAATTTAGGGTTGCAAATGCCATACTATTTAGGGCCCTAGCTCGAAAAGAGCATTTTTTTTAAAAAAAATAGCAAGAGTGTTGCCCATTTATATTAATAGAGAAGGGCGGAATCAAAGCCACAAAGTACAAAATAAAAGAAAGGCCTTAATTACAGGGGATTAAAAAGCTCCAAGCTCTTGGCCCCCGCAAGGGACCAAGTTCTACCCCCCTCCTTAATCTTCGCTATCAGTTCCTGTGGTGCGGTGGATTTGTTGTTGAAAGTTCTTGCATTTCTTTCCTTCCATATCTCCCAAATAATTAGGATTAGGGTTGTGCTCGTGGCCTTCGTGGGGGAGCCTTTCCTCTCCACTACGATGGACCACCAGTCCAGGATGCTCGTGCTAGGGGACCAGAGGGATGGTTGTAAACTGTCGTTTCCTAGCCAGTCTGCCATCTGCTTCCAGATTCTTGAGGAGAAGCGACATTGGGCAAAAAGATTGAGGGCCGATTCCGGAGTGTGTTTGTAAAGGGGGCAAAAGTGTTGGTTTGGCCACCCTCGTGCTTCCAGTCTATCTGCGGTCTAAAGCTTGTTTTGTATTGCCAGCCATGCGAAGAATTTGTACTTTGGGGGCGTGGGTTTTCCAGATTAGGGTTTGGAAATTTGTCCTTGTGGATCCTAGGAAAAGCAGAGCGTAGGCGAATTTTGAGGAGTAGATTCTGTTCGGGGTTAATTTCCATGCAATCTCATCCGGGGAGCCATGCTCCAGGTGGATTTGGTTGGTTTTGGTCTAGAGTCCCACGAACTGTTGGATGTGGTCGACTGAGAGTCCCCCCTGGATGTTAATGTCCTACACCCAACGTCTGTTCTATAAGGCAGAAGCCACTGTCTGGTCTTTCCTTTTGGAGATTTCAAAAATCTTAGGGGCCAGATCTTTGGGTGCCTCCCCACTCAACCAGGCCGAGTATTAGAAATTTGTTGTCTTACCGTCCCCGAGGGAGATCCTGGTTGCTGTCGCAAAAAGGCTTTGGTCCTCCTCGTCGCAGGTGTTTCCATTCCGACCCAGGGTTTGGATGAAGCCTTCCATTTTTGCCATAACCATCTAAGTCTTAAAGCTGCAAAGAATTTCGGAAGACTGAGGACACCTGGGCCACTAAGCTTGGGCGGGCGACACACTTTGTCCCAATTGATTTTACACTTGCCCCCCCCCCCGAGAGGTTTTCATGGCCTGCCCAGAGGAAACGACACCTGATTCGATCGAGGGCACGGAGTACTGCCTTGGGACTTTTGAAAACCGTGAGGTAATAAATTGGAATCGAAGTGAGGACGGATTTAACCTGTGTGGCCTGCCCTGCTGGGGACATTAAACGCCCTTGCCAGCCTGCTAGTCTGCCTCCCACTTTGTCGAGAAGGGGCTGGTAGTCCACTCTGCGCAGTCTTTTATGGGTGAGCGGTAATCCTAGGTATTTGATAGGAAAGGTCACTCGGATTGCTGAGAAATCTTGTAAGACCATATTTAGGTCTATGTGGTCGCAACTAATTGGAAGCACCGTGCTTTTTTGAAAATTGGTGCGGAGGCCTGAGGCATCTCTGAAATTGAGGATAATCTGGGTGGTTGTTTGTCTTTCAGTTTCGCTTGGATTGATGAAAATTGCCGCATCGTCCGCGTAGATGGAGGTTCTAAGTGTGGCAAAGCGGTCCCACATGCAGGCAAGGAACCCCAATTCTGTTGCCATCTCTAGTAGGCGTTGGATGGGGTCAATCACTAGAATGAAGAGGAACGGCGAGAGTGGGTCTCCTTGCTGCAGCCCTCTTCTGTGGTTGATCACTGACCTACCCCCCTTACAAAGAATCTTGTCCCCGAGATTCAGTAGGCTCGGAAAAGAAAGAGGGAAATTTGGCTCTAAGGCGATCTTCATGTTCCCATGTAGTTTCGCCTTCGGTGTGGTTGCTCCACTGGATTTTCATCATCTTGATGGCACGACTTCGCGTATGGCGTGTGGCTTCTTCTAAGACTTGAATTAGGTGCTCTTGGTAAGATAGATCTGGTTGGATATCAAAGCTTTCCAAAGGAATAGATTTGGTGGGAGTTCGAAGACATTTCTTGTGCTGAGATATGTGAAAGACATCATGTACGTCTGAAAGTTGAGGTGGTAGCTCCACCTGATAGGCTACCTCGCTTGTCCTTGCAAGAATTCGGTAAGAATCGATATATCTTGGTGCCAGTTTTCCCCGAACTTGGAAACGGCAGATACCTCACATTGGTGAGACCTTGAGATAGACAAAACCGTCTACTTCAAAGCTCAGCTCACGGTGACGACGATCTGCATAGCTCTTTTGTCGCGACTGTGCTTCCTTTAAGCGTCTCCTTATCGCATTCGCCTGCTCTTGAGCTTCCTGGATGACGGTTGGTCCGAAGAATTGTCGTTCTCCGACTTCAGACCAGAACAAAGGTGTTCTACACTTTCTTCCATATAGTGCTTCAAACGGAGACATCTGGAGGTTGGACTGGAAGCTATTGTTGTAAGAAAACTCAGCAAATGCTAGGCATTTTTCCCAATCCATGCTATAGGACAGTACGCATGCTCGCAACGTGTCTTCCAGAATTTGATTTGTCCTTTCTGTCTGACCTCCTGTTTGTGTTGGTGATATGCCCTAGAGGCAATCATAGAGATGATTGTATCACGTCTATGTTTATGAGTTATTGAATAAGTGTTATTTTGTTCCTTGATTGAATCATCAGTTATAAAGATTAACAAGTATGTAACTTGTTGGTGAAGCTCTTTTAACTTATGATGATGTCATTCTAAAAGTATCCCTGGTCGAATGTCACTGGATGGGACACTAGTGACTATACGACCAGCACATGTATTGATTGATGACCATGTTTCACCAGTCATGGATATAGGGATATCGAATCAATAATGTGAACACATGTTGGAGAACATGGGGTTGGATTGACCCACCTTGAGACACTATTGAGATTGTTATGATTCTTTGTGTCGTTAGTTGGTCTCAAGCAATGATGATGTATAATCCTTAGACCTGAGATCAGCATGGTTTTCCTACATGTCTAATAGCATTCTTAGGGGTTGCCAATCGCTACTCGTAACTGGGTAGTTATAAAGGTAGGTTTCGGGTATGCTATGAAACATGCGGAGGAATGTGACTGGTCGGATATGGGATTTGCCCCTCCTAACATAACAAGAGAGATGTCTCTAGGCCCCTCGTTGTGGTCGGATAAAAAAAGTGCATGGCTATGCCACTAGCGGTCGAAGTGTTCGACCACGTGAAGTTATCCGACACTTGATCGAGAAAGTATTGAACAGTCCCTAGATGACACAACATCTCACCTTGAGTTCAACCAGATATCGTGAGGCAAAGGGAGAATACACGAGTAGGTCGCTTAGTTCGATCAATTACGAGTGGTATGGAGATCTGAGCTGGTCGAGCTCGTCGAACGTAATCACTGAGTGGTCGTAACACAGTCGTAAGGAGTTCTGGTAGTCGTGACCAAATACGAACAAGTTGTATAAAGATAGGACCTGGTCGTAAGTGATGAGGACCTGGTCGTAGATCATATTGCATTAAGGTTCGTCCGATATAATTTGTGTGCATTCGGAAATCGTTATGTCCTGCTAGCAACCACTAATGACTCGTGGTCATAAAGAGTTTCCGAGTTACAACCGATTACGCATGAGCCTACAGGGTCACACACTTAACGGGTTGGAACAAACCAGTACAGATATGATTCGTCAAACGTGTTCGGATAGGATCCGTCACGAGCAATATATAAGCAGATGCATGAGGCTGTTGGGATGGGGGTGAACGTAACAGACGAGACACATGAAAGTCATGATTTGAGTTGTTCCACCGAAACCCAGACGACCATCTTCCTGAGAGCTCTGCCGTGCGACTTGGTGCTAGCACACCAGCGCATGGTTGTTCCTTCCCTGGACGTGTGGATACTATAGAGGCGCTTCTGCAGTTGCTGTTGCGCTTGAGGATGATCCGCGATCTTCATAAGGAACTGCGGAGATTGCTGGAGGAGACAATCGACCACGACCACCGCACCGACGTGTTCGACGCTGGACGATAGACTACGACCACTACATCGACGCGCTCTACGTTTGACCAGGCTGCTCCAACTCTTCTTCCACTGCTCTGCACGTCTGGTGGTAACGATCTGTGATCATCTACTTGCTTGGCTTCCTGGTTTACGTGGTAGAAAACTTTGATTTGTTGCTATCGTAGCCAGCCGTGACCCAATAGTTTGCGGATGGAACACCGTGCTGAAGAATAGCTTGGTTCCTAACAGTTCATGTACACTATCCCAGAATCAGGAAGTGAACTGAGGTCCTCGATCAAAGATTATGATCTTTGGCACGCCATGCAGACGGATGATATTATCCATATAAAGTTATGCTAGCTTGGCCCCATTATAGGTGGTTTTAACTGGGATAAAGTGGGACACCTTGATTAGGCGATCAACGATAACCCATATGGAGTCATGCCCCTTTCGGGTCTTCGGTAACCCTGTTATGAAATCCATGTCGATTTCATCCTATTTCTACTTAGGGATATTCAGGGGTCGAAGCAAACCTGCTGGTCGCTGGTGTTCTTCTTTGACACGCTGGCATATGTCGTATCGGGCAACATGTGCGGCTATGTCTTTCTTCATACTGGGCCACCAAAACTGTTTTCGTAGATCCTGGTACATCTTGGTGCTTCCTGGATGGATGGAGAGAGGAGAATCATGAGCTTCTCTTAGGATTAGCTCCTTGATATCTTGATCATTGGGAATGCAGAGCTGCTGTCCACGCATAATTGATCCACTCAAGCTTTCGGAAAAATCTGATTTTCCGCCCTTTTGTAGATTTAGCTTGATTTTGGCTATCGCCGAATCCTTGAGTTGAGCGGCTTGGATTTGTGATTCAAGAGTAGGTTAACTATTTCTAAGTTGAGTTTCCGAAATTCTTCATGTAGCTTCGGTTGATTCTCTTCGATCGATGCACTCATGTAGTGAAGTTTTCGACTTAGAGCATCGGCTACAACATTGGCTTTACCTGGGTGGTAATGAATGCGTAAGTTGTAATCTTTAATCAATTCAAGCCATCTTCGTTGCCTAGGTTGAGATATGGTTGTGTGAAGAAATATTTCAAGCTTTTATGATCTAAGTATATCTCACACCGGTTGCCGATAAGATAATGCCTCCAGATTTTGAGAGCATGAACTACGGCTGCTAACTCCAAATCGTGGGTTGGATAATTAGCTTCATGTGGCCGCAATTGAAGCAAGGCATAAGCTACTACCTTGCCTTCCTGCATTAGTACGCAACCGAGGCCGTGGTGGGATGCATCACAATACACCATGAATTCCTTGTGTATATTGGGTAAGGTGAGCACTGGGGCTGATGTAAGCCTTTTCTTTAACTCGTGGAAACTCTTGTTGCACAAGACTGACCATTCAAACTTCTTTTCCTTCTTCAGAAGTTGAGTCATTGGTCTTACAATCTTAGAGAAGCTCTCGATAAACCGGCTGTAATATCCCGCCAAACCAAGAAAACTTCAGACTTCAGGAACGATTTGGGGTTGTTTCCAATCTAGAACTTCTTGGATCTTGCTTGGGTTTACTGCCACACCTCCTTTGGATAGAATGTGGCCTAGGAATCCGACTTCTTTAAGCCAGAATTCGCATTTGCTGAACTTGGCATACAATTGATGCTCACGCAGCTTGTCGAGCATTAAACGCAGATGCTGCTCGTGCTGTTCTGCAGTTTTGGAGTAGATGAGAATATTATCGATGAAGACCACTACGAACTGATCCAAGTACTCCATAAAGATCTTGTTCATGAGGTTCATGAAATTCGTAGGAGCATTGGTAAGCCCGAAAGACATTACGGTGTATTCATACAAACCGAAATGAGTAGTGAAGGCAGTCTTCCGAATATCTTCAGGTCTGACCTTGAGTTGAAAATATCCAGTTCTCAGGTCTATCTTGGAGAAAATATAGGCGTTATTCATTTGATCGAACAAGTCATCAATCCTTGGAAGAGGATATTTGTTCTTAATAGTGACTTCGTTCAGAGAGCAGTAGTCGACACACATGCATAAACTGCCATCCTTCTTTGTGATGAACAAGGCAGGACTTCCCCATGGAGATGAGCTAGGGCGAATGAATTCCTTGTCCAGCTGTTCCTTGAGTTGTTTCTTCAATTCGGCCAACTCATCAGAATCCATACGATAGGGTCGTTTGGATATAGGTGCCGTCTCGGGTATCAAGTCGATCACAAATTCTATGTTCCGATCAGACAACATTCCCGGCAGTTCATCCGAAAATACGTTGGGATATTCGCATACCACGGGCACTTGACTAAGCTTTGGGATTGATATGGAATTGAGTTTGGGCTAATGCGATATAGCTCCATATGTGGAAATAAATTCGATGCGCTCTCTGTCAGAGTTGACGAGAGAAACTGCTCGTCTGGCGCAATCGATAACTCCTTGATGTTTGGATAACCAATCCATTCCAAGGATTATATCCATCCCAGGTGCATCTATCATGATAAGGTTGGCTTTGAACCCTACCCCACTAATTTCAATTGGAACACCTAGACATCCGAGTTTTGTTCTCATGACAGATCCAGGTGGGTGAACTACCATAGTGCTTTTTAAAGATGCAGTTTCTAGTTCTTGTTGTAGGGCAAACTTTTTAGACACAAAGGAATGAGTTGCTCCGAAATCAAATAATGCTAATGTAGGTACAGAAAGCACGAGAATTGTACCCGTCACCACATCAGGTGATGCGTCAGCCTCCTCAGTAGTAGTGTGGTTCAGACGACTGTGTCCGATGCCTTGCGCCGGCTTGGACGCTTGCTGTCCGCCTGGGCCTCGAGCGGGGCCCTAGGGTTGTTGCTGGACTCCAAATGGCTGAGGTTGAGGTGCTGGAATATTCTTCTTTAGACACTTGTTGGCATAATGTCCGCGCTCATTGCAATTGAAGCACGTGACGTTTGCTGCCGCGTTTTGAGTACTGGACGACTAACTTTGGCGATTATATTGTTGAACCGCTGCTTGCTGAGGACGGATAACTGGCGCTTGAGACCTCTGAGATAGTGGTACTAGAGGGCGAGCATTTGACGGCTGCTAGACTCGAGGTCTCGGCTGACTGCTGCTTGCTGTTTTCTGCGCAAGCCATTTGCGCTTGCGGCTTTCAACTACTGCTCGAGTGCTATCTTCAACCCGAATAGTTTTGTTGACCAACTCCTGGAAGTTGGAGATGTCATGGGAAGCAAGTGACCACTTTATCTCATCGTTGAGCCATTCCTGGAAAAGAGCAACCTTCCTCCCTTCAGTGGGTATCTCGGAAGCTGCATAGCAGGCGAGATAGTTGAAACGGTGTAGGAATTCCATCACGGTTTGGTTCCCTTACCGGAGTTCATAGAATTCCTGCCTCTTGATGTCCATGATGCTTGAAGGAATGTGGGCATTATGGAAAGTTTCGTTGAAGGAGGCCCAAGTAAGTATCTGGCCTTCTAGAAGCATAGCCTGATGATTCTCCCGCCAGGTAACGCTGCACCCTTAAGCTAGTAAGATGCGTACATCACCTTCTCCTCATCGGTGCACTGGGCAATGACCAGCTTGCTCTCCACTGTACAAAGCCAATCATCAGCGTCGAGGGGATCGGTAGCTGATGTAAAAGTGGGTAGCCGAAGTTAAGCGAACTTGCACATTCGGATGAAATTTGGTTGACCATGACTCCATTTCCTCTGGCGGCGATCTCGAGAGAAGCGAAGATGTTTGAACTAGGCTCTTTGGAGCGATAGAGTGTTGGTCTGTCATCCTTGATCAATCATGGCGAGCACTTGGGCCATGGTGGGTGGCGGCGGTAGAACTTCGGTTTCTGTAGTAGCGGCAGACTGAGGCTGATCTGCTTGTTCTGCTGTCGCAAACGGATGTTGAGGATTAGGTAGTGAAGGCACAAGAGCCTCACCCCCTTGTTGTTGTGATTCAGAGGAGGCTCCCATTGCCATGAGCTGGTGAACTGAGCGTGTTACCGACATCCTGATCAAACAACAGGTAGAGTAAACAAATATTCGCAGGGTACGAGAGAATAAGCAGAAGTTAAGTGGGTCAGCAAGCATCTTCATCCCAACTACCGTAACTTAATATAAACTGGTAGCATGCATAACTTTTAATGATTTAGGGTAGCACACATGTATTTTCAACATACTAGTTAAATCTTACATGGCGCGCAAGCCCGTTGTTCGTAATACAAAAGAGGGCAAACAGAACATAGCAAGTAGCATCTTGCATTAAATTTTACAGCGAGGTCCCACCTCGATCTACTCCTACAAAATATCCAAAAGTGCTTACTCTAGGACCTACAGGTCAGCTCTAGGCTGACTGCTGCAACCTAGTAATCCTAGTCGTGCTGGGTGGCAGCTGAGGACTCATGGGCAGTGGAGGGTGGAGTACTCTGGTGCTCCGTGTCCTCATGTCCAGCAAGGTAGTGGTGGTAGTGCTGCAACGGCTGTGAAGGGTCCACTGCTCCCGCATAGATGGCCATCACCCGGTGGTGATGTCCGATCACCGACATGCGGGGACATCGGGTACGGGGTTGCAGGCGGATGATGGGCTGAGGCAACTCTTCGGCGGGTGCCAGAACTACATCCTCTCCATACAACAGCTCCCTGGAGAAGAATCCCTGGGCCACCATAGGAGCAATGCTGCCCTCTAGTGTGCAGATCCTCCGACGAGCCTCGAGAAGCTTGTGAGACACCTGATGGAGATACCTGTCAAGTGACCTCACCAGGCCTACGAGGTGCAGATGAGGGGTATGGAACGGCCTCCCCTCTACCTAGTAGGTGGTGTCCTCTGGTATGCAGCTCAGGTCGGAAAGTGGAAAAACGACTCCCGTAGGGCCGGCAGCTCGTGTTGCAGCCGAATGATAGCGACATAAGCTGCATCGAGTAGGGGCATCCGTACAGTTGAGCCTCTCCCGTAGCAACGGAAAGCTGGGTTGCCAAAGTTCCTCCCCTGGATAAGCACCTGAGTGAGGTACTCAGTGGAGGCTGCACTCGCTGGTGCACTGTAGATTGTGTACTGCGGGGTGTGTGGCCACTCGATGTGCTACAACATCACCCATAGAGTGTGCTGCAACGTGCCCTCCTCAAAGGCACCCGTGCAGTACTGCATCTCCCACTGGCTGGTCATCTACATGTTTATAAAGAAAAGGAGAGTTAGAGATCAAGTGATATGAGATATGGATAAGAAAAGACGGTAGATAGGAAAGAAATTTCAGAACACACTTTTAACCATTCTTAAGGTTACTTAACTAATTTCCTTAAGGCTTTTAGTCAGGTATTTCTACCCCTTAGTCTTTATATAAGTAGACCTTTATAATTTCACTCAAAATAACTCCAAATGAAGGTAGGAGAGGTTATAAAGGAACATTACATCATAAAATTCCAGCAAGTACATGTTCTGAAATTTTTGGAAAGAGAGGCATCTAGAGTGGTATCCTTAGTAGTTTAAAGGAGACTCTCAAGAAGGACTTTGTAGGGGATGTTTTAATAATTTTTTAAAATACTTTTAGCTCGGTTTTAAGGTCCTAAAAGTAGTTTAATACTTTCATTTTTAGAGAGCACCCCATCTCTCAAAACTAGATCTATTTTGAACAAGATGAGAGGAGATGATCAAAAGGACTTTTTAGAAGAGAAAAGAATGCTAAGAGGGAAAAGATTATCAATTATTTCTAAAATTTTAGAACCATTCCTATGCTTAGATTAGGTTACAAATTTTTATTTCTAAGTCCTAATCTATTAACCATTCTACCTAGGGCTTGTACTACAGTCAGTATGGCTCTGATACCAAGCGTAGTCAGACCCCCGGGCGTGGAATACTTGTAGATCTTATGTGTATACCATGCTAGTCCCAGGATTAAAGGCTAGCACACACATTCACAGCATTTGGCATCACATCCATACAGTCACATATTAAAGTAGAGCAAAATGGAGTATTCTACTTAAGCTATTACATCAGTTAATACAACAACGACAGACCGGCCAAATAAAAGCAGTCATTAGAGAAAAGTAAATAGCAACGGAAGACATAGTGTGGATATCATGGGGATATGCTCACGATCTTAGGATGATGATACAATTGGCAATAGCGTTGAAGGTTTATCGAAACTCTCGTTTTTGGCAAAGTTCAAAGGCTATCAGGTCTCAGGCGGTCAGACCGGCCAACAAGTGGCGGTCAGACCGGCCAAACTGGCGGTCAGACCAGCCTTTTAATAATAGGTTGAGTGGCTGGCGGTCAGACCGACCTTTGGGCAGCGGTTTGACCGGCCATAAAGGAACTTTTGAGTTTGAAGTCGGCCCAAAAATGGAGGGTGTAGACAAGAGAAGGGTTTCTTCTACACTTGGTCTCATAATTTTTGGAGCTTCGAGTCAAAAGATCTATTCGTTTGAAAATTCCAGTAGCTTTCGGATTTCTATGGAAGAAATTTGACTAAGTCGGTGGCGGTCGGGCCAACCAGCAGTGGTGGTCGATCGTTAGGCGGTCGAGACCGCCAAAGTGGTGATCGACCGGTTTTGGCTTGTTCATCGGCCAACTTGGTGGCGGTGATTGTTTGGTTAGATCAAGTTCATGGGTTTCAGTGCATATGTGTTGCATGATGCATGTTTTGACTAACGTGGGTCAAGTTGCGAAGAACATGTTCCCGGAAATGATTTCTTGGTCTATTGTTGTGCAGGTTGCTTGGAGGTCAACGATGGTCAACGGCGAGGATGATTAGGACTAGGCTCGGAGAGCTGAGGTCCAGAACGATCGAGGATGCCGGGTGAGGTCAATGGATTCAAGCATGGCGCAAAATGGACAAGGATGACCGACAGGCGATTCGGTCTGACAAAGTTGGATCAAAGGTGTGGGGTCGGTGCAAGTGCCATGGTGGTTTCGGTGGAAGCCGGATGGGAGAGACTTGCCGACATGAAGAGAGCCGTTGATCAACCTACACGTGACGAAGCATGGGGAGTGCTTCATGAAGATTGGACTCGGTCTTTGGAAAAGGATCGAGAAGGGGTATTTTGGTAATTTCACCTAAATACTGCCTTGGTAACCTTTTACTAACCTGCGGCGCAAGACGGCGCAAGGAGAAGCGGTTTAGGTCAAAAGGAGATGAAGACGACACTTTAAAATGCGTGCGTAAGTGAAACCCGTTTGTGTGTAGGCTTAACGGGTGCCCATTAGGGTTTACTCTTCTAGAAGCTAGCCTCCACTATAAATAGAAGAGGGTGCTGGCCAGCACCTTCTTAACCCTTTCATTTGTGAAACCCTAAGTTGTGCTTAGGGAGAGGAGAGTGGAGAGGTTAGGGTTCTAGAGAGTTTGATTGATTGTATGCTCATGTGTTGAGTCTTTGTCCTTCTAGATGGAGTGACTGTAAACCAACGTCGATCTCAAATCAATCCAAGCAAGGTTTCTCAAGATGAGTCTATTTGCGTTCTTGCTCTCTATTTTGTGATTTTGGGGCTTTCTGCGATCCGCGAGTTCTCCTTTGGTTTCTGGCCTAGATTTAGTTTGCTGTGACATGTAGGAATACATCTGGGATCATCTTGATCATCAATTACCCACGAGCAAGTATTTGGATCATATTTAGGTTTTGACTCGGTTTTGGAGCAACCTTCACTCAAACAGAAAAAGGTCGGAACTTTGGCATGGATCTTTACGATCCTTGATTGGAATATGTTTCTAATATTCTAGAGAAGGTATGTCTCAATTTTAGTAAGGTTTGGAGTCGTGAATCAAAAGTTAGACCGATTTGTGATTTTGTTTTCGGACTGTTTTCTCTGTTCATGGTGCTGACGGTCAGACCGCCTCTTAGCCGCCGGTCAGACCGCCCATGGGAACGGTCAGACCCCCAAGTACCTAGCGGTCAGACCGCCCAACACTTTTGAGTTTCAGTTTTTGTGTTTGTTGTCAATTTGCTTTGGGGTTTTAATTGGATTCAATACAAGTCTTCTATTGTGCTTGTATATTGATCTTCATAGCTTTCATGGCTATCGGAGTGAGATTAGTATTGAATTCGATCAAGGTGAAAAAGAGATCGAGCTCCTATTCATCCCTCCCCCTCTAGTCGCCTTTTTGGTCCAATAAGCGGTATCAGAGCCCGGTTAGTTCAATCTTGATCTTAACCGGTCACTAAACTTGGCGATGGAGAAGTACTCCACCAAGCCGCATATCTTCGATGGGCTCGACTATGCCTATTGGAAGAATCGCATGCGAGTTTTTCTTCAGAGCGAAGGACAAGTTATATGGGTGGTTGTTCAAGCTTCGCTCGTTTTGCCCGAGGTTGCTTCGCTAGCTTCAGCAGCCCACTTGGCTAACAACCACAAGGCAAAGAACCTCCTATATGCTGGGCTTGGTAGACAGGAGTATGACAGGATTTGCAATCTTGAGACTGCGCACGAGATTTGGCACGCCCTCGAAACCTACCATGAGGGATCGTCTCAAATCAAGCAAGTATGCCAAACGGTATTCAAGTGAGAGTATAACAAGTTCGATATGCGTCCTAGCGAGAGCATCGATGACGTATTCACTGGCTTTAACAAGGTGATTAATCAAATGAGAGTAGTAGACATTGAGTACTCTCAATCTGATAATGCCACCCACCTCTTGGCTGCAATCAACACCAAGGAGTGGGAGATAAAAGCTATTGCCATTGAGGAGAACGTCGATCTCTCTAGTCTCTCTTTGGAGCTGCTCTATAGCAAGCTCAAGACTCATGAGATCAAGAGAGGTAGTCTTCTTGAGAAGGAGAACATGGCTTTGGTGGCTGATCCTCTTAAAATAACTTCTAATGGTTCTTCTGAGTCTTCTTTTTGGATTTTCTCTTGTTTATCTGCAATCCATAAAAAAGAGCTTGAGAGTATCCCTGAGGCTGAGTTAGCTCTTTTAGCCAAAAAATTCACACGGGCCTATAACAATGTGAGAATCAAGAAGAGAGGTGGCCCTGTGACATGCTATGAGTGTGGAGAGCTCTATCATATCCGGGTGAACTGCCCCAAGCTAAAAGGGAAGGGCAACCACAAGGATGAGAAGACTGTCTGGAGGAAGCCTCAAGGGAATAAGCCCAAGTATGATGCTGCCAAGCTCATGAAGGCCGCTCACAGGGTTCTTGCTACTTTTGGAGAACAATCCATGAGCGATGTGGACTCCAGGAGCAAGGAGCATAAGGAGGAGGAGCTCCCTCAAGACAAGAAGAAAGGGAAGGCAAAGGACTTCACCGGCATGTGCTTCATGGCCGACTCCGTCGACGCCGATGACAACGATGAGGTACCTCCATCATATGATGTTCTCTCTACTAGATGTGATACCATCTTTAAGCAACTACTTAGTCAGGATAAGGCTTTAGAGTTCACCATGGCTAGGAATAAGGACCTAGAGTCACAAGTCGCCACGGCAACGCTGTTACCTTCCATCCTTCAACTCGTTCACAGTACAGGCCATGAAGGTATACAGAAAACACTTCATCGCCTTCGCTCTGACTTTCATGTTCCCAATGCTCGCACAGTCATTCAGGATTATATTCGCTCTTGTGATATTTGTCAACGTAATAAAGGGGAACAATTGCATCCGGCTGGATTACTTCAACCTTTAGCAGTACCCTCTACTGTTTGGGCGGACATATCAATGGATTTCATTGAAGGGCTTCCCCGTGTCCATGGCAAAATAGTGATTCTTATAGTGGTGGATCGTTTCTCCAAATTTTCTCATTTTCTTCCACTGGCTCATCCATACACAACTTATTCCGTGGCCCACTCGTCTTCATGGCATCCCGACATCTATTGTTAGTGACCGCGATCCGGTTTTTACTAGCAATTTTTGGTTGAAACTCTTTCGATTGGCAGGCGTTAAGCTTCATCTCAGTTCTGCTTTTCACCCCCAATCAGATGGCCAGTCAAAAGTGGTTAATAAGATTATAGTCATGTATCTCCATTGTCTTAGTAGGGATCGTCCTAAACAATGGCTTCGTTGGTTACCTTGGACAGAATATTGTTATAATACTTCATTACAGACATCGCTTCGTACTTCGCCCTTTCAAGTGGTTTATGGACGAGAGCCACCCACTTTATGTTCTTATGATTCAGGATCCACATGACTTCCTGCAGTAGACCGTCTGCTTCAGGATCGAGATGCTTTTTTGGTTGACATCCATGATCGTTTACTACTCGCCCAACAAACCTATAAGCGTCATTACGACAAAGGTCACCGTGAGCTGAAATTCTCTATAGGTCAGTGGGTTTGGCTTCGTTTACATCATTGTCCAACAGCCTCATTGTCCCTACCATCAAAAGGGAAATTGGGACCTCGTTATTTTGGACCTTATCAAATTCTACAGAAAATTGGGTTAGTAGCATATCGTTTGCAATTGCCGGCTCATGCTAAGATTCATGATGTGTTTCACGTTAGTTTGTTGAAGCCTTTCATTGGTCCATCTCCACAAGTACCGCCACCACTGCCTACTTTATTACATGGTCGGGTTTGCCCTCAACCGGCTAAAGTGATCAAGTCTCGTCAGGCTCGCGACCGTCTCCATCTTCTTGTTCAATGGGAGAATGCGCCTGATACAAGTACGTCTTGGGAAGATTTCGAACAATTCCGACAGCTTTATCCTTCTTTCAAGCTCGAGGATGAGCTATTTGAAAAGGTGGGGAGAGATGTCATGTGGGGCATCAAGTACAGGAGACGCAAGCAACGGCTGGCGCTTCTGCTCAGTCCGAGTCAATTCCGTCAGTAGACTTTCCAAATGTTTCGGATGAGCAATAGTAAATGCAGTAGCTTTCCGTTTCAGTTTCGTAGTATGCAGTAGGCAATACGTGTTAGTTACTTTCTGTAATTTGTATACAACTCTTAGTCTATCTGTTTGGCTCTTTATTTAATTGGAGAGAGACTTTGGTTTACAAGCAATGAGAAAATAGAAAATCGCCTCAACTCTTCCTTCTTGTTCGTTCTGCTCTATTCGACTGTATTCTGGATTCGACTGCGTGGACGTTGCGACCATGGCACCTCATTCGCGTCGCCGAGGCCCAGGTCCTCGCTCATATACTCAACACAACTACTACCTCCATTCCAACCCTGCTACGAGTTTGTCGATCCCTGACGATAATCTGACATTAGAACTTGTGAATGCTAAGAGTCTTGGTGCTGATGAATGTTCATCCTGCCATACTTTACACTCTGAATTTGCTAAATTGCAAACTGCTCATGATGTTGCCTTGCACCAACTAGAGAATGCTAGGACTGAGCTAATTGAAGTTAAATCTGCTCCTTGTGAAAAATCCTTATAATCTAGCAAGTTGGTTGTTTCTGATAAGGCTAAGTCTAGCTTTTGCTCTTTCTGATTAGAACATGAACATGAAGTAAAAGACATAATAGAAGCAGTTAGAGCTAAGTTTGCCAAGCTTAAAGACAAAATTGATTCTGCTCCTTGTGCTTCATGTGAAGCCTTTAAGCTTGAAGTTGCTTTTCTTAAGGAGAAATATGCTAGAGCCAGTAAGGCTAAAACTTGTGAGTCATGTATTAATCTTGGAAAAGAGAATGCTTATCTTAAGGATACATTAAAAAAATTCCCTAATGGTGAAAAACAGTTAAACATGATTCTTGACAAGTCCAAAACTCCTTATAAGAAGCAAGGGTTAGGTTACAACTTTGTCCAAGCCAAATGTCATTCAAGTCTTGGAAAATAGCTTAGTTGAATTCAAACCCAACCTACAAAAACTATTTTCAAATCTGCAGGTTTTGCCCAACCATCTTTTGAGCCAAAAGGTGCTTCTCCCAGTGGTACTAAGTACCATTGCACCTATTGCAAGAAGGATGAGCATTTACTTGAGTTCTGTTGGCGTAGGTTGAAAAATGCTAGGAGAAATCTTGCTAGAATGTCAACTAATCAACCTAGAGCTTTTATGAGACATGGTCATTTAGAAAAGAAGAAACCTGGACTAGGATTTGTTTCACATGCTCATCATCATCATGTTCCTAAACAAAATGCTTCTCATGTTCGTGTAACCATTGCTCATGATAGAACCTCAAGTAGGATCAAGGATAGCAATTCTGCTTTGTATACTACTCGTAGACGTGTGTCTCAGTACTGGGTTCCTAAGTCATGTCTAACTAACTCCAGTATTGAGACACATCGATTTTCTGTGCTTTGATTTTCAGGATTTCTGCGGAAGGGGGAAGAACACGTGGTTCGTCAACTCCGGCTGTTCACGCCACATGACCAGAGACTCAAGATGGTTCACTTCCTTCACGCGATCGACTCGTGATGACTTCATCACCTTTGGAGATGATACACAAGGGCAGATTGAAGGAACATGATTGATTAGGGTGAATGACAAATTTATCCTAAAGGACATCGCTCTTGTGAACAAGCTAAGGTACAACTTGATTTCTGTCTCACAGCTTCTTGATGATGGCTATGAGACTAGATTTAAGAAAAATGTCTGTCGTGTGCTTGATTCAGCTGGTGAGCTTGTTTTTGGGATTTCTAGAGTTGGTAGGATCTTTGGAGCTGATTTTTCTGAATCTCTTGCTGGATCTCTCAAATGTTTGATTGCATCTTCTTCTGAGTTCTGGCTTTGGCATCGACGTTTGGGGCACATTGATTTTGATCATCTGACGCGAGTTAGCAGCCTTGATCTCATGAGAGGATTGCCTAAACTCAAAACCGTCAAGGATGCTGTATGTGCACCCTGTAGGCATGGCAAGCAAGTTGCCGCCTCACACCCTTCATTGACTATGGTCATAACTGATGGACCGGGACAGTTGCTTCACATGGATACTGTTGGTCCTACTAGGGTTCGGTCAGTCGGTGGCAAATGGTATATTCTTATCATAATCGATGATTTTTCGAGATACTCTTGGGTGTTCTTTCTTGCTTCGAAGGATGAAGCTTTTGATCCTGTTCATGATCTTAGTCTTCGCTTGGCTTCTAAACTTCCTGGGGCCCTAAGAGCGATTCGTAGTGACAATGGCACGGAGTTCAAGAATGCCTCTTTTTGTGCTGAGCGTGGAATTGAGCATCAGTTCTCTTCTCCACACGTCCCTCAACAAAATAGCATTGTGGAAAGGAGGAATAGAATCTTAGTCGATATGGCTAGGACAATGCTAGATGAGTGTAGTACTCTGAGGAGCTTTTGGGCCGAAGCTATTACTACAGCTTGCCATATTGCCAATCGTGTCTACTTGAGACCTTCTTTGGGCAAGACATATTATGAGCTTTGCTTTGGTAGAAAACCCTCTGTTTCTCATTTTCGAGTTTTTGGATCCAAGTGTTTCATTCTTAAGACAGGAAACCTAGATAAATTTGAGTCAAGAACTTCTAATGGTTTATTTCTTGGTTATCCTGCTCATTCAAGGGGTTTTCGGGTTTTTAATGTTGAAACTAACGTTGTCCAGGAGACATGCAATGTCACTTTTGATGAGACTAGCCCTGGAGCTAGATCAGATATTTCAGGTGATACACAGGCAACGGAGAGCATTTTTGTACGGGAAGATGATGATGATGAGGTCGATATTGCTCTTCCACCTGTTGCTGATGCTCCTGTCCAAGCTCCAATACCTGCTTCGACTACTTCACCTCCAATTGAGGCTCCTGCTACATCTTCATCATCAGCAGTACATGCGGAGGTTGAGGAGATGCTATCTCCCTCGGATGCTCCACTTTACATTCAGAGGCATCACCCTCCAGATCAGATTATTGGTCAGCTTCATGAGTGAGTCACTCACTCTAGGTATCGTGATCCGAGTCTCTACTCTCATTCTGCATTTGTTGCTTCTTTCGAACCCCACGATATATCACATGGTTTATCTGATTCTAGCTAGGTTAATGCCATGCATGAGGAGTTAGAAAATTTTGAGAGAAACAAGGTCTGGAACCTAGTAGAACCTCCTAATGGTCATAATTGGATAGGAACTCGTTGGGTGTTCAAAAACAAATAAAATGAGAATGGTTCTGTGATTAGAAATAGAGCTAGGTTGGTAGCTCAGGGTTTTAGCCAAGTTGAGGGGTTAGACTTTGATGAAACTTTTGCTCATGTTGCTAGATTAGAACACATTCGCATTCTGCTTGCATTTGCTGCATCTAAGGGCTTTAGGCTGCATCAGATGGATGTTAAGAGTGCATTTCTGAATGATTACATAGAGGAGGAAGCATATGTTAGGCAACCCCCAGGCTTTGAGAATCCCAAGCATCCACATCATGTTTTCAAGCTATCCAAAACCTTGTATGGTCTTAAGCAAGCCCCTAGAGCCTGGTATGATAGACTTAAGACCTTCCTACTTAATAATAATTTGTAGATGGGTAAGGTAGACAAGACTCTATTTATTCTTAGGGATGGCAATGACTTCTTGCTTGTTCAGATTTACGTGGATGATATTATCTTCGGTGGTTCTTCTCATGCTCTTGTTTTCAGTTTTTCTAAGACCATGTCCAGGGAATTTGAGATGAGTATGATGGGAGAACTCAACTACTTTCTAGGGCTTCAAATCAAGCAATGCAAGGAAGAGATCTTCAACCATCAAACGAAGCATACCAAGGATTTGCTCAAGCGCTTCGAGATGGGTGACTACAAGCCGATCGCTACTCCCATGGTGACTTCGACTGTTTTGGATCTAGATGAGGAAGGAGAAGCCGTGGATCAACGCGAGTACCGCAGCATGATTGGTTCTCTCCTTTACCTAACGGCCTCAAGACTGGACATCCACTTCGTGGTCTGCCTCTATGCGAGGTTTCAAGCCTCTCCGAGGACTTCTCATCGCCAAGCCGTTAAGTGCATTTTTAGGTACCTTCACTGTACCCTCCAGTATGGCTAGATAGGAAGAGTACCTCAGGCACTTGTCACTTCTTAGGCACTTCTCTTGTCTCTTGGTCGTCTACGAAGCAGTCATCTATTGCACAATCCACTGCTAAAGCTGAATATGTAGGTGCCGCTAGTTGCTGTAGTCAGATTTTGTGGATTGTGTCCACTCTTAAGGACTTTGGGTTAAATTTTGCTAGTGTTCCTTTTCTCTGTAATAACACTTCTGCCATTAATATTGCTAAGAACCCTGTGTAACATTCTAGGACCAAGCACATTGACATTCGCTATCACTTCCTTAGAGACCATGTAGAGAAGGGTGATATTGTGCTACATTTTGTGGAATCCGAGGCTCAGTTAGCTGATATCCTCATCAAACCTTTAGACCTAACTAGGTTTGCCACCTTGAGAAGTAAGTTAGGGGTAATTTATCCCTATGGGTTGGTTTGAGAGGGAGTTGGTTTTTTTCTGATCTTTCCTTATTCATCTAATCTTCCCTTGATCTTCTTTTGAACTTGTTGATATTTTTGATCTTTTTAGGCTTTTTGAGCTTTTCTTACATCTCATTGTATCATATTGCATTCATATGAAAGTTACAAAAAGATGCATTGTAATATAAGCTTTACTGCTTGTCTTTTAATTAATGAAGCTTTGCTTTTTACCCTCTTGAGTTTTAGTATTTCAATTCTTACTCAATGTCACGTCTAGTTTTTTCACTTGCTAGAATTATCATGCTTTTACATGTGTAGCCAAGTCTTTGCTAAATGAGCTAGAACTTTAAGACAACTTGAACTAAAAATTGTAATTTATGGATCTTTTAGCTAGTTGCGCAATTAGTGCTCCTTATGTGACATTGGCCCTGTCAAAATTGCTTTGTTAGCTCTTGAATCCAGAATTGATCATTGCTTGAGCTTCTTGTTCCTCTGTGAATCTAAAACTGCTCTTATGCAAAATGAAAAATCAAATTTCAAGATTGTCTTGTGGTTAAATTGTGCCAAACTACTCTCACGAGGCTACATGTCAAAGACATGAACTTGGAGATAGTTTGATGATCTAGACAATCTCATAGGGATTGCTTGTCAAAATTGACATGAACCTCAAGATTTGTCGCCCTGGTTGAAGCTTGGGAAGAGCTTGTGGAAGGCTCCTAGTCCAGGATCTCCTTCACTATGATAGACCTTTTAATCAACTTCTGGTTAAAGCTTAGGAAGAGTTTGTGTATGGCTCCTAGTCCAGGATCTTCTTCACTAAGATAGACCTTTAGTCAACTTCAATATTCATTGTAAATGAAAACTGTTGGAAAAATTGGGCGTTTGAGCTAATTTGAGCAAAATGATTCAATTCAGGACCTGTTTGTCTCTTAAGTGGTCATAGTTAGCTTCTTGATCTCACATTAATATTTTGACATGGCCATTATCATTTTAGGATCCCTGTTGATGAACTTGCTAAGTTTGAAGCTTTGCTTAAATTGTTACAATTCATCATTTTATTTTGAGCCTTCTAGCTTAACTTTGATATATATGTCTTTACATGATCTTGCTAGCGCTTTCAAGCTTGATATGTATTGTGTAATAGTAGAAATGCTAGCTTGTTTTTTGGGGTAATCTCCAAAGCTTCTTGTACTCAAAAATTGAAAATACAAAAAAAAAATGAAGCCACTCTATTGCATTTCATGCATGATCCTTCTTATGTTTTTTCCTCATTTCTGCACTTGTAATCTCTGGATGAGAGGAAGACATGATTCCTTGATGACTCCATTGTCAAAGGGGGAGAAGATGTAACAAAAATGTTAAAAAGGGAGCTATTTGGAGAAAAATAGAGAATTTGAATTTTTTTTTGAAAAATGATGATCATAGTGAGGGGGAGCATGTCTTTTGCATTCTTATGGTCATATTACCTTTTCTGAATTTGAATTGCAATTTTGGAACCTCACAATGATCAAAGGTCAAAATGAACAATTGTTCTTTCATATGGATCTTAAATGAGAATTTTGACTCCTTTCTGGAAATTGAAGCTTTCTTGCTTTCTTTGACTCGATCTCACTTGCCTATGCTAATCTGAAGCCAACTTGGTCATTTCTATTGCTTTCTCTTGCATTTGGACCAAATTGTGCCTTTGCGCAAAAACGTGAGTATTTTCATTTTGAAACCTCAAAACTTACATTTTCAGGAAATTGCCAATGTGTTCATCAAGGGGGAGATTGTGGATATCCTGGGGATATGCTCACGATCTTAGGCTGATGATACAATTGGAAATGGCATTGAATGTTTGTCGAAACTCTCGTTTTCGGCGAAGTTCAAAAGTTGTCAGGTCTCAGGCGGTCAGACCGGCCAACAAGTGGCAGTCAGACCGGCCTTGTGGTGGTCAGACCGGCCAAACTGGCAGTCAGACCAGCCAACCCTCAGGTTGAGTGGCTGGCAGTCAGACCGGCCTTTAGGCAGTGGTCTGACCAGCCATAAAGGAACTTTTGAGTTTGAAGTCGGGCCAAAAATAGAGGGTGTAGGCAAGAGAGGGGTTTTTTCTACACTTTGTCTCATAATTTTTGGAGCTTCGAGTCAAAAGATCTATTCGTTTGAAAATTCCAGTAGGTTTCGGATTTCCAGGGAAGAAATTTGGCTAAGTCCTAGCTGGGCGGTCAGACTGGCCAATAGGTGGAGGTCAGACCAGCCAAAGTGATGGTCTGACCGGTTTTGGCTTGTTCATCGGCCAACTCGGTGGCGATGATTGTTTGGTTAGGTCAAGTTCATGGGTTTCAGTGCATATGTGTTGCATGATGCATGTTTTGACTAACATGGGTCAAGTTGCGAAGAACATGTTCTCAGAAACGATTTCTTGGTCTATTGTTGTGCAGGTTGCTTGGAGGTCAACGATGGTCAATGGCGAGGATGATCGGGACTAGGCTTGGAGAGTGAGGTCGTAAGCGATCGATGATCTTGGGTGAGGTCAATGGATTCAAGCATGGACAAAATGGACAAGGATGACCGAAGCAGGCGATTCGATCACGATGGGTTGGATCAGGTGGCGCGGGGGTCGGTGCAAGTGCCATGGTGGTTTCGGTGGGAGCCGGATGGGAGAGACTTGCCGACATGAAGAGAGCCGTTGATCAACCCACACGTGGTGAAGCATGGGGAGTGCTTCATGAAGATTGGACTCGGTCTTTGGAAAAGGATCGAGAAGGGGTATTTTGGTAATTTCACCTAAATACCGCCTTGGTAACCTTTTACTAACCTGCGGCGCAAGACGGCGCAAGGAGAAGCGGTTTAGGTCAAAAGGAGATGAAGGCGACACTTTAAAATCGTGCGTAAGTGAAACCCGCTTGTGTGTAGGCTTAACGGTGCCCATTAGGGTTTACTCTTCTAGAAGCTAGCCTCCACTATAAATAGAAGAGGGTCTTGCCAAGACCTTCTTAACCCTTTCATTTGTGAAACCCTAAGTTGTGCTTAAGGAGAGGAGAGTGGAGAGGTTAGGGTTCTAGAGAGTTTGATTGATTGTATGCTCATGTGTTAAGTCTTTGTCCTTCTAGATGGAGTGACTGTAAACCAACATCGATCTCAAATCAATCCAAGCAAGGTTTCTCAAGATGAGTCTATTTGTGTTCTTGCTCTCTATTTTGTGATTTTGGGGCTTTCTGCGATCCGCGAGTTTTCCTTTGGTTTTTGGCTTAGATTTAGCTTGCTGTGACATGTGGGAATACATCTAGGGTCATCTTGATCATCAATCACCCACGAGCAAGTATTTGGATCATATTTAGGTTTTGACTTGGTTTTGGAGCAACCTTCACTCAAACAGAAAAAGGTCGGAACTTTGGCATGGATCTTCATGATTCTTGATTCGAATAGGTTCCTGATATCTTAGAGACCTTGATTGAAATAGGTTCCTGATATCTTAGAGAAGGTATGTCTCAAGTTTGGTAAGGTTTGGAGTCGCGAATCAAAAGTTAGACCGATTTGTGATTTTGTTTTCAGGCTATTTTCCCTGTTCATGGTGCTGACGGTCAGACCGCCTCTTAGCCGCCGGTCAGACCGCCCATGGGAATGGTCAGACCACCAAGTACCTAGCGGTCAGACCACCCAACACTTTTGAGTTTCAGCTTTTGTGTTTGTGGTTGATTTGCTTTGGGGTTTTGATTGGATTCAATACAAGCCTTCCACTGTGCTTGTATATTGATCTCCATAGCTTTCATAGCTATTGGAGTGAGATTATTATTGAATTCGATCAAGGTGAAAAAGAGATCGTGCTCCTATTCACCCCCTCTGGTCGCATTTTCGGTCCAACACATAGTAATAGTAGCAAAAGTCCAGCGGCATGCCCATCTGATCCCTCAGGCAACCGACAAGGAACAAGACCTAAGTAGACCCATCACCGAACCCCTCGGTGCCAGGTGCAAGGAACTCGTCATCTGGCGTTGGCTCATCTGCAAATTCTAAACCAACAACAATAGCAAAATTGAGAACTAGTGTACTCAGCAAGACTTGTAGTGTATCGCAAAAATCATATTAGATGCAAGGCTGTCAAATGAATAGCTCTACCTTACAAGTCATTTTGCTCAAAGCCAGGTTTATTTGCAATAATCATAAGTAATAATTTGCAATAGAATTTTGAAAGAGTAGTATTAAAAAAGTAAGTACAAGACAGTAAGTAAAGTAACTGAACAAGTAACAACAATGCCCGCAACCCTAACCGGTTACAAGCAAAAACATAATCAATATTCCGCCATAGAAATGGCACTGACAAATTCATGTTCAACCATAGAAATGGCAGTCCTGCTATAGAAATAGCAAATCAGTCATAGAAATGATAGTTCTGCTATAAACATAGCAACAAGGCCATAGAAATGGCAGTTAACTCAACAAATGAAAAATCCCATGTCATTACCCCAATCTTTTGGTACAAAACAGTTTGGAAAAAACAAAACTACCGCCATACTAGCCGCACTAAGCATGCTCATGACTGTGAGAGCGGCTATTCGAATAGTTTATCACTCTGCAGAGGTATACAAATTTACCCATAATACGCGGTATTCCAGTTGCCTGAAATATCTCTATATCACTGCTCACTACCGAAGGTAAGCAGCCTAGAGTTCGCGACGCAGCCTTTACATTATCTAGTCCTAACCTTGCACTAGCCCTGCGAATCTTCATCCTCATCCATCGGGACAATAACAATGATAATAATAATAATAATAATAATAATAATAATAATAATAATAATAATAATAAAGGAACACATCGAATAAGGAGCCTCACTCACCCGGATAGAAACCCGTTGAGTGAGTTCCTCACTTCGCCTGAATAGAAACCCGTCGAAGTGAGGCATCCGCAGTTGTGTCGGCATGTCGGTCCTTCAACAATGCGCGCACTACTTCTGCCTACTGTCGTGCAAGGCTAAGATTTCGATAAATTAGTTAGCTACGACCATACCACACTAGCATATATGGTTGTACGATTAGGTCTTAGTTGTAACATCCCAATTTTTTTCAGAGCTTTAAAAATCATTTGAATAGTTGGTAGGGAGAGAGAGTCCACCATTTGGATTTATTTGAATTTAAATTAAAAGCTTAATATTGGACCTTTAGTAACAAAACAATTTAATATGAATAATTCCAACATGAACATTAGTCAAAACTATTTTATTTGGATTCTATGAGCTTGGATATATTTTCTAGAATTTTCTGGAATTTTTCCAAGGTCTTTTGCTATTTTCCATTGCTTATTTGAATTTACGGTATTTTATTAAAAGGAAAAGCTATTTAAATCTCCAAATGGAATTGGGCAATTCCTTGCCCATCCTGTTCATCTCATTTCAAACCCTCCTCCACCGTTGGATCAGCGCCGCGGTTAGATCTCCACCATGCCTTGAGCTCTCTCTCTCTCTCTCGGCGTGTGGACCCCACCACCTTCGTCCTCGCCGCGTTCTTCTCGCGGCGGACGCCACAAGAACCGCCATTAGCGGTCAACGCCGAAGCTTCACGCTTGGCGCCTCCAACCTCCCGTTCCTCATCGCGAGTGCGACGACCTCCACGACCACGCCACCCCGAACCCCCTCATCCCGGCCGGTTGCGCGTTCGCTAGCTGCCGCCGCCGCCACGACCTCCACGCACGCCGCCTCGAGCTCCCGCCCCTATAAAGGCACCCGGGATCGCACCGCCTCCTTTTCCCAAACCCCAACCCACACCTCCTCCCGAGCCCCAGTGCCGCCGCAATTTGAGTTTTAGAGCTCCTCGCCGCGGTGGAATTTCTTGATTCTTGCCGCCCGAGCCGCCGCGTCATCGGGGAGCACGCCACCGAAGTTCGCCATCGCCTCCTCTACCTCCGGACCCCTCGCCGTCGCCTAGGCCTCACCGGGCCTGTCTGACAAAACCCGCTGCCGCCGCTCGACCTGCCGCCGCCACCACCGTCCACCTCAACCACCCGGAGGTACCTCTTCGTGTTCGCAATAGCGTTAGCTACACGCGGTACCACCCATTCTCGCCGGCGAGTCGTTGCTCGGGACCCTTGGTTCCGTCTTGGCGCCCTCATGCGCCGTCCCACGTCGGCGTCGGCTCGGCCCGTGCTTGCGTGTCCGCCAGTGGCGCGGCGTCGGCGCCGCGTGTCGCGCCACGTGAGTGCCCACGTGGTCGTCGGCCGCCCAGATCGATGGCTCGGTGGACTTGGTCCACTGTGAGCGGGTCAGCGACATGTGGGTCCCACATGTCGATTAATTCTTTAATTCTTTTAAATTTCCGAAATCCTTCACGAGCGTCACCTTGCGCAATAATTAGAATTTCCTTTAGAAAAACAATTCGGGAAAATTGTTAAATAATGATTTAGGTTTAAATTTGTAAAATTCATAACTTTTGCATCCAAACTCCAAATTGGGTGTTTCAAATTTCTAAATTCATATAAAATTAAGATCTAGCTCATCAAACCAAAATTTTTTTAAATTTGATTTTGTTTAAATTTAGAAATTCATTTAAATTTCGAGTTAAGTTAAAACTTGTAAAATTCATATCTTTTGAATCCTAACTCCAAATCCATCCATTCAAATTCCTAAATTTGTCTAAAATCCAGATCTATCTATTGGAGCTTTTTATTTATTTTATTGGAGTTATTTGCTTCTGGTTTTTATTTAGTTTGTTTGTTTGTGTCGTTTATGAGTAGACTTCTATTTCTTTGGAAGAGTTGAAGAAGAAGGACCTTTCAAGACCAAGATCAATTCCTAGATCCTTTTCAAGGCAAGCTATGCCCTTGACCATCTTGCTTCCCAGTTTTATAAAAGTATCTTGATTCAAATTCTGCATCTTAATTCAAGTATTTATTTAAATGTTTTGGGTGTAGTAGTTAATTCCAAATTGTTATGTCTTCCTTGTGTAATTGTTATGCCATGATCCTTTGTCACCCTAGTTGATATTTAGTTGGTAATTATTGTAGCACCAACGTGGGTTGGTTAATACGAGTAGATTGCTTAGCCATGCCACGAATCTTTTGTCATGTAGATTGCTATATAAATTTGACTAAGTGAATATGCAACTATGTGATAAAGCTGTGTGTACCATGTGTCTTTGTGACATGTGTTGCACTTAAAACCAATGGGGTGGTAAAAAGGATTGGAACCGAGGCAAGTGGTGGAAGCGTGTGAAAGGGTGGACTGTGTGAACTGTGTGGACTATGTGAATATTAATCTATGTGTCGTGTGATGGCATGTGGAAGTCTTGCCTTGGTCAATTAAGGACCTCACCATGTGCTCTAAAGAACTGAGCTTCTGCACGACCACATGTCTGTTTTGAGACAGCCTAGCATAGTAAGATAAGGTATCTGAAATGCTTTGTTATGATTAGTGTTAGCTACACTAATTGTATCTTGTGGGTAAAGTGTACAAACCTCTGCAGAGTGTAACTTAATCTATTGAATAGCGCGTCATGATCATGGACAATGCTCGGGATTTGACACTAGGGGTAGATTTTCATAAAGCGTGTGGGAAGGGAGCTATGTGAATAAATCATTTAGCTATGTGAATAACCCGTTAGACTGTGTGTGTCTTTGTGAAATAACTTGTTAAAATGATTATTGTCTATTTGTTTTAATTGCCTTTAATCTATTAAATTGTATTCAATTGCAAAAGTTGCATTTATGCAAAAGAGCCACGTAAAGCCTTTCTCTTGTAATAAGCCCGCATGTAAATATTGCATCTACGTGGTGTGGCTTAGTAGTACGGTGTGTACTCACGCTTGTTTTGACGAATCAAGCAGAGGAGGAGTCTTCACCAAAGATACGAGGACGAGTTCATCGAAGGTGCCGATCGTGAGGTCTTGATCGATCGGTTACTGTGGCGAATCGATGGGGTGCCACTACCGTTTATGTTCCATTCTTTGTTTATTTCCTATGTTAGCCCTGCGTGGCTCAATATTTGTAAACTCGACCTTAAGGTCAAAACCATTATTTGATTATCAAAGTTAACCGTTTATGTTATTATTCGCTTGTATGGAGCGATTGCCATCTTTGTTGACACTGTGTGCACTAGCATGATCCTGGGCTAGTGCGTTAAACACAGAGGGTCCCGAACCGTAGTTTTGGGTCCCGACATTAGTCCTGGATTTGCTAGCTTCAGTCCTTAATCGACCACGGGCGAGATCTCTACCCTATCTACGAGTGAGTTACAATCCTCACTATTTCAGAATACAACATGACTCGCCCGCGTCTGAAGACTAAAGTTTTCGTGTCATTTTCATATAAAATAATAGAGGTAACTCCTCTGGACATTTTTCAAAATAATCCCAAACTCACAAATTAACATATTGTCCTTTAATCAATTTTCAGAAATTCTATTGCTCTAGTTGCATTTGTACGACAATCGTACTAAAAAAATTCCCAGTTGACATTATCGATTGTCTAACCCATATTCTAAAGGTTACAACAGTAAGAGATCAATATTTCAAGGAGACATATGCAGCAAGTAGGATTTACAACTACCAATTTCCCGATAATAGCATTTTCATACAACAAATACATGCATGCTTAATAGGATTTGCAAAAGAAAGTATAATAATTAAAATACTGGGATCAACATGATAAAAGGAAGTGATTTCCTTGCTCTTGATGTTCTGGAGTTATGGTAGATTGATTGTCGCAAAAATAAACCAAATAATCGACGTCTAAAAAGAGTCAGAAATGAATTAAATAACATTCAACAAAATAAACAGCAACTAAAAACAAATATTTTTTACAAAATAGGCATATTATGATTTTAGACGAATTTAAAGACAAATTTCATTCAATTTGGAGTTTCCTAGCAAAAGTTATTAAGGTTTGAATTCGGTTCGGCTAAGGAAATCAAATAAAAATGAGAAATACGCTTTCCAGTAGAGAAAATGTATTCCCGCGTATGTTTTGAAGAGGCTTACACCTTCCCAAAAGGAAAATGTATTCTCCTCATAACTGAAGACGTACTTTCCATTTTACATTTGATTTTCGGTTAAACTGACATGTGGGTCCACTGTCAGTGAAAGGGTTCACGAGCACAGTGTATAGACCAATGGTCTATACATGTGGTGCACGGGTTCACGGGTGGTTTCATTGTGCATTTAAGCTGTGGGGCCCGCATGTCATAGACTCTATCAAGAAAACATTTTGATTTAAGTTTTCTTTTAGACTAATGACTCAGTCCTACACGTCAGTGATTCATTAGAACTAACTAAACAGTTAAAGATTGGATTAGCCTTGATGGTTGTAATTAGACACGATGATGACAAGCTACAGTGCTTGTCATCGTTGTGCCGCACAGTGGCGCGAGCGCCCACGCGACTCGTCGGCGATGCGGAGCTCGTCGACGCCAATGAGTGCCAAAAATGGAAACTATGCACTAATGCTCACCCACCGGCACCAACGGTGTGGCCTGAGGTGGCTCAATAGGGTGGCATGCCGGCGATGAGCAGAGGAGCCGCTACAGAAAAAGGTAACAATGCAAATGAGCAACGATCTCGACTAATGAGTGCGCGCATGAGCATCTACGTGCTACCAGGAGCATACCAGAAGGACGTGGTGGGGTTGAGGTGGTCGGAGATGGGCTACCGATGGTGAATTGCTGTTCCGGCCAGAGACGAGGAAGACGGCTCAATTCGGGAGCTCCTGTGATTCAAAGATCGAATTGAGTGAGGGGAAAGACCACTAGTGCACTGGAAAACAAAGTGACGTGATAGAAATGACTAGGAACCCTTCAGTTCGCCGGCAATGGAGGCGGTGGTGGATGGCCGTTTTAGGGTTTCTGCTTTCGGAGCTCTAGAGCTCGATTGAGTGGATGAGGGGAGGAGTGAGTGGGTGCATAAGCTTGGAAAAGATGAGATGCAGCTCGAGGTGGCCTTTATATAGGCAGAGGGGCGGAGATGGACGAGGTGGAGCTCGAGCAAGGGCAGTGGAGCTCTCAGAGATCTCGGTGGCGTACGGGCAGGGATGTGCTTCGGCCGGGCAGGAGTGGGTGTGGAGGCGACTGGGGAGGTGACGCGAAGTTAATGGAGGTGGTTGACAGTCAAATACCGGTGGCGGTGAGATGAAACCATGGGTGGTGCCAGAGCTCTCGCGCATGGTCATGCGCTGGTGCGGTGAGGCGAGGTGGACGATGATGCCTGTGGGTGGGACCCACAGGTCAGCGAAACAAAGGAGGGTCGCTCGAGTCTGTGTATTTTAACGGCCCGATCTAAAATAGATGGTCGTGATCGAGAGTGTCGCTCGGATGGTCCGAACGGCCCAATTGATTTGGTCCGTCCGATCAAGATTGAGTGGTCCAGATCGCGTGTTTCGTTCGGACGGTCCGAACGGCCCACTTGATTAGGTTGGTTTAATCAAAATCTGATGGTGCACGTGCGTGCTTGCTTGGACAGTCCGATCAAAATTGAGTGGCCCAGATTGCGCATTCGTTCGGACAGTCCGAACGTCCCATTTGATCTGGACGGTTGATTTCAAATCCAATGGTCCAAATCACTTTGCGCTATTTCAGACCTGGTCCGATTTGGAAGTTGGTTGGGTTCAACCGAGAGGTTTGGGTTCGGGCCCAAGGAACAGTGCGGGTTGGTTTTTAGAAAACAAAGGGTAAGTCTTTGAGGAATTTTTAGATAGAGTTGCACAACTCCAAAAATTCCGAAATTTTTACAGGAGCTTCTTGACTCTAAGATTAACTTTTTATAAAATGTTCAGAGATTTTTATGCATTGCATTTTTCTCTAAAATTTTTCTCAAGGTTCTGCCCTAGGGTTTAACTAAGGATCTAATTGGTTTGACTAGCCCTTTTAACCTAGCAAATAAAATCTAAAAATTATGAAATTTTTCAGAGGGGTTACTAAGATGATCTAGATCCTAGGAAAAATATTTCCAGAGGATGATCAAAACTTTGTTTTAAAAGTTTTAAAGGATTATGCTTCTAGTCAATTGAAGCAATAGGTTTTCAAAGTCAACAAAACTTTCGAAAGAAGTTCCAGAAAATTCAAATAACAACATGATGCATAAAAAATTTTAAATTCTACTCATTTTTATACATTTGAAATACAAACCCAAGTTTGGGCTGTTACAATCACCTTGCTAGGGATACCATTTAGCAGGACTCTAGACGAGGCAGATCTTAGAAGGGCAGCCACTGAGCCACCCAATTAGTCCATCTATAGGGGAAACCTTTTTTCCGTAGAAGGTCGAGGAGGTAGTCCCAACGGACTGTGTTGAAAGCCTTTGCAATATCTAGTTTAAGGAAGAGCGTGCGGGTGTTAGAAAGGTGGAGTCTTCTGATCAAGTTTCGAACGTATATGAAGTTATTGTGAATGCTTCTTGTCTTAATGAAGGCGCTCTGGGCTTGTGAAACCAAGGTGTTTAGGAACGACACCACCCGTAGCGCTAGCGTTTTTGCAATCCACTTCTCGAGGCCGTGGATGAGGCTGATTGGTCTGAAGTCTTGCACTTTATCTACCCCCTCCTTTTTTGGAATTGGCGTGATGTTAGCTGTATTGAGTAGATGGAGGTGCGATGTGCGGAGAGAGTGGAAGCTGTGGAAAACTGCCATGATGTCCGCCTTAATGATTGGCCAGCAGGATTTGTAGAAATTTATGGTGAAACCCTCCGGGCCCGGGGCTTTGTCCCCAGGCAATTGGTCTAAGGCAAAGAGAACTTCGGTTTCCGTGAAAACGGCCTACAGGCTGTGTAAGTCTGGCGTTGGTAGATTCAGGGCCTCCCAATTGAGATCCGTGGTACGAGCAGCGGGCGGGGCCAGCATATCTTCAAAATGATGATGTATTAAGTCCTCTTTCTCTGTGTGCGCGATCGCCCAGCTCGGACCGTTTTGGAGCTTTTGGATGTGGTTTTTGCGCCTTCGGTCATTTACTTTAAGATGGAAAAACTTGGTGTTTGCATCACTTTCTCTGAGGTTGGTAATTCGGGAGCTTTGGCGCTTCTGATGCCGATCGATCCTTTGCCCCAGGACTCTCTTCTTGAGGCTTGCCCTCGGGTGGATCAGTCTTGTTAGCGCCACAGTAGTCTTAATGCCACGTCTGTGAAGGATCAGCTCTAAGGCCATATGGAGAAGGAGCTTAAGTCGAGGGAAGAGATCTCTGGTCCAGGATTTTAGAGCTGATGCCGTGGAAGTTAACTTGTGGTTCAGTCAATGCATCGGCTCTAAGTGCTGGCATTGGGCAATCCAGGATTTTTGAATCGTCTCGAGGAAACCTGGCATCTTAATCCAGAATTTTTTGAAGCGAAAGGTTCTTGGGCAACTAGGACTTCAGATGTTGGAAAGCAGCAAGGGGCAGTGGTTGGAGATTGAAGATGACAACGCCTGTAGAAAATGATTTTCAAAAACAGTGTCCTAGCCTTTGTTGCAAAAGACCCTGTCCAACCTGACCAGGGTTGGTCTCTGACGCTCATTGCTCCACGTAAACTTTCTGTTCTGTAGGTGAATTTCTTTTAGTTCGCAGGTGTTAAGAGTGTTGCAAAATTGAGCCAAGCGTCACGGATTGATGTTGGAGTTGCTTTTGTCAGCAGCTCGGTATAAGAGATTGAAATCGCCCAAGACCAACCAGTTGGTTCCTAGGGTCGGTTTTAGGGAGATGATTTCTTAGAGAAAGGCTCGCTTTTCAGTGCTTCAGGAGGGGCCATATGCTATCGTTATACGAAAAGCCGAGTTGCACTCTCTTAAGGTCACAGACGTTAATAGGTTGTATGTCGATCGATGCACATTTGCAACCTCAATGTACTCGTCGTTCCAAAGGAGTAGGATTCCACCCCTCGTGCCCTCTACTGGTTTTAGAGCGAAACTCCACAGGTTGTAACCCCCAAGGTAGTCGGCTAGGCTTTGGTCAACTTGACTTAACTTGGTTTCCTGAAGGCAGGCGAGATGCCATGTTGTTGAAATCAGAGTCTCGCACACCGAATCTTTCCTAGCTTGGGTGTTGAGGCCACGCACGTTCTAGCAGATAATATTAATGTTTGGACCGAGGTCGAAGGTTGATTTGACAAGAAGGCACAGAGGCTGGCAAACTAGCGCAGCAGCTCGAGCTACTCCGAGCCTGGTGGCGGTCACGTAAGCCTACCGCGCATGCGGCGGCAGCCTCGGCAGCGCTAGCCCGACAGCTCTGGCTAGCCACAAACGTCATCCGTCCGCGTAGCTGAAGAGGGAGCTTCGGGCGAGCTGCCATGTCGCAATCGCGTATTTGTGCAACAACTAAGGTAGAGTCGAAGAAAATCCCTGTCTTGTGACCAACCCGCATACCAATTCGATTACATGTAGAAAAGTTGACATGGATACATTCATCATCATAAGTCTTACATAAGGGAGCGCAGAAAGTAGGGGACGACAATGAAGCAAAAGTGGCAGGAGCATTGTTGGTGTTGCGCATGTTCCTGACTGTGTCGTCGATTGCAAGTTGGATCTCCTGACTCTAGGCCGCCGCCACAAGGGCGCCTGGAGCGGCATTTGGAGTCTGTGGAGTCGTAGCCAAAGTAGTGGTCAAGGTGGCCATTGGCTCAGACCCCTAGCCATCAATCCTGTAGTGTCCTCCAAGCTCTGCGAGGGTGTCGTCTGCTGCCGAAGTGAGCTGACAGTCCAGCTTGAAGAGCTGTGAAAGGGCAGCGATTGTGTCTTGCGGTAGAGGTGCTTCAAAAGTTTCAATGTAGTTTTGAGCACCTCATCCGTCAATGGTTGATCCTTTGGTGGAGTACCCAATTGGTGTGCAAGAGCTTCCTGAGCCCGATGCACCATAGAACCTGTCCTCCGTTTGACCGCTAGGCGTGCACTCTGTCGAAGTTTGATGCTTCCCGCCGGGCGACTACGTGATGGTTGAGGAGTCTGGACAGGGGCAGCAAGGACAGCGAGGTCGGGTTGGAGAACAGCGCCGTCTTCAGGTCATGTTGCTGGCCAGTCAGCACTTCGTCTAGCCTTGATGTAGTCGGAGTAGGTTGATGGCCCAGGGCGTGGATCCTCTGGCATGCATGTCCCAGCTCGTTAGAATGGAGCTGGGTCGGACAGTCACGTTGGATGGCCACACTACAGGGGGTTGCAGTCCCGCCCCCATGTTCCGGCATGATGAGGGGTTCTTCATCAATTGTGTTGTGTCAAGCAGCATCTCATCAACGTCTCCCAGACTAGAGACATGGGGTGCCCTTCACCTGTACTATAGCAAATGGTGCGTCATCAGTGGAGATGTCAAGAGGGACCTTCTCGAAGGCTAGCATCAAAGCTTCCTGGATTGGGCCCACCACAGCCGCCTAGTTCTGGAGCTCTTGTTCAATGTCATCCTCTTGGTTTGGAGCAGCCTTCGGGGAGGGTGGAGTAGTGAGGTGTCCCGCTACTTGCAGGAAGGTCACCCAAGTTGGCTTGGGCCTCATGTCTGTCGCTGATCCCGATGCAAGACCGAGTTGCACAGCGGCCGTAGAAGTTGCCTTGAAGTAGTCCTCCGCTTTGCGCAGCTGTAACATCACAATTTTCTGAGCTTTAAAAATCCCTTGAATAGTTAGTAGGACAAAATTCACCATTTGATTTTATTTGAATGTAATTTAAAAGCTTAAACATGGACTTTGTACATCAAAACAATTTAATATGATTAAAGTCAACATCAACAATGGTCAAAACTATTTTATTGGATTCTATGTGCTTGGATATATTTTCTAGATTTTTCTAGAATTTTTCCAAGACTATTTGCTATTTTCCATTGCTTATTTGGATTTCTGGTATTTTTCTAAAAAGAAAATTGTATTTAAAATCTCAGAAAAGCTTCCGGACCGAATTCCAACTCATTCGGCCCAACTCCTGTGTGGCCCAACCCAAGACGCCTTTGCCTTCTCCTCGACAGTGGACCCGCACCGGCCCTTCCTTCTCTCTCCGCGCGCGCGTAGTCGCTCCGATTTGTTCTCCATCGTCCGATCAAGTTTTATTGGTTGGATGAAGAGGTGCTGTCGGACGGTCCGAACGTCACTTGCGATATGGACCATTCGATCAAAAAGGAAGGGTCCGATGGAGTTGAGCTGTTCGGAGGTCCGAACGTCACACCCATTGTGAGCCGTCCGATCAAAATCCAACGGTGAGCTCCGTTAGTCCAAATGTTTTCGTTCATTCCATTTCGCTGACCAGTGGGCCCAATTCCTGTGTTTCACTGCCAGTGGGTCCCACCACCGCCATCATCGTCTCTGACTCGGTTTCTTCTCCGTGCGAAGTTCTCGCCGTCCGCCATTGAAGAACTCCAAGCTCCATACGACAACACGTATTTCCAACTGGTTTTCTTCTAGAAAATGCGCCAAACTCTATCTCCTATTCTCCCGCATCCATATCTGCAACGTTTTATCTCCAAATCTATTTTTATCTCCAAGAATCCCGGAGATTTCCTTCGTGTTCTTCACGGACGCGATTTGGGGATTTCCAAATTCCTGTATGCCCCGGCCCTATAAATAGCACCCCGAGGTTCGCCCCCGCCTCTGCATCCCAGAGCCACCACCCTCTTCGCCCCGTTCACCCTAGCGCCGCCGTGATTCGAGTTTTAGGGTTTTTGCCGCCGTCAGTTAAAACTTGAATTGCGCCGCCGCCTTCGCCGCCGCGTCGTCCTCGAGCACACCACCGTGTTCGCCGTCACCAGATCTACCTCCAGAGACCATCCACGCCGCCGAAGTCTCGCCAGGGAGCTCGTCCGACAATATCAGAACCTCTCCACCACCTTGAGCTCGCCGCCGGTCACCTCCGTCCACCTCAACCACCCGGAGCTACCTCAACAGGTTCGCAATAGTGAGATCTACCTCCTGGTACCATGCATTGCCGATAGATCGCCGCCGTTCGTCGTGCCGTTGGTTCCCTAGCCATCATCGTCGTCGATCTGATGTGGCAGCCTGCGTCAGCGTCCATCTTAGCAGCTCGAGCGCGCGTGTCGTTGACGTGTCACGTGCATGGCGCCAGATCAGCGGCCACGTATGCGTGTGTGCCACCCAAGCCCGAAACCCAAGTCCAACCTTCCATGAACCCAATCCACAAACACCAAGCCACTTCCAAGTGGGACCCACCTGTCAAGTGGAGTTCTGTTCGGCCGAATCCTTTGATGACGTCAGCCCTACGTCATTATTCCGTTTTTCTTTTGAAAGATAATTCAGATAAATCCTATTTTAGGGTTTTTCTTCAAATTCAAACTTCCCAAGCACATATCTTTTGCATCCGAACTCCGTTTGAGCCCATTCAAATTTGTAAATTCATCTAAATTCCAGATCTATCTATCTGAGATTTGTATTTAATTTTTGGAGTTTTTTTGCCTCTGTTATTTATTTGTTTTGTTTATTTGCTTTCGTTTGCGAGTAGAAGTCGATACTTCGGGAAGATTTGAAGAAGAAGGAGCACCTCAAGAGCAAGTTCAGTACTTAGACCTATTCCAAGGCAAGTTATACATTTGATCATATTGAACCCAGTTTTCAAAAGTTATATTGATTTAAATTATTGCATTTACTTTAATTATTTATTTCAATGCTTTTGGGATTAGTTAATATCCAATTTGTTATGACCTCCTTGTCTAATTGTATGCCATAATCTTTTGTCACGCTAGTTTGGTTTGTTTAGTTGGTGCTATTGTATTACCAACATGGGATGGTTAGATGCGATTAGATTGCTTAGCCATGCTACGAGTCATCATCTCATGTAAGTTGCAAATATAAACTTGACTAAGTGACTATGGAACTATGTGATAAAAACTATGTGTACTATGTGCTATTACTCGTTGATGGCATATGTTGCACTTAACCAACAGGTGGGAAAAGGTTTTGGGCGAGGGCAAGTGGTGCGTATACTTTTATGGTGGATACGTGTTGGCGGGAATGATAGGTTAGAATTTGGAAGTCTTGCCCCGGTCAATTAAGGACTTAACTTTGTGCGCCATTGAACTAAGCCTTTCGTACAACCACATGCCTGGTATGGGACAGGCCTAACTTAGTAAGTTATGGAGTCTTGACATTGATTACTCAGGTTGTAGGTTAGCTGTGTCGGATTAGGTGGAGGTGTGTACTACCAAGTAGTCGCATCACGGGGCGGTTCGCCGTGTCCCTGTCCAACGGTGTGCGTCTGTGGCGGCTAAGCATACCAGGAGTGTTAATGTCGAGATGAAGTTTCTGAACTATTTTGTTACAGCTAGTGCTAGCTACACTAGTTGTATCTTGTGGGTAAAGTGTACAACCTCTGCAGAGTGTTAATCAATCTATTCGAATAGCCGCGTCCATGGTCATGAACATGCTCGGGGATTTCACACGAGGGGTAGATTTTCATGAAAACCTTAGGACGGGAGCTGTGTGACTTAAGTCATATGGCTATGTGGATAACTTGTTTAGGCTATGTGTCTTTGTGAAATAAAACTGTCAAATTACTATTGTCTATTTGTTTTGAATTATGCTTTCAATCTATTACTTGTATTTAAACTGCAAATGCTGCATTTCTGCAAAATAACCACAGAAACCATTCATTTGGGTCATGGTGGAGGGGTGATCGTCATAGACAGAGTGACGAGGGGGTCGACGATGGCCGTGTGAGGTGCGGCTGTCTTCTGTAGGGAGGTCTTCCTCCGCCTCCTTCTCCAACCGAAGAGGATGTGGAGGGATGTGGCTCGGCCCTTCCTTCGCTTCTGGCATGCCATCCACAGCCCCCAGGTTCCAGGGGAGACTAGTTGTTATAGGCTCGTACAGAATAGTGTCCGCTGTCGACAAGAAGTCGTCGAGAGGTGCAGCAGTGTGGTCCTCGATGAAATCAAGGTGAATAATCACCCTGTGGGTGAGCCCTCGCCTCCATTTGTCCAGGGCGTGGGAGCTCACTTCTAGCCGGTTAGTGTCCTCGCCTCGGTGCATGAAGGTGATCCAGGGCACCTTTGGTATCGAGTTTGGGTAGGACGTCTAGGCCCAGAGGTTGAGGGTCCTCGTGTCCTCCCGACTCGCCGATACCCCTTTGATGGAATGCAGAGAGCATTTCCTCCCGATGATGCGCTCTACCACCTCCGGTGTCCAAGCGAACACTGGGATCCCTTCTAGGCAGAGACGAACGTGGAAGAACATCGTAGCGCCAAAAGCATGACTCACCGACCTCAAAGGTCGCACATGAATCTCCAGAGCTTCATGGTGGAACTTTCTCGCATCCCGAACTCTGTCTCTGGTGTGCTTGCTGCCAAACCTGAGGAGGAAGGCCTCTGGGTGGTGGAGGGAGACAGTCATGTCCTCACGGCGCAAGCCAAAGCGACGCCGAACTGCCTCGGCCACCGCTCTGTCGTTGGCGCTAGCATCGCCCCACAGCACCCAAGCTACAAGGGCAGTGGCCTGCCACTCCTGGCAGGCTCGGTCGAGGTGAGGGGAACCATTGACGATGCAATAGTTCTCACCTGGTCGGGTATCTGGGGCGCCTAGGAAGGTCATGACCAGAGCTGGCGTCTTTGGGGGGTTAGCCTGTGGGAAGTCTTCGGGGGAGCTTTTGCCTACGCTGACACTCCCTTACCTGATGTCCTGAGGTGGAGCAGACGAAGCACCTGTGGAAATCATGGGGATATGTGCACGATCTTAGGATGATGTTACAATTGGCAATGTCGTTAAAGGTTTGTCGAAACACGCATTTTCGTCAAGTTTGAAAAATTTGTCGAGGCAGTGCCGTCGACCGGCATTGGGCGCGATCGAGGCCGCCAGCCGATCGAGCCGGCGTTATGAACACTGATCCACCGGCCATTCAATGGCGATCGACCGATCTTATCTCGTTCATCGGCCAATCGGTGGCGATGAGTATTGGTTTAGGTCAAGTTCATGGGTTTTATGGCATATGTGTTGCATGATGCATGTTTTGACTAACGTGGGTCAAGTTGTGAAGAACTTGTTCCTGGAATCGATTTCTTTGTCTATTGTTGTGCACGTTGCTTGGAGGCCAACGACGGTCAACGGCGAGGATGATCGGGACTAAGCTTAGAGAGCTGAGGTCCAGAACGATCGAGGATGCTGGGTGAGGTTAATGGAATCAAGCGTGGTGCAGAATGGACAAAGGTGACCGAGCAGGCGATTCGGTCTGACGGAGTTGGATCAAGCGGTGCGGGGGTCGGTGCAAGTGCCATGGTGGTTTCGGTGGAGGCGAATGGGAGAGACTTACCGAGCATGATGAGAGCCATTTGGATCAACCTACACGTATGGCATGGAAGTGCTTCACGCAGTTTGGACTCGATCTTCGAAAAAGATTGAGAATGGGTATTTTGGTAATTTTACCAAATACCACCTTGGTGACCTTTTGCCAACCCGTGGCACAAGACGGTGCATGGAGAAGTGGATTAGGTCAAGAGGACATGAAGACGGCGCTTTAAAATGCGTGCGTGTATGACCCGTTTGTGTGTAGGCTTAACAGGGGCCCATTAGGGTTCAATCTTCTAGAAGGTCTAAGCCTCCACTATAAATAGAGGAGGGAGGTGGCTGCACCCCCTTCAACCCTTTCATTGTTTTGAAACCCTAGTTTGCTTAGGGAGTTGATAGTTGGTGGTTAGGGTTCTAAAGAGTTGGATTTGATTTCGTGCTCATGTATTGAGTCTTTGTCCTCCATTGATGGAGTAGCTGTAAACCAATACCATATCAAATTAAACCAAGGAAAGTTTCTCAAAGATGTGTCTCTTTGCTTTCCTTCTCTCTATTTGGTGATTTTGAGTCTCTCTTTGATCCGCGAGTTTTTGCTTGGTTTCTTGCCTTGATCTAACTTACTGTGACATGTGGGAACCCATCTAGGATCATCTTAATCATCAATCACCCACGAGCAAGTCTCTAGATCATATTTCGATTTTGACTTGGTTTTGGAGCACCCTTCATTCAATCTGAAAAAGATAGGAACTTTGGCATGGATCTCTGCGATCTTTAATTGTAATAGTTTTCTAATATCTTAGAGAAGGTGTGTCTCAAGTTTGGTAAGGTTTGGAGTCACGGATCAAAAGTTAGACCGATTTAAGTTTTGGTTTTCGGGCTGTTTGCATTGTTCTTCATCAGTCCGTCGGTCCAGGCCTTTGGGCCGGTCGGACCGCCCTTGTCTTTGCCGGTCCGACTCGGCTCGGCGATTAGAATTTGGTCATCGGTCAGACCGCCCTCTGGATTAGGGTTTTGGTTTTTGGTCTTTTGCCTTGAGGTTTTGGTTTGGATTCAATACAAGTCTTCCGCTGTACTTGTTTATTGATCTTCGTAGCTTTCATAGCTATTGGAGTGAGATTGGTGTTGAATTCGATCAAAGTGAAAAAGTGAGTGTGCTCCTATTCACCCCCTATAGTCGCCTTTGCGGTCCAACAAGTGGTATTAGAGCCCAGTTAGTTCAATCTTGATCTTAACCGGTCACTGAACTTGGCGATGGATAAACACTCGTCCAAGCCGCATGTCTTCGATGGGCTCGACTATGCCTATTGGAAGAACCGCATGCGAGTCTTCCTTGAGAGCAAAGGACAAGTTATATGAGAGGTTGTTCGAGCCCTGCTTGTTTTGCCCGAATTTGCTACGCCGACTTCAGCAGCCCTCTTGGCTAAAAACAACAAGGCAAAGAACCTCCTATATGCTGGGCTTGGTAGACAGGAGTACGATAGGATCTGCAACCTTGAGACCGCACATGAGATCTGGCACACTCTCGAAACTTACCATGAGAGATCGTCCCAGATCAAGCAAGTGCGCCATACGGTCTACAAGCGAGAGTATAACAAATTCGAGATGCGTCCTAGCGAGAGCATCGATGATGTTTTTACTCGCTTCAACAAGGTGATCAATCAGATGAGAGTTTTTGACATTGAGTACTCTCAATCTGAGAATGCCACCCACCTCTTGGCTGCAATCAACACCAAGGAGTGGGAGATGAATGCTACTGCCATAGAGGAGAACGTCGATCTCTCTAGTCTTACTTTGGAGCTGCTTTATAGCAAGCTCAAGACTTATGAGATCAAGAGAGGTAGTCTTCCTAAGAAGGATAACATGGCTTTGGTAGTTGATCCTTTGAAAAGAACTTCTGATGGTTCTTCTGAGTCTTCTTCTGGATTTTCTCTTGCGTGTTTATCTGCTGTTCAAGAAGAAGAGTTTGAGAGTTTTCTTGAGGCTGATTTAGCTCTTTTAGCCAAGAATGTCACACGGGCATACAACAATGTTAGAAACAAGAAGAGAGGTTGCCTTATGACGTGCTATGATTGTGGAGAGCTATATCACATCTGGGCAAACTGCCCCAAGCTGAAAGATAAGGGCAACCGCAAGGACGAGAAGCCTGCCTAGAAGAAGCCTCAGGGGAGCAAGCCCAAGTATGATGCTTCCAAGCTCATGAAGGCTGCTCACCGGATCCTTGCCGCTTTTGGAGAGCAATCCATGAGCGATATGGACTCTGGGAGCAAGGAGGACAAGGAGGAGGAGGAGCTTCCTCAAGACAAGAAAGGGCAGGCTAAGGACTTCACCGGCATATGCTTCATGGCCGACTCCGTCGACGCCGATGACAACGATGAGGTACCTCTCTCCTATGATGTTCTTTTTGCTAGATGCGACAACATGTTTGAGCAACTCATGAGTCAGGATAAGGCATTAGAGTTTATCATGGCTAGGAACAAGGACTTAGAATCACAAGTAGATAATTTGACGTAAGAACTTGCTAATGCTAAGACTCTTGAATCTGATGAATATTCATCTTGCCATGCTTTACAGTCTGAATTTGCTAAACTGCAATATGCTCATGATATTGCTTTGCATCAACTTGAAAATGCTAGGACTGAGCTAATTGATGTCAAATCTGCTCCCTGTGAAAAATGCTTAGAGTCTAGTAAGTTGGATGCTTATGGTAATGTTAAATCTAGCTTTTGCACTTTCTGCTTAGAACATGAACATGAAGTTAAGGACATTCTAAAAGCAGTTAGAGCTAAATATGCCAAGCTTAAGGACACAATTGAGTCTATGCCTTGTGCCTCTTGTGCAACCTATAAGCTTGAAGTTGCTTTTCTTAAGGAGAAACATGCTAGAGTCGTTAAGGCCAAAAATTGTGAGTCATGTGTTAATATTGGAAAAGAGAATGCATATCTTAAGAATACTTTAGAAAGATTCTCTAGTGGTAAAAAACAGTTAAACATGATTCTTGATCAATCAAAAACTCCTTATAACAAGCAAGGGTTAGGATACAACTTTGCCCAGGACAAATCTAAGCCTAATTTCATTGAGGTCTTGGAAAATGGCTTAGTTGAATTCACAACCCAACCTGCAAAAACAATTTTTAAATCTGCAGGTTTTGTCCAACCTTCTTTTGAGTCAAAAGGTGCTTCTCCCAGTGGTACAAAATACCATTGCACCTATTGCAAGAAGAGTGGACATTTGGTTGAGTTATGTTGGTGTAGGTTGAAGAACGCTAAGAAAAGTATCACTAGAATTTCATCTCATCAACCTAGAGCTTTTTTTGAGACATGGTCATGCAGAAAACAAGAAATCTAGACTAGGATTTATTTCACATGTTCATAATGTTCCTAGACAAGATGTTTCTAATGCTTTTGTAACCATTGCTCGTAATAGAACTTTGAATAAAATCAAGGATAGCACTTCCACTTTGCATACTACTCGCAGACGTGTATCTCAGTACTAGGTTTCCAAGTCAATTTTAACTAACCCCAGTATTGAGACACATCGATCTATTGTGCCTTGATTTTCAGGATCGCCGCGGAAGGAAGAAGAACATGTGGCTCGTCGACTCCGGCTATTCACGCCACATGACCGGAGACTCAAGATGGTTCACTTTCTTCACGCGGTCGACGAGTAATGACTTCATCACCTTTGGAGATGATACACAAGGGCGAATTGAAGGGACATGATCAATCAAGGTGAATGACAGATTCATCTTGAAGGACGTCGCCCTTGTGGACAAGCTAAGGTACAACTTGCTTTCTGTTTCGCAGCTTCTTGATGATGGCTACGAAACTCATTTTAAAAAGAATGCCTGTCGTGTGCTTGATTCTACCGGTGAACTTGTTTTTGGGATTTCTAGAGTTGGTAGAATTTTTGGAGTTGATTTTTCTGAATCTCTCACTAGATCTCTCAAATGTTTAATTGTGTCTTCTTCTGATATTTGGCTTTGGCACTGACATTTGGGGCACATTGGTTTTGATCATCTGACACGAGTAAGCGGCCTCGATCTCATGAGAGGTTTGCCTAAACTCAAAGCCGTCAAGGATGCTGTATGTGCGCCCTGTAGGCATGGCAAGCAAGTTGCCGCCTTACACCCTTCATTGACTATGGTCATGACTGACGGACCAAGACAGTTGCTTCATATGGATAATGTTGGTCCTGCTAGGGTACGGTCAGTCGGTGGAAAATGGTACATTCTTGTCATAGTCGATGATTTTTCGAGATACTCTTGGGTGTTCTTTCTTGCTTCGAAGGATGAGGCTTTTGATCATTATCATCATCTTGTTCTTCGTTTGGCTTCTGAACTTCCTGGTGCCTTGAGAGCGATCCGCAATGACAATGGCACAGAGTTCAAGAATGCTTCTTTTGCCTCTTTTTGTGTTGAGCGCGGTATTGAGCATCAGTTCGCTTCTCCACACATCCCTCAACAAAATGGTGTTGTGGAAAGGAAGAACAGGACCTTAGTCGAGATGGCTAGGACGATGCTAGTTGAGTATAACACACCGAGGAGGTTTTGGGCTGAAGCTATTGCTACAGCTTGCCATATTTCAAACCGTGTCTTCTTGAGACTGTCTTTGGGCAAGACTTCTTATGAGTTTCGATTTGGTAGAAAACCCTTTGTCTCTCACTTTCGAGTCTTTGGATCAAAGTGTTTTATTCTCAAGACAGAAAACCTAGATAAATTTGAATCAAAGACTTGTGATGGTTTATTTCTGGGTTACCCTGCTCATTCGAGGTGTTTTCGGGTTTTTAATGTTGAAACTAACATTGTCCAGGAGACATGCAATGTCACTTTTGATGAGACTAGCCCTAGAACTAGATCCGATGTTTCAGGTGATTTACATGTGACAGTGAGTATTTTTGTTGAAGAAGAAGAGGATGATTTCGATACTGCTCCTCCACCTGTTGCTGATGTTTCTATCCAACCTCCAGAACCTGCGACGACTGCTTCACCTCCAATTGAGGCTCCTGCGACATCTTCTTTATCAGCAATACCTGCGGAGGTTGAGGAGATGATATCTCCCCTAGGCGCTCCACTGCACATCCAGAAGCAACACCCTCCGGATCAGATGATTGGTAATCTTCATGAGCGAGTCACTCGCTCTAGGTATCATGATCCGAGTCTCTTCTCTCATTCTGCATTTGTAGCTTCTTTTGAACCCCGCGATATATCACATGCTTTATCTGATTCTAGCTGGATCAATTCCATGCATGAGGAGTTAGAGAATTTTGAAAGAAATAAAGTCTAGAACCTTGTAGAACCTCCTGGTAGTCATAATGTGATAGGAACCTGTTGGGTGTTCAAAAATAAACAAAATAAGGATGGTTCTGTGGTTAGAAACAAGGCTAGATTGGTAGCTCGGGGTTTTAGCCAGGTTGAGGGGTTAGATTTTGATGAGACCTTCGCTCCTGTTACTAGACTTGAAGCCATTCGCATTCTGCTTGCATTTGCTGCATCTAAAGGTTTTAGGTTGCATCAAATGGATGTTAAGAGTGACTTTCTGAATGGTTTTATAGAGGAGGAAGTGTATGTTAGGCAACCCCCTGGCTTTGAGAATCCCAAGCACCCTGATCGTGTTTTCAAGCTATCCAAAGCCTTGTATGGCCTTAAGCAAGCCCCTAGAGTCTGGTATGATAGACTTAAGACCTTCTTACTTAAGAATGATTTTGAAATAGGAAAAGTTGATAAGACTCTTTTCATTCTTAGGCATGGCAATGACTTCCTGCTTGTTCAGATTTACGTTGATGATATTATCTTTGGTGGTTCCTCTCATGCTCTTGTTTTCAGTTTTTCTAAGACCACGTCCAGGGAATTTGAGATGAGTATGATGGGAGAGCTCAACTACTTTATGGGGCTTCAAATCTAGCAATGCAAGGAAGGGATCTTCATCCATCAGACGAAGTACACCAAGGATCTGCTCAAACGCTTCGAGATGGGTGACTGCAAGCCGATCGCCACTCTCATGACGACCTCGACTGCTTTGGATCCATATGAGGAAGGAGAAGCCGTGGATCAACATGAGTACCGCAACATGATCAGCTCCCTTCTGTACCTGACAGTCTCAAGACTGGACATCCACTTCGCGATCTACCTCTGTGCGAGGTTTCAGACGTCTCCGAGGACTTCACATCGCCAAGCCGTTAAGCGCATCTTCAGGTACCTTCACTCTACCCTCTAGTATGGCATTTGGTTTTCCTACTCTTCTTCCTTGTCCATTGGGGGGTTTTCTGATTCTGATTTTGCGGGCTGTTGGCTAGATAGGAAGAGTACCTCTGGCACTTATCATTTCTTAGGCACTTCTCTTGTCTCTTGGTCTTGTAGGAAGCAGTTTTCTGTTGCACAATCCACATCAAGTGAATATGTAGGCAGCCGCTAATTGTCAGTAGTCGATTTTGTGGATGGTGTCCACTCTTAAGGATTTTGGGTTAAACTTTGCTAGTGTTCCTCTTTTCTGTGATAACATTTCTGCCATTAACATTGCTAAAAACCCAGTGCAACATTCTAGGACTAAGCACATAGACATTCGCTATCACTTCCTTAGAGACCATGTCGAGAAGGGTGATATTGTGCTGCATTTTGTGGAGTCCGAGGCTCAGTTAGCCGATATCCTCACCAAGCCTTTAAACCCAACAAGATTTGCTACCTTGAGGAGCGAGTTAGGAGTAATTTATCCCTATGGGTTGGTTTGAGGGGGAGTTGGATCTTTTCTGATCTTTCCCTGTTCATCTGATCTTTCCTTGATCTTTTCTGAACTTTTTGATCATGTTCGATCTTTTTAGGCTTTTTGAGCTTTTCTTGCCTCTCATTGTATCATATTGCATTCATATGAAAAACACAAAAAGATGCATTGTAATATAAGCTTTTCTGCTTATCTTTTAAAATTGATGAAGCTTTGCTTATTACCCTTTGGAGTTTTAGTATTTCAATTCTTGCTCAATGCCATGTCTAGTTCTTTGACTTGCTAGAATTATCATGCTTTCACATGTGTAGCTAAGTCTTTGCTAAATGAGCTAGAACATTAAAACAACTTGAACTAAAAACTGCAATCTGTGGATATTTTAGCTAAGTTGCGCAATTAGTGCTCCTTTTGTGACATTGGCCCTGTCAAAATTTCTTTGTTAGCTCTTGAATCTAAAATTGATCATTACTTGAGCTTCTTATTCTTCTGAGAATCTAAAACTGCTCTTGTGAAAAATAAAAAATCAAATTTCAAGATTGTCTTATGCTTAAATTGTGCCAAACTACTCTCACGAGACTGCATGTCCAAGACATGAACTTGGAGATAGTTTGATGATCCAGACAATCTCATGGGGACTACTTGTCAAAATTGACATGAACCTCAAGATCTGTCGCCCTGGTAGAAGTTTATGAAGAGTTTGTGGATGGCTCCTAGTCTAGGATCTTCTTCACTAAGATATACCTTTAATCAACTTCTGGTCAAAGCTTAGGAAGAGTTTGTGGACGGTTCCTAGTCCAGGATCTTCTTCACTAAGTTAGACCATTAGTCAACTTCAATATTCATTGCAAATAAAAATTTGTTGAGAAATGGGCGGTTGAGCTAAATTTGAGCAAAATGATTCAATACAGGACCTATGTGTCTCTTAATGTGGTCATTATTAGCTTTTCGATCTCACATTGACATTTTGACATAGCTAGTATCATTTTAGGATCCCTGTTGATGAACTTGCTAAATTTGAAGCTTTGCTTAAATTGTTACAATTCATTGCTTTACATTGAGCCTTCTAGCTGAGCTTTGCTATATATGTCTTAACATGATCTTACTAACGCTTTCAGGCTTGATATTTTCTTGTGCAATATTAGAAATGCTAGCTTGTTCTTTTGGGTAATCTCCAAAGCTTCTTGTAATCAAAAATTGAAAAATACAAAAAAATGAAGCCACTCCATTGCGGTTTATGCATGCTCCTTCTTATGCTTTTTCCTCATTCTGCATTTGTTATCTCTGGATGAGAGGAAGGTGTGATTCCTTGATGACTCCATTGTCAAAGGAGGAGAAGATATTTCAAAATGGTATAAAGGGAAGAAGATTTAAAAATGTTAAAAGGGGAGTTTTTTGGAGAAAATTGGAGAATTTGAAATTTTCTGAAATTTGAGGATCATAGTGAGGGGAAGTTTCTTATTTGCATTCTTATGGTCTTATTGCCATTTCTGAACTTGAATTGCAAGTCTTGCAACCACACAATGATCAAAGGTCAATTTGAACAATTGTTCTTTCATTTGGACCTTAAGTGAGATTTTAACTTGTTTCTAGAAAATAAAGCTTTCTCGCTTTGTTTTGCCTTATCTCACTTGCCTATGCTATTCTGAAGCCAACTTGGTCATTTCCATTGCTTTCTCTTATATTTGGACCAAGTTGTGACTTTGTGCGAAAACGTCGAGTTTTTACTTTTCAAACCTCAAAATTTGCATTTGTGGGAAATTGCTTATGTGTTCATCAAGGGGGAGATTGTGGATATCATGAGGATATGTGCACGATCTTAGGATGATGTTACAATTGGCAATGTCGTTAAAGGTTTGTCTCAACACGCATTTTCGTCAAGTTTGAAAAGCTGTCAGGGCAGGTGCCGTTAGACCAGCATTGGGGGCGCGGTCAGACCGCCGTTGTGAACGCGGTCAGACCGGCCATTCAATGGCGGTCTGACCAATCTTGTACTGTTTATCGGCCAATCGGTGGCGATGAGTGTTGGGTTAGGTCAAGTTCGTGGGTTTCATGGCATATGTGTTGCATGATGCATGTTTTGACTAACGTGGGTCAAGTTGAGAAGAACTTGTTCCCGGAATCGATTTCTTTGTTTATTGTTGTGCAGGATGCTTAGAGGCCAACGATGGTCAACGGTGAGGATGATTGGGACTAAGCTTGGAGAGCTGAGGTCCAGAACGATCGGGGATGCCGAGTGAAGTCAATGGAATCAAGCGTGGTGCAGAATGGACAAAGGTGACCGAATGGGCAGTTCGGTGCGACGGGTTGGATCAAGCGGCGTGGGGGTCGGTGCAAGTGCGATGGTGGTTTCAGTGGGAGCCGGATGGGAGAGACTTGCCGACATGATGAGAGCCGCTGGATCAACCTACACGTGGCGAAGCATGGAAGTACTTCACGCAGTTTGGACTCGGCCTTCGAAAAAGATCGAGAAGGGGTATTTTGGTAATTTTACCAAATACCGCCTTGGTGACCTTTTGCCAACTCACGGCACAAGACGGTGCGTGGAGAAGCAAATTAGGTCAAGAGGAGATGAATACGACGCTTTAAAATGCGTGCGTGTGTGACCCGTTTATGTGTGGGCTTAACGAGGGCCCATTAGGGTTCAATCTTCTAGAAGGTCTAAGCCTCCACTATAAATAGAGGAGGGAGGTGGCTGCACCCCCTTCAACCCTTTCATTGTTTTCAAACCCTAGTTTGCTTAGGGAGTTGATAGTTGGAGGTTAGGGTTCTAGAGAGTTGGATTTGATTTCATGCTCATGTATTGAGTCTTTGTCCTCCATTGATGGAGTGGCTGTAAACCAATACCATAACAAATCAATCCAAGGAAAGTTTCTCAAAGATGTGTCTCTTTGCTTTCATTCTCTCTATTTGGTGATTTTGAGTCTCTCTTTGATCCGCGAGTTTTTTCTTGGTTTCATGCCTTGATATAACTTGCTGTGACATGTGAAAACCCATCTAGGATCATCTTAATCATCAATCACCCACGAGCAAGTCTCTAGATCATATTCTAATTTTGACTCGGTTTTGGAGCACCCTTCGTTCAATCTGAAAATGATAGGAATTTTGGCATGGATCTCTGCGATCTTTGATTGGAATATGTTCCTAATATCTTAGAGAAGGTGTGTCTCAAGTTTGGTAAGGTTTGGAGTCACGGATCAAAAGTTAGACTGATTTGAGTTTTGGTTTTCGGGCTGTTTGTACTGTTCTTCATCAGGTCCGATCAGTTCGACCTTTGGCCGCCGGTCAAACCGCCCTTGTGCCGCCGGTCAGACCGGCCCAAGCGGTCAGACTGCAATTTGGCCATCGGTCAGACCGCCCTCTGGATTAGGGTTTTGGTTTTTGGTCTTTTGCCTTGGGGTTTTGGTTTGGATTCAATACAAGTCTTTCGCTGTACTTGTTTATTGATCTTCATAGCTTTCATAGCTATTGGAGTGAGATTCGTGTTGAATCCGATCAAAGTGAAAAAAGTGAGCATGCTCCTATTCACCCCCCTCCCCCTCTAGTCGCCTTTTCGGTCCAACAGCACCAGATGGGATCACGGCAACTGGAGACTTTGTGGTCGCGCGAGAGACATCGAAAGCACCTGCCTTCGGTTTTAAAGAGGAAGGAGGCTGATGGGGTTGCGTAGAAGCATGGGGTGGTTCAACGGCCAGCTGCACGCCACCATCGAGGCCTCTTCACTTCCTACCAACCCTTTGCTGCTCCAGACCGAGCGGCTTTGAGGGTGTGTGAAGGAATGCCTGCTCTGGCCATGGGATACGCAGCTTTCTCGAGGAAGCTTCGATGGGACGTTGGTGAAGATGATGATGAGTCGCGCCGAGCTACTGCGATAGCCCCTAGTGAGGTCTATTGCACTTGGGGGGACTTCAGTCGGGAAGGCTTGCTGGGCTGGCCAAGTGCAATAACTACGGTGAGGTCGCTCGGTTGGCCGAGCGTAGTAACTGTGGAGCCGCTCGATAGGGCCTAGAGTTGAAGGATCTGCACAAAAGATGGGGCCTTCAATGGCCCAACCTTGGTGCCAATCGAAGGAGGCGTCGGTCCGGGGAACCCGCAGCGAGGTGGCGTCGGTGCTGACGTTGAAGGAGTGCTGCTCTGGTAGGTGACCAATGGGTCACGGCTGGACGGGCTACAGGAGATTCGGCCGGAGCTGCGGACAACCGGATTTTTGGGCCAGATCAGATCTGGATCTGGCCCCAGCAGTGGTTTGAGGTGAGGGCGGGTGGGGTTGGTCCGAAAGGGGGGCGGAAGGTGGTAGAGGTGGACAATGGAAACGGGAGGGGGACGGAAGTGAGGAAGGGATGTGGTATTGCCGGCGGTGGCCGTCGGGGGCGGACGCGGGAAGGGGAAAGGAGGTGGCGACGGAAGGGTGGGGAGGGGGATCTTGTTTGGGGGGACAGGAGAGCTCATGCTGAGGTGCAGGGATAGGTTAGCGCGGGGGGGGGGGGTGGGGGTGGCCGTCGGTGCTTGGGAGTGGCATCGGCAGAGGCTTGGGGAGGAGGCACTGGTCACCTAGGGAGCGCCAGAGCTTTAGGGGGAGGTGGAAGCCGTAAGGAAGCTTTCCTGATACAACGTTCGAAAAGAACCTTGACTATTCTTCTTGTCTGATTCCCAACTCAAATGTATTTTGGTAGGCTTTTGTCAGTTTATGTGTTGATCAACTCATCTGACTTACGTTGAATTAAACATGATCAGTTGAGTGAGGAACATAATTTTGCTTTTCCAAGTTGTTTACTTTCCTCTAAATAGAGTAGATAGCAGGGGTTTTGTCTTTGCAAAACATATATCAACTTGGTTAGGATGGACCAGTCAAATTTTAATGGAACAAATTAACAACTGATTACATTAAGCCAAGCAATTATCCGAATATTCAGCATCTTCTCTCTCACACACACACAGGTACACAGGCCAACACGCGCCAGTTGGCTCGGTACCAGCGTATATACAGTTGATGTTTTTTTTAGTTAAATGGAGTGGACAATGAAGCAAATCCTCAAATTACTGTACTTCATTGGAGTGGCAAATCGTCAATTTTTTTATAGTAAAATCACTTCATAACCCGTGAGTTCATGTACATCGAATGAAATATGAAATAAGATGGAGCTACAACATGAAGGTGCAATTCTCACTATTGTCGATTCTTGTTAATTCTCACTGGTATCAACATGTAGTAGACCTTGGTTGCCGCCCGCCACCATGCCCCCTGCCATCGACTGCCTCCCTCATTGGCACCATAGTTACCATCTCGGCTGCCTCCCCGAACCCACAACAACAGCAAAAAAAACTTGCCCTCCTCATCGTTGTCACCAACACCAACTCCATTGCCTCCCTCCAAATTCACGGCCTACGACACACTTGCCACATCAGAGCCATTGGCCGTTGAAGAGCATGGATCTTGGTTGAATCCGATGGCGAGAATTTGGTGATTTTCCCAAAAAAAAAAAGAGAGTATGGGTTGGTTTTAGGGGTTCCTTATTTATACTTTCTTACTAAATTGAATTTATATCACTCATATCGACGTATAATATTGAATGGTTGGACTATGACATAACAGATCCATGAACTTTTTTTATTAATTAACTCTTTTTTAATTTTTATTTTAAAGTTAACTCCTGACGCACTTTATTTCCAATTCTGACCCTTTTGATCATATCTCCACCCGTGACGTGACAAAACAACGTTGTCACGTCATATGATAAGTCCGCTAAATAGCACTTGCGTTGTTTTATCACGCTACGAGTGGTGGCGTGACCAAAGGAGTCAGAATTGGAAATAAAATGCGTCGGAGGTTAACTTTAAAATAAAAATTAAAAAAAGGACCAGTTGCGTGACCAAACAACACTGTCACGCCACCATCCATGGTGTAACAAGAGTTTGTCTTAGTGTGATAGCGTTGTTTTGTCACATCACGGATGGTGACGTGACCAAAGGGATCAGAATTAGAAATAAAATACGACGGGAGTTAACTTTAAAATAAAAATTAAAAAAGTTAATTAAAAAAATTCCAGATCCATCAACAACAATGTGTATGTATGGGAAAAGAGAAAAGGCTAAGTAGCACGTGAGACTTGACCTTCAACCCAACTGCCAACAGTTCCACTGCTTCAAGGTGGAGACTTGAAGGCAGCAGCCTTGTGCGGTTGTCCCGACTTATGACAAATTCTGAGCAGCTCTTCAGTCTTCACACAGTGAAGTACTACTTCACGCATGGCCTGCTTATGGTGTCAATGGTCATATTCCGATGGTACGGAGTGCTTGTCCCAAGAAATATATTTTTCCAACCAGCTATAGTTTCTGTATTTTTCTATGTAATGAATTCTAGAAAGGGCTTTCCCAAATGAAGACATTGGCAGACAACGGTACAAGAAAATATCTTGATAAAAATAATAAAAAAAAGGAATAAGCTAGGCAGAAGCTTGTATATCTGGTGTCTAATTAGCACTGGGTTGCATCTGATCCACTTGGTCAAGAATCTCTACGTCTTGCTAAAGCCCAAGCCGATATTTTTTTATTAAAAAAAAACTCTACAGAGACATCTGTCATTGTTTGATTGCTATTTTGTCTACCATTTGGACAAGTTGGAGATTGAGAAGTGCATTCGCAGCCTTGTCACTCTCACTGTGTCGGATCCGAATTTCATAAATTCAAATCCTATGTAAAAAATATTGTGTTATTCTCTTGATCAGTAGATAACACTCACAGGTAACATCACCGAATCAATTCATACAAGTTGTAAAAACCAAACCATCCAATATATTACAGACATCAGAGTGACTTAAACCACATCGGATCGGATTTACAGTATGGGCCGAACAGGCCAAAAAATTACATCACAAAAGAACAACGGAAACTACAAACCGGTTTCAACCACTTGGTCGGAAACTACAGCGGAAGCAAAAGGAGCAGAGCACATCTCTCCACAGGCAAGCGACTGGGATACTCGTGTACGACTAGTATTAACTAAGGACTTAGACAATACTGGTCGTACGCAAATACCGACAGCGAGACCAAGACTACTCAAAACTGGACTACTCTTCATCACCACCTTGTCCATCGACTTCGGGGTCCCCATAGTAGTCAGTCTCCATGATCCGTCAGATCTGAAGGGTTGGGGAAAGAGCGAGGATGAGCACAACTTCCGTGCTCACGAACCAACACACAAGATGAAATAGTATACATGCATGGCTTAACAAGGGAAGCTCGGGTTCTTTTATTTGCCAAAGCAATGTTTTCAAATATCGATATTAGAAATTCCTATCACTTAGCATGTTAACCAAATTCCATTTCGTAAGGAGAGTAGTTGTGCAATATTAAAATACAGCGAAGGCTGCCTCCACCTTATGCTTAATTTTGGTCGTGGTTACCTCCACCACTTCACAATACTGGGTACGACCACCCAGGAACAACACCAGGTCAAGGTTACATCCGCCCGACAAGTTTTCATCCCACCCACAAAGGTTTTTGAAAAAGAACTAGCTCTAGCAAGTTCCCATGTTCGCCTTTAACCATAGGCACGGCTGTTTAAACAGTTTTACATTCTGCAGAGGTTTGTACACTGTACCCACAAGAGAAAATCAACTCATAGCCCCACACGATTCTTAGTCATGTGGTCAAGAGACCGTCACAGTAACTTTTTGAATCATCTCGCCCCTTCCGTCATCTCACCCATATGGGATTGCGCCCATACGTTGTGCGGGATATTCACCACAATGACTAGCCCAGCTGGCCTCCACTCACCACAATGACTAGCGCAACTAGCAATTTCACCTTACTTTGGTGTCTCATTCAAGCTGGAATGCATCCGCCGCTTGCACTTCCTCAATCCTTTCTAGTGAGACGACTTTCAGGGTTCGATAACTTTACTAAGCCAAGTTGCACTTTACAGACTTGTGGTTGCACATATTTTACAATGGGAGATCATCACCGGATTAAGTCCTTAATACTATCTGGGCGGTTCATACCTCAACCCACACATTCTCGTGCTACATCCGCACCCACCATCTTACCGTCCGCTCGGATGTGGTAATAGCAGTTTGGGGGGTTTAAGGAGGAAAAACTAATTTATGACAAATACTTCAGTCATGTACCTCCCACGACTGCCCAAAACCATTTTTGTGATTTAAGGGATGATTGTTGGGACATTTATTGCCCCGGTACTTAAGCAAGACTAGCAATGTCGCTTAAGTACAACCTATAGCTAGTAAATTACCACATGGTTACTAGGGTGACATGGAATAACAGATTCAACTGTCAAAGGATGAGATAATAAATTAATTAACCAACAAGTTGGCATTTAACTACCTTAAGAGTTAACATACATTTGCTAAAAAATTAAAGCATGCAGATTTTAGTAATTTAAAGGAATATAATTTGCGTAAAAGGTAGGCTCAGAATGATCAAAGTATTAACTCACCTGAGCTGAAGGTAAGAGAGTCTTGATAATCTTGTGCTTGATCAAGCTAGGGATCTCTCGCTTCCTCAAACCCTACTCGGACGAACGAACCAGAAAGAAACAAACAGGCAAGGAGAACAAATAAATACTAAAGAAATAACAAATAAACTCCAAATTAAATAAGACTGCTACCAAAAGCAAGATCTCAAATTTAGACAAATTTAGAAACAAAGAACGCTGTAATCGGAGTTGTAACGGAGGAGAACGGAGTCCTCGAAGCTTTGTTTTCGAGCACAAATCAAAGACTTCACGAGGTCGAAGGGAGGTTCGACTACACCACGTGGTCAGAAGGGATTCGACTATAGGATGTGGTCGAAAAGATGGGAAGGATTCAACTACTCAACGCGGTCGAAGAAAAAGAAGGATTCGACTACTCAACGCGGTCGAAGAAAAAGAATGATTCGACTACTCAACGCGGTCGAAGAAAAAGAAAGACTCGAAAACAGGGTACAGGAAACTCACCAAGACCGAGAGAGAGATCGGAGAAAGTCGGTGGACAACGAACGGCGGTGAGGAAGCTCACAATCGAAGGCGAAGGAGGACGGCGGTGAAGGAGTCAGCCGGGACTAAAGGAGAAGCGGAAATGCGGCAGCTCCTAAGAAACAAAACTGAAATAGAGTAAGGAGATTGCCTCATGGAGCTCTAGGACACGAATTGACGCGGATAGAAGAGGGGGCTGCACTGCTGCGGCGAGGACCGAGAGGAGGTGCGCGGCAGCTTGAACTCGGAGCTTTGGGCAAACCACAACAACAAGAGTGAGAGATGGAGAGTTGGGTGGAGGAAGGAGATGAATGGGGCTGCTCTGGCTCTTTTATAGCCCAGGGGAGAGGAGGGGAGAGCCACTGATACTCGAAGGCGTGCGGTCTCGAGGCACAAGAGGTATGTCTTGGGGCCTTAACAAAGTATTGGGCAGAGATGGCGCAAGGCGCGGGCACAGAGCGACGGGACAAAGCGGGGCGCTCTGATGACAAGACTAGGCGGGGAAAAAGGGGCACCTAAGTCAAAGTGGGTGGGAGGAGCAGGTGGCAGCAGAGGGTGCCAAGTGAGGACAAGGTGCACGAGGGCGAGGCACAGTGGGCACGTGGTCGAAAGAAAGTTCCGACCACATTATCAGAATGAGCCTTCCACCTGGTCGGAAGGAGGTTTCCAACCAACTGGTTGAAAGAAAAGAAAGGAGCAGGGGAGGAGAGGGGCCGGAGGAGGTCCAGCCCAACTGAGAGGATTTGAAAAGAAGCCGAGATTTAAGCTGAAACTTGAAACTCGAAATTTGAAATGAGGCAGATTCTGGAGAACTTTGCAAAAACACTAAGATTAAAATAGGTTTTGAAAACCAAGAAGACAAACGGAAATATACTAGTCGAAAACCAAAAACGGGATGTTACACACTGAATATATAATTATGATCCTATATACTGCAGGACAAAAAAATGTTCAATGGCCTCACTATGATCAAGCTGTAAGAGCTCATGCGGCCACTGCCTCAACTGTTCAATTGCACATTTATACCACATAAAGCCAAATTACTAAAGTTTTTATAGTAGTTGTCTTTCTAAGACCCCATTTGGGCCGTATGAATTTCACATGCTTTTCCCAAGAAACAGTTCAATTCATACCAGAATCGAAAAAAGTTCTCACATTCCAAACAGGCTAAAAGAATAGTTCTGGTCAGTCAATTCTTCCACCCTCTCAATTGTCCTTGTAGTCATCGCCATATATTCTAAATTTTCCCAAGTTTCTCTGAGATACTGCAAGAAGACAATGATATATTTCTTTTTTTCAATTTCTCTAGTCTACACTTCGAATATTTGTCTGGCCTATCAAACGTAGAGTTTTTTTCCACCTAAATAGCACTGTTGGCGCCGTCGGAAACAAAGAAACTCATAGAGGTGCATTGGACAGCGAGTCTAATTTCATTTTTTCATTGGTATAGCACATGTAAATCTAGGTGTGAATACCTCAGCCCAAATCAAAGGACACCTGGTCGGCCCAAAATACAAGTTTATGGTCTCCCACGGTCCCGCTGCTCTCAGTCTCGCAGCTAGGCCTAGGACGACGCCTAGTTTGGCTCAGAATGGGCAAACAATTCTATGTGAGCGCGGTCCAAGCACTCGGCCAACCAAGCTACGCCCACGAAGGCACGAAGCCAGCACACAGCAGCCACACCCATATCGCAGCCGCATCGCCCCATCCCAGTTGCGTCTTGCCTCCCACGTGTGTTCCCTCCTGATGTCCTGCCCTTGCTAGCTTCGCTCTCGGCGGCCGCTTGCCGCCACCCCGGAGGCCTCCGCAGTAGCCTGCCGGCCGATGTGTCTTTTGGTCTTCGTTGGCTGTTGATCGCCTCATCGAGCAAGGATCAAGTCATGAATCGGCATAGGGTACTGTTAATTTTCTCACAATTCTTCTAATTTCTTTCAAGCAAAGGGGCTAAATTTGCGGGTTAAGGTTTCAATATGATGACTATTGTTGATTCTTGTCAAATTGTGGGGTTAGAACTTAGGGTTTTAAATTGGTTTTTTGGGAATACCGGGCTAGTTGGTTGCAAATCGTTAGGCAAATTGCAAGTGATCAAGGAGAAAGTCACAAATGATGGTGTGTCACGTTGCTTCCAGAACTTAAGAAAACGTAGAAACGGATTCTAAAAGGTAATGTTTTTACTTTTATTTGACCATTCTACTATTTTTTTTAGTTGAAAATTTTAAGTCATTTTGTTATTTTTGCCATTGAGGTCAGATGATGTATTTTTCAGTGGGTTTCTTCATTTGGTAAGCACTTTAATCGCTACTTCTTTATTATTGTACGTTGTCATCGATTATGTTGAATTATTGATGCTAAAAATTGCCGAACATATTACTATTTAAGATAATATTGCTTGAAATTATACATGACATCGACCATTTTCGGTTTTTCACCATGAACAGTGGTCTCCAATCGACAAATCCTCGTGCTTGAGATAGACATGACATGGCTTGACGTACGATGGAGATGGTGGAGAATCTCAATCGTGTTTACAGTGTCGATTCTCCAATTGTAAATTGTAAAGAAAGCAAAAGTGAAAAGCGAAAAACTGCTAGTTCATTGTACTGGTTTATCAGCGCGTCGAAGAGGGATAAGATCACGTCATAAGGACGGCGAGACCGCATTGCGCAATATCGTGCCATAGCCCACAGGGCTTGGCAGTGGGGCGTTCGGGTCGGGGGGAGCGGCAAAGGGCGTGCATGGTGACGTGGCGGCACGGACGGCTGCTCCATCCCCTAGAGGCGGACGCGCCTTATCCGGCCTCAGGGGCGCAACAACGTCGACGTAGCGGCACAGGAGACGTTTGGCCCCCCGGAACGGTGAAAAACGTGTTCGTACGTTCGTTGTACTATTTTTGATATTATCGAACATCAATAACCAATTTTAATAACGGTCAATGGTGGCAAAAACTCATGAAACGTGTGCAATGTCCATGTCATGGACAAGGTCTATAATTGCACACAAGGTACAAATCAAGTCAATTGCACTGTTTTGGTACCATATTTTGCGAGAGAGAGAAAAACATCACAGCAAATCTTCCATTTCTACAGGACTTGAGATGAAGACAAGTCAACGAGTCACAGGGGAGGTCTAGAATTTGACAAATTAAGCCTTATTTGCAGCAACCGATCAAAATAATCGGAATGGCTTCTAACTTTTTTCGAAGAACAGGCAAGAGAAATGTTTATTATATTAATAAAGAAGGTAGCACAAACAAACAAAAATGAGGAAGTTTAGAAATGAAGCTTAATTACACGGTACGAAATGCTCCAAACACTTGGCTCCCGTGAGGGTCCAAGATCTACCTTCTTTCTTAATCTTTGCCACCAGATTCATGGGAGTGGTTGACCTGCTATTGAAGGTTTTGTTGTTGTGTTCCTTCCAAATTTTTCAGGTGTTTAGGATGACCACCATGGCCGTTGGCCTTCTTGAGAGCCCTCTCATACTATTAATCTTTGTCCACCAATCTCCCATGGATGGCCTAAGTGATACCCAGCCCAGCCAACTAGTCATTGAATTTCAAACTCGTCTAGAATATCTACACACATGGAAAAATGTGCAAGGCTGTTTCCAATGCTTGCTTGCAAAGGGGGCAAATGTATTGGTTCAGCCAACCTCTCACTTGCAGTTTGTCCGAGGTCCAGAGACAGTTCTGTATGGCTACCTAGGCGAGGGGGGGGGAGGAGGAGGTTTTCCAGATCACCTTTTTGTAGTCTATTGTTGTTGAGCCGATGAATCGCAGCACATACGTGGATTTCGTTGTGTATCTTCCTTCTGGTGTTATTTTCCAAGTGATGTCATCTGGGATGGTTGGGTCAAGTTCGATGAGCCTTACTTTCCTCCAGAGGTATAGGAATTCCTGTATGTGTTGGGTAGTTACCCCCCCCCCCGAATGTTGATGTCTTGGATCCATCGACCATCCTGTAAGGCCGCACTGACTGTTGTGTTCTTCCTTTTGGATATTTGGAATATATTTAGGGCCAGGTCTTTGGGAGGCGTACCGTGAAGCCAAGGTGAGGACCAAAAACTAGCTTTGTTTCCATTGCCCAGGATAATTGCCGTGGCCGCTGCAAAGAGACGTCGGTCAGCGCTTGTAAGATCGAGGATGCTGACTAGAGGGGGTGAATAGTCTTTTCTAAAAATCTCTAGGGCTAAAACCGATTTCTAATACAGAAGCGGAAGAGAATTCGGTTTTGCACACTAAAAGCCTAAATATTATAGTTTCCCTTAAGTGTACCAACACCCTAAGTCTAAGTAAGGTTTGCAATTCTAGTTTGTCATGCAATCAATTGAATGTAAATTACACCAAGTGAATAACAAGAGAGCAAACCACAATAACACAAGGATGTTTTACCGTGGTGTTCGGGGACTTGCCGGTCTCCCCTAATCCACATTGAGGTAAGCCCAAACGAATTAGACTAACTCTATGAATTAAGCTAACACCTCTAAGGTAAGCCCAAACGAATTGGACCGGCTCACAACTTGAACTAATACCTCGATCCACTCAGGGTTGCTCTTCCTCCACTCTGGAGATGGTGAGCACCAAACCACTCACAACACGCCGGGTTTTCTCACAAGCTTCTTGAGAAGATCACTGGACCACGATGCCTCCACGCCGTCTAGGTGTCGGCAAACACAAAGAGTAATAAATTAAGCTGCTTGCTTGACTCTCACCAAGTGCAACACATGCACAATTGGATGCTCAATCCAATTCCAGTTGCAACACATACAACTAGAACCTCTCCCTTTGCTCACAAGGTGAAACACATGTACAATTGAGATGAGAAACTCATACTAACTCAAGAGAATGAAATAGGATGCCAAGTAATGCCTCTCAACCGGCCAAAGTGGGTATTTATAGCCCACACATCAAAACTAGCAGTTGGAAGAGATTCCCTGAAAAAATCAGCAAGAGCGGTACTACCACCATGGATCAGCCGGTACTACTGCACCTACTGTTCAACGGTCATATGGGGTGTATTAAGTGCTTCTGAACTAGCCGTTACGATTTGGTGCGGTACTACCGCACCCACATGATCCAGTACTACTGCACTCCGGTAGTACCTCTCAGCTAAACCGGTGCTACCGATTTCCAAAGGAGGAAATACTCTAAAAAACATGCTCTCTGGAAATAACATACCGCCAACTAAAAATCAGTCATACCGCACTGCGGTACTACCGTTTCTCAAAAGCGGTCATACCATTTTCACTAACAATAGATTTTCATATGCAGTACAAGATGCATGAACTTCAACAATTTGCAAAACATATTTGCAAACTTTAGTATCATACCACAAGGAGTAGGTGCATGAACTTCAACCATTTGCAAATTATAGTCGCATGCTACAAAGATTATGCATGAGCCTCAACTATTTGCAAAGTATCATGCCACAAAGAGAAGGTGCATGGACTTCAACTATTTGCAAAACGCATTTGCAAATTATAGTCATATGCTACAAAGATTATGCATGAGCCTCAACTATTTGCAAAACACATTCGCAAATAATAGCATCATGCCTAGAAGAGCTAGAGCAAGCGTGATTGAGCTATCAACACATGATGAGACCCAAGTTACTAGACAAGACCCCTCCTAATAGTACATCAAACATATGCAAGCAATTCGGTCTTTCAACCAAACATCAAGACCAGTTAAAGACTAGGAACACATCCTTAGCCCTAGCTAGTTATACCTTTGCCTTAAGCATCCTCTTGAAGCTTTATGACACACATCTTCACTTTAAGTTCGGGTCATTGCCTTGATATGCATCAACCCATGATGCATCCTTCCCGTGCCCTCTATCAATATATGATGGGTCTTCTCTTGACTTGATGATCATCTCATGATCATCTCCTCTTCGAGATCTTGATATGCATCAACATATGATGCATCCTCTTCTTGAACCTTGACTTGATGGCGATCAATTCATGATGTCATCCAAAGTCTCCATCATCATGGAACATAACCTATTTTCCCAACTCATGGAAAATGTTAGTCCCACAATATGATTGTCATTAATTACAAAAACATACCATTAACTCATAATGGTTGGTCTAGATTCTTCAATCTTTCTCTTTTTAGTAATTGATGACAACCACCACAATTGTAAATAATTGAATATAAAGCAATATGAGTATATATGAACTACACAAGTTTTATATACTCAAAGGATATGTTTCAAAGTAGAGATCCCCAATATAAGTGGATAAAGAACAATGATCAATACTAACGAAACCTCAAAATATAGAGTAAACTCCCCCTAAGGGCTTGTTTGGGAAGTCTATTCCCGGCCAGGATTCATGTGGATGGGCCGGGAATTTGAACTAAAATCCCGGTCCATCCATAGGGATGAGCAGGGATTTTAGTCCAACCAGACAAGCCTTAAATGTGTGCATACACGAATGTGTAATAAAAACATATGCACATATTCAAGTTAAACTTTTAGTGGAGCTCAACCTATATTTTGGATCCGATGAATGCAACAAGATATAAGAATATGATGTCAAGTGCATACCTCCATGATTTTCACATTTTCATCCAAATAAGACTAAACAATATCATACTCAACAAACGAGTTAGTCTCACATTTAGATTTGTCATTAATGACCAAAACCAATTTAATGGAGCTTGAGCTTACAGCGTTGTCGCATGGAATCTCGATTCCCACCCAAAGTTTATGATCTACCTTCCATGCTTGCAAGAACCAGCAAAGTCTTAGGGCTGTTGCGAATTTCTGAAGGTTGAGAACGCCATGTCCTCCGAGTTGAGTAGGCCGGCAAACCTTGTCCCAGTTGACTTTGCATTTCCCATCTAAAATTTCATCTGTGCTAGCCCAGAGGAAGTGTCATTTGATGCGGTCCAGACCACGGAGGATGCATTTCGAGGCTTTTAGGACCATCAGTAGTAGATCGGGATCGAGGTGAGCACCGATTTCACCAAGATTGTTTGGCCGACTAGAGTTAGGAGTCTACCCTACCATCCCACCAGTCTGCTACCTGCTTTGTCTAGGAGGGGCTTGAAGTGTACCTTTCATAATGTTTTGTAATCGAGCGACAACCCCAGTTATTTGATGGGGAAGGTTGATATGATTGTAGGGAAATCAAAGAGGATCACATCGAGGTTGGTGTGTTCTTAGCTTATAGGCACTACCCTTTTTTTTTGGAAATTGGTCTGTAGACCCGAGATGCTCCCGAAGCTTTGGAGTAACTGGCTTGTGGTTGCGACATCCTCCTTTGAAGGGGGTATGAAAATCGCCGCATCATCAGCATACAAAGAAGTCCTAAGTCTGGCAAAACGGTCTTGGGGTCGCTCCAATTGGCCCATCTTTGTTGCTATCTCAAGTAGTCGTGCGGAGGCTGTGGAAGGTGTGGAACACCGCAATAACATTGTCTTTTATGATAGTCCAACACGATTTATAGAAGTTAAAGGTGAACCTGTGTGGACCTAGAGATTTGTCTCCTGGCATCTGTGCAAGGGAATCGGTGACCTCCTGTTCCGAGAAAGGCCTAGCAATGCCTTGTAGGTTTAGCATGGTGAGTTCCAAAGTCTCCCAGTTGAGGTCGTGGGTTTTGGTGGTCAGCGAGGACATCATGTCATGAAAATGCAGTTCAAGCATGTCTTATTTGTCGTTGTGTGAGAAGGCCCTGCCTTGCTCCTTTTGTAGTCTTTGAATGTGGTTCTTCCGCCTCCTGGAATTAATTTTGAGGTGAAAAAACTTAGTGTTAGCATTGCCCTCTCTCAGATTTGTGATGTGGTAGTTCGGTCTTTTTCGTGATTGTTTGAGCACTACAAGGCCCATGACTCTTTTCTTTAGACCAGACCTGAGATCCCGTTCCTACGGCGATAGTCCCTCAGCTCTTGGGCTATGTCTAGCCTCAAGATGTAACATCCCAATTTTCGAGTTTCAAAATTTTTTTGTGTAGTTTAGCCCTCAGAAAAATTTCACCAATTTTTTTGTTGAATTAATTAAGCTTAAATGGGACTTTCTAAAGTCAAAACAATTTAATGTGATTAATATTAACATCAATTAATTCTAAAATTCTTTTATTTGAGTTATTTGTGCTTTGAAGTATTTTCTAGATTTTTCTGGGAATTTTCCGAGTTCATTTGCTATTTTTAAATTTGCCATTTGGATTTTTTCTGTATTTCTAAATTGAAAAACTAATTGAAAATCCAGGAATAATGCGTGGGCCACTTTCCTTTCCCGGGGCACACTTCTCTCTCGCCCCGACCCAATCCACCCCGGCCTGTTCCCGTCGCCATAGCCCAACCCACCTCCCCTCTCTCTTCCGCCCGCGCGCCCCTGGTCCCACCTGTCGGTCTCGTCCGTGCCAAATTCGACGCGAGTTCGCCCTAGCCACCGTCGCTGACGTGTGGGCCCCGCCCCGCCACTGTGCTTCATTCCCAACCGCGTCTAGCTCGGACTCTGCCACCGCCTCTGTTTTCTTGGCATGTGCGCCAAGGACTCTCCGAGCCGCCGACATTATAAAAAGGGCCACCACCCTCGCCTTTCACATCCACCAGCCACCGCCACCACCACCCGAAACCCTAGCCCTAACCGCCCCGGAGATCGATTTCGCGCCACCCTCGTCGCCATCTAGTCCAAGCTCTCCACCGCTGTCTTTTGCCGTCTCCGATGAGCCTCTGGCCTCCACGTCGTCACCGTCAACATCGCACCGCTCTCCTCTACCAAATCATTCCCTTGGTGCCACCCGAAGCCCGCCGTTGCACCATGTGCTAATTGTTGCCATCACCCTTGCCTCGCCACTAGTCACCTCCGATAACCATTGGGTCTCGTGCATGTCCCAGTATCATCGCCTCGCCAACAGGAGCACAATGCGCGTGTCCAAGCCCTCGCCGGAGCTATCCACCGCTGTTGCACTGTTGACCCGAGCCACTGCCATCGCCCTCGCTGCCATCGACCCCTTCCAACCCCCACCGTCGCATCTGAGCCGAGGGATGAGTTCATTGGAGCTCAAGCATGCCGGTGGTGTCCTTCGCTCACCGCCGCTCGCCGTCGTCGTCAAGCCGCCATCCACCGTCGATCCTGTCGATGTGGCTGCCACCTCGTTGCCACTTGGCACCACACCAGCGCCAACCCGCGCTGCGTCAGCCTTGCGTCACGTCGCCACCATGTCAGCACCTTCGTCCACGTGTCCGCCACCCCAGCGCCAACTGTTGCCCCGTGTCGGCCACGTGTGCGCTCGCTGCCACCTCGGCCACCACCCATGCCAAACCATAGATGCAGTCAATGCGGACTTAGTCCACAGTGGACCAAGCTATTGACATGTGGACCCCACATGTCAGGGCCATATTCCATAAACCCGTGAGCCCGTAGGCCCGTGGACCAAGTCCGTGGACTCGGTCTATAGACTGTGGGTCCCACCTATCATCGTCTATTCCTATTTTCAGGAATTTCTTTAAATTCTGAAATTCATTTCCAAGTGGGCCACACCTGTTAGTTTTCTCTATCTCTTTTCTTTTTCTTTGATTTTCTTAGACGACCAACTTCCAAGAGCTCGTTCTTCCTCATACAAACTCCGATTGAGCTCATTCAAGTCTCTGAATTCATCTAAATTCAAGCTCTACCTTCATGTGATTTTTATTTAATTTTTGGAGTTCATTTGTTGCTCTGTTTTGAATTTATTTGTGTTTTCGCCTTCGTTTGCAAGTAGACGTTGATACTTCGGGAGCATTCGAGGAAGGATATATTGATCAAGCTCAAGACCAGTACCAAGACTTGTTTCAAGGCAAGTTGTGCTTTGACCATGTTGCACCTAGTTTTCCTAAATTACTTTGATTCAAATTATTGCATGTTATTTCAATTATTAAATTCTTTAATACTTTGGGATTAGTTATACACCTACTTGATTATGTCCACCCTGCTTATTGTATTATCATGATCATTTATCACCCTAGCTTGAATAACTACTAGTTGGTAATACCATAGCACCAACGTGGGTTGGTTAGACACGATTAGTATGCTTAGTCATGCAATGGGTCATTGATATCATTTTGAACTACAAATCTAAACTTGAAGTGATTATGGAACTTCTTTGTGGAAAAACTGTGTGTTGTATGTTGTCACCCGTTGATGACATGTGTTGCACTTAATCAACAGGATGGGAAAAGATTTAGGTCGAGACAGGTGGAAAGAATTATGATATGGTGGAGCTGTGTGATTGGGAAATGTGAATCTTGGTAACTTAGTAGAAATTGGCAGAACCACCTCGGTCAATTAAGGACTTAACTTTGTGCGCCATTGAATTGAGCCATAACTGTACAATCACATGTCTGGTATGGGACAGACTTAACTTAGTAAGTTACGGAGTCTCGACATTGACTAATCAGGTAGTAGGTTAGGCTGTGTGTCAAGGTGGATGTGTGTACTACTTTGTTTGGGTCACATTTATAAGTGATTCATCGTCTCTAGGTCCAACGGTATGCGTCGGACCAACGAGTGAGGTTGGGCTCGATAGTATGCACATCGGGAGGGTCAAGTCAAGATAAAGTTTCGGAAAGGTTTTGTTATGATTGGTGCTAGCTACACTGGTTATATCTTGTGGGTAAAGTATACAATCTTTGCAGAGTGTTAATCAATCTATTCGAATAGTCGCATCTGCTGTCATGGACATGCTCGTAGATTTCACACGAGAGGTAGATTTTTCATAAAATAATTGGGAGGGACAGCTGTGTGAATTTACTCATATGGATGTGTGAAAGAAATTGATTAGGTTATGTGAGCTTTGTAAAATACTTGTTAAATTATATTGTTTATTTGTTTTAAATTACGCTTTCAATCTATTAATTGTATTCAAATGCAAATGTTGCTTTTTGTAAAATAACCATAGAAGTCATTTCCTTTGAAATAAGTCATCATCTATAATTGCATTTTGTGGTACAACTTGCTGAGTACTCAGAGTACTCATTCTTGCTGCAATCATCATTCAGTTGAAGTTGAGGAGTCTTCGCCTACTTTTGTGGAGTTTTACGAGGAGGTTGATCGCTAGGCATTGATCTCAATCGGTTGCCTGTGGCAAGTCGATGGGTTTCCGCTGGAGTTGCTTCCGTTTTGTTGTTGTCTCTTTACTTAGTGCTTAGCCCTACGTGGCTTAATAAGTGAAAAACTCGACCACAAGGTCACAACCATTATGTACTATTCAAATTAGTTGTTTATTCTTATATTCGTTATGTGTGGAATGATATTCATCTATGTTGACACTGTGTGCACTAGCGTGATACTGGACTAGTGCAGTATACACAGAGGATCCATATTTGCATATTTGGGTCCCAACACAGGATCACTTCCAAAGCCATGTGTAACTATAGTTTGGCCTGTGAAAATAAGGTTTTGCTCCAAGTCCTAAGGGTCGTTGTTGTGGCGACGAGCTTGTGGTTGAGACAATGAATCGGTTCATGGTTCGCATGCCAGGCTTTCAGGACCACCTCATTGAAACCTGGCATGTTTAACCAAAAGTTTTCAAAATGAAAGGTTCTGGGACTTCTCGGGCACTGCTATTCAAGAGAATCAAGGGGGCAGCGGTCCGAGAGTGATGTGGATAGCGCGTGTAGGACGTGATTCTTGAACTGGATGTCCCATGCCTCATTGCAGAAAAATCTGTCCAACCTAACCAGCGTTGGGTTTTGTCGCTCGTTGCTCCACGTGAACTTTCGGTTTTGGAGATGGATTTCCTTGAGCTCGCACTCGTTGAGGGTGTTACGGAATTGGGCCATTCGTCGAAGATATTGCAGTTGTTCTTATCACATGCCCTATAGATAAGGTTGAAGTCACCAAGGACTAACCAACTATAGTTCGGGAGCGGCTTGAGGAACTTAATTTCTTCGAGGAAGGCTGATTTGTCCCTGTCTCGAGATAGGTCGTAAACCATCGTGATGCGGCAGACTGTGCTATAGTGTTTGATTGTGATTTGTCGCAGACAAGATATATGTCTCAAGTTGGATGGCCTCAACGACAATGAAGTCGTCATTCCACAAGAGCAGGATTCCGCCCCGTGTACCTTTGGACAATTTTGCGTGAAACTGTGAAGTCTATGGCCTCCTAGATAATAGGCAAGCGCTTGGTCAACAATCTCCAGTTTGGTTTCCAGTAGGCAAGAAAGGTGGCAGGCTGTGGATGTCAAGGTTTCGTGTACCGTTGTTCTTCTAGCTGACATGTTTAGCCCTCTCACGTTCCAACAGATGACATTAAAGTCTGGTCCCATTATCTGGATCGTAGGTCTACCGTACCCCTACTGACGGGGTTTGGGGTCGATTTGGTGCTTGGCTTCCCCTCTACTAGGTGTTGTTGTTGTCGTTGTGCTTGTGGACAGACTGGCCAAGAAGGTGCCCTAGGATCAACCGCGTTGGGCATGGCGGGTATGTGGACAAGGTGCTCTGATTTTGGTTGCCGAGGCCTTGGTGGTAGGGGTGTTAATGGGTTGGGTTGAAATGGGTTAAACGGGTTGGGTTTTAATTCGGGTTGATTTTGGATGGGTTGAAATGGGTTGATGCAGTTAATGGATTGGGTTGGGTTGGGTTTACAGTAGAAGCGGATTGGGTTGGGTTGGTGCGGGTTCAAAAATTTCGGGTTGAAATGGGTTTAACCCGTGGGTTTGCTAGGTTGGTTGGTTTTGGGCGGAGTTCTTTCCAAACACGCAACTGCACTCGACGTGTTTCTCCCGCTGGCTGCAAACTGAGGGACAAGCAGGAGTGTCATGCTACAAATCAAAGAGCTTCAAGGCTGGTTTTCTTGTCAGTGATTCTTGACAAGAAATTAGCGGAATAATCTCAAGCAGCGTAGAAGGGAGGGAGCAGATCACGTGAAGTAAGATGGGTTGTTGAAGAAGTCTGGGAGCTCAAAATCCCCCAATCACTTCATCTTCTTGATCCAATTCTCCTCCATCTTGTCGACACTCGACACGCAGTACTGGCCGCGGAAGGTGCGGACGGAGGCGTCGAAGAGGCGGACAGAGCCATCCCTGGAGGAGGCGGCGCGGAGGGAGTCATGTGACCAGAGCTTGAGTGTGTGGTCCCAGGAGGCGGAGAGGAAGGCATCACGGCGGACAGGGTTCGATCGATGTTGTGGACCTCCAGCGTGCTTTCATGGAGGAGGCGGACGGGTGTTCTGTGGACGGCCTATGCGACGTCAAGAGGCAGACGGTTGCCCCCGGCGGAAGTCTGAGGAGTCGTGGGACTCGGACTGTGTAGTCGAAGAGTCGTCGGAGGTGGGGAAGGAGAAGAAGCAGGTAAGGAGGCGGAGGCCACTTGGGCCGTGGCGAAAGATCGAGGGCGAGGAGGTGGTCATTGCAGACGAGGCCGAAATCTGCAGGAGGCGGCGGCGAGGAGGCTCTCGTGGAGCAGTCAAGCGGACAATGGCTTGCCGGTGGGGGCCTTGAACACCGGCATCACGGTGGCAATTGTCGGTGGGTTGTGGAGACGAGGCTGGTGCAGGGGATGGGTTGGAAATGGGTTAGAAATGGGTGAGAAATGGGTTCAATATATATTGAGGAAATTGGGTTGGGTTGGGTTTTAGAGGTGGAAGAGTGGGTTGGTCTGAATTGGGTTGATGTGGTGCATTGAAGTGGGTTTGGATTGGGTTTCAACCCATTAACAGGCCTACTTGGTGGGCAGCATTGTGGAGGTGCCATGAAGTCGGCCCATTGCTTGAAGTGAGGGGTTAGGATGGTGTAAACTGTCGAAGCACCGAGCCGATAAGGAAGGTTGAAGGCATAGAGAGGGGAAGCGCGGAGACAACTTGAGCCCAGATGGTTGCAAAGTGAAGTCCTTGGACAGCGTACGTGACACAACGAGTAGAAAACATAATCGAAACAGACGACATTAGAGCAAAAGCGTAGGGGAAAAGGATGTTCTTGGACATGGGGGTGATGGTCGTCGTCATCATTATCGTTGAACTGTGACCTTCCTAGGTCACCGCGACAACAGTCATTGCCCTGGTTGGAGTAGTAGGTGTAGCTGATGCTGCTAGTGCGCCTGGGTGTGTGCGCCGTCGAAACCTTGTAGGTCCGTGCCTCCTTGACCACCAAGCTCGATTAGGGCTTCGTCGGCTTGTGATGTAAGATGGCAGTCAAACTTGAAAAGGCACGAGAGCACCATGATGACCTCGTGGGGCAGGGTTCCTTCATACATGGTGAGATAGCCTTTAAGGGCTTCATTAGTGAGCCTTTCTCCCTGAGGCAGTGATCCCATCTTGTGTTCGAGCGTTTGTTGCACCCTATGCAGTATCATATTCGTCCTCCTTTTGAGCGCCAAGCGCGAGCTACGACGGACATTGAAGAGGTCGAAGTGTCGGGTGGTGCATTTGTTCGTGATCGGGGCGACCATCGACGTCGGCAGGATTAGTGCCGGTGGCGTGGAAAAGAGGTGGTGCTTTAGGTCTTGGCCGCGGCAATCATCACACTCAGTGGCCTTCCTTGGAGCAGGGTCGGCGTGTGGTGCTTTAGGTCTTTTGCTCCTGTTGCTCATATGAGTACTGTTCGCACCCTTGTCATCGTTGCCTTTGTTCGCCAGTGGACTATCTCTCAGCTTGATGTTAAGAATGTATTTTTTTAATGGCAAGTTGCATGAGGAGGTCTATATGCAACCGCCTCCTGGGTATTCCGTTTTTGACGGTCATGTTTGTCACCTCCATCGTTCAATCTATGGGCTCAAGCAAGCCCCTTGTGCTTGGTTTGAGCGTTTCACTTCTATTGTCACTACTTCTGACTTCTCTGCTAGTGACCATGCCACTGGAGATGACCCTCATTATATTAACTTTTTGAATAGGCATCTCAATGAGCAGTTTCAAATGTCTTATTTGGGTCCCCTCAGCTACTTCCTTAGGATTTAGATCACCTCCACTCCTAGTGGCTACTACCTCTCCTAACAAAAGTACATCCATGATCTCCTTGATTGTGCTTGTCTCACTGACCAGCGCACGGTAGACACTCCTATGGAGCTCCATCTTCAGCTTTGGCCCACTAGCGATACTCTTCTTGAGGATCCCACTTGATATCGTCATCTTTTTGGGAGTTTGGTTTATCTTGTCACTACTGACATCTCTCAAGCTGTTAACATTCTAAGTTAGTTTATTTCTGCTCCCACTTAGATCCACTACAATCACATCTTTCAGGTTCTACGATATCTTCGTGGAACCATCACTTGACGCCTCTTCTTCCCTCGTTCCAGCTTCTTGCAACTTCAAGCATATTCTGATGTAACCTGAGCTAGTAATCCTTCTGATTGCCGACCTCTTTCTGCCCTCTATGTCTTCCTTGGTTATGCCTTGATTGCTTGGAAGACTAAGAAACATATTATTGTTTCCCATTTGAGTGCTAAAGTTGAGTTGATGGCTCTCGTGTCTATGATAGCTTAGGTCACCTGGCTATGGTGGCTTCTTGAGGACCTTGGTGTTTCAGTGCCTCCACCTACTTCGTTACTAACTAACAACACTAGTGCGATCAGCATTGCTCGAGATCTAATGAAGCATGAGCTCACCACATATATTGGCGTTGATGCTTCTTAAATGCGGCCACATGTGCAGTAGCAGGTTGTTACACGTCAATATGTGCCTTCTGAGCTTTAGCTAGCTGATTTCTTTATGAAGGCGCAGACTAGGGCACAACATAGATTGTATCTCTCCAAACTCAGTGTTGTTGATCCACCTTGAGTTTGCCCCGCGCGTGTATTAGATCTCTGTATAGGGTTTTTCTACTTATTTGCCATGCCTTGTACATCACCATATCTTGGCCACTTGGCCCATGGAATAGAATCAAGTAGAGGTGCAAGTGGGGCGAGCTGCGGACAGCCTGCGCCCACCCCACGCCAACTGCTAGGCATCTGCGGCCGGAGGGCAGCCCGCAAGTCACTATTGCGTTCATTTGGTGGGATTTTGCGGCAGCCCGCAGGCAGCCCGCATGGCCTCCTCATTGGTTCGGTGTCGCGTCCCCGCGCCATGGGCGGATCCTCGAGCCTCCCTCCCACCCGCCCCCACCCCGCCACCCCCTTGCCTGGTCTTCCTCCGCCGCCCGCCCCACCGCCTCACCACCGCCGCGCGCCCGGTGCCTCCGGGATAGCTCAGTCCACTTCTTCTGCGCCCGTCGCCCATCCCCATCTACACCTCGGCCCGGCCCTGGCGCGCGACCACTAGACCCGATGCCTCCTCCTGCTGCCCTCGCCATCATCCGCCTCCTCGACCGCCTCTCTGCGCCTCGCCGCCTTGGCACAACCGCCTCCTCGCCGCCCTTGCGCCGTCGCCCTTGGCCATTCAAGGGCCGCCTCCGACTCTAAAAGCTGTGGGGAGGGGGAGACCGAAGACCAAGGCGCCGGTGAGTCAATGAAAATGTCTACAAGTTTCGCTTCTCTCTTTTTTCTCTTGCCTTTTCCTTTTTCGTTGTTGTTTGAGTAAATCAGTAGCTAATTGCGGTGATAGCTTGTTGTCTGCTCTAGAAATTGTGGTGGATTCTAGTGTTCGATTACCACATTGGATCATTTAATTTTGGACGCCTTGGATTGGTAGACTCAACGAGGGACTGTGAGCTAGTTGTGTTGGGGAGTTGAACTTTAGGTTTGCTCGAGGAAGAGTTTTTGGCGAACAATGGCCGAATTGATTGAGCTCATTGGCTGATAGTGGGTTCCAATGGTCCTGTGGCAATGGTGATGTGTTCAATAAACGCCCGTTCAAGATTAAGCTCTGTTCGGTGCTTGCCAATTGCCATGTTCAAACAAACCTGTGCTGTGGACAGTAAACAAACCTGTGCTGTGGTGCGGGCAATGCGGGCATTGCGGGTCGGGCTAAGTGTGTCTGCGATTGGCTAGCGGACTGGCGGGCTGATTTTAGTGGGCTGATATTGCGGGGCGGGTTGGCGGCTTAGCGGAGTAACCCGCCCCACTTGCATCCCTAGAATCAAGTGTTCATTCCATAATTTGAGTTAGTAACGATATTTTGTTTTTATTTAAATATCAAAAGGCCAAGGTTCGATATTTCCTCTACTGGCATATACTGAACAAAACTCGGCTCCTGTATGATGCATCAGCAACGGCAAAAACATGTGGACTCAATTCGCCAAACTGCGTCATACACCTTTGTACTGCTCCATCATATGCATATCATAGAGATGAGGCAGCTTCGCAAAGGGATTTATTGCGATTAAGATGCGCCCTGTGTATGTCTACCAAGCAGAATGATACAAAGCAGCAGGTAACATTCATAAAACCACAGATCAGCAAATGATACAAGCTTTTCTTCCAATGCACACACGTGAACATGAGCAAGATTTCCATGCACCACATGAAACAATTTCAGTGTGCTCCAACACAGATTCTGCACGTACAGAAATGCATACGGTATTTCATAGCAGGTAACAGATGTTGTGATTGCAGACACGCAAATGCGCATGGTACATCACAACAAGTAGCTTTGTGGTTGTTGATCTAAGAATGATTCTCCCAAATACAAAAATATAACTTTTACTAGCACAGATCAATGAAGGAACTATAACTCCAGTTCCTCGTACATTAGCCACGTGGTATGACAAAAGGCAACTGATATTACAGAAGATAACCGAAACGCAAGGGATGAACATTGTGTGAGAGAGAAAGGGATTAGAAAAAGGGGAACACTCACATAGTTCTCGTTGAGCGCGTACCGCCGCGCGAGGTTGCAGAGCACGCCGGCCTCGTGGAGGCAGACCGGCTTGGTCATGTCGTCGACGCCCCCGAGGTCGGCCTCCGTGTCCCTGGGCAGGACCTTCCTCCCATCGACCACAGCGACACAGCCTGACCAGACCAAAAGTTAACCACCGCACGGCCAAGCAATTCAACAAACACCTAGGCCGCACGTAGCGGTTGGCATTGAGAAGCGCAGGCAGCGGAGGCAGCGCTCAGTTACCTTGACGCCGCAGGAGAGGGTGACCGTGACGGAGGACGGGGACGCGACCTCGGCCTCGGCCCATGCGAGGTCCGGGTGCTCCACCCACACGGCGGTGCCGGGGCGGAAGCGCATGGCGGCGGCGGGAGAGCCGGTGGTCGCGGTGGTGGTGGTGGTGCGAAGTGTGGATGATTTGGGGTGGTGGAATTGGTCATTTGGAGGAGTGGGAGGTGGAGGCGGGTAAGCGACGGAAATGGCGGGAGTCGTGCTCGGACGCCCGCGTGTCAGGCTATTCGACCGTTGGAAACCTGGGAGTTCGCAGCCGCGTGGGATCGTCGGAACGTATACATACGCCTTCCGTGAGGCCCCGCCCTCCGGCCGCTGGATCGGGGGCCGGGAGGGTGAGATAGATGGCTGGATAGAGGGTCTCACGGTGAGGTCCTATTCTACCCTATTTTTTTCTCTTCTGATTTTTTTTATTATTATTTTTGCAATTAAAGAAGAATGAGCGCGCGCCCAGCAGCGCTCGAACGCTGGTGGACGAGAGCCCGACATCCCTCCTTACCAACTGAGCTGCTAATCAGTTCTCAACTAGGTGGCTAAATTTTAAAATGCAGTTGTATATACTATACGTTTATGATACATGTGATGATAAATATAGTTGTATTTGTCATTCAGTGATGATAGCTGTAATTTCTCTATCCAATTAATTTACGCTTATAATTTGGGCTCCCTAAAACCAGCGTCTTAGATCATTTTCTTTCTATCTTGATTAAAAGTATTAGGTTTGAGATGAATTTCTCAATTCGGGTAGCAGAAACATAGCTGTGTGGAAATTTGGTAGAAGTTCAGTTCGGGTGGAGTGGGGGTGGTGTTTCAAAAATCCTACTGAGATTTAAATGTGGTTTTACTTCTCGCTTGTAGCAAGACCAATCCGTGATCGTCTAAAAAAAGTCCAATTTGTGACCTGATGGTCTTTAGTAAGACTTGTGCCCTGTGCAGGACTGCAGCCTGCAGGCATCTCTTCGTTCAGAGATGCTACAAAGAAACAGCATGATGACACCTCAACAAGCTATGCCTAACAAATTTTTAGGCACGTTTAGAACACAGGAATTTCATATAAATTTCACAAGAGTTTTAGGCCCGTTTAGAACACAGCAATTTTATATAAATTTCACAAGAGTTTTACAAGAAACGGTTCAATTCCCCTATGAATAAGAAAAAAAATCCCACGTTCGAAACAGAGCCTTAAGCATCGAAATCTTGCACCAAGGAAATCATTTGGTCATTGTAAAACAAATGCGTCTTATGCTTTGCCAGCATTACATCCCTTGGAACAACAGTTCCCATAATGCAACTTGCATATGCCAACGATAGCCCTATGATTAGGCGAAGCATCGCTCAATAGTTGTATTATTACTTTGGCATTGTGCTACCGAAAATAACGACGGATCAGTCCAAGAAAACCGTGCTATCATCAGCATTCGGACATATGAATCTATCATCACTGAGAGAAAAGGAGCTTAGCAAGGTAGGAAACAAAAAAAAACTTATCAAATCTGTACTTGTAAGAAACTATTGGCGACATTAATTTATGATCGGTACAATTTCCTCTGACATTCCCCTCGATCTCTCCCTTCAAACACAACTAACTGCACACACACACATACAGTGTGCGTAGACTGTCAGGCACCTCCTGGAAAGTAAGGAAGAATGAAAGATATCAAGGCACCCCAGGCAATTCTTTCTTGAGATTAACACAAGTCACAAGGCGATGATCAATCTCGCGACGCGGACTGGAAGACGAGGAACGCGGTGACGACTCCGACCACTCCGGTGAGCGCCAACGCCACCGTCGGCAACGGCGCTGCCAGCCCCACGTTCTGCAGAAACAGGGCAATCTGTCACACAACAGTCACAGGAACACAACAAAATCATGTATGCTCACTCTATGACTAGTGATGAATTAATAAGGGCTTGCACTGAATAGTAAAATTGTTGAAATAAAACAATGTAAGAACCGTTTGGAACGCATGAATAATTCAAGTCCCGCAGGAATCGATAAAAATTCACATCGTTCCAAACAAGGCCAATAGGCACAGAATCGGCTAGGGTGCCTAGTATGCACAGACACCCCCAAAGTTTTTGAAATTTATATATATACCCTTGCTAGCTATAGGTTCCAATTGAGTTTGGATTTCATTACAATTTGATAATACTTGAAAGAATTATACGCAAATTGTATTCCATATCCTCTATTCACATTTTGTAGAACACCTTTTTCTCCACCTATGTGCATGACATCGTGTGAATGGTACGAAAGCACTTTGTTTTATTTAGCTCTTAGGAATTTATTTAGTTTCTAACTAAAAAAATCAAGTTTATGATGCTCCATATGTTTGCTCCGTTGCAACCATGCAAGCCATGTGGCATACTAACAAAACTTTTATGGAATGGCTATATATTTTTAATAATATTTTCGTACATATTTAAAATTTATTTACCAAGGTTAGTCTTTGTTATCATTATCACTCCATGAAATAAGTCGTTTTCACAACTAATTGTGTAAAGTAGCAAATTAATTGGAAAGAAACCCCAACTAATTATATAGGAACGTTAAGTACCATGCAAATACAATATTCATTATAATGCATGGTTTGTATGGCTCTAACATTCAATCAGCCGTTAATCACTTAACAGACGTCCTTTTACCCTATTTTTAAGTATCAATGTGCACCTCCAACACAAATTTTATAGCTCCTCTACTGGAGGCCAAAATAGTGGCTTGAGAAAGTATTTGTCTTCGGATGAGAGCATATGTAGCTTTTGTGCAAACCTACCTGAAGCACCCCTTTGCCGGTCGTCAGCTCCACCGTTATCGCCACGACGAAGCCGAGCATCGCGCCGCGGCTGAGCCACACGTCCAACCCGCCGCCGCCGCCGCCGCCCTTGGCGCCCTGCTCGCACCGAACGCTCAAGGATTTCAACCTCACGTTCCTACTGCTCACTGGACGCGCTGCATATATGCGCAATCGAAATGCCAACTCTTACTGGTCAGCGTGCTGAGCTGCTGATACACAGGCCCAAGTAAAATTGGGATGCAATTGACACTGATGCCAATTCAGATAAGATGACGGGTAGAAGATAATTCGAGAAGAAAGGGAGGGGCTTCGTTACCACGAGCAGTATAGCGTGCTGACGTCACGGACAAGCGGGAAACGCCATTACCTGTCGGGAGAATTCAGAAATCAGCAAACTTTCTTATCCCAACAGCAAAAGAAAAGAGAGGAGTATAAAACAGCAACAGAATGTCAGAATCTTGGCCCGAGAATCACTGAAACGGCGCCAAGAATCTAGTTGACAAGCAAGAAAAATACGGAGAGAGGGGCGGTGAGTGAGCGAGTAACAACCTGGCGTGGTGGCGGCGAGATGGAGGCTAGGAGGAGAGGAGAAGAGGAGGATTTGCGCCATGGATGGGTGGTTGGAGGTTGAGGGGAAGGGGAGGAGTTTTTAGTTGCTCGTTGGTTCTTATCCGCGATGGCCGGTGGGCACTCTTGAATCACAGGCTCACATGTCTGTTTCGTTAGCATGGAGAATTTTTTTTATTAATTAACCCTTTTTTATTTTATTTTAAAGTTAACTCCGGCGAACTTTATTTTTAATTCTGACCTCGTTGTCACACCACCATCCGTAGCGTGACAAAATAACACTGTCACGTCAGCCCGTATCTAAGCAAACTCTTGTTACATAGTGTTATTTGGTCATGTCACGACCAGTGGCGTGATAAAAAGTGCTATTTAGCGGATTTATCCTACGACGTGACAGTGTTGTTTGGTCACGCTACGGATGGTGACGTGACCAAAGAAGTTAGAATTAGAAATAAACTTTGCGGGGTTAACTTTAAAATAAAATTTAAAAAAGATTAATTAATAAAAAAAGTTATAGCCTGAATGATGCTTTACATTGAAATATTGAACTCACTTAAAAGCCATCTCCAATGTGGATAAAAACAGCCCAATAGAGCACCTCAGCGACTGCCTCTAAATATATTTTTAAAAACACGCAAAAGGCATACGCGTATTGCATTATGATAGCATCTAGACATTGGAGGAAGAAATCTCTATGGGTATCTTTAGTGTATTGAATCCATGTAGATTCAATACTAATCCACATAAGTAGGTTCAAAAGCGAGTGCATTTTACTCTATTGTATTGAACCGACTTTGCCTCTAGGTAGGGCCCACACCATAAATAAAAAAGAAAGAAATAATCATAGCAAAATCATTCCCCAATCCCATCTGACCCCACTTCCTCCCCCTCCCATCCCATTTCCCATCTACTGCCCCTTTCACCATTCATACTGCCGTCGAGATCTCGTACCTCCATCGCTGGGTTTTCGTGGCATAATCATTGGGTCTCGCCATCAAGTAGCATCGGCAGCGGTGGGGAGGAGCCAGATCTGGTGACAACGATGAGCTACTGAGGCTCTAGATGACGACGTCGCGAACGAGGCCAAGGGGCAGCAACGACGTCAAGGACGATGTCAGGGCCACGATGTCAAGGACGATGCCCAGGATTGCTAATTGCGGCAAGGCGGGATCCCTTTGTCGGCGTTTCTTCCATGGCCAGCAACAATGCATGGCAGCAAGAGCAACGACATGTTCCGGTAGGTCTAGTGAATAATATTATTTTATTCTGTTGAATCGAACCCAAGTTATGCATCGATTCCTCAAATTTTTTGGGTTCGAATAGAGTGCTCCAATGTATTGAATTGATTCAATACTTTCTCTTCCCTCCTTTGAATTGGCTAAAACGCAACATTGCGGATGGCCTAAGCAAATGGGTTGAAGGCTGCATCTACGGAATGAAAAAATTATACGTTGGCATATTGACGATTGATGCATATGGCCATTGCGGATGGTCATCGGCATGTTGGAGGTGATACATTCACACAAGTTACAATAATGCATACATGAAACATTAATAAAAAAACATAGACCACTCATCTTCATTGAATTTCACCAATTTACTAAATTCTTCAAACTCAAGTAAGAACCCTAAAAAACAAATAGGCACTGCTTTAATAATGTGCCACCATCTCAATTTCCTACAAATTAACCACCCTGGCAACATGGCCAATATTTCTAGCCTCCATATTTCACAAATTTTCTTTCCTTCTGATCCAACAAACTATTATCCCTTTTCTGCATACCTCAACCTTTCGTGGTGTTCCTACCAAACCAATTTCAGGCATTCTCCCACACAGAGTGTTTGGTGGAGCTACGGTGGGCTAGAAATTGTCCTTGGTTGATTTTTTTTAAAGAAGGCAAGGCTCTGCTTTTATAGAAAGCAAATATAGAGAGGTACAACATTGTTCGAAAGAAAATAACAGGCTGGGGATACCAGCAACAAAAGGAGCCCACCCTGAGCAACCACACAACCAAACCCAGAAGCACCCAGACAAACCACAGTCTTACATCACGTCGAGACCTCTAAGGCACCCAACAACAGAAGCACAAAAAACATAAAACAGTTAAGTCCCATCCAAAGCTTGAAACCTTCTCAGCCAAACCATCGTCGAAGCCAACATCTCTTCTAGCTTCTTCTGATCATCTTTTCTGATTAGAATGTGCCACCGCTGCAAACACGATACAAGTTTGAAAACAACTTCAATTAGTTGTTTAGTAAAAGTCTTCTCAATCGCTCCTTTGTTCCTGATTTTCCATGCAAAACTGAATAAACCAATATGATAGTCATTAGCACCCCGATTATCTAGCCATCCAAGATGAAAGTCATCAAGAGACTGGAGTTCTCTCCCATTGAAAAATCTCTCTGATGCAAGACCAAACAAATATTGCCAATACACACTGAAAAAGGACATGATTTGCATCTTTTGCCACCCCACACAACCAACATTTGTTATCCCCTTTCCATTTTCTCAACACAAGTTGATCAGTAGTCTAGATCCTATTCAAATAAGTTTGCCAAAGGAAAATCTTTACTTTTAATGGAATTCTACTAGTCCAGATGTGTTGTAGTCTCTTATTTATGACACCCCCAAAAACCAGAAGTCTATAAAGAGATTTGACAGTGAAATGCCCTGATTTTTCTAAACACCAAACAGCCCTATCTTGGTCCTCATTAAGATCCACCCCTTGTAGCATCTCTTTGAAATCTCTCCACATCTCCTCCTCTTCTAGCCCAAATTTTTGTTAAACTTGATATTCCACACCCCATTCACCAAACATTGCGAAAGCTTAATACCAGGGCTAATGCAAATGTTGTACAATCTACTAAACTTGATATAAAGAGGACAATTCCCTAACCAAACATCTTTCCAAAAGGAGATAAATTCCCCATTACTAGCTTGATAGGAAACACCCTATTTGAATAGATGCTTAACCCTGCAAAGGGTTTTCCAAAACTGAGAGCCCCTCAAATCTAAAAAATCTCTGAAATCACCTTTAGGAAAGTATTTAGCTTTTAAAATCCTAAACCAAAGCTCATCTTTAGCTCCACTTATCCCCCACATCCATTTACTTAAAAGACAATAATTCATAAGTCTGGTATTTAAAACCCCCAAACCTCCAAAGTCCTTAGGTTTGCACACAGCATCCCAATTAACCATATGATATTTGAAATTATCGTTTGCTCCCCTCCAAAAAAAACCTAGATCTGATTGTGTCCATCTTTCTATGAATCTCCTTATTCAAACTGTAAAAAACCCATTGTATACATGGGTTGGTTACTAAGGCAACTATTTACCAAAATCAGTCTTCCACCTAAGGAAAGAAAATTATTCTTCCAATTATCTAGTCTGCTACCCAACTTGTTAAGAATCTTCTCACCAGCACCTTTACTCATCTTCCTCTCTCCAATTTCAATTCCTAAATAAGTAAGGGGAAGGGTCCCAAGTTTGCAGTTGAATATATTAGCAATTCTAACTGCTTCATCTCTCTTCACCCCAACTACAAAAACCTCACTTTTATGGTAGTTAATTTTCAGCCTAGACATCCACTCAAAGCAATACAAGTGCAACTTAAGATTAAGAATGTAAGTATCATCACACTCTATCATCATAATAGTATCATCAGCATACTGTAAAAGAGGAACCCCTCTTGTAATTAAATGAGAGGACACCCCTTTAATCAAACCATTTCTCTGGGCTTTCTCAATGATTGCTGACAATGCATCTACAACCAAGTTAAACAGTAAGGGAGATAGAAGATCTCCTTGTCTCAACCCTTTGTGGGTATTAAAATAAGGACCCACTGTACCATTTATGTTAATATTCACCTTACATCTCTGAACAGAACTCATAACCCAATCAATCCACTTATGAGAAGAGCATTTACCAATTATTATGTCCTTCAAAAAACCCCACTGGACTTTATCATAAGCCTTCTCAAAGTCCAATTTGAGCACAATTCCTTATTTTTTTTGGTCTCCCTCAAATCATGAAGGATCTCATGCAGAGATAACACACCATCTAAAATGTTTCTCTCCTCAATGAATGCAGTCTGACAAACATTGATAATGTTATTAGCAATCTTTCCCAATCGAACAGCTAACAACTTGGTGATAATTTTGAAACTCACATTGATTAAACAAATGGATCTAAATTGTTTAATGATATTAGCATCTTTGGTTTTAGGGATCAGAGTAACCACCCCATAATTCAATCTCTTTAAGACCAGCTTCCCCTCAAAAAAATCTTTAACCAAGCTCATAAATTGACACTTAAGTGACCCCCAGAAAGTTTTGTAAAAGATAGTAGGGAAACTGTCTGGTCTAGGTGCAGAATCACCAGGTAGACTCTTGATAATACCCCAAACTTCTTCCTCAGAGAAATCTTGCACTAAGCTATCATTGTCTGCATTTGAAACTCTACCTTCTGAATCCCAAAAGTTCAAAGACAATCTGACATTCTGAGTTACTTCATATCCAAAAAGACTTTTATAAAACTTGTAGATGTGCTCTCTAATAGCCCCCTCTTTAGATAAGACCACCCCTTCATTCTCCAAATTGTAAATAAAATTTCTTCTTCTTTTGCCATTAGCACAGTAGTGAAAAACTTGGTGTTAGCATCTCCTTGAGTAATCCATTTCACCTGCCCTTTCTGCTGCCAATATCTTTCTTCAATCTCAAAGATTCTTTCCAACTCATCTTTAGCCTTGCATCTGGCCAACCACTCCTCAACACTTAATGCTGAACTCTTAGCCTTTTTATAAAGCATACTAATATGAACTAGAAGATTTTTCTTGTCCTTCTTGTATTTTCCACTCACATTAGCACCCCAACCTTTTAAGAACTGCCTCAAAGAGACCATACCTCCATTCCAGCTGTCCAAAGAATAAATCATATCAGGCATCTTATCACAAATCTCTCCCCATCTTTTTATCACTACATCTCTAAAATTCTCTATACTCAACCAATTCTTATCAAAATAGAATCTCCCACCCTTTTGATGCTCATCTTCCCCTGAGATCAGACAGAGAGGGTTGTGGTCAGATCCCACTCTTGGTAATGTGATTATAGAGTAGAGGGGAAATCTGGATTCCCAGTTAGTAGAGACCACCACTCTGTCTAGGTTCACTATAATGGGGCATTTTTGCTTGTTAGTCCAAGTAAACCTTGTACCCCTTGTTTTTATTTCCAAAAGCTTATTATCAGCAATAAACTCATTGAATTTGTCAATAAAGGAAAAGTTGACACAATTGGAGCTTATGTCTTCTGCCTTTCTTATCAAATTAAAATTCCCCCTAAAACCAAAGGCAAACCAGAATTATGACATTTCTTGTCCAATTCCCCCAAAAACTCCTGAGTCAAGTCATGGTGAGTAGGGCCATAAACAACCATCAGCTCCCATCTAAAATTAGTTTTCTTATGTCTCACTACCATACTTACAAAGAATTTTCCTTGATCACCCCCTTCAATCTCCAACTCAATCTTTTTCACCCCCAGTAAAATACCCCCAAAGTGACCAACAACAGGAATCCACCTCCAACCAAAATTATCATCCCCTATCAAGGCATCCAAATCATGCTTAGAAAAATCTTTCTGAAAGTCTCTTGAATACCCATAGCATCAAACCTCTCTTGGTAAATCATCTCTTTCAGTTGTCTCCTCCTAGCAGGTTTACCCAAGCCACTTATATTCCAGAAAAGCACTTTCATGTTCTACTTTTGCTGTTAGGACCTCTGCTAGGTTGTATCCTACTCTTGTTCTTTTTATTCAGCCTAAATCCCACTGCCCCTCTAGATTCCTTATCCATCACATTCAGACTGACATCATCACCCCTGATTTCTTGAGAATTTTCTTACACCCGATTTTGAGCAGATTTACACTTTAATTCTACTTCTACTTTAGCCATGGCTGCTTTGACTAATTCATAAGCTTGCACTGCTGAAATCACTTCTTTTGCATTTTCAGATTGAGATCCAAGAACAATATCACAAGAAGAAGCAACTTTCTCTAAATAATGAACGGAAGCATCATTAAGAATAGTAATTCCAAAATCGACATCATCCCCTTGAAGCAATTCCACCCAAACTTTGTCATCAAGAGTGTCATTTTTTGCCAAGCTCATATCCTATGTTTTACAAATTTCTTCACTATGTGTTGTCAAAAAAGTGAGCTCCCCCTAGAATGAACCCTCTTTAAAGGAGTCCTCAGACAAGGCCAAAGAGTAACATCCATCAGGGTAGGACCACCTCCATTATGCACCACCATAGTCCCAGGAGGAATAGAAACAGGTTCTACTGTCAACTCGTTCTGCTGATCAAGAATCACAGGCCCCCCATCTGATTCTTTACCTGAACCCTCCTAGAAAGATTATGTGGCAATCATCTCAGTAGAAGGAAAGCTAAAAGTAAGGGGGCACTATGAGGAGAGCATCCCCCATATCAATTTGCATGATATCAGTACAAACTCCTTCCTCATTAGATTCCACCACTTTTTGTTGTTTACCTTTGTTTTTGGAATTACCACCCCCACTTTTATGCTCATAATTTTTTTTTTTACCGAAAACAGGAGGAGAAATCTCTCCAGCTGTAAATATATTAATAAAAAAGGATAATGTACAAGGAGAAGGAACAGGAGGAGGAGGAGAGAATATACACGCGATAACCAATAAAATGAATTAACTGAAATCTCTCAACCAAACTATGAAAACCTCCCGAAGAGAAGTCTTGACCCGATGGATAACCATGGCAAAAGCTTCCTTAAAAGCTCTCTTCCACTCTGAAACCGAAACAGCTCCATTATTGAAAATCTTATTATTCCAAAGGCTCCAAATGATCCAGCACGCAATAATAACTATTTCTTTGAAACATCCCACACGATAAATGACCTTGCCAGCTTGAATAAGATCCAGGACAGAGACAGACAGATCCCAAACAAAACCAATAGTTTGCCAACAACCTTTGCTGAAAGGACATTCAAGGAATAAGGGTGTGTTTAGTTGGGTGAATCAGAGTGAATGGAACGGGATGGTACATGATGAATGGGATGGTTCTGGATGAGATGATACAAGTATGGTGTTTGGTTGGTGGGATAAGATGATACAGGATTTTGTTTGGTTGTTTGGATAGGATGGTCCTGGATGGTTCAAGATGGTGTTTGGTTTGATGAATAAATATTGTATTTGAATGACCATAAGTTTTTTCCCTTTTATTTTCTTTATTTCTCATTTTTCCCCTACTTTCCTTCATTTTTTTCCCTCTTTTTCATTTTCTCCCTAATCTATCTCCTCCTGCCGACAGTTCTTCCACGCGATCTTTCTTTTTCCTCTCTTCGTTTCTTCCTCCCTCCTCCTATTTCTCCCAGGGCTTGGGCTCTCATCGGCGCCTCTCCTCCGGCCACCTCGGCGCCACTCCTCCGATCGCCCTCGACGTCGCTTCGCTTGGCGCCCGCTTCTTCTTGCTCCTCCCGTGCCCCCAGCACCGCTCCTCCGCCACCCACCTGCTTAGCGCCGCCACTTACCCTCACCAGTGCGTCACATCGCCTGGCGCCCTCACGCTTCGACTTGGTGCTTGCGCACAAGACTCGGGCGTCGGTTGGCTTCGGCGCGTCGTGCGTTTTGGAACCTGAATGGTGTGGTTCGCCGTTTTTTTCCGAATGGGATGATACAACATCTACATGAAATATTCTTATTTCTTGAACCATCTCATCCTGAATGGTTTGGTACCATCCAACCAACCAAACAGCTGAATGAGCTTATTTCCCGTACGGGATGGTTCAGGACCATATGGTTCAATTAACCAAATAGACCCTAAATGTTTCAAGGTTTTCGTGACATGCCCAGAGCAGAGAACGCATTCAAAGTTCCCAATATCAAAATGCTTCTAACGAAGAAGGTCACGAGTATTTAGACGGTCTTTCAAGAGAAGCCAAAAGAAGAATTTTTTGCTTACTTAAACAATAGGACTTCCAGATCCAAACCCAAGGGAATGGACTGGAGCTCTGACCCATAAGGTGGAGATAAGCTATTTTAGGGGAAAATGCCGAACCCCAAATGAAAGTCCAACTATCCGACACAGCAGGGTGCATCTCAAAATCCTATAGCCGATCAAAGAGCTCCTGGAGTTGACTCATGGCAGTGGGTTACAGTGTTAGGAAGAAGTTATCCAACACATCCTCCCTAGCCAGGAATTGCGCCACTGTGGCATCCTAATCCTTAGCAAAGGAAAAAAGATGAGGACAAGTGACAAGCAGGGGGCCAAAATCCCACAAATCCTTCCAAAAAAAGACAAGAGCAGCCATTAAACATAGAGCATCTTGAGAAACCTTTGAAATCCTCCAGCAATTTCAATATATCCTTCTACCAAAAGGAACCACAAATTCTACTTGGATTATGAACCAACCGGTTCTGATACAAGGCATTCCATGTCAAATTAATCTAAGGGATATCCATTTTGTTAAAAAACTTCTGTAGATGCTTCAATAGTAATGCCTTATTTTGAACACAGAGATTCAAGATACCTAGTCCACCCTGCGATTTTGGCCGGCACACCTCCTTCTATGCAAATAAATATCCACCTTTATTGTTAATATCGGAACCATGCCACAAAGCATGCCTCCAAAAATGATCAATTTGATCCAAGACCTTAGTAGGAAACTTTAGAGAGGACAAGTGGTAAATTGCTTGAGAAGAGAACACTGAGTCAACCAAAACCAGTCGGCCACCATAAGACAGAAAAAAAATGGCAAACCAGCTAACCTTCTACTAATCTTATCTAGCAGAGGTAGGTAATGAGCAAACTTTGGTTTTGAAACTCCCAGTGGTAGCCCCAAGTAAGTAAAAGGTAAAGCCCCAACTTGACAACCAAACGTGTTTGCCAAATGGTGCATTTTGACTGAATCCACATTGATTGGCACAATTGAAGATTTGTGGAAATTACCTTTTAATCCAGTAGAATCCACGAAAGATCTAAGAAGACCATTCAAGCAAAAAAGTTGAGAAGCTACTGTTGGCAAAAAAAAAAAAGAAGCGTATCATTGGTGTACTGAACGATTGGGAAATCCAGAGACAGACCCGACTCCAAAGGGCAAGAAAAACACCCCCTATGAAAATCATTGTTGACAATCGTCTGAAGAAGATCCGCTGCCATGACAAATAGGAGGGGCGAAAGAGGATCCCCTTGCTGAACTCCATGCTTGCAGTGAAACACTTTTTCCAGGAACTCCATTAAGCAAGACCGAAGAAGTGCCAAAGCATAAGATATTATGAATCCATTGTTGCCATTTAGTACTAAAACCCTTATGTTTGAACATGTCAAGAATCACATGATATCTCCCCCAAATTTTGATTTATATCTCCCCAAATTTCTCAGATAATTTTTCCCATTCTGTTTATGATTGCTTCCATTGGATTCATCTTCTTCCTCATCCTCCTCTTCTTCATGTTCATCATCTTTGGGATTATGTCTGAATCCCTTGTATTGTTCTCCCTTCTTATGTGTCGCATCCCCTTTCTGCCTCAAATTTTAGTTCATATCCCACTGAATTGATGAAGATCTCCACGAAGCAATTGATATTAGAAGGATCTCGGCTATAAACCTTAACCCTAATTGGATCGACCCTCATCAAACTTATTTCATCCACTTCAATTGGCTCCCCCAAAGTACTTGCTATCTCTTTGACTATCTCTGCAATTTTTGTAGGAATTGGAATCCCAGATATTCTAACACACACTGGCAATAAAACCGAAGAAGCTTCAGGATCTAGAGTAGACTTGTCAGTTTTAGCTTTTATTAAATGAAGCGCTAATTCCACACCCCTTGCTCTTGACCAAGTATCTAGAGTTTCTTTGGAAGGGAAGACAACAACATACTCCTTATCTGATATTTTCCTCACCTTCCAATCACAATTGGCCTGTATAAGATGTTTAAGCTTTGCTTCTATCCTTTGCACATTAGCCACCCCCTCTTTGATATTAATCACACCAGATACAGCTTGTTCTTCAAACCAGGGACTTGAAGACTATAAAACCCTTGACCTAGAATCCCATAACCAAAAAGTTTAAGACCATGAATCTTTTTCTCATCAGAGTATCCAGCAGTCATGTGTCCAATTTTCTTGCATTTATAGCAGACAAGGGGATTAGAGCATCGAGCTTGGTGATGCCCAGTTTGCAAACTCCTAAAGCAAGTCCCCTTGTCTTCAGATCTGAGAACCCCTGTATTCGCCCCAATATCCCCCCAACCTTTCTTCAAATCCTCCCCTTTGCCGGAGTTCACTAGATCTTCCCATCGAAGAGCAGATCTATTCTGATCCACCCAGGAATGACCCCCTCTGGTCCCAAAACCCCCTCTAATAGATCCTCTCATTTGATCATCTCTACGAAAACCCCAATCCTTGTTCTGAGAATAAGGATTTCTGTCGAACACCCCTAAAGGACGAACCCCAAAATCAGATCTATTTGAAGCAAGGGGATTTTGGTACATACCTGCTTTCATGCTCCCCCTTGATGATCCTCTTGAACTCTTCGTTTCTGATCTTGATCTCGTGTCAATTTCTCCCGGAGATCATCTTCTCCCAACAAGTCATCGTCCTCCATCCACTCAGTGGGGGCACTTCTCTTTCCCCCTGCCCAATGGCGAGAACCAACCCTTCCCCCAAAGTGTCGAGGGTATCTTCCTCTCCCTCGATCCATCACCCCACCCTTCACGGCTTCAGCAAAGGATTTACCCAGAGGCGGTGGATCCTGAACCTCCGAACGATGCGAGCCCGCAACCCCAATCGTTCGCTTGCCCTGGCAATGAACCCTAGCTCACCCACACAGGCTCTCTTGGGAATCCAACGCCACGAAGCACTAGGAATACAACACCAGGAATGGTTATGCATGTCGGATAGGTGCGTACCATAGCGATGGGTCGGCCCATCCCTGCTCAGCCCATGGAAGTAGAAGCTCGGTTCCAACAAATCATGGTTCTACATGCCATCCACGGCCGATGTAGATCCACCATTGGTAGGGAAATCGAGGACCTCCCTACCCGACACGTCCCCAACACTGCGACTCAAGCCTCTACCAGAGGGCTGGACATACCTACAAGGACGCGAAGGACCTTCCCCGTCGGCTACAGAGGCGGTGACGCCGACTCCTCCCACGACGACGGGCGAGGTCGCGGTAGCGATCTCTTGAACCTTTGCAAGACCCATCCTCAGCGAACCACCCTGTTCAAGATGTGGTTCGTTCTGTCTGCCTGACAATATGAGAAGGTAAGGATGCCTTTTCCCTAGTTGAATTGACCAAATCGGATGGTGCTCCGCACGATTCAAGCTTAGCCTCTCTAATGCTTGCGGCACAAACAATACTTGAAGAACTAGTGAAAGATGAAGAATGGAGCAAAACCAGTCATAGTCATCAGGAACGGGGTCACAGAACATGGTATGCCACTTTTCTTTCTAAATTACATAGAAATGGTATACCATGTCCCATAAATCGTACATCCGGTACGTGAGACGTGGTATCGACCCACGATCCCTGTGATTATGATACCGGTCAATTCCAGAAAATTGTACAAAGGAGAACAACCTTCAGTTGATTAGCGCTGAGTTGATAAATTCCAACAATTTGATCAACGACAACTCAAAGAAATCAGACCACTATTGGAAGCAAGTTGCAGAGCAACAACCCTAGAGACAAAAGATGATCATCCAAGAAATGCAACAATAGCAGCAGCCTTTAGTCACTCGTGGTTTTGACTTTTGAGCTGTGCAAACCCTTGTCCCTGGTTTAAATTTATGCATGGTAATTTTTATTTTTCCGTCTCGTATTTCATGTTGGTACGTGGATTTTTTTAAAAAAAAATTATGTGCCTAAAAAGAACACAAGGAAAGGGTTTCCTATCTTTAGCCTTTTTTAAAAGGTCCAATTTTTCATATTGCAAATGGCCTGTTGTAATTAATTTTTCTTTTCTTCTTGAACATACTACATTACATCTTAAATCTTAAACTTAGTTTTGAGAAACCTTTTTCTTGTGCTTGATTTGAAAAGTACCGCCTTAGTGTAAAGAAACAAGTTTATGTTTGTTAGTTGGATTTGGTAATTAAAAAGAACTTGAGGACTAGTACTTCTTTTTTTATGAAAATATGTCTGGTTGAAGGCTCCAAAATATTATTAAAAAATACGAAGTATTGAATTCTTAGATATTGAAATTTCTTATTATCTTGGTTACTTTTACAAGTACCTAGAGTAGTTTTTACAAATTCTCATGTTGATAAGACGCAAGGTCCAAACCATAGTTACCAGATTCACTATAAAACACCGCAAATCGTGAATTGGATTCGTCGAACCCAAACCGGTTTAGGGTACGGGGTTCGTCTTCGCAGTGGAAACTAGAAGAAAAAATGGCGAATTACGAACCCGAATCTCGTACCGCGACTCGGACGAATCACGTTTCTGGTAACTATGGTCCAAACACCACTTAAGATACAATGATCTCGGATAAAAGTCGGTTTCTTGGCTATTCCCATTAACCTTTTTTCAGGTTTTTGGCTGAAGATTCATCCGAGTAGCGAGGATTATAAACTATACGAATCAAGGAACAAAGTTTTTGGGTAAAAGAAAATAAACTCTTGCTAGTGTCTTCTAAGTTACACCAGTATAGCTTTCAGAGTGAAGGGAACAAGGATGCACCACATAGCAGAGAAGCAACAACAATCTCATCAAGTCCCCAAGTGGTTATCCTATCCAGGGGTGCATAAAATAAGCATGGTCTCAAATTCATGGAGCAGACGCAAAAACATTACATGAAGAAAAATAACTTCTTCGGCCATTTCTTTTGGCCTCACTCTCACTCTTTCTGCACACTTTGCTGTAGCTCGGGAAAAAAGGTAAAACAAGAAAGAATGAAAAAAAAGGTACCACACTCCGTGATGTCCCCTTAGTAAACTGAAACAATGGACTCAATTAGATCGATAAGTGGCGCAAGCTCGGCCTTGTCGATCAATTTGAATTCCTGCACAAAGAACATTACAATTGAAATTAGAAAGAACTAGCGTTAAGCGATAATTCATTCGTTTCACATTATCAACTCAGACCAAGAAGAATTCTGGTCAAAAGAAATGCGGCAGAGTCATTGACTAACTAGAAAGGGTATATATGCGAAATAAAATTTACAGTCAGATGGCATCGGATGAAAATACAGCAAATCAAATTTATCAGTGATCTATCTCCATTTACATCTCAGTTCAAATTCACTCCTCCATGATCAAATGAGATGCAAAAACCTTTTTAAACAACACCAAATCTTGCACTGAGTTACTTACTAATCAGAATGCATCCTCCTACTGAACAAACTGCATCTAAGGCAGGATGAAAGGGGAGATCACGAGGAAACTTACACAGGTGAACAATGTAAAATGCTTGAAGCAGGTGTTAAGGTGGGCCTCTTCCTTGAGGCTCACAATCTTCTGAAAATGTGAGTGGTAAATATGGGCGTAAACACGGAAAAGACGCTTGAAGATTGTCTTCACAACCTCCCGAAAATTTTGTGGGAAAGGGGTTCCTGCACGAATAGTTCAAAGCAATCAATCCACAAAAGGTACTACTCCTAACTCCATGTTAATCACATATATGTAGCTTCTGAACCAGGTGATATCTTATGATGTGTGAAGTACCAAGTTTCTGAGGGAAAATGGATTCATCGTCGAGCTGGACCTCAATCCAGTCCATCAAATACTCAACATACTTTGGTGCTGAAACCTCAATGGGTTTCTTGATCTGCACTCCATCAGCCCATCTGTACTCAAACCTGAAAGGTTTTGTTGTCGCCAATTGAAAACTCACGCCAACCAAATTAGGAATTCTGCAAAACTCCATCTGTACTAAAAATGATAAATGTATGTTTCAAAGAGGTATACTTGGGTCCGGCTGACATTGTTGGGCATGTAGTTGGTGTGCAGAACTCCACCAGAGTACCATATAAGATGTTCACCTGGTTAAAGAAATCAACAGCTGTGAACAAGCACAAATTAAGTTATTAGTACATGAAACACATGGTATGACTTTCCTAAGAACATATAGAGATTAGAGACTTACTGTTAACGGCTAGCCATTCATTAAGATCCTCTCCAGGAGGCAACCGAACTGCCTCCCTCAGATTCCCACTTCCTAAGGTTGCATCAATATGCTTTTTCAGCTGCACACCCTGCATCGTACATACCAAAAAAAAAAAGGTACAGCCTTAGCCCCCACAAATTTAATCGTCCATTGTCTTATAATTCTTGAGTACACCATTTATCTAGTTCTTTACTTTGATGTAACATTTTGAGCTGTTGCACTTTTTTTTCTCTTTTGTATCTGAAAAGGCTGAAGAGTTTTATGATCACCTGATGGGATGGTGCAAGCTTTTTTTAAGGATGAAAACAAGAAATTAACCATTAACAGATAAATTACCGACCTTATTGCCTGATGGTGCATTCTTCTTGGGCCTAAATGTCTTCTGGTTCCTGCTGCCCATCAACCCACCCCGAAGAAAGATTGATCAGATATGCACAACTAAGCATGTGTTAAGAGAGTTCAAGAAAACAAATAAAATATAATGCAATGGCCGGTAAACAATCCAGAATTTTATTGTGTCTTTTAATTAATCAAAGCATGAACATAAAAAAAACACTCAAAATAACAACAATGAGAACATGGAAGCCTTAATGCTGTATTGCTGTCTAGGTAAAAAAATCGTTTGTTTATCCCTCCCTCTTTTTTTGTAAATTTAGGTGATCATAAATCCAAACCTCGACGCATATCTAAATCACTCAATACATAACAGATATGTAAATCTTCTCAACAAAAGACACAGGGCATGTGAAATTTAAACAATGAGAAGGGAAAATACTGATGCAAAACAAGAAATAGGACATGCTTATATAGGCCACGGAAAACAGGCTTTGAAACATGAAATTAAGTTAAACAGAACAAGAACAAGAGGCAGGTCATACTTGCTTCCAAGGCCGAAGAGACTCATCTTTTCCCCTGGCCAAAGTGATCAAGAAACGGGACGAGGAATTCCTGACGGGAGAAGAGGGAGAGCACAAGAGAACTAGAGATGTTCGCGCCGATCTCTCTCTCTCTCTCTCTCTCTCTCTACTCCTCTCCTCTGCTCTCCTGTGCTACAGACTGAGAAATTGAAAGGAGAGGATCGTCGTGGGGATTTTATTCTCTCCTCCTCTCTGTCTGTCCTGCTCCTCTCCTTTTGCCCTGTTCGTGTTCTTGCTTTTGTTATTCTCCTCTTTGTTGTTGTTGGTTGCGATTGTGGTGGTGATGTTATTTTAGATGAGTTTGGCGGGGTCTTAGGGAGAGGTTAATCTCAACCTCCACTCCTCCTTTGGCCAGCCTGGCTGCTGCCTCCTTTTTCTCTCCTTTGGACCCCCACAACATCTCTCTCTCCGTCTCTCGTATTATATTTAGGGAGACCATGATTTGGATGACCATTTGCTTACATTAACAAAGGTGCTACGCCTACGAGAAGTCAAAACAGAGGTACTCTCTTCATCGGATCTTTTTTAATAACCTATTTTTATTCTGAATTTATTCTGAATTACAGTAATAATACTATTTTTTTCTTTTTACAGGAATAATCATCTGTCACTCAACCGTTAGGCGACTATCCTAAGTCGTTCAACCATTAGGCGACTTGGACACTTGTTGCCCAACAGTGCACAATGCATGCCCTGCTTGCTGAGCGAGCTGTACACTAGAATCAACCGTTAAGCGACAAGTGTCTAAGTCGTTTAACAGTTGAGCGACTTTGGCATAATTGTCCAACCATTTAGCGACTTGAGCTAGTCGCCCAACGGCTGAGCGACAAATGATTATTCCTGTAAAATGAAAAAAGTAGTATTATTACTATAATTCAGAATAAAAACTAGGTTATTTAAAAAAAAAAATCATCCTCCTCTTACATGTCATTAGCTTTCAGCTCTTATTTCCAAAATAAAGCCAACAAATCGGAGACCAGCTAGTAAGTTGGAATCGGTGCGAATTGCCCATGACCTGGTGCGGCTGGGATTGGATAAATCGGTGGATCTTGTGTTCTTGAGCTCCTATTTTGCCAAAATTCCAATCTTCATTGAGAAAACAATGCGGGAGGTGCGCATAATTTCCTTTAGCTGTAAAGCAAGAATAGGGTAGTTCATTAGTCTTTTTCCCTTCTTTCTTTGCTGTCGATGATAAGTACGGTCCAAATAATCGGTGACAGCCGGCTTCTTTTTAAGCCAGGCCGATTTACTGAAAACTGGCAATGTTAGGATTATCAGATACTCCCTAGTTTTTTCTTTGTAACGGCTCTTGATATCTCTTCAAAACATCCAGCGACCATGCCGCTCGTTAAACAATGTACAGTGCAAACACGAGTGGCAGCTACATTGGTCAAGCAAATCAACTGCGAATGCGTCCTCGAAGAGTTGAGATTGTACCACTGATGACGAGCAGAAGTTTTGTTTTCGGTGTACAAGACTTCGTTTGGTGTTGCTGCGGCTTGTGAGAAGCATTTTTATTTGAGAAATTTACCGGTAGTACAAGTAGGGCTAGAAAAATAGCTGGAAGCTCGTGGCACGACTCGGGTTTATCACAGTTCGGCTCAACTCGGGCTCGGCTCGTGAATTTTCGAGCCGAGCCCACCTTTTGGTTCGGTGAAAATTCGAGCCGGGCTCGCGAGCTTTTTTAGCTCGGCCCAACCCAGGCCCACGCGAAGGCCCAGCCCAGTCCGGTCCGACCGAATAAATTCCCCGATGCCCGATCCCCAATCGGCCATCGCCTCCACCCCAATCCCGCCGCCTCCCCTTCGGCAGATCCGCCTGCCTGCCGCCTCCCTTTCCCTGTCCGGTCGTCCCCCTCGACGAGCTCCGCCCGCCACCTCCTCTCTCCGGCCTCTCCCGGACCCATCGCTCCCCTCCTCCACACGCCTCCCAAGCAACTCCACCCGACCGCCTAAGCAACTCCACCTGCGCCTCCACCTCGGCCGTGCTCCACGCTCCACCTCTGCTGTTTTCCGCGCCTCCGCCGCCGGAGGCCATCGAGGCGAGGTGGCGGCCATCGTCGCCGCCCCTTCCTCCTCGCCGCCAGCGCCGCCGCCAGGAGGATGGAGGAGATCAAGATTCGAGAAGGAGCCTGCAGCCTGCTTAATGCCTTGATCTTGCGATGTTTTTGTTTGTCATGAATGCTTGCTTGCTTCTGTTTTCTTGATCTGTGAATGTATTAGTTGATCTGTGATTCTGTGAATGAATGAATAGAATAGATGAATGGATCTGTGAATAGATGAATTCTTGATGTCGAATGAACTGATTTTGTTGATTGAATCGGTGTGCGGCTGTTCCTGTGCTCATTCTGCTCCCTGGATCCGAGCCGCGTGAAGGCACTATTCTGGCTCGCGAGCCCTCGCGAGCCGCATTCCGAGCCGAGCCGAGCCGCCCTCTTGGCTCGAGACTCAAACGAGCCGAGCTCACAGACAAGAACGAGCTGAAGCGAAGCTCTCGAGCGGCTCGACTCGTTCGACCCTAAGTACAAGGCGATAATATAAACCATTGATTTGTGTACCGTAAAAAAGCTCTTTTATTTTCCTGTGCTTGCAACTTTTGATCGAGTGACTATGGGACTACTTGAAAGCATCCCTTTTCGAACCACGACAGGAAAAAAAAAGAAGAAGAAGAAGAGTTGAGATTCACGTAGATGACCTAGATACCGCAGCACAGCAACCGCAAACGTACCACAAATTATGTTCAGCGGTAGAGTGTAGGGAGAACTTTTTTATTTATTAATTAATCTTTTTTAAAATTTTATTTTAAAGTTAACCTCTAACGCACTTTATTTCCAATTCTGACCTCTTTGGTCACGTTACGGGTGATGGCGTGACAAAACAATGCTGTCACGCCATAAGATAATTTTTGTCACGCCACGAGTGGTGGCGTGACAGTGTTATTTTGTCACGTGGCGTGACTAAACAACACTGTCACGCTACTACCCATGGCGTGATAAGAGTTTGTCCAAATACGGACCAGCGGCGTGACAAAAAGGTTAGAATTAGAAATAAAGTTCGCAAGAATTAACTTTAAAACAAATTTAAAGAAAAGGTTAATTAATAATAAAAAATTCGTGCAGGAATGCTGAAGGCTTGTGTTGAAGGCTTGTGTGATGTGTCGCGTTCCCCTCCGCCGCCGCGGTACACATCATGGCGACAGCCTAGGGTATTTTACAGAGGCTGAGCGAGCGAGCTACTAGCAGCCGCATCGACAAGGCAAATCATATGGTATGTGTGACAGTCTGACAGACACTAGGGAACAGTGATGCAAGAACAGAGATACAGATGCTGCATGTTTTTCAGCAGCCAGCCTAGCAACAGCGATGGGATTTAATCAGACGTTGCATATCTTAGAGCATCCACAACGTTTATACCTTTAAGAGTCTAAACTTGACATATGGGAAGAGATTTAAACTTGCAAAATTTGCTCTAATGTGTAAAACCGATTAGTGAAACCCAAATTCAATTAAAAAAAATAGAAACCATCTCACTCTTCTCTCTCTTGCAACTGTTACCCTCTTCCTCCTTTTTGAAATTATTTTTTAATGGCAAGGAACCGCAACTTGGAGAATGACGGGTCTTATACTTTTAGTTAGAACCTCTTTGCTTGTAATGTGTAAGACTGAGTCCTAGTAGGAAAAGATTATCTTACACCCTCTTTTATGTACACACAATGGATGCTCTTATGCTACATCTATCTTTGACTGCTCATCTCTACATGCTGCAGAAGCACAAGCGATACGCATCTGCATCCATCTCAGCTCGTCAATGGGATTATAGGGGACCAAAAGTACAAACCAGCATGTAAAAAAAGGGGGCAAAAAAATCATATGTGGTCCTCTTAACTCTTGGCGATAAAATCTTTCTTTTAATGTTTTGCAAGTTCAATGTTTGACAAGAGCATGCAGTGTAATTCCATTGATTTTTAGGTTTCAATCGTAAGATCCTATTTTATCTGGGTTGCTAACTCAATGGTAGAGTGCTCGGCTTTTAAGTGCGACTTCGATCTTTTACACATTTGGATGAAGCAACAAAATCGTCTAGACTCTTGGTTAAGTCTAGAAGACCACGACTGATCCTCAAGGGTAATGAATGGAAAAAAAAAAAAGCATGTCGTAATAAAATCAATTTCTTATTTTTGATTTTTGGTATGGATTAAAAAATTCCGATTTTCTAGGTCTAGTGAATAAATACTCTTCACGTGGTTTAATTTTCGCCCCTCAAGTATAAAGTACAATACCGTTTAGAACCCGTCCCATAATATCAAAACCAATACAAATCACAACTAAAACTGGTACCACGTGGCGCTAACATGGATCCTTGCTGTCATATTCTCGAACATTAGCCATCCACGCGTTCAATTTTCTGATGTGGCATCCACGTGCGCAAGTCCTTCATCCTTGCGACGAGCTGATGGGAACAAAATCAGGGTCAAAACGGGCCAAACGTTATCATTTAACTGGTATTGAGAGATGGAACGATATTGCATTTGAGGACGAAAATTAAACCACACGAAGAGATGAGATCCACGTGAACTTTTTCCAAAAAAAAAAATGGTATGTTGTGACATCTACTTCATTTTAAGTTCCCAAGGTGGTGCAGCAGCAGCATCAACTGGTCAAGTTGTGATACAAATCAGGGCTCTAGCTATCAAGGAAAACGATGCCTCTCCATAAGCTCATCTTGTATGACAAATATACCTTAGCTCACGTACATGGTCACAACTAAGATTCATACCTATACAGGCAAAGAAGAATCAGCGGGGTTTGTGACACAGCGAAGAGATCATATACTGCCCTAGGGAAATATTAGAAGGAAGCTATACAAAGTTGCACACCTAATCAGCAATCAAGCATCCTGTATTTACTAATTCAGATCCAACAAGATAATTATTAATGCATATAAACCGGAGTACAAATCAGCTGCTCCATCGGTGCACTTAGAAGCAATACAAACAAATAAAAAAAACGGTTCCACGTTCCAACAAAATCCAGATTCAGCTAAATACTTATTACCGCACAAGAATCGACTGGAGAAATAGGCTTGCATCGCCTACTGGCTTAGGCTCCTAATATACGACGTCAGGCAATATATTGGCGATGCTGCGGGAGTATGTACAAGAGTGCTATGAAGGTTTTTTTTTTGGTTTCCAATCTAAATTTGAGTTACTCAGAACCATCAAGGAACGGCGATGAGCGCAGACTTGCCTGAATAGCACTCCAGATGACAGCAGCCTTCATGTTACGCGATAAGGTTGCTCTGGATGCGCTTTAGGGTTGGGCAAACCGCACGTAGTCTGCCAAAATCCAGCGCATTTATCTGTTCAGAATCAAACTGGACAGTTTAGGAGAGGAAATTTGAACATATCAGATACACAAAATTGAACCATTGCACACAAAATGCAAAAGCTTACCTTTGGACAAGAGTGTACATTGAGGATCTCCAACGCACCACAGAGGGATATTGCAGATTCTAGTTCCTCCTCTTGCAACATGGTACATGCCTATAATAGTGATATTGGAAGAGTTAGTGTATGCAACAGTACCAGTAAAGCAATAAGATTAACTAAGTTGAGAAATACATAAACGTGCATCATGGACCATGGGAAGTTAATAATTGATGAATTCAAGTGAGATACGAAGCAAAGGCCCAAACCCAGGCCTCAACTTTGATAACACGATGTGTAAGTACACGTATTTAAATTACTCAGTAGTGACAAGTGAGCACTGCCATGAATCATTGCAACTAGACAACAGTTTTATGAAATACCTTGACGTATTACAGGCATTTACTGCAATCAGTTTAGATTACTGGGATCAGAAAGAAAAAAAGAGACCATAAAGATTAAGCGATTAACTTGGATATATTATTAGCGAAAGTTTTGTTTTTGCCGCTCAAAAGATGTGCAATATTGTTTTTGCCATTGAAAGTATGCTGTTTTCGTTTTTGCCACTCCAAAACTGGGTTTCAATTCGATTTTGCCACTCACGTTAGTTCGTTACAAATCGTTAGTTGACTGTCATTGCTGGGAGTTTTGACCGTGACAAAGCTGCTGAAAGAACATTGACGGAACAACCAAAATACCCTTGTCAGATAGTGGGGCCACTTTGTCAGGACCTTGTCAAATTATCAAATTAACTCCAAAAAACCTTAGAAAAATCAAAGATTCCAAATAAAGCATTTTGAATTCAAATAAATTATTTTAGGTCGTGATTAACCTCTAATTAATCACAACAAATACTTTTCGAAATTCAGAAAATTGGAAAAGGCTCTTAAAAATCCATAATAATTCTAGAAAAAAAAAAGAACTGCCAGAACTCAAATACCACTGGGATCACATAAAGGCATAAAAAAGAATACCAAGGCTGCCACCAGGGCAACTAGGGCCAGCATCGTCTTTCTGTTAGGAAGACCGTGGCCTTGACTAACAGGAGTGGCAAAAACGAAATGAAACTGAGTTTTGGAGTGTCAAAAATGAAAAGAGACAACTTTTGATGGCAGAAACGATATTACACACATTTGGAGTGGAAGGAACAAAAGTTTCCATTATTATATTGAAGTGTCCTTTTAAGAGCTGAAGCAAATAACTTGACAATCAGCACAAATAGCATTAATGCAATTAACAGAAGTTCGATAAAACTTTAAGCTTGTACAATACTCCCTACATCTCTAAATATTGGTTATCGTGGATCCACACGATCTTATCTTTTGAACTTTGACCACTAATATACACAAAAATATATGGATTGACCACACAAAATAATGTTATTTGATTATTCTTTGAAAATACTTTCATAATATATTTTTTTTATTAATTTACAAGTATATTATGATTAAAAAATAATGGTCAAAATCTTGCCTTGGAAACTGTGAAATGCCAAAAATGGTTTATATTTCAGAATGGATGGAGTATATGTGATGAAGTTAGAACTTAACATTATATTTCCTATCCGCTAAGCAGTCATGCCAGCCAATAAGGTCAAAAAAGTCTTGAAAGTTGCATTAAGAATAGTACCAGAAGTTGGAGGTTAGTCAATCTAGGGCAATCAAGCTTCAGAACCTCCAGTGAGCTACAATTGCTGAAAAAAAAAACAAAAGTAAATGCTGTAAATACAGAACAAGCTACACAGATAATCTTCGGACAGTACAGAAAAGCACATTGATATTACCTCAGGTTTAAAGTATAAAGATTGGAGCATGTCAAATCCACTTCCTTTAAGTTTGTAGATAGCTTAAGATTGATTTTTGACAAATGTAGATAGTTTGCCATTGACGGAATGACAACTTTCTTAATATTTGGACAGCCAGTACAGTTCAGAACTTCAAGCAGACGATCAGATCTCGCACTGATCTCTTCACTCTTGACTGGTGCAGAATCAGGTGGGCAAACATCAACTGGCATGTCAGCAGAACTGCAATGATTTGACCCACACACCAATTCATGCATGTTTGTACATCCATTCAAATTTACATTAACTAAATTTGTACAACATGCAAGAAGCTCCTCTATCACAGTCTGCCCAATTGATGAGTATGACAGATCTAGCTCAACAAGCATTGGAAGAGCACCCTGTCTGTAGAGGGCATCTAAAGATGAATCACTGAGATACTTGCAAGCTGAAAGTTTTAAGACCTGACAAAGAAAGCAGATATGGTAAGAAAGCAGTAATTTCAATCCTTCATTATATACCTACACACATCCCTTACAATATTCAATTCCAAAATTATGCATTTCCAATGCATCTCATATTAGAAACTTCAAAATACTGGGGGAAAATAGCATAAAAGTTAACTACCACAGAAGCTCCAATCAATAAATTCAACAGATCATATACTCGTCACGTGTTCTTGCATACAATATTAGTATTACACAAAATGACAACAATTTTCAAACGTACAACAGTGATTTGTCCACATAAGAATAAATACATAGGTCATGTGGTATGACTTGCTAATATTAACTAATATACATAACAACAATTGATTCAATAGATCATATACTCGTCACATGTTCTTGCATACAATATTAGTATTACACAAAATGACAACAATTTTCAAACGTACAACAGTGATTTGTCCACATAAGAATAAATACATAGGTCATGTGGTATGACTTGCTAATATTAACTAATATACATAACAACAATTGTCGTATGTACAACACTAGCACATCCACTTCAACAGTAGCAAATGATTTAAAATAGTGACAAATCAATCACCTACCTTTAACTGTAGACAACTGTCAAAAACAGGCTTCAAGTTGATCAAAAATGTGTATGACAGGTCAAGCAAGGTCAGCTTATGAAGGCAATGCAAAGAAGACAATCCATTGATGTCGATGGATACACATGACGAAAGGATAAGATGTTCAATAAGAGGGCATGCCTCTGCCGTCCGAGACAGTGAATCATCCATAAGCTGCCTGAACATTCAAAATAAAGTACAGTAACAATTAGTACCAGTCAATAATGTTTATCAGAAATATAGGAAGCACGGTACAACCTGCAGAAAGAGGCATCTAAAGATGTCAAGTGAGGGCAATTAATTGAAGCCTGGGAAAGCACACCACAACCCTTCAACTCCAATATAGACATCTTTGGTGCCTCAATGTGTAGAACACTCAATTTTGGACAAATGCCAAGGTTTAGGGATTCAAGACCAACCTACAAAAGAAGCCAGTGTCAGAAAGTACAGATATATTGATTTATGTAGGCAAATAAACAGAAAAAAATTATTTTGTATTAATTCAGTTTATCTATACATTTCGTGCTTCATATTTGTTCCACAAGACCACAACTATATCCTTTCATAACAATGTTTAGCAGAACTACCCACCCAATCTTTCCAAATAGGCCACAAATCAAATAGCAATCGCAAGTTTCCCAGGAGGGTAATCAGACAAATCAAATTATACGCCATTTTAAGGTTCATATATTGATAGAGCAGAATGAATGAAACTTAGAGCAGAATGAATGAAACTTATGGTAGGAGTGGACCCAGTCTAAGGTGCAAATTACAAGCTATTCTCTTACTTTTTGTAGGCCTGAAAGAATGTCACACATCCTCGTATTCTTACCAAGAGATCAATGCAAATCATATCCAATAAAGGCATATTGTTCATATCAGCTAAGTTGTTCACAGATAGCTCCAAATAAATCTATTGCACCTCAGTAACAGAACGAGCAATACTTCACTTACCGGATAAAATGATGCTCTTTCAAGATGATCACAACCATCAAGATTCACCTTTTGCAGATTTGGGCATGAGAGTTTCAGGAATGTCATGGAATGGCAACCAGCAAGCGAGAGATTAACCAAGGAACGACTATTCAGTTCCACAATGCTCAAACTCTGAGATAAGAGGAAAAAGATCAACAGACTGAAATATAATGAAGCAACATGTCACTACTCAGTACTCACTACTCTTATCTTGAAAACACACCCAAAAAATAAGGAATACATTGATTAACAATTAGCACAAAATGATGGGAAAACGAAAATAACACCTAATACATTTAAATAACACTTTTTCTCTAAATACATAAAGAGTTCTGGCACAGAGGGATAGTCAGAATCACTATCCTGTGCTATTGTAGTGTTGACTGTTAATGGTAGGAGGGTGCATGTGTCATACCTCACAGTTATCAAGAATCAATGATCTGAGCATAGGACAACCACCTCCATCGCTGAAAACTTCGCAAATTGCATTTGTTAATGATTCGCAGTCACTAAGATCCACATCAATCAAATTGTGGCATTGCAATGACAAACTACATAGGCTCTCTTGTTTTTGTAGCACCAATTTCTGCACAGTCACAAATTCAGCACATGGTAATGTTAAAAAAATCCACAGAAACCAATAAACAGAATAACAAAATTTAGCCCTTCACCAAACATAGGAGCTGACCTGAAGAGCATTCGATGTTATGCTAACACGATGAAGTGATGAACATCTGGAAACTTTAATGTAAGAAAGCACAGGACTTCGCAAATTCAAATCAGCAAACCTAACATGGCAGGTAAGACAACCATATAATGAGCACGGTGAACAATTGTACAAAATAAACAACAATGACAATTAACAAAGATAAAGCAAAAGCAATCCTACTGACTTGCGCAACAACAATGACAATTAACAAAGATAAAGTGAAAGCAATCCTACTCACTTGCGCAGGTGCACAAGACTTATATTCTTCAGATGTGGCAAATCCAGAGACACGGATGTCAACAGGCTGCAATTATCAAGTTGTAATGCCTGGAATGATTGCAAAAGGAGATTAGTTCTTAAGACAAAAGGTACACAAAACATTACCTACAGAAAACTGAATCACTACCTCAAGCAGACGACTATAAGATATTGCAGCCATGGACGCAGATGTGATTCCCTCACAACTTAGTAGCCTCAAGTCTATCAACATTGGAAGCCTCACCGACTTCATACCGAGACAAATATAGAGAATATGTCAGATATATGCTGCAAATTTGCAAATAGTGGCAGGCAAGATCAGTCAAACACATAAAAGAGCACAGGGCATAGAAAAGTACCTCAAATGAAATGTTTGGGCAGTTAGATGAATCAAGAACAGAAAGATTTGGACATGAACTAGCTATGTCACGCAATGTCTCATCAGTAACACAGGAGCAAGATGACATGTCTAGTGACACTAGAAGTGGACAAGCTGTAGCAGCTTGTCGAATTGCATTGTCAGAAAGCTTATGGCAGGATTGAAAATCCAATTCAAGCAATTGAGGACAGTTCAGTGATACATGAGCCATGCCAGTTCGCCTCAAAGACAGTATTTGAAGTTGGGAACATCTGGATGATATAACAACATATATTAGTTAAAAGGGCATATGAACCTATTTACAGAAGAAAAATAATTGCACCAAAAAGTTCATCACCTGACAGATATTCTGAGTGCACGACACTTCAAAATTTGAAGTTCACGCAATCCATCATGATTAACAGTTACTTCTTGGATGCCACTCCCAAGAGATGCATCACTGATTGTTAGAACAGTCAACAATGAGCATTCAGCCAAAGCTTGAAAAAATGCTTCTCCCAGTTGTCCCTTGCCCATTGTTAATGTCTTAAGATGCCTGAAAGCCAGCGAATTTCATAAATACAATAAGAAAAACAATATGACAACAAAGGAGAAAGAAAATGAATGAGAAGAAAACCTTAAGAACATTATCGCTTCCATCACTAGTATTTCTGCATTCATGACACCAGACAAATTGAGATCTGTCACATTCTGGTAACGGTGGCAAATATCAACAACTGCAAAAACAACAGAGTGGTAAAACATGCAAGCAACATCAGGTAATAATCCAGTGGGACACAAAGGACATCACAGAATGAAATGAATATAGCTAAAGTAGTTGCAATATGTAGCATTTAAAAAGAACAGGATGTTTAGTTTAAATGAACAGCTCAGTAGAGCATTCCCACATTTATTAACTAAAAGCTATAAAATTATAAAAGGGTTCCAAGCAACAGGCTTTATCCTAATCCAAACAAAATTATAGTCGCCTGATAATTTACTTTTGTGACAAGGGCTTCAAAATCAGTGTAGATGAATGTAAATTTGTAACAGTCACTATCATGGACTCCACACTATCACCTCCTTACATTGGTATTTTCATCAGCATGAAGGTAAGAGAGAGTCCAATCATTAACATCATGGAAGCGTCAAATAGATGAAATCATGAAAGTGGCACCTCTTGAACTTGTACAGGCCAAGTGTGTCCTCCTAAGAGCTAACTAATACAATTTCTAAACTAATACACCATTCAGGCCTTTCTAGCATTACCTAAACACAAGGAGTGTTTCTTCTTACCTATAAGCATTTACAAGAAACATGGCATTTGGGATAACAGATTGAAAATTGTCTCAGCCAACCACCCAAGGACACAGATATACATGAGAACACCTATCTCACATATATATTGGCAGTCCCCAATGCACACAAAATTAAATACATTTCAAATAAGAATTACAATATACTGTATGCACGTGCACTAAAAAAAAGAACCATGCAAAAGACATACAGTTCTGCAGAGATATTCTAGTGTTTTCAAACTTCAAACATTTCCAGAAATCTTCATGCGTACTGGCAGATCGCCACTGTTTGCAGGTAGCACCTGCTCTGCATATATCTTTCTGGCCCAAGAAGGAGAATATCTGAAATAGCATATCTAACAAATTAGTCCATTATTAATACATTTTGAATCAAGCATTAGTAATATTTGCATGTAGAGAACTATTAGCAAAAGAAATTCGCGGCGCACCAGGTGCAAGAGATCATCAGAAAGATCCATTCTTATTTCAACATCTTCAGAATTTCCTCCACCTGATTTTTCGACATCACCAAACCTCTCATTGTGGGTGTTCCTTGGAATCTCATTACCACCATCATTTGGGAAAAGAGACAAGCCAAAATCCACTTCATGTTCTGGACAACGGGATATCTTGAAATGCTCATGTTCATCAGAAGCATGCAAATGTGGTGATTCAAAGCCAAATAAGGCTGCATTGACACAGGAATGTTGTGGACTTTCTCTGCAAAAAGGAAGAACCTTTTAACTTGAAATGTACAATTGTACATAAAGACTTGTAATCAAGAAAAGAGTAACCAGGGATGTGTTTGATTAACAAGTGAAGAGAATTTCACAGAGATCATTGGCGCTTCTACCAAGAAAAATATAAGTGACTTTCCTGCACTTCCCTACAAGAATGACTTATAATCATATCCACAACTACTGATTGCATATGACGCGTAGCTACATGATGACATCCTTAAAAAACTCTACGTGTCTAACCATCATGACACCAGATGATAGAGTTTTGACACAATACCTAATCAAGCAAGACAATCCATGTTTAAAGAAGATATCACTAGTGCTCAGGAAAATCTAGAGAAATCGTTTTCCTCGCCTATACCATAGATAAGGGTAACACTAAACTACAACACTATGCAAATCATGCAGGAGACATCTGGAATAATCTTCATGGCAGAAAAGATGTGCATCGTGCACTATCAGACAGAATACCTAAAGATTTAACAATGAAGTAACACAAAAAAAACATGGGAGACAATGTATATAAGCAATAAAGTTACATACTAGCATAGAAAGGTACACTTTGATAGGTCGCAACAAACGGAGGAAGAAATAATCAAAATATTATTAATCATGGATGGTGCATGAAATTGTATTGTATGCACTTTACACACTTTTTACACGTGTGGCGGAAGCAGGAAATGTAGGGGAAGGAAAAACTTGAAAAAAATGTACGTAAAAGTTTTTTGTGCTATAGCCATCCCCCCCCCCTTTTAAAGCATATTTTAGATAACAGAAATCTATTAAATGTGCAAATTAATATCCTGCTTATGTATTGAGAACTTTTCTTCTTTTTTAGGCCTTTTTCCTGGTTGCTAACAATAAGAGCACGAAAATAGAACAGACTCAAGTCCATGGGATTACAGAATGCTAGTTCTTTCCTGCAGCATGCCTGCAATAGTGCAATCTACCTATTTTCATTGTTCATCTTATATAGTTATATGTATTTTTTGGATGCAGAATAAATGTGGCCTAGGTCGTCAATCAGAAAAGAAGAATGACAAGTACAAAGGGTAACTAGAAAGTCACTTAGGCACAGTAAAATTGGATACACTAAGGAAATACGTGCTAACATAACTAGAGGGAAGCACTCTCCCCACTTTTGGCAAAGCAGTTCGTTCATTACCCGTCCAAGGGGTCTCAGCATTTCTAGCAACAAGTAGAAAACATCTAAAAGTGCACTTTTCTACCCCATCTCCCTCCTGGTTTCCCAGAATGACCTTCGCAGCTGTACTACTTGAAGAAGTCCTTCAGTAAAACCACTAATTCGATCTCAGCTACGTCCTCCATGGATTGTATACTCATTTTCTAGTTCAACGTGATAGGTTTACCTACAGAATACTAACACCATGAAATCCACAAGACAACTTTGCTAAAAATCTGAAGACAAGCAAACAGTAAAAAGAAAAGGATCAATTTTTAAGCAACTTACTCGCCAAAGCCGTGCACTTTGGGCCGTTTATTCTGCAGGTCCCTATCGCCATCCTCCTCCGCAACATCCACAGCATGCCCTGTATCACCGTCAGCGCGACCGCCACGCCTCATGTCACGTAACCTGAGCGGCGGCACAGGTGGCAAGTCCCAAGTCCTCTCCGCAGCCCGCGAGCTCCCGGCCGCGTCGGGGTCCCACGTCGGGAAAACCATCGTCCATCTCAACGCAGGCGGCGGCACCGGCTCCTGCCGCACCGGCGGCAGGTGCCACCCCCGCCGCCCCAGCGAGAGCGCGAGCTCCAGCTCCTCCCGCGCCTCCTCCTCCCTCTCCTCCCCCTCACCGGCGCCCCCGCCCCCGTCCTTCATCCTCGCCCCGTCCGCCATCCCCTCACGCCACCGCCCCAAAACCTAACCCTAGAACCACCCCCACCTCCAGACCCACCAAACCCCAACGAACCACGATCAAACCCGCCCGATTGCAGCCGACGCCTCCCCGAATTCCACCGGATTTGGTCGAATCGCGTGGAGGGGGGGTGCCGGGGGTCCGACGCGCGATCCGGGAGGAACCCGCTGGCGGGGTGGGGACGCTAGAGTTCGCGGCGTCCGTACCGTCGCGCTCGCCTGGGGCTCCACGAATTGGGCGGATCTGCGCGCCGCGGAAACGGCGGTGCAGCCGCTGGCTCGCGAGCTCTTGGAGAGGAGAGGGGAGGCGAGGGTGGGAGAGAGAGGGGGTGAGACTGCCTGGGCCGAAAGTGGTAGGGCGCGACCATTATGTACCGGCCGGATCTCCTCACTGACATGTGGGACAGAATGGTTTTGGGGCCCAGGTGTTAGTGATGTAAAGTTTTTACTGGACCGTGCTCCTGTGTGGGCCTTTCATTTGCTTAACGCGTCTCGTTCTACGGGATGCTTCCGCGCTTGCTGTCTATGACTGGTGGGCCAGAGAGTTCGGAGGTGCCGAGTAGAGAGGTGCTGTCTCGCTGACGTCTGGGCCAGGAGCTTGGGACACCGTGTGCCCCGCTGTCAGTGAGCGAGACGTACTTCCGCCTAGTTGTCGAGCGTGTCATTCATTTCGGTGCCGCAGTACATGACAGGTTGGGTCAAAACGGTGGGGACGAGATGTCAGCCAGCGTGTAAACCTGCGGGCCCTCGCTTGCGCCTAATGTACGCTTTGGCCGCCGATTTGTTCACTCGACAGAGGAGGGACAGGGTGGGCCCACCGTGTCTCTCACGGGGGTGTGCTATTTCCGACGTGTTTGCGTAATTCTGTACCGCGGTGGGCCCACATGTCGGTGAGCTTGCGGCTCGCTCTGCGATTTCCTAGGCCCATTGTCAGCTATGATCTAGGTTTGACTTCGTACCGTCAATGTTACGCAGGTGCCATACCAAACTGGGCCGCGTGGGGGGCCCGCATGTCATTTTCTATTCGGAATATATATAAGTTTTGCTGGTCGTTTTCTGAGATGTTTAACATTTGTTTAAGTAATTCAGACTTTTGAAAAGAAAAAAATAAAGTGAAGTTTGTCAACAACCCATAATTGGTTTCAGCTTAGCAAGCTGTGCATTTTTGGCTTAATCCTCGAGTGTATACCGCTGATCGGAGAGGGGCGGTGTACACCTGTACTGTGACCAAGAAAAATGGCAAGTGACATTGACCATTATGCCCTACTTTGTATTCACAGTCTGGATCAAACAATGGCTGCGTTATTTTGAACCACTTGTTTTGTTATCAAACTCATATGTCCGTCTTCCACGACCTAGGTCCGAGTACTCGAGTTCACCGTGTAGTCAGTCATCTTCGGGGAGTTTGATAAATGTTTGACGAAGAGCACAAAACGAGATTTTTTTAAAATAATACATCTTTAATAGAATTACATAAATAAATGAATGTTTAATTAAATTACAAAATAGGCTTCAGTCAGCGTTTGAACTAGCGAAATAATCCTATCACCATTTGGATTGACGACGGAATCCCTAACGCCATCCAAATAGTATGAAATGTCTCTGTAGCCATTTGAAATGGCGGTAAAGACATAAGTCGTCGTTTGAATTGGCAAGTTCTTGTTGTTAAACCAAATGACGACAGGGACCTAGAATTTTTTTCTCACAAAAAATAGAAAATAGCGGTGAACAGAAAAAGAAAATTAAGTGCTTACATTATTCATAATACGAAACAAAAACAAAAAGTAATAAGAAACAATATTAGCAGTATTCAGTGTTCCCCTAAGCGCCCGCCTAGGCCGCCTAGACATCGCCTAGGTGCTAGGCGCACCCCGTCACCGCTATTCGGGGCAACTTGGTGGCCTAGGCACTGAGCCCACCTAGACGGTCAACGCCGATCCAAGGCAGGCCCATGCGGCTCCAGACAGGCAAGGCGGCGAGTTGAGGCTCTAGGCGGTACTAGGGAATATGCGATGTGGAGATGGAGGGGAGGAGGAGGGGAATATGTGTCACTCACAGGAGCGCGATGAGGACGAAGAGGAGGAGAGCAGCAACGAAGGAGTACTTGACAGCGGCGGAAATGAGCGCGAGTTGTCAAGAAGCGGCGATGTGTTTATTTAGGCCAAGACGGCTGTCGATGCCATGATGCGGTGTTAGCGACTCCCGTGAGTAGCTCACCCCATCAGATCTCTGGCAGCGCCGGAAGGGAGGGCCCCTGGCGCTTCTCCCCCTCCGTCGGGGGCCTGCCGTCGATGCCTCCCCATCGCACCGCCTGTAATGTCCCAAAATTTGGCTTTTCAAAAATCTTTTAAGTAGTTTAGGTTCCTGAAAAATTTCATCAATTTTATTTGAATTAATAAAGCTTAATTGGGACTTTCATATATCAAAAACAATTTAATATGATTAAACTCAACATCAACTATTATCAAAACTATTTTATTTGGATTCTATGTGTTTGGATATATTTTCTAGAATTTTTTCGAGTGCATTTGCTGTCTTTTTATTTGCATTTGGATTTTCAGATATTTTCTAAAAAGGAAAACTAATATAGAATCTCAGTTAAACTCTTGGGCCGAGTCCTTTAATCCGGCCCATTCCTATTCCTTGCTCGGCCCAATCCTTTTGTCTTTCGACCTATTCTTCTTTTGGCACGTTTCCCTTTTCCTTAAGCCGCTCGCCATTTCCGTTTTGGCCAGCCGAAGCTAGCCCGCCTGCACCTCGTTTCCTTTGCGCACGCGCGGGAACAAGCCAGCCGAGCGGCCCATTTCTCCTTACCCTGCGCGTGGTGCCGGCCCCACTGTCAGTCAATGCGAGCCGCTCACTTCCGTTTTTCCCCTCTGACCGGTGGCCCTTCTCCTGTTTATCTTCCTTCTCCGTTTCTTTGTTGTGTCGAACCAAACTCAAGGCCGCACCAACCTGCTTTCCCCGCTCGGCCCAACTCGCCACCAGCCCAGTAGCGCGGCCGAACCCTAGTAGCCATGTCGCATTGCCCAGGCCCACTTGCAGCCGCTGCCACAGCTATGCACGGGCGCGACACGTTCATGCCGCCGCCGCCTTAGCGTCTGGGTCGGGCACGACTCCTCACGCTATAAATAGCGCCGCCCTCCTGCGCGTTCGCCTCACCTGGTGTCGCCGCCTTCGGTGCCCATGGCGCCGCCACCAAGGAGCCGCCAAGCGCCGAGCCGTCTTCTCCAACTCGGTCTTTGCACCCACACCGCAGCAGATGGTTCTCGCCGCCAAGGTCCCGTTGCCGTCGTCTCGCAGCCCACAACCGCCTCGGTCTCCTCCATCGCTTGCTGCAAACACCAAGCTCCCGAGCAACCCGTCGCCGGTGCCACATCATCCTCATCGCCTTTGGCTGCCGCCATTGAAGCCGCCCCGAGTTCTTCGTTGGGTGTGTCGCGCCGGCGAGACCCTTTGTCCTCTCCCTCCAATCCCCGACCTCGCCGGTTCCCTTGCCCCAACTCGTGTCGGAGCTGCGTCGTCATCCCCATGCTCCAACCGAAGCGTCGTCACCCGATTGGATCCGCCGTTCTCACGCCCTCCCGAGCCGTGTTTTATCTCATCCGACCCTGCCGTCGCTGGAGTCCAATCGACTGCCGCTCATCGCCGACAGGGATGACCCGAGACGACCATGGCTGCCGCCCCTCTGTGTCCCTTCCATGTGGGCCTTCTCTCTCTCTCTCTCTCTCTCTCTCTCTCTCTCTCTCGTCTCCATGGTGAACGGGTCTCGTTTCCTGGAGGTGATTCAAAACCGAGCCCAATGCCCAGTTGTCAAATGCCATGTCAGTACATTAATGATATGCCACCTCGTGGCCATGTTGTTATTTCATCCTCCTTGGCCTCCATGTCATTGCCATGTGCATGACACGTAGGCATCATTGCCACCTAGGCTGCCACCTTACCCAAACCCTAAACAAAAACCGTATGGACATGGTTCATGTGAACCAAGTCTATGCCAAGCCGGCCCCACGTGTCAGTGCATTTTTGCATGGACCTAATCTACCAAGAACCCAAACCCTAGCCGTGGACTTGGTCTATGGACCAATGGCCCACACATTATCCTCTTTGTCCATTTCGAAAATTAATTAACTTAATTTCTGAAATTCAATTAATTTAATTTCTGAAATTCAATTATCCAGTTGGTCCCACATGTCATTCACTACCTTTGTTCTCTCTCACTTACTAGTTGGCCCCACTTGTAAGTATCCAATTCTTTTTATTTATTTTAAGCTAAAGGAATATTCTCTTAATATTCTTTTCTCTCTCAATTTCATCATTTCATGTGAATTCCAATCTTCCGAAAACCATATCTTCTTCATTCGAATTCTGGTTGAACCCATTCAAGTTTCTAAATTCATCAAAATTCATTATCTACCTTCCAGTACCATTCAATTTCAATTTGGAGTTTATTTGATTTGTCTTTTGAATTTTGTTTGTTTTGCGCTTTCTTTCTCGTTGGACATTGAAGTCCCGGAATCGTCCGAATGAGCGAAAGGTCAAGGAAGTAGAAGATCAAAGATAAATAAGATCATCATTTCTATAGCAAGGCAAGTTATTCCTTTGATCATGTTGAATCCTAGTTTTCTAAAATTACTTTGATTCAAATTATTGCATTTACTTTAAGTATTTATTTAAATGCTTTTGGGTTTAGTTATTAATCCAATTTGTTATATCCACCATGTCTATTTGTTATGTCATAATCTTTTGTCACCACAGATTGGTTCGTTATTAGTTGGTATTATCATAGAACCAACATGGGTTGGTTATATACGATTAGTTTGCTTAGCTATGCTACGAGTCATCATTCCATGTGAGTTGCAATATTAAACTTGACTAAGTGATTATGGAATTTTATGATAAAACTGTGTGTACTGTGTGCTATTACTCATTGATGGTATATGTTGCACTTAACCAACAGGGTGGGAAAGGATTTAGACTGAGACAAGTGGTGGACATTAAAAGATATGGTGGAGCTGTGTGCACGGGCATAATAAGCTGTGTCCATAGGGTATGATTAGAAATTGGAAGTCTTGCCTTGGTCAATTAAAGACTTAACTTTGTGCGCCATTGAACTGAGCCTTACTGTACGACCACATGCCTGGTATGGGACGGGCCTAACTTAGTAAGTTATGGATTCTTAACATTGACTACTCAGGTATTAGGTTAGGTTGTGTTGCATGGGTAGAGGTGTGTTCTACCAAGTAGTCACATCGCGGGACGGTTCGCCGCTTCCCTGTCCAACGATGTGTGTCAGACTGACTTCCTGTGTGGGATTGTCTGGCGGTAAAGCACATCGGGAGTGCCAATGCTTGAGATGAAGTTTCTGAAAGGTTTTGTTGTGATCAGCTCTGATCCAGTTAATTGCATCTTTATGGGTAAAGTGTACAATCTCTGCAGAGTGTTAATCAATCTATTCGAATAGCCGTGTCCGCGGTCATGGACATGCTCGGGGATTTCACACGAGAGGTAGATTTTCATAAAAACCTCGGGAAGGGAGATGTGTGATCTAAGTCATATAGCTGTGTGAATAACCTAATTAGGCTGTGTGTCTTTGTGAAAACAAACTGATAAATTATTATTGTCTATTTGTTTTGAATTATGCTTTCAATCTATTATTCATATTCAATTGCAAACGTTGCATTTCTGCAAAAGAACCACAGAAGCCAATTTTTTGGAATACGCCATCATCTATAAATTGCATTCTGTAGTGGTATGACTTGCGAGTACGGTTGTGTACTCATTCTTAATATAATCAATCAACAAAAGTGAAGGAATCGTCAGTCAATGAGGTCTACTTCAAGGATCGTGGAGAACCAAGTCGTGCTACCCCAGCCGATTGCCTGTGGGCATATGGACAGGCTTCACCGAAGTTATTTTGTTACGTTAGCTACAGCTTAATTGAGCTATTCGTCTTCTGGAGCATTAATTGTAAGCTTTGACCTTAAGATCTTTACTCTGATATTTATTGTTATTTGCTTATTTATTAGTCATCTTTGTATATGAAAATGATATTTCACTAATGTTGCCACGGTGTGCACTAGCGTGATCCTGGACTAGTGCAGTATACACAGAGGGTCCAGAATTGCATTTTTGGGTCCCGACACCGCCGCATCTTCTAGCCCCCAATGTGCGCCTCTGCTCCTCTCTCTCTGGCTCTGCTCGGTTGTGTAGGGTAACTAGGGTTAGCAAACTTTGTGTTGGGCTATGTAGGGTAGCAAACTTGTTGTGTTGGGTCGTCCCATGTTCCTCTGGTCACAACCTCACCAATAATGCTTGTTTCTCTACTCCTCGCACAGCCGTAGCAAGGGAGGAGCAAAGCTGCTGACGACGACGGTGTGAACAAAGCTATTGGCGACGATGAAGCTACTTCAACTCCTAGAGTCCTGGTTAGACTCCTGTAACATCCCGTTTGTCCTGAGTTTTTGAAAAAATTTCAAAACAAAAAGAACCATTCGGTTTTACTGAAGTTTCAAAGCTTAACCTGAGATTTTCAGAAATTGAGGTGTTCAAAATGACTAAGTTAAACTTCAACTAATCCAAAGTTGGTTCCCTTCACATTTGCTTGATCTCTGGTATTGCTCTCCTTCTTCTTGTCTATTTAGACCTTCCCTTTTCCTTTGGAATTCTTCTCTGTCCAAATCTCCTCTTTCGTTTTGCGCTGCCCGCGCCCTCCTCTCTTTTGTACCGCCTGATCTGTATTGGTCAGCTTCGCTTAGCCGCGCCTCTCCTTGCCCTTTGGATCTCCTCCCTAGGATCTCCTCGTGGTCTTTTGCAAAGACCACCTCTTCTGGTCTTTTGCGAAGACCACCCCTTTTGGTCGAGACCACCTCTTGTGGTCACGACCTTCCCTTTTTTGCTCAGACCACCCTGTTGGTCACCGTTGGGGGTCGTTTGTAAAGACCATCCTCCTGGTCCAGATCACCCTTTGGATCAGGACCTCGTTTAAACTCCCCATTGTGGTTTAGACCCCCTTCTGAGGTTTAGACCTTTTTCTTGTTTGGTTTCTCTGGTTTGGACATGCCTTTATGTCCAAACCTCCCTTTGGTTTTGACCTCTCTTTCGGTCACAACCACCCCCGAGATGTCCTAAGCTCAGGTTAGTGTTTCAAATATCCTTGATCTCCGAAATCCAAATTTTGGGTTGAATTCCTCTCTTCTAGATCTCTCTTGTTTAACCCTCTTTTTTCCCTGTGTTCATTTGAACCTCCTCGGGTTCATCTGGACCTCCCCGTGCTCCCTTGAATCTCCCTTGCGTTTATCCTGACCGTTGAGACCTCCCTTGTGTTCATCTTAACCGTCGGGATCTCCCTTGTGTTTATCCTGACCGTTGAGACCTCCCTTGTGTTCATCTTAACCGTCGGGATCTCCCTTGTATTTATCTTGACCGTTGAGACCTCCCTTGTGTTCATCTTAACCGTCAAGATCTCCCTTGTGTTTATCCTGACCGTTGAGACCTCTCTTGTGTTCATCTTAACCATCGGGATCTCCCTTGTGTTTATCCTGACCGTTGAGACCTCCCTTGTGTTCATCTTAACCGTCGGGGTCTCCCTTGTGTTTATCCTGATCGTTGAGACCTCCCTTGTGTTCATCTTAACCGTCGGGGTCTCCCTTGTGTTTATCCTGATCGTTGAGACCTCCCTTGTGTTCATCTTAACCGTCGAGGTCTCCCTTGTGTTCATCCTGACCGTTGAGACCTCCCTTGTGTTCATCTTAACCGTCGGGGTCTCCCTTGTGTTCATCCTGACCGTTGAGACCTCCCTTGTGTTCATCTTAACCGTCGGGGTCTCCCTTACGTTCATCCTGACCGTTGAGACCTCCCTTGTGTTCATCTTAACCGTCGGGACCTCTTCCTTGTTAGATCTTGACCGTCGGAACCTCCCCTTGTTTCAATCTGACCGTCAGGACCTCCCTTGGTTTTGATCTGACCGTCAGGACCTCCCCTCATTTGATCTTGACCATTAGGACCCCTCCTCGAGTTCATCTTGACTGTCAAAGACCTCCTATGAGTTCCTACTCCTTGGACCTCCCGGTGGTCTTTTTGCAAAGACCACCTTTGCGGGTTGAGACCTCCTTGAGGTCAAGACCCGTGGTCTTTTTGCAAAGACCATCTTTGCGGTCAGACCTCCCTTGAGGTCATGACCTCCGGTCTTTTCGCAAATACCACCCTTGCGGCCGTGACCTCCCTCGTGGGTCACGACCTCCCCTTCGACCCCCTCCCTTGACCTCTCCAGGACCTCCTTTGACTCCTACAGGACCTCCTCCTTTGGGGTTTTGACTGACCCCACTTGTCAGTCCTGTTAGTACCTTTTCTACCTCTTGTCACATCATTTCTAATGCAAAAGTTTGTGCGCATTAAATGATGTCACCTCCACCTTGACTTTTTCCTTCTCTTGTCTCCCCCTTTACCTGCTCTAGTCCTTTTTCGTACCATCTGGCAGTGTGTCTTTGCCCAACACCTTGAATCTGGATACTTCCTTTTGATGGTGTTCCTATTTTCCTCTTCCTTTAAATAGAGCACCCAGAGCAACATTTTTCTCCTTGTTCTTCATTCTAACTTCCCCCTTATATCTCTCTCTGTTCTGGAGAGCTCTCTTGGCTCCTCTAGTTGGACCTCCCCCTTGTTGGGCCTCCCTTCCAGTGGACCTCTTCTCTTTTTGGTTTTATTAAGTTCTTTTCAGTTTTGTCTTGAAGTTGCTTTATTGATTTGGTTTCTTTGTGAACGTGTAGATCTCGGTTTCGCTGAGGAGCTCGAGGATCCAGCAACCTTCTCAGAAGACTAGCAGCTCATCACCGAAGGCAAGTCATGCGACCTTTGATCATCTTGAACCTATTTCTGCAAAAGTATTTCGTTTTAATATAACTTGCATTGCTAGTTGTATAAAACTGGTTTTGGGCATAGTAACTTCCCTACTTGAGTTTATGCCTCCTTGAATATTTGTGCTAGACATGTTGACATGTTTTCTTTGGACACCTTAGGATGGGTACTGTTAGTTGGTCTCTTATTGATATTGCCAACTTGGGTATCATTTTATGATTAGACATGCTTTAGTAGACATTGGTCTCACCATGAATCGTCAATGTTAGTTTACCCCCAGCTCACTGGTTTGTGGCTTGTGTAGTAGCAGCCAGTGTTGCTGATTAAAATGAAGTGTGGCCCTGTGTGAGGCTACGACATTTGTTGTCACCTTAACTAAATTTTGTGTGCTAGGACTGGGTGGTCCTCTGGCTAGATTGAACCCAACAATGATAATTTTGTTAATGAGCTATGGAACCGCGGCAATGCCACTGCTAATAAAAGATGTGTGCCCCGGACTAGGGTGGTCCTTGGGCTAGTTGAACACAAAATCGTTTTATGCTCGGGTGAGTAGGCAGGGAATTTGAGTAGTGGGTGCTTTATGCACACTGGGTTGTGGTCAGACTCGCCTGAGCAGCCAACTAAGGACTTAACCTTGTGAGCCATTGATCTGGGCCATGCCGTGCAATCACATGTCCAGGATGGGGTGGACCTGGCCAACTAATTAGTAATGTGATGGATTGGTTCTATTTTTGAGGTGTGTGCTGACTCGCAATATATGGCGCAAGGGGGCCACTGGGTGCTATACGCACACTAGTATGGCGAAACCTTAGCGAGCAGAACTAATCCAGAACAGAGCTTTGTAAAGACCTTGTGATAATCTCTTAGTCGCACACCTCGGAAGTGTGTGAGCGGACAATATAAGAAGATTATCTCTTTTGGGTAAAGCTGTACAACATCTGCAGAGTGTAAATCTATTCGAATAGCCGCGTCCTCGGTTATGGACATGCCCGGAGATTTCGAACGAGGGGTAGACTTTCAAAAAAAAGGTCTTGTGAGCCCTAGAGTGATCCAGGGAGCTCCAGAGTGGGTGCTCTGGGGTGGTCTTGGAGCTCTAGGGTGGTCTTGTGGTTCTCTGGAGTGGGTGCTCCAGAGAGGCCTTGGTTGGTGCCTTGGGAGTGGTCCTGGTCGTAGGGTGCGACCAGGCCCTTGGGAGTGGTCTTGGAAGTGAGTGGGTGCTCACGACCTCCTTTGAAAACAAAATATACTTATGTATATCTCTTTTAACTTGAGCTTTGCAATCTACTTATGATATTCACTGTCAAATATTGCTTTCTGCAAACTAACCCTACAGCTCTCCGTTGTCAAGCCGTGCATAAATAATTATTTGCATACATTTTCCCCACGGCTTACTGAGTACATTTAAAGTACTCATGGCTTGTGCCCTCTGTTTTAATCAGCAGAGGAAGGAGATCCAGGAGGCCTTGTGCTCTATGTTGGGGACCTCTTTTGAAGACCTTGCGCATAGGAGACGTTCCTCCATTCGGTAGCTTGTGGGCTTGCCGAATGGCCTTTACGTGTTTTTGTTTCTGCTGCAGGTTCTCTCTTGAGTTGTAAGCCCGTGGGGCAACCTTGTAAAAACCTTGACCTTAAGGTCTTTTGCTAATAATATGTGTTAATTTGTCTGCTCATCTTTTGTGCTTGTGCTATAGAATTGATTACACCAATTGTTGAGTATGTGCGAGCTAGCTAATCTGATCCTAGGACTAGCTCATGGTGCACAGAGGCTGGGATCTTCGAGCGGTCTTGGAGGACCTCCGGGTGGACCTTCGAGTTCTCCTGGGGAGGTCCTGGAGACCTCCTAGTGGTCCTGGGAGACCTCCTCGGGTGGTCTTGGAGGACCTCCCAGGCCTCCAGGTGGTCCTGTCGGACCCCCTGGGAGGTCCTAGGAGTTATCTCCAGGAGATCCCAAGACAGGTCCTCACAACTCCTCTCCCCACTTCCCTATCCTTTACTTCCTCTTCATCCTCACCTCTTCTCCTTCCCCTTTCCCTTCCTCCTCTCGTTCCCATGGCCCCAACCAAGTTGGCCTCCCCATCGACGCCTCCCTGTTCATTGGTTGCAAGTTGACCGACTAGGCGGACCTTCCGTCTAGCGCCTAGGGGAACTGTGCCGGTATTACATAGGTTGTACATAATTATTCGACGCACGATGTAACATCAGTACATCGGACAACACAACTAAATAGGACATACGTCAGCACATAGTTGTTTCACAAATCACAATGATAGTAAGCAAAACATTCATCACAACATATTTCAATAAAGATAAACCATCCCCATGACCGCCACCTCCACGTCCACCATGTCGACCTCTGTCGGACCCCAAATTTTAACATTTGGAATCCTCTGTGTTCATAGCACTAGTCCCTGGATCAGTAACTAGTGCCCATAGTTACATCATTGGATATCAAACATATATCACGAAAAATGTAAAGCTATTGCATAATAATAAATAAAGCATAAATATGCCTTATGGTGTTTGTCTTTCGGAATGGCTGACCAGGCCAAATAGCTTTAAAGAATCAGCAGCGAAAGCGGAATTAAAATACAACACGTGGAACCCTCATGATATACCCATAGGCAATCGACTAGGGCCCGCAACCTAGTTCTTGGCCTTCTTGATCTTCAGTCTTGACCAATACTCATGATTGTCCATGTAGCCTTCTTTTATGCGTACTGACTAAAAGAATATAAAGAGCGAGCATGAGTACACAACCGTACTCGTGAGCCAGCAACACACAATGCAATTATTATATATGCAAGTCTAATCAAGGAAGGTTCATGGTTCTTTTATTTGCACAAAGCTAAGTTTGAATTAGATTATATAGTAGCAAATCCTGAGACTTAGCATTTTACTAACACAAGTTTTGATAAACATAGTTTTGTTGTAAGTACTAGCGGAGGATCCAACCTCCTATATCATTGAGTGGCTCCGTCTACCCAATGCTCATATTCTTTTCTCGGGTCACATCCCGTACTTTTCATTGGTCCTCGACCAGTCCATCTCAAATCTCTGGGCTTCAACCCACCTTTTCATACCACCCACAAACCATTGTTTTATAAAAATAAAAGTTAGTTCAAGCAAGTTCCCGGCACCGCCCATGACCGTGGGCATGGCTATCCAGATAGCTTTCTCACTCTGCAAAGTTCATACACTTTACCCACAAGAGACAATCAACTTATAATTTCTGTCTTGACACACTTCCATAGGTGTGCGACTAAGTTGATAATCACAAGGTCTTTACAGTGCCCAACCTCAACGCAATCCCACACCGCTAGGTATCACCTCCTTGGGCCTCACCCCCAGGAGGTCTTCCATTTGCGCTGTGCAATTTCCCTGTTGCTTTTACCCATACCCACACCACACACCCACCAGTGGCGAAGCCATGCCGAGACAAATAAATTAGTTAGCCGGGTCGTACCTATTATAGATTTGTGGTTGCACTATTTTTACATGAGAGTCATCACAAGAACCCGGTCCTTTATTGACTCGGGCGGTACTTCCCCATATCCCCACCGTCGTACCTCACCAGCACCAACCACTCTTTCCAGCCGCCCGAGTCGAAATCTGTTTTTGGTTTTCCTTTTGTTTTGAAATACTTTTCTAGTTCCACATACCAGCCAAGTTCCAACCTCGACTGCCCAAATCCATTTCCAAATGTTTTAATGATGTCGGGGCAAATTATTGCCCACATGACAATGTATCTAAGCAAGGCTAAGCATGACACTTAGATATAGACTTATCAACTAGTATGTATACCATTAGTTCTAGGGTGACAACGGATAGTGTTCAAGTCCAAGGATGGGAATGTTATATTCAAGTATCATTAAGGTATTAACTATGAGCTAGACCAACATAGTTGTATAAATCATAGCAATACAATTTTATAATTTAAAACAATATAATTGCATTTCAAATGTATGTACAACATGATCAAAGTGTTGACTCGCCTTTGCTCAATATTCTGATAGTTGCCTTGCCCAAGGTTTTGACAACCTCAGTCCTGTTCTTGCTCAATGTTCTGATAATCTTCTTGCTCAATGTTCTAATAATCATTTTGCTCACTATTCTGATAATCTCAGTCTTGGCCTCGTTTTTGTTGGGACCGCTGCTCCTGTCATGGCTTTAAGTCCTAACTACGCAGAATATGATTGAGTCCAAAAACGTTTGAAAGCATTCAGATGAAATCTAATAAATCCAAAGACATTCAAACAAATGAAACACTTCAAACGAAAGTAATCATATCTGACGATATCTTGAAAGACGGAAGTACTCAGATAAGACCAAAACATACTCATCTGGAGTTGATGAAGGAAATACTGTAGACGAACTAAAGTACATCCAGGGAGGTTTAGAATGAAGGGAATATTTCAGACCAAAGTAGATAGATCCAAATTCTACTCGTTTAGTTTAGTGACGGGGTTTTGGGTTGATAGTCAGACTTAGGGTTAGGCAACTTGTTTGATCCGGAGCGATGGCGATAGGGATCGGGCTCTCGGAAAGTCTGCTGGTGCAAGGAGCTAGGACTCTAGCTGTAACATCCCAATTTTATGAGCTTTAAAAATCTTTTAAATAGTTAGTAGAGAGAAAATTCACCATTTGGATTTATTTGAATTTAATTCAAAAGCTTAACTTGGACTTTTAGTACCAAATCAATTTAATATAATTAAAGTCAAAATCAACAATGGTCAAAACTATTTTATTTGGATTCTATGTGCTTCGATATATTTTCTAGAATTTTCTAGAATTTTTTCCAAGTTCATTTTCTATTTGCTATTGCCATTTGGAATTTCTGCTATTTTCTAAAATATAAAAGCTTATTTAAAATCTCAGAATAGTTCTGGGCCAAATCTCTCTGGCCCAAATCCCTTTTCCCACGCGAGGCCCGCTTTGCGGCCCATTCGCGTGTTTGCATCGGCTTGGCAGGCCGCATGGTCTCCATCTCCTCTCACGGTGGGCTGCGCACGAGTCGTCATCTCCGACTTGGTTTCTTCTCCGCGCGAGCCCGACGCCGCGTCCGCCATGGCCTTCTCGAAGCTCCGTCTGGAACAATCAAATCTCCAAATAAATCCTCTCGGATTTGGATGTCAAATCTTATCTCCAAGTCTTCCGTGTCCATTTCGGTTGTAATCAAACCCCTAATCGAACTTTATCCTGTAGATCAAATGAACCCAAAAATATCCCGATTTGGGGATTCCCTAATCCAGCACGCCCCGACCCTATAAATAGGACCCTCGGGATCACATTGCCGCTCGCACCAAGAACCCCCGATCAATTGCGCCTCGAGACCTCTAGCGCCGCCGTATTGAAGCTTTTAGGGTTTTTCTCGCCGCCGGATAAAACTCGAATTGCAGTGTCGTCGTCGTTGCCCTACCCCTGTGTCGTATGCCGTCGGGTCCGCCGTCACCAGAGCCACCTCCAGCGCCTTTCCCCGACGCCAATACCTCACCGGAGCCCAGATCCGACAACAGCCGATTGTCTCCGCCGCCAAAACCTCGCCGCCGGCCAGCTCCAACGACCTCTTGTGCTCAAACCGGTACCATTGCATGCGCAATATCCCCCTCTACCTGATGTGACCACTCACTCTCGCCGGCGAGCCACCGTTCGCCGTTGTCGTGTGAACCCGAGAGCTTCGCCAGCGATGTCAACGTGGCAGTTGACGTCTGCGTCCAGATCATCGTCCACATCATCTTTTGCTAATGTGTCATTCCGTGTGGCACCGAGTCATCCGCCTAGTCAGTGCCATGTGTGCGATCCAGATTCAAAACCCAGATCGGTTTGGTAGACTTGGTCTACCGTGAACCAAGCCACTTACATGTGGGTCCCACATATCAGTTTTCGTTTTAATTCTTTTAATTCCGGAAATTCCTTCGCTGACGTCATCGTTGCGCAATAATCCAAATTTTCCTTTGGGAAATAATTCAGAAATTCGAAATAAATCCAAATTAGGGTTTTTATTTAGATTCAAACTTCCAAAGCCCATATCTTTTGCATCCGAACTCCGATTGAGTCCATTCAAATTTCTAAATTCATCTTAATTCAAGATCTATTTATCTAATATTTTTATTTAATTTTTAGAGTTTGTTTTATGTGAGGACCCCCGAGTTATCTCCGTAAGACCGAGACTAAGCATGGTCTTATGGACATAACTCTAGGGCCCAAGTAAATGGATTCTAAGTTAACTCCATCTAAGTGAGAGATCTTTACTGAAACTAGAGCCCCGGTGATCATGCGTACTGCTCCTCTGCAAGCACTGCATGATTATCGGTTCTCTAAACAATCAAAGACCACACTTAGTGAGTTAAAATGGAATCCATGAACAGCGAGCATGAGATCATGTTGGCTCCCAAGATCAGCGACCAACATGCCCCAAACTCACATATAGAATTGATCACATCCATACAACATTCATACATTCATAGTTCAAAAGACATACAATATAATAGTTTAAGTCTACAACTATTACAAGTGGCCGATCGACCAAATTCAAATAAGATCATAAAGTAACAGCGGAAGCAAGTAAATAAACCAAAATGTCCAGCATGGTATGCCCCATAACCCATCGGCAACCGACTGGGAGTTAAATGATAGCACTACTCGTCAGCGTCGCCTAAATCAAGGCTTAACGAGCTCAACGGGCTCATAACCTTCCTCACCTGAAATTGCAGCAACCGGGTTGAGTACAAAGGTACTCGCAAGTCTTACACAAATAAAAATTAGTTATGCTAAAGGTTGTTCCAAAGGATGGCTCATATTGGCTTAGTTTTGCAAAAGAGACGCAACAATTTACAACCTACACATACTAGTCTTTCAAGTGCCATTTCAAAATCAGATTTGAAGTAGAAGTAAAACATGTGAATAAGTAGTAAATTGAATAACAAATGAATCATACAAATAACAAAGTGGCTGTCCACTTTGATATAACAAAAGCATGAACATCCCATTCATGACGAATACCAAGTTATAACAACAAATTTTAATTCCAAGTCTAACAATAACCAGCCACAAACTCAAGCGATCGTCCATAACCGTGGACACGGCTATTCGAATAGATTTATACCCTGCAGGGGTGTACTACTTTACCCACACGACTTGATTAGCCCGTAAGCCTCCAGATGCCTCCGAATATAGCATACTTCCTATGGTATGCCTGGTAGATAAACCAAGACTTAGTATTTTTCAGCAAGTTGATACCATTGAGTTGACTCACCCATACGCGACGTAATCCCATTTAAGTGTAGGCTACCCACCTACAACTAAACGGGCACGCAAGTTGTGCCGGAAACACCGACCCAATTAATAAAGTTTAAAGAGGGCTCACCCTCACAATAAAGAATTGCAATCGGCACCCTTATGGAACATATATGCGATGGAACACATATACGCCCTCACACCACCAGTCATCAACTCAACAATACCAACCCCTTACTTAACCAAGCAGTGCCCATACACCGCGTGTGATAGCACGAGTTTTGCTTGAACCGTAGGTACCCAAAGTTCGGTCCTTAACTGTCCAGACAAGTCCATCACTTACCCAATCTCGTGCACAAAGACACCATCACTAACCATCACTTGTCCAGACCAAAACTCATTTAAAATATCAAAATTTTATCTCATAAAAAGATACGAAGATCTGAAACAAAGGTATATAAAGAAAGTTGTGTTTATCCCATTATTGTCGGGTTATTCCCGACAATCAACTACCGGTTCTAGACTTGCATGGCTAAGCAATCCCAAACCATAAATAATTCACACAACCTATCTTAAGCATGTGGTACTGTAGTTATTCATGATTCAAGATAAACCTCAACAAGTGGGATGTAACTATTCTACACATCACAAAAATAGCGACATTAACAAAATAGCATGCAAGCAATTATCATTGCACTATCTTAACAAAACTGGGATCAATTATGATGCAAAAAGAAAGTTCAAATGATGCTTGCCTTTCAGGGAGTTCACTTGCTCACTCTCGGTTATGTACTTGCTTACTTCCGGCAACTCGAAAACTATAGAAAAATGATATCGAATAAACATCGAGAAAAGCCGAAAAATTCAAAGTACTAAAAAATGCATGAATTTTCTACAGTAGCTATATGATTATTTTATACGAATTTAGGTGAAAGAATTATTCCATTTGGACTTAGTATGTGAGAGTTATAGCAATTTGAAAATCAGTTTTTCGAAAATCTTTGAAAAAGTGCTTTTGATTCTCGTTCACCCGAAAATAATTATTTGGCCAAAATTTGCAGAGCAGTGGTGAGGATGAGGATTATATGGATGGATAGAGAATAATAATATAAGACCAAAATAACTTGGTTCATCCTATTTGGAGGTTTTATGAAATAGTTATGAATTTTTAAAGTGAAAAGCATTTTTTTAGTTCAAAAGTAAAACAACTTTGGATCACTTTCCAAAAACTATATTCTCTGTGGAAGATACATATTTCAAAGCTATTTCAAATTAAAATACATTTAAAAATAAAATTATCAAACTTGGTTTCACTTGATTTGGAGTTGGTTTGCTCTAGTTATGAATTTTTGAAGTTAAATGAATATGGAGTGCACAAATAATTGTATTCCGAATTTTTTTCAAATCATTTAATACTTTTTGCACAAATGCTAACTTAGCCTCTGTCAATACTAATGGGGCCTACATATATTCTTTTCTATCCCATTTAATTCCTAAAGGAAAACATCTATCGGTAAATCTAATATTCTCATAATCATTGACTTAACCGATTCTCCGGTGTTGAACCCACTCGCATGCATAACACTCTTCGATCATATTCTCATACCTTTATCTAAATCCCGCACTAACCTCCACTAAGGCATTATCAAGGTAGTCAATCCATCGAGTGATGCCCGAACTCACGATACTCCAACTATACAACTTATCCAATAATTATACGAAATCCACCGACTTATGGGCATATGACCATGACTAAATCCATCAGTCATTCTCCAATATGCTATTTAAGCTAATACTAACTATCTAGCTCTACTAGTCTTGCCTCGGCAAATCACATTTGTATCCACCAATATTTCCACCGATCGAGGTTTATTTGACTTACCGACACCTAATGAGCTTTACAATTTAATAGCACATCCAGCATTTAATAGCTCACTAATAATTTAACTTACATCCATTTCACCGGACTAGTCGTGTACGACAACTATACTAATCCAATTACATTTGCGCCTCTACGATCGACTAATAATCATTTAGCTACTAATCCAATCCAATAGAGAGTATATTTCCACCGACTCGGCACAAGGAACTACCTACTAAGTACATGGAAAATCCAATTATTTATCCATAATCAAATAATCCATTTCTACCTTCTCCCAATTCTAGCATGTATAACTCACATAGATATTACTTAAGACATCCGACCAATTTGCTCACGATTAAATAGTTTATCCGATTCAACATCCATATCTCATTAAATATCATCACACAAGCTATACATCAAGTAATAAATCGTAAAAATCCTTATGCGTCCTATATCCAAAAATTACTAAACCAACATGAGGAAAAATCTCCAAGTAATGTATTATCCAAAGATCACCAATAACATCTATGCAACTTGAAAATAATATCATCCGATCAATTAATCGAATCATAATTTAATCTAGCATCTATTGAACAATAACACACGCATTTCACCACAATAATATAATTATTCGCATCCACCAATATATCGATACATAATCACGCCTACGCACAAATACGACCTAACCGGAGAATTATACCGGTCTTAAGTTACCAAAACATTTTTACAATTAAACATGCATAAATAAATGCCATGCTCATGACTTATATGCAACATGCACAACTAATTTCGTAACGTGGTAACATAATTTAACGCTAAGGATTATACCACGGCACTAGGTGTGCGAATCGTCACCGGACGTCGTCTTCTCGGCTCCGCATCTTCCGTAGTCGTCGCCGAGCTCGTCCGCGTCCGCGTCCACGTCCGGCTCCTCGTCCACGTCCGGCTCCTCGTCCATGTCCGTCATCTCGGTACCACAGTGCTGCATGCTCTTGCTGCCAGCCTAACCATGGCCTTGTGTTGCCTTTTTGCTCTGTCACTGTTTGTCCAACAAGATCTACTCAACCCACATCATGGCGTTGGAAGGGCACCGACATTTGTTTGTTTTACGTTGTGTGCCCAGCTATCTCTCACCCAAATGAACTCTTTTGAAAATCTAAAGGCAAAGTTGTTTCTACGGTATGCAGTCATTACTCGTGACCCTTTTGCCATGCTAAAAGTAAATAGTTGCTGCAGTCATCACTCAAAAATAGAACCTCGCAAATGATATTGTCCTGCTGCACATCTTTGGCTTGCCAATCCTCAGTAGTGGAGACTTCATGGCTAACGGCAGTGACAGAGCAAATGTACACCCGGCCGACCGTCGCTACAGCATGCATGCCCTGCTGCATGGAGCCACCGCCGCGCCACCTTGCGCCAACCCTCCGGCGCCCTTGATGCCCACATCACGACTTGCGCAGCAGCCGCTTGGACCTTGCCTCGGGCTGCGCCTCCTCGACCTCATCTCGGCGGCTGCCATTGCTGCTGCCGCTGCGTCGTCCACCATGCTCCACCATGCCGAAGCCGCCACTGCCACCTTTGGCCGCACCACCGCCGCTCGCATTGCCGCCACGGCTCCCTCCGCAGCGCATTTCCACGCCACCACACTGCTTAGTCGGGTTGCTGTGCCACCAAGCCGAGTCGTCAAACCGCTGCTCCAACGCTGCAACAAGCACCCTGCAGTCCTGCACCATGCCTCCTCCTCTTCTTCCAAAACACTCAAAAGAGCTTGCATGTGAAAACTAGCTACATGGATGGGATGCTCATGAGATGGAGAACGTAATGGTATGACATGCAGATGGGGATTTTTGGTTTCTTGCTTGGATTGGGAGGAGAGAAGTGGATGTAGATGAGCTGTGTTTTTGAGAAAAAGATGGTGCTGTTGTTGAGAGAAGAAAGCATGTTGGGGAAAATGACTTGGCAGTGGGTACTCTCTTGGAAAAAGAAGACTGTGGTGGCTTTGGTTCGGCTGGGGCAAGACGAAATGGCACTATGGCAGTGGACAACAATGTGGTCCGGCTGGAATAGAGAAAATGGGCAGTGAATGCTTGAGTGCTTTGGGTTGGAATAAAGAAATGGGGATGGCAAGGGGTTGAATGGTTGTTTGATTCGGTTGGGCATGGAAAACAGTGGGCTAAAGATGAAAAGGGGAAAGGTGGCAGGATGAAGCTTTGCATGTTGGATAGTGTGTAAGGTGAATAAAAAAAACAAGAAGATGGCAGTAGTGGTAGGGTTGTTCGGCTGGGGAAGCTGGGTTGAAGTAAAATAATTTGCAATGAGGGCTAGGGTTGAGATGAATGGATGTGCTAAGGAGAAAAAATAATAATGATGGTTCGCGCAAACGTTTTATCTGCTACTTCTTTTCTCCTCTGATCAAATCTCTCAAACTGCCACTCATTCGCGAACTAACCACCAAACTAGGACACTCTTGCGATGACGATCGCAACGGTATAACATGCGTTGTTCGGTTCTTGATTTTTAGTTGTGATTGCGAAGAGAGAAGTTAGGGAAAAGAATGTGCATGCAGGCGTCTCGCCTGCAGTCGGTCGGACTGAAAAAGAGTGTCGGTACTAATGCATGCATCATGGTATGATTTTTTAAATGCATGTGAAAACAAAGAGATCAATACAACTAAATTTTTTTTATACAGTCTTCCAAACAATTTGATTTTAAAAAAAATGCAACATTTTGATTAAACACTGGAAAAATTTTAAAACATAGTCAAATTTTTTAATAGATCTCCAAATTAAATATTAACATCCCGATTCTGAAAATCGGGGTGTTACATTTTTCCTCTATTATTTATTTGTTTTATTTATTTGCTTCGTTTGCGAGTAGACGTCGATACTTCGGGGAACTTTGAAGAAGAAGGAGTACCTCAAGAGCAAGATCAGTACCTAGACCTATTTCAAGGCAAGTTATACCTTTGATCATATTGAACCCAATTTTCAGAATACTTTGATTCAAATTACTGCATTTACTTTAAGTATTTATTTAAATGTTTTTGGGTTTAGTTATTAATCCAATTTGTTATATCCACACTTGTCTATTATTATGTCACAATCTTTTGTCACCCTAGATTGGTTCCTTAATTAGTTTGTTTTATCGTAGTACTAACGTGGGTTAGTTAGATATGATTAGATTGCTTAGCCATGCTACGAATCATCATTTCATGTAAGTTGCAATTATGAACTTGACTAAGTGATTATGGAACTATATGATAAAACTGTGTGTATTGTGTGCTATTACCTGTTAATGGCATATGTTGCACTTAACCAATAGGGTGGGAAAGGATTTAGACGAAGGCAAGTGGTATTGTGAGCTTTGGTGGAGCTGTGTGCATGGGAATAATACACTGTGTGCATAGGGAATAATAGCTATAAATTGGAAGTCTTGCCTTGGTCAATTAATGACTTAACTTTGTGCGCCATTGAACTGAGCCTTATTGTACGACCACATGCCTGGTATGGGACGGGCCTAACTTAGTAAGTTATAGATTCTTGACATTGATTAGTCAGGTAGTAGGTTAGGCTGTGTTGCATGGGTGGAGGTGTGTTCTACCAAGTAGTCATATCGCGGAGCGATTCACCGTTTCCCTGTCCAACGGTGTGTGTTATGCCAAGGCACTGTGTTTGGACTGGTATAGCGGTAAAGAACACTAAGAGTGTTAATGCTTGAGATGAAGTTTCTGAAACGTTTTGTTATGGTTAGTGCTAGCTACACTAGTTGTATCGTGTGGGTAAAGTGTACAACCTCTGTAGAGTGTTAATCAATATATTGAATATGGCGTCATGATCATGGACATGCTTTCGGGATTTCACACGAGAGGTAGTTTTCATAAAACACTTGGGAAGGAGTCAGTATGATCTAAGTCATATGGCTGTGTGAATAACTTGTTTAGGCTATGTGTCTTTGTGAAATCAAACTGTTAAAATTAATATTGTTTATTTGTTTTACTTCATGCTTCAATCTATTATTCATATTCAAATTGCAAATGTTGCATTTCTGCAAAAGAACCACAGAAGCCATTCCTTTGGAATAAGCCATCATGTATAATTGCATTCTGTGGTATGACTTGCGAGTACGGTTGTGTACTCATGCTTGCTATAATCAATCAACAGAAGTGGAAGAGTCTTCGCCTGCTTTTGAGGAGGAGTTCTACGAAGGTGCCTGATCGTTAGGGTCTTGATCCCAATCGGTTGCTTGTGGCGAATTGATGGGATTCCACTGAAGTTATCTGTTCTGTTGTTTATTTTTTTATTGCTAGCCATGCGTGACTTAATAAGTGTAAACTCGACCATAAGGTCAAAATGGTCATTTGTTTATCAAATTACTCATTTATGCTATTAATCGTCTTGTGTGGATCGATATTTATCTATGTTGACACTGTGTGCACTAGCGTGATTCTGGACTAGTGCATTATACACAGAGGGTCCAGAATTGCATTTTTTTGGTCCCGACACCAGTGTTGGTTACCTAGATGGAAGAGATTACCTAGCTAGATGGGATCCTTTGATTCACCTTCAGATCATGAATTGTACTCCTACCGTGAGCGAATAGCGATGGATGATAGCTAGAGCCCAGGTGATGTTTAGTGGATGCACTTCTATCATCAACTTGGGAACATACCACCACTGCTCACGCGACGCCTAGCTGCTCTAATAATTCTTGTAGTTATTACTTCCTATTTACCGAGGAAGTTCCATGATAGTCAAGTGAGACTTATGTGTAGGTGCGAGGATTCGCATAGGGTAGGCATAAGTCTCACTGACGCATGGGGCCTAGACCACTTAACGACTACCTTTATCATTGGGTTGATCTTTACTTAGTCTCACTACTTACATGGCTTGGCACACACTAAAGTAAACCTATTATACTAGGTTTATACTAGGTTGATTCTTAGCCATGATATCTGTTGGCGGCTACTTCTAGTTAAGCAGATAGCCATTCATTCCTTAGGTAAGGCCTATGTGTTTCCGTCTACCTACTTCTTGTTCAGTGATTTACCTTATTGGCTTTAGTTCGGACTTACTAGCATAAAGCTAGGCCATAGCTATCGCTAACCTCCATTAGGGTTTTATCACTACTAAACTTTACTAAGCATTTTTTTCTAAATGTCGAGGACACACTTAGTTGCTTAATCCACTACTAGCACGGTCCATATGTCAACTGACATACATGGATATGCATATACTTTCATCCCCTTGCTTATTCTAGGTCCTAAGTCTATGTGAGCTTATGTCATCACGATTACTAGTTACTGTCTAGGTCCTTAGTGTCTTTGACGCGGTTGCAAAACCTAGACTGTCCTTAATTAAAGTAGCTACTTTACCTAATCAAGGATTTGCAGGGAATACTTGTGTGTGCATGTTTCTATTGTTTATTATCTTATTCCTATCCTATTAGTGGGTCACACTTGTTGCTGACACTTTATCGCTATCACCCCTTAGTGTTAATATTACTAATAGTCGGCACTTACACATTACTTGACCTAAGTAATACGATGACATATCCATATTACCCTCTCATAAGTCAGTAACACTATATTGGGTTAGTCTCAACCGAAAATCCAAAACAATGGCTTAATGGTTTTAGCATCCTACTTCCATGTAGGCACTTTTTAAGTATAATATTATTTTGATAATGCCAGTACTGCCCTAGTGAAAAATCGAGGAGGCCGACTAGAGGGTGGGGGGGGTGAATAGGCGGTTTTAAAAACTTTTGGCTAAAACTGAGTTTTAATGCGGAATTGTAAATCAATTCGATTTTGCACAATTAAAGTCTAAATCAACTAGTCTTTACTAAGTGCACCAACAATATAAGTCTATTGATAATGATAGCAATCATACAAAGACATGTAATCAATTTAATTATAGGAATGTAAATTTCACAAACTAAATCACTAGAGAGCAAACCACAATGACACAATGACATTTTACCGTGGTGTTCGGAGACTTGCCGGTCTCCCCTAATCCACATTGAGGTAAGCCCAAACTAATTGGACCGGCTCCACGAATTAAGCCAAACACCTCGATTCTACTAGTGGTAGCTCTTTCCCGCTCCGGGTAGGTGAGCTCCAACCTTCACAACACGCTGGGCCTTCTCACAAGCTTCTTGAGAAGATCACCGGTCCACGACGCCTCCACACCGTCTAGGTGTCGGCAAACACCAAGAGTAACAAGCCAAGCCCCTTGCTTGACTCTCACCACGTGCAACGAATGCACAAGCTCAAGTGGATACGAAATCCACCTCTAGATGCAACACATGCAACTAGAGACTTCTCTCCTCGCTCACAAGGTGCAACACATGCACAATTGAGAGGAGAAGCTCACACTAGCTCAAGTGAGTGAAATAGGATGCCAAAGGTTGCCCTCCAACCGGCTAAGGTGAGTATTTATAGCCCACACACAAAAACTAGCCGTTGGAGGAGAATCTACTGAAAATCGGGGAAACCCGGTCGGGATCATGAGCATAGGGCGGTCGGTCCAGGCCTCTGATTCTGCAACTATATAAAATAGCCGTTACATGCAATTCGGTCGATCCGCCTCATAGGGTCCGGCTCGACCGACCCTGGTCATCCAGGCCTTTGGTGCAAGAAAACCAAAAAACATGTCCTCTGGAAAATGTTGACCGGCCTTATAAGGGCGGTCAGTCCGCAGGCATGTGGGCGGTTAGACCTCAGGCATGTGGGCGGTCAGTCCGGCCTTGAATTTCAGCACAGGCGACACTCGGAAAAACGGTCATAACTTTTGACTCCGATGTCGGAATTGAGTGATCTTGGACTCTATAGAAAGCTTATTCAGAGGGCTACACAACCCACCTATTTGATTTGATCTCAAACACATTTTATCAAATCAAAAAGCACAACTCCAAAGAGCCACTACCATGGTCTAAGTCCAAAGTATTAGCAACAAGCAATCTTAGACCATGCCAAGGGAAAATACATGAATCCCAACAATTTGCAAAGCACATTTGCAAACTTAGATCATGCCACAAGGAGTAGGTACATGGACTTTAACCATTTGCAAAACACATTTGCAAAGTATAGTCACATGCTACAAGGATTAAATGCATGAGTCTCGATTATTTGCAAAACACATTTGCAAATAATAGCATCATGCCTCAGAGAGCTAGAGCAAGTGAGATTGAGCTATCAACACATGATGCGACTCAAGCTACTAGATAGGACCCCTCTTAATAGTACGGTAACCTATACTAGCAACCTGGTCTCCCAACCAAACACCGAGACCGGTAAAAGACTAGGAACACATCCTTAGCCCTAGCTAGTCATACATTTGCCTTGTGCAACCACTTGAAGCTTGATGACGCATATCTTCGCTTCAAGTCCAGGTCATTGACTTGATATGCATGAACTCATGATGCATCCTTCACTTGACTTCCATCAACACATGATGGGTCTTCTTTTGACTTGATGATCAACTCATGATCATCTCCTTTTCTTGAACTTGATACACATCAACACATGATGCATCCTTTACTCCAAGCTCTTCAATATCATCAACACATGATGTTTTTCTTCACTTCGGTATCCTGACTTGAACATCATCAACACATGATGATTTCCTTCATCCCGAGTCTTGACTTGATGACAATCAACTCATGATGTCATCCACAGTCTCCATCCTCAAGGAACACAACCTATTCATCCAACTCATGGAAAATGTTAGTTCCACAATGTGATTGTCATTAATTACCACAACATACTATTAACTCATAATGGTGGGACAAGATACCACAATGTTTCCCTCTTTGGTAATTGATGACAACCACTTTAATTACAAATAATTGAATGTAGATTGGTATGAGTATATATGAACTACGCAAGTTGTATATACTCAAGGATATGTTTCAAAGTAAAGATCCTTAATATATGTGGAAACGGGAATATGGATCAATACTAATGAAACCACAAAATATAGTGTGAACTCCCCCTAAATGTGTGCATACACAAATGTGTAATAAGAACATATGCACATATTCAAGTTAGACTTTTGGTGGAATTCATCCTATATTTTGGATCCGAGGAATGCAACAATATATAGAAATATAATGTAGAATGCATACCTCTTTGATTTTCACCTTTATATCCAATTTGAGACTAAGCAATAGGTATATCAATAAACACGTTAGTCTCACAATTAGATTTATCAAAATGAATGCATACCTGTTTGGACTTTTCCTTTTATATCCAAGCTGAGACTAAACAATAGATATATCAATAAGAGTGTTAGTCTCAAAAATAGATTTGTCATTAATAACCAAAACTCCATTAGCACATAATGGCGGGTCTAGATTCTTCACCTAGTAGTAATTCTTTTTAACTAACCTCTTACCTTGTTCAAATTTCAAAATAAATGAAACTCGGTCATTACTGAGATACTAGCAAAGTTAACAGTTTTAGTCTCACCCTTGATTTAGGTCCCTTTCCTTTAAACTAAATTCTGATTGCATTCGATTGATAATCGGTTAATGGCTAATTGCTTGGAATGACTCTTGAATTAGTTTTTAACTAAATTTATTAGAAAGATAATGGCTGATTGAACACTTACTTATCTTATTACACTATTCTATTTTAACCAACCATTTAATTATCCTTTTAGTTACTTGACATATTGTCATTGTCATTATCCGAAAGTGCAATCTGGTAGTTGAATGTCTACAACTAATTAACCTTATAATATCCTTAGGCTAATTACTTAACCACTAATTATCCTAATTAAATTGTATATGTATACTAATTTACAATATTGATTAACTTACTACTAATCTAATCCTGGTTTTAGTGCTAATTGGACTCTAAGCCACCACCTTAACAGATTGGACCCACATGTCATGCATCCATATAGAGAGAAATCACAGAGGGAGGCACCCAGTGCAGAGGAAAGCAGAGGAGGGCAAACGGTGGTTCTGGCGGTGCTCAACACCGGGGAGGGGGTCAATGGCGGCTGCCGAAGGTGGCCAAAACGGAACCGGGAAGGGAAGAAGATTCCATTGGGGGGTGGTGTGGCCGATGGTGGATGGGAACGGCCGGGCGGTGGCAAGCGGTGGCCGGAGCCGGGGAAGGAAATGGGGTGGAGGCGCCAAAGGGGAAGAGGGAAGAAGGTAGCGCGTGCATGAGCACCGGGAGAGCAAGGGGAGCTCACCGGGGCTGGCCATGACAGCGGAGGGAGGCCGACGCGGTCCGGCGACGTGCACCACGGGTGACGTGGAGAGGTCTTCGTGGAGGCGGTGTTTGGGAGGACAGGAGCTTGGGTGCACGACGTGGGAAGAAAGAGGGAGGCCCAGGGGTGCTCGGGTAGGGTGGAATTGGAGGGGGACTCACTGGAGTGGGGATGGCGACGGTGGGAGCGTTATTCAGCCGGAGTTGGGGAAGATGGTGACGTGCGTTGCTCTAGTGGGGGAAGTTCCCAATTGATTGAGGGAAAAGAATCCTCGGGGGATAGAACACTCCGTGACGCGGCGGTTCGGGGGAGGAGCTTGCCGGTGCGGCCGAAACGACGAGGTAGTTCTTTGTGATTGAGCTCGATGGAGAAGAAGACATGGAGGGAGAGAATGGTAGGGAGGGGTGGAGGGCTGGTGGTGATGGGGACTGGCGGGATGGGGGCGCATATGGGAGGTGATGGGAGCAGGTGGCGCGGGGCTGGCGGCATGGAGCGAGCAGTGGCCAGAGGAGGAGGAAACGGGGAAGGAGGAAGACACTGGCGGGTGGGCCTGGGGCCTAGGAAGGAAAAGGGAAGGAGGAAGAGAAAATAAAAATAAAAATAAAAGATTATTTTCTTTTTATTTTTAAACTCAAATATGGATTTAATTTCTTGATTTTCCGATTAGATTCGGATTTTAAATTCTACTTATTTTTAGGTCTCATTGACTTAATTTAGATTTGTATTTCGCTAACTGATCTCTAGAAACTCACATCGATGAATATCTTAAAAACAAAACCCGGAAACTCGAACATTAGTAAGATGTTTCAAAAAGTTTTAAAAATCCATATTTTTTAGCCTTTTGAACTAAAAAGCCAATTATGGGGTGTTACAAACCCTACCTCCCTTAAAAGAATCTTAACCCCCAAGATTCCGGTAGAACAGAAAGAAGGAAGATAGGACGAGGAGGAATGGCCACCCATGCCATAACCATACCACTCTGCACTCCAGGTTAGCATCACGTCTTCCTTCGTGAAATATTCAGACATGTATTGGCTAGGATGCTACGCCAACGTCGAACATGCAACCATCACATGTGAGCATGTCCTATGCAGAAGAAGTGGCTTGTTGCAAGTGCATATGCAACGAGTGCAGCCAAGCGTGCACTCGTAGATGATCATATCATGGTTCATTCCAAGGTGTCCTTTCTCCCTACAAAGTACCTCAAAACGAAACTCCCTTGTGCTCATCTTGAATGCCTTGTGCATCTCACCCTTTTTGCTTTTCTCCTCCATGTACTTGGTGATCATGGCGGAGTACAATACTCTGTCATTTGCCATGGAGAGTGATGCGATGTTGCTTCAGTCAATAAAGTATTTTGTGGTACCACGTAGAATTGCCTCCACAATACCAACCAAAGGGAGATGCCTCATGCCACACATGACCCAATTGTACATCTCAGCTAGATTCATTAGCATGGCACCATATCGAGCACCATTATTGTCATTTAGCAATGACCTCTTCACCTTAGGCTCGTGCTCAATCCAGTCCGAGAAGCATTTCACCTGTCTGTCGGGCTTCCTTGTCAAAGTGGGACCATTTGTAGGTAACTAGGACAATGACTCAGAGAGATTTTCAGTTCTTGTGGCGGGATTCCTCGCTGCATCCCTTCTATGCATCCTTGTCCGCTCATCCAGAGTTTCTAGAGTACATCAAACTTTCTCTACTGGTTCTGGTTGCACAACCACTTGAAAATGTTCATCAAGTTCTTGTTGTGAAACTGCTTGTAAAAGTTTGCACCTATGTGCCTCATGCACCACCTACTCTACAGATCCACCCATGGAAAGGGCTTGTGTTCCCCTTGCTGTAGCTAAATTATTGCACTCAACAGGTTGGTATGTCGGTCGGTCATGTATGAAGCATACGTTAGGATGGCCCTGTACAACAGAAATTTTCACGTTCCTCACAACCAATTGTCAGTGTTCTCGCTTTCGACGAATGCAAATGCAATAGGAGTAACCTGGTTGTTCCCGTCCGTCGCAATTGCAGTAAGTATCTGCCCCTTGTACTTCCCAGTCAGGAATGTATCATCCATGCACAAGATCAGACAGCAATACCGGAATGCATTGATGCATGCACCAAAGGTGAAGAATGCTCACTTCAGTACCCTCTTCCTAGCAAATCGAGGATGCATGGAATCTTAAATGTTGAATGAGTACTGGGATTTCTATCCTGTATGACTCGGAGTTGTCCGGGCAGGTTGTGGTATGAGTCCTTGAACGTACCGAACCTTTCTTCCAATGCCTTTTGCTTTGCCTCCACGCCTTAGCATAATTGATTGTGTACTGGAACCTTGACTCTATTGCCTGAATGATGGATCATAGCTCGAAATCTAGGTTATCCAAGATCTCGTTGTACATGACATTCGCAATGAAACCTAGTGATAGGTTCTTGTGGGATTGCATTGATTCAGAGACGACACATGTGTGAGGGATTACTATAGGGTATTCCAATAGGTGTCCCATTTATGCTGGAATATGTGCACTCACCAAGGGCATCCCGCTGTCTCGTACTTCACGTCATAGCACTTAGGGTTGGACTTCACTACTGTGAATGTCCGTTGTAGCAACAAGGCCAAGAATTTCACAGCTTCCTGCACCGCCTCCTTGCATTTGTACATTGCTCCTTGCCTGACCATGTTTTGGTGGTACTCCCATGGTACACGGGATCCTTCGTCCACGACGAGGTTGTCTAATTGGTATGTGTTCCACTTAGATGGAACCGCCTGCTGTTCCCCACCATCCTCATCATCCGAACCTTCATCTTCGGACAATGCCTCGTAGTCCCGGTTTTCAAGCACCATCCTTTCAACTAGGGTTTCGATCTCCTCACCTTCGTCTGCAATCCTACTAGCTTCCCAGACCATAGGAGCTTCTTTGACCTCGTTTTCATCAGCGACATCAGTAACTCCCCGACCTTCGACCGTTGTGTGCACCGCGTTGTGGCTAGAGTCCCCAACTTCTTCGGCATCACCACCAACTATCCCTTATTCAGACGCATGTGCAGGCAGAGCTTTGACATATGCTTGGGTCAAAATGACCAAATCCCACCCACGCTCCCTTGTCATGCTTAGGTATGATTGCCATGACCTTGTTCCTTTTAGCTGCACTAACTCTCAATGTGTGCCTTGTGGTGTCCAGGTGACAACGCAGCTCAATTTCAGATCGTGCAAAGCATGGTCCAACTCGAAGGTGTAATACAACTATCACATTACAACTCCCCATGTGCGCTGCTATGGTCTTGTTAGGTTGACGGTCACCGATTGGAAATAACGCAAATTAACCCCCTCGGGACCCTCCAGAACTGTCCCTTAATCGTAGCAAATTTTGAGAATAACTGCGCTCGGCGTATCTACGTACTGCACTATAAACAAGATTTATATGATTAACCACATATCTAAAACTAAACTACACACATAAAAGGATGTACTACAACAAATACACTACATAACTATACATTTAAAACTATCTAATTCATCCAGTTACAAAAAAAAATACCTGTAAGGTGAGCGATCGGACGAACAACGCTTCGCTAGCTCCTCTCCCTTCCCTCCCCTCTTTCTCTTTTTTTAGAATAAAAGCTAATTTCGGCCGAATTTTTGGGCCTATTATAGGGGAGATTGTGTCGTCATTCCAAATGACGACAGGAAGTCGCAGGGTCTCTGTCATCACTTGGAATGACGATTTGCCTAAATTTTAGGCAAATTGCCCTTGTCTTTGAAATGATAACAGAAGCTCATTTTGGTAATTTTATTAAATAGACATTTATTTCTGTAATTCTATTAAAAATATATTATTTTAAAAAACCCACAACATGGATCACTCCTGACTCGAGGTTTGATAGTCAACAAGAAACTTATTTAAAAAAAACAAACAAAACAACAAAGAGACTTAATTTGATTCATTAGGGAAGTGCGGTTTATGTTGCTAGTTAATCATCGTCATTACATACACATGTAAAGCTGTTTCTAAACAAGCATATGGATTACATACACATGAGTTAAATGGAAATTCCGTGGAAACGAAACATGAAGGTGGTTTTTGTTCTTTTTTGAAAACTCGTGTCGTTGTGTTTTCATATTTAGCTCACTTTCACCTGATGTTTGCACAAATACACACATTTTATGCAGACCGTAAATTACATCTTACTTTGATACAAGCCACAAATAAACTCAAAACAACTAAAAATATGGTTCACTCTTTCTTACTGAGGCTACGACTATGCAATTTATTCAAAACAACATTGGCACTTCTTCGGAAAACGAACCAATTGGAGAGACTCAGGCCTTGTTTGGGAAGCCCAAAGTGCCGGTCTCGTTGTGTCCTCAAATCATCCCTTGTTCACCGACACATATTAAACGTACCAATATTTGCACAATATTACATATATATTTTAACGAAGACCACAATAGTACATTACATATGCTTTTTTTGCGAGGACACATTACATATGCTTGTGGCCAATAGGTACATAGTCACACTGAAGTGAGAGAATCCAATCTCCACATACCTTTTTTTTCTTCTTAATCCAACTTCCATTTGTATTGGAGCAGCTAATTAGTAGATAAATACTCCCACAAATTGTGCAATATCGATTGTGGCAAAGTTTTTGGGCTGGAGCAACACTTTCTACGTGCGCAATAGCAAATTTAGCCTCTTTTCACATCAAATACAAAAAATGATAACACGAATCTGCCTACGAAAGACACAGCGTCGAGTCCGTGCACCGGAGGCTCGGTAGCGCCGAGTCCGTGCCCCCGGGACATGGACATGGGCTGTAGCTGCGCACGGGCCCGGCCCACAGAAACAGGTTTTGAAAGGTCTCAAACGGTACCACTACAGTAGCATCATCAAAGTCCGCACGCATGGCTGCTACAGTGAGGTCTACTGTTCATGCACAGGAGAATCGGCGTGCACAACGTTATTTCGCTGTTCACTGGTCGTGCGCAGGCGTTTTTCTGTAGCAACAAAAGTGTTTTCCTCAGCTGTGTGTAGCTGTCGCCCACAAACGTGTTTTCCCTAGTTGTGTGTAGCTGCCACCCACGTCCATGCTCTAGGCGCACAGACTGAGCGGCACCGCTTCCCAGGCACACAAACGTGGTGCCATTTTTATATTTGACACGAAAAAATAGCTAAATATACTATTGCGCAAATAAAAAGTGCTATATCAGCCCAAGAACTCATCACGGCAACGATCAAGGTGATGGCGGGCATGGAGGCGTTGGAAGATTCGGATTGTTTGTGCAGGCCGAGTTAGATGTGGCCCTCGCAGCGGCGCCTTGTGTGGCTGTGGGTTGGACTCCAGGATGATCACCTAAAGTTCGCCTTCCTGATGACAAAAACATGCACACACAATCTCCAAATTAACCCAGTTTCTGGTTGGATTAGCTTGTATGTTGCCTAATTAGAATGTTTACGGAAAGAATAATACTTTCCGGTAACAAAAAACTAAAGCTTACGGAAAGAATAATACTTTCCGGTAACAAAAAAAATAAAGCTTTCCGGCAAGTCAGTAACAATTGTTAGAGAAATATTTTTTAGCTAAAAAAATGATGAGAATAGAAATAAGGATCTAAATCTTACCTACACTGAGTCCCAGCGAATCTGTTGACAGAGCAAGAAGTAGAACAACTAGAACTACTAGCGTAGTTACCGACAGAAGAGAGTAAGCAGAGAACCGTTGCTTGTTCATCTCCTTTATTTTCTTCCTCACCGTCGTATGCCTTCACCTTATCTCTCACTTGGTTTTTTGGCTTACATCTTGCTAGCTCTTATATGAACCATCCAAGAAGCTTTCTGGATGTATATGGTGTGAAAAAAAAATCCTCTAGCAGATGTGGTCTAGAAAACTATGGCAACACTAACTGTCAAGTGCACCCTTTGAGGTGAGTAATGACCGACTTGTTACTTTCTATTACAAAAAAAATCTAAGAAGTCTATTTTGCTCCCTCGAAGTATCGTATTTGTGTACTTAACCTCTTGAACTTACTTCCAGCCCCCTCCCTCTCTCCCACCTTGGATTCAGAGTCTCATGGAGCATGTCAGTGCACTATTTCCTACGTAAATCGTTAGCTTCAACTTCCACGACAAGCCCGTAAAAAATTCCTTGATGGTGGTGGAACACTTCAGTTTTGTTGTACTCTTATACCCGTCGTTATGCGTAGCAACCTTCAGATCGGATCAGAGTTGCAAGACAGACACGACACGAGTGTGCACAATATCAAGAACGAAATAGATGAATCTCATAGAGAGAACCAAATAACAACGCCGAAACAGTCACTACGGGGGAAAAAGATTTGGCGAAGAGAACTCTCGGATCCCAAGCTTTGAATATCCGAAGCTCTCGTGTGTATCGTACTAGTCCCATGATCAGTGGCTAATACACATATCCATAATGATGGCATACACATCCATACACACAAAAATGAAACAGATATGGTATATAACTTAAGCGATTACAAACTTTACATTATAAGGGCCGATCAGCTAAATAAAAGCTCAAGTATCAGAAGTAACGAATGAAACAGCGGAAGCATAGTAAATAAACAAAAAATGTCCAGCGGTATGCCCATCCAATCCCTCAGGCGACCGAGAAGAAACAAATACTAGAAAGACCTGTCATCGAACCCTCCAGTACCGGGTGCAAAGAATGCGTCGTCTGACGTAGGCTCATCCTCTAGGTCTGAACAACAATTTAAGCAAGATTAAGTACATTGCGTACTCAACACGATTTGTAGTGTATCGTAAAGTTTATATATATGCATGGCTAACATGGGATGAGGCTCTATGCTACAAGTTATTTTCAGCATTAAGCAAGTTTTATTTGCAATATCAATACATAGTACTCTGCAATGAAAATTTAAAGAGCAATTAAATACTAAATAAGAACAAATCGCAACCCTCCTCCTCTATGATCAACATCTTATTTACAGCCATAGACATGACACTTAACTCAAATAAGAACAACAAAACAATTCCCTCATTTTCCAACAAGAACTATTTTCATAAAAACCAAGACTATACCGGATGGACCGCACCAAGCACACTCATAACCGCGATCACAACTATTTAAATAGATTTACACTCTACAGAGGTGTACAACTTTACCCATGGCACATGAATTCTATAGTTTATTTGGCATCCGTCGATACCACCGCTCACAAACATTTGGTAAGTAGTCTATAGCACGCATCGAAGCTTTTACATCATCTAGTCCTAATCTTGCACTAGCCCGGCGAATGAACACCCTCATTTCACCCTAGTACACCCCTATCTCAGTGAGGCATTCACCGTTGTGTTGGCAAACTTTGTGCCCAACACCATGGTGAAGGGAGCCCCTTCAAACATACCTACACCGATCATGCTCGCACTACTACGGCCTACCAACGTGCAAGGCTAGTTTTCAATGACTTAATTAGCTAAAGCCATCCCATACCGGCACATGTGGTTGTACGCTTAGGTTTTAGATTGGGAGCACCGGCGTTCAGTCCTTAATTGACCCAAGCAAGGATCTTTCCCTATCTACTTGTGAGGTATACCTCTCACACTTCTCAGAATATAATATAACTCGTCCGCGTCACAAACTAAGTTTTTTATTTTTATTTTCATACAAAATAACAGAGGTAAACCCTCTGGACCATCATTTCAAAATCACCCAAAATTCATGTTCAACATTTCATCCATTTTCAAATTTTAGTAAATCTAGAGCCCGACTAAACATTTGTGCGATATTCGCACTCAAAATACCCAATTGACATCATCTGTTGCCTAAACCATAACCCGTTGGCTACAACAGTAAGGATATCAATATTTCAAGGAGGATAATGCATCGAATAGGACTATAACTACCGCTATCATCAATTATAGCAATTTTAAGCAAACATACACACATGCATAATAAATTTTGCAAAACAAAATACAATAATTAAAATAGTGGGATCAACATGGTCAAAGGGGGTGCTTGCCTTACACTGGTTTCTCTGAATAAGAGGATGCAGGATCGTTGTAAATTTCGCTCGAACAATCGACGTATAATCAAAAGAGCCGAAAGCAAATTAAATATAGAAAAATAATTTCAACAGCAACAAAATGCAAATATTTTTGCATAATCAGATAGAGCATGATTTTAGATGAATTTATAAAAAAAAATATTCACCTTATTTGGAGTTCGTATGCAAAAGTTATTAACGATTCAATTTGCTTCGATTTTGAATTTCCAGAAATTATAAAAAAGATGACGTCGAAAGTGTATGTTCTGAGGTTTACACTTTCCAACAGAGAAAGCATATTTTCCTCTGAGTTTTACTGAGGTTTACGCTTTCCAACAGAGAAAGCGTATTTTCCTCTAAACTAAAAGCGGCTTTCTCATTTTTCTGAATTTTTATTAACTTACATGTGGGGCCTACTTGTCAGTGGCTCATAGTTTTATTCTCTGCATTTTTATTTATAAAATAGAGGCGGTCCCACATGTCATAGACTTATTATTCATTAACTAAATGATTAACCTATTTTGATTTTTAATTATCTAACGACTGGGGCCCATAAGCTAGTCTCTCGGTTTTAAAATGCGTTTTAAAACCGGGATTTGTGTGTGGTCACACTTGTCATCCACTTAGTACTCTTAATCACTGTCATTTAGTGTTAACTAAATCCTAATCGCGAGTGGGCCCCACCGGTCAGAGAGAGATATAGGAAGCAACAGAGCTACGCGTATGGCCGAGCGCCATGGCGAGTTTGCTGCCGGCGAACAGCGCGATGAGCAGCAGAATGGAAAAAGGGAAGCAGGGCGAAGCTATGGGTGTGGTGGTAGCGACGAAGATGGCCGGAGGCGGCATTGCGACGGTGAGGAGCGACGGAACGCCTCGAGTCTGTGATGAACTTCGCATAGAAGGCATCCCCTGGGCTAAAGGAGTGGCGCACTAGGTTCAGTGAGTCCATGCGATGTTAATGGACTAGGCGCGAGGACCTAGGGTCACCAGAGGCAAGCCGACGACAGGCAATCGCGGTGGCGCCATGGGTGGCTAAGAGGGAAAGTATAGTAGAGGTTCGCCCTTGACGAATTGATGCGCACATGAGGATCAGTGTAACATCCCGTTTCCCCTTTAGTTCTTGCCAAGTTTTCAAAATAAAAGTAACCATTTGGCTTTATTGAGAATCCAAAGCTTAACCTAACATTTTGAAAATTTGGAGAGTTCAACTGGAATTAATCAAACCTTAACTAAGCTCTTTGTTGGTGTTCATTGCCGGTTGTGGCTCTCTGTTGTGTCTTTGCTGCCCTTGGGCTGTTGGTTCTCCGAAGCCTCTCTGTGTGCCCCTAGTTTGTCTCTTCTCTTTTAACTTCCTTTGTCGGTTTGAATCTCTTTGAGATCTAGACCTCTCCCTCTTATTTTCCCCCTCTGTTCGGACCTCTCCCGTGCTTCGGGTTTTCCTGTTAAGGGCCCAGCTCAGGTTTGTGTTTCTAAACCTTCTTGGTCTCTCCAAGCCACGCTTGGCTTTGCTTCTTTTGGACCTCCCCGTGGACTTCTCCACGCTCTCTCGGAACCCCTGAGTTCTCTTGGGCGCTCCAGAGTCTCTCTGGACCTCCCAGCGCCCCTTTTTGGGACCTTCCTAGACCTCCTCGTGGCTATTTGGACCTCCCTTGTGTTCAAATAGACCTCCCTCTGTCCCTGCAGACTTTTCTATGTCCTACGGACCTCCTCTGCGTCCTTTAAGACCTCCTTGTTGAGATCGGCCGTTAGGACCTCTCTCTGGAGATCCTAACCGCCTGCAGACCTCCCCTTGTTGAGATCCGCCGTTGGGACCTCCTCTTTGAAGATCTTAGCCGTCCGGTCCTCGCCGTTGGATCTAAAGGTTCCGACCTCCTTAGGTCCAAGACCTCCTTAGCGCTTGGACCCATCTTTGATTCTCATGGTCAGATCGCTGAGGCTTTGCCTTCGTTACCTTAGGACCGTCTGATGTTGTTGGATGGCCCGATCCTAAGGGCATGTTCGCTGGTCCTAACGTCCCTCTTCATGGCCGTCCGATCTAGATCGAGCGGCCCGATCCCGATGGTTCTGTTTCGCTCGTCCGAACGGCCCCTTTGTTTTCGCCATTTGATCTGGATCGACGGCTCAAGCGTGAGATAACGTTTGGATGGTCCGAACGTTCCTTTCTTTTTGGACCGCCCGATTCCAATCGAACGGCTCTGCTTCATTAGACGTTTTCCTTTGTTCCCAGGACCTCTCCTCGGTTGTTTTGCAAGGACCACCTCCTCGGTCCTTCTTTGGTCTTTGTAAGGACCATCCTCCTAAACAGAATATCCTGTTGGTCGTGGCCTCCTCGCACCCTTTGATCTGGACCGTTGAGGTCCTCCCTTGAGATCTTGACCCTAAGACCTCCCTTGAACAGATCTGGCGAAGGGACCTCCTCGTTGTGAACTTTGAGGACCTCTTGTCAGGACCTCCTCTTGAGTCCTTGGACCTCTGTCCGTGACCTCCCTCTGAAAGTGTCTTGGACCTTTTGCCCAGGACCTCACAGAGGTCTTTGGCGGGGATGACTCTTGCGGTGGGGCCACCTCCTTGACCAGGGGTGCACCCTTTTGACTGGCCCCACTTGCCAGCCTCTCTCCACCTTGCAATTATTGCTTTTGCCTCAGATCTCTGTGCGCATTTAATGGGTGTCGGGTCACATTAAATGATCACATCCGAGTACTTTATTTTAATTCTTTTAGGGCAAGTCCTGGCCTAACCACCCCGATTGCCAACACGTCTCCAACCCTTTTCTTGGTGCACTCCTCCAACTTCAGCTATATATAGCCTGGGTGGGCAAACCCTTGTAACCTTTTGCTCATTTGCCCACCTTGCTCCTGCCTTGCTCGCTCCTGGCTTGCGCTCAAGAGCTTCACCAAGAGTGAGCCACAAGTGTTGATATCTTCCTTGGAAAAAAAAAACCTCCTCGCAGTTTTTGCTGGTCTTTCGTAAAGACCACTCTCCCTTGCTGTGGACCTCCTTTCTTGTCCTGAGCCGCCTGTTTATCTGGTTTTGGTTGGGTTTTGTTTAAGTTCTTTTAGAGCTCTTTTGAAGTTCTTTGGCCCAGTGCGGTTTTGCTTATTTGGTTTTCTTGCGAACGTGTAGATCACGAGTTTGAGGAGATCTTGGACCCAGCTCTCTCTACTGAAGGCTCTCCACTGCTTGACCAAGGCAAGTCACAGACCTCTTTTTGATCATTTTGAACCTGGTTTCATAAATGTATTTCGGTTTTACTTTATCATGCATGGCTATGTTTATAAGAAAATGGTTTGGGCTGTAGTTACTGGCCTACTTGCGGTTATGCCTCCTTCATACTTTGTCCCTATCATGTTGTCATGTTCTCCTTGTAAACCTTAAGGTGGATATCTAGTTGGTGTTCTTTGTTATTTGCCAACATGGGGGGCCGTAGGTCTTTATAGCTTTGCTTAGAAGACGTGGTTTGGACGTATCATGCTTCATCTCAAATAATCTTGACTAATGACTTATGAAATGTGTGGTTGGTGCCACTGTTGGGTAGCTATGGCAGGATGCCTAAGCTGCGTTGACTGTGGTGTGAGACCACTTGTTTAAAAACTGTGGTGCCAAGACTGGGTGGTCTTTTGGCATGGGTTAATACAAATGGTTTCGCTGAGGCAAGAAGGCAGGGAGTGAGTAGTGGGTGCTGTGCACACTTGGTTGTGGAAGTCTTGCCTTAGCACAATTAAGGACTTCACTTTGTGTCATTGAGCTGGGCCAAACAGTTGCAACCACAAGATCATTTTATGGGAATGGTGCAGGTGAATAATTAGCAATGGGTTGGCTTGGGGCTATTGTGGTTGAGCGTGTGATTAGTTGGCGCAAGAGGGGCACCCATAACCTGCGGATTTCTAGACCACGAGGAGGATTGCGAAACCTTAGCGGGCGGCAGAGTTAGTTCAAAGCTTTGTAAAGGCCTTGCTGCGCTCTCTAGACTACTCACCTTAGGAAGTGAGCAAGGGTGGCCGGAACCCGTCCGCTAGAGAGATCGTGGATTGTGGGTAAAGTTGTACACCTCAGAGAGTATAAGATCTATTCGAATAGCCAAGTCCTTGGTCATGGACATGCTTTCGATGAAAATGGTGCAAGGGTAGTTGTTTCAAATTTGTGCCATTGGGCGCCTCATGAGATGCCTTAGCTTTGCCTCGAAGAGACCTTGGCCGGCTCGAGAGGGTCGGGGTTAGCTCAGGTGGCGGTCAGGTGGTTCGGACCTCTGGAGTGGGTGCTCTAGAGTGGGTTTTGGGTGAGGATCCGTCATCAGTGCGACCGAGACCTTCCCCATTATTCTTTGTGGATGTAAGTTGGTGCTCACTTCACATTTTCTTCTTCAAATGTATTATGTACTATTGTTTTACCTTCTTTGCTTGTCAATCTATTATTGTTATTATTGTCCGTCGGCTTTGCATAAAACTAACCATCTGACTCTCAATTGGTAAGCCCTTGCATGATTATTATTGCATATTTGCTCTCTGTGACTTCTTGAGTACATTCAAAGTACTCATGGCTTAAGCCCCGTGGTCAAAGCAGATTATGAAGATGATCAAGTCTTGAGGCGGTCTGAGACCTCTTTGAGGAGGAGTTCCCTGACGACTAAGCTGCCTAGGACGTCCTCCACCCGACAGCCTGTGGTGCTTGTTGGATGGCTGTGCTCGCTTTTGGTGTTGGAGCCTTAAAGCTCTTTGTTGCTAGGTGTAAGTCCTTGCTGGTTTTGTAAGCCCTCAGTGGCAGACCTCTTGTTAACAAGCTTGACCATAAGGTCCTGTTATATAAAGCTTAATTTGTCTGCTTCATCTTTGTTGGACCTCGTGGATGTGATATTAGCTTGGGTTCTTGTGTGAGCTAGCTCTGTTGTCCTAGGACTAGCTCGAATGCCTGAGGCGGGACCTCAGGATGTCCTATGGGACTTAACACAGGAGGTCTGTCGGACCTCTCTTGTGATGTACGGGAGGTGCTACTGAGGGGTTGCAGGCCAGACCTCCGGGAGGACTTGAAGACCTCTGGGAGGTCGATGGCGAGCCAAGACCTCCGGGAGGTCTGAAGACCTCTGGGAGGTCTGGCAGAACCTCCTCGGGAATGCACGTCTTGGTCTTGCCACTCTCTCCGTGGTGGCTCATGGCAAAAAAAAAAGGTCCTCCCGGACCTCCTGCGGTGCATCACAAGGGTGGGACGTCACAATCAGTGACTCACCATGACCATGAGGGTGAAGAAAATGAGGCCGGGAAGTGTTGAGGCGGCTTGTCGACGACGAGCAGCGGCGACGCAGAGGAGGTTCACAACAGTAGCTCACCACAGCAACGGAGGAGCTACAAGGAGTGTCGCGTTAGGCCACTGTGGTTTTAGAGATGGTGTAGATACCAAGAATCGGTCCAAGGCTCACTGGGCTTCAAAGGAGAACGAAAATAGCGACGGCAGTCGTGAGAGAGAGAGTGATGGAGCTTGGATTCACAGCGAGTTTGCCTACATTGAGTGAGGGAATAGCATCAATGGGGTATGGAACACGTTATGACACTCCGGTGGAGCTCGAACTCACTGGAGTGACGGGAACGTGGTGGCAAGATCTGGTGCGCACCGGAGTCGATAATGAAGGCGAACACGATCAAGCTATGGGACTCCTGGGGCTGCATTGAGAAAAGGAGGGAGATGAGTGATGCAAGAGGATCATAATGACGCGAACGTCGTGGGTGAGGAAGCTCACCAGAGCGGCAATGGTGCGGAAGTGTGATCACCAACATCGAGAATGACGCAAGCATTCCTTTGAAACCAAGGAGCGGTGAAGCTCGGGTTTGCACGAAATATAATGTGGGCGAGCTGAGGATGACAGTGTGCGTTCTAGCGCTTAAGTATCTAGGACAATTGCGCGAGAAGAGTGGTGAAATGCCGGCGGTCGCGCGAGATACTCGCAGAGCTACTCTGGTATCTCCGTCCGCGTGGGAAAAGAGCATCAGTGGGGTGGATAACATGGGCAGTAGCAGGCGGATGTGGCAGGAGGGTGGTTGAGCACGAAACTTTGGGCGCCGGTCGCGTTCCGTGGGCGAGGGCGAGAGGTGGAAGAGAGATACTAACATACGGGCCCAGCATGTCAGCGGGAGAGGGAGGCACGGGATGGAGTGAGCGCACGAGAGAGATGGGTTGTATGTGCGGCACAAGAGGAAGGAGCAGGGCGCCAGACAACACGAGTTGCCTTCGGTTACGCCAGCCCTACCTTCAATCGCGTCGGATTCGGAATAGGTTCCAAACTCTATTGTCCCTTTAGGACTCTTTGCAAATTCTAGTGTCCCTTTAGGACTCTTCGCTTAAATTAGGAATAGATATAGATTTTCATATCACTTATTAGTCAAAGATTGTTGGGGCCTTTCTCTATTTAAAGAGGAGAGGCACTTTGCTTTTGAATTACGGAAGAAAAACAGAAAACCCAATCTACTTCCTCTCTCTCTTTTGGGTGATAGGCCCTGACTTTGTCGCACAGCAACCGTGCACCACCACAGCTCCCTTATCGCCCCGTAGAGGTCTAGGACCACATTCTGCTACCTCTCACGACTATCCCCTACGATCCAATCATCTATCCAACAATTCTGTTCGTGACAGATGTTTATAGTTTAGCAAATTCATAGCAAATAGACACGCTTTCATAATGACTTTACATCAGCTAGATGCTCTTTAGGGCACCCGCAATGTGCTCCAAGAAGGAGAGAGAGGACTGTTGACTCCATACATTGTAGGAAAAAATGAAGTATGTCCTAGCTGGGAGCGGGCCTCACTGAGGCCCGGTACCAAGGAATAAAAAAAAGGAGTGGATCCCACATGTCTGATACTTTGCCGCCGTCACCGAGGCAGCCACACCTGCACCTCGATTGCCGACGGAGCCGCGCTACTACCACAGTCGCCGAGGGGTCGCGCCACCGCCATCGCCGAGGGAGCTGCTCCGCCGCCGTTTGCCATGGATGGGGTCATAGATAGGGACCACCTGTTGGATGGCACGAAGGAGCGGTAGTTGCCGACCACCCACCGCAGTTAAAAGGGAGCCAGGCCACCACCGGATTCGACCGCTAGGAGGACGCGGGAAGGGCACCGCCACCGGATCTGGCCGCCGACATCGTCGGTTAGAGGCGGAGAGGCTGGGAGAGAGGCGGTGACACCGCTGGATCTTCATGGAGGATGGATGCCGGCGCTCGATCCGGGAAGGGGCACGATCGCTGTTGGGTCTAGAGGGAAGAGTGGCGCGGTGGTAGAGGCGAAAGCCATGGAGGAGAGAGGACGACGCTGGTTGTGTTGGAGAGCGGAGAGGACGGGAGGGAAGAGGGGTGGGGGAGAGAGAGAGAATAGGAGGGGTGAGGAGAAAGTAATGTTTTATTAAGCTGCGGGCCTCACACTTTAGTACCAAATGGATTTCATGCATTACGTGAAAAAGCACCAAGCTAGGAGATGCCCTTAGAGAAAAGATTGCGAGTAATTGATAGATCAGTTGCTGAAAGGATTGAAGAACAGAAATCACATCCAGCTACAGCACAGCAAACAGGTACAAAAAAACAGCTGATGCTTCAGTTCCAAACAACTTGAAAATGCTTCAATGGAACATCAACCAAATTTCCCAAAACTTGGCCAGGCTTCAGTGCTTCAGTACATTCAGACCCTAAAGCCTAAACTAGGCACCACCAACAAGCTTATACATTCTACCACTTACCCACAAGCTGAAGGGTGTCCCGTCGCTGCATGGCGTGGTGGGCAGCAAGAAGCTTCATCTGTCTCCGTGTGCCAACGACCTCCTTCAGACGGACTCCAAAATCACGGGAACCCTACATGAATCTGGCGCCTGAAGTGTACCAACGGGGGAGGGAGGGGGAGGCGGTGCTGGTGGTGGATGCTCGGAGGAGGTCGCTCGGAGCAGCGAGAGGTGGTGGCCGCCGCGTGGATTTTGGACAGGGGAGGCACGAAGATGGGGAATTACGGGACTGTTTGGATTGGGACTAAATGAATCTTACCAAATTTTGGTAATATCTATAAAATTTGGCTAATATTTGGATTAGTTCTAATATGTGGTATACATTTGAAAAATTTGGCCACACCAAATATTGGTAATGTCCATAAAATTTGGCTAAAATTTGGTTTGTTGTCAAATTTTGATACTACCAAAATTTTTTTGGTAAAATTAATTTTTTCTTCACAATTCTTAGGCAAAGTTTGGGTGGCCAAAAAGCTAACCAAATAATTGGTAGGGCAACTAGCACCTAAGTTTGTTAGGTGGCATCATTTCGTTGAATGTGAATAGGCACATATTAGTCAATATCGGTATTGCCCGTGGGTCTCACATGATATCAATTTTTTTTTACCCTAAAATATGTCAACTTAGGTCTTGTTTTGTTGATAAAATGACGAGGAACACAACGGTTTAAACGGATCGCAAATCGGATACTCGGTTTACGAAATATGATCATTTCAAACAGATAAATCAATCTAACCATGCAATTAATATCAATCTTATAAATTTTGGTAATACCAAAATCTGGACAATGCCAAACCAAACACTACCAACTACTTTTTTTTGTTTATATTTTAGCATTGTCCAGATATTGGCGCCAAACCAAACACTAGCTAACTACTTTTTTGTCTATATTTTGGTATTACCTAGATTTTGATATTACCAAAATTTAATTTAACTTATTAAGACATCAATCCAAACAGCCCTTACATCAGGGGCGAGAGGTGGAGAGCTGGAGAACATACCAGACGCGGAGAGGGCTGAGGACTGAAAAAGTGAAAATGACCTTGTTGAACAGGAGGGTTTTTTTTGGCAAAATGATCTGAGATGGGAGGAGACGTGTGCGATCTTATCGTTGGCACAATCAGATGGTCCAAAACGAAATTGTCAGATTTCTAGAGAACTAGTCGGTTTCCTGTACTCCTTAGACATATTTAGCTAAGTAGTCTATGTATAGAGAAATTTTACGATACATTCTGTAGGTATTATATGGTGAGGTATAAATCAAATTTGAGCATTGATCATATATTTTTTTTTTGTACTTATAAATTTTCATAAGGGTTTTATGGATTTTTTCAACTATAGTTGAAAATATTAATCTTCCCCATATATGCAATTACAATTTTACCTTCTTGGAATTCTAGTACTCATACTCATGAAGGCTACACTGTGTGGGGGCGTGGTGCCCTTGGTGCACGAGCACCCTAAAAAATAAATTAATTTTTTTTAACTAGGTGTAAACACTCAGCAGTTGGCACTTGAGCTGTCCATTTCAATAATTCAGCCCACTAGGCCACCAACCAGAGAAAGTCGCCAAGCACTGAGGCAGTAAGGCACCTGCACTTGCACCTTCCTAAGTTATTGTACAATTGATCACAGAGAGTACTATCATAAAAGACTAGTTGTATAAGTTAGCGAAGGCTTTTGGCATCTGTTTTGACGAAACGTTTCGGTTCTTGGCGCAGCCTTTTGTTCCTGTCATTATGTCATCTCGGCTAGCTACAATCGCCAACTGAAACAATCACTTCCTGATGCACACCTGGAGAGTACCAGTAATTTATCTTTGTGTACAATCATGGGCGGAGCCTACAGGGGTGCCCGGACACATAAAAAAATCGAAAACATTTCCAAGGATCAGTTCTGCATTTTTGCCATATTCATAGTACTCCTTGGTGTGCACTCTCTTGGAAACTCATCTCACAATCCACGACCCGCTCGTGCCTCTATCAGCCCACATCTATCTCATCACTCACCAGCCCACATCCATCTCTATCTCCAATACTCCAACTCCTCCCCAATTTGGTTCCTGCAGCTCGGCGGTCGGTGGGCGCGGAGAGGAGGAGCGGTGGCGGCGTGGCACCAGTGTGGGAGCAGCAAGCAGCAGTAGGCGATGCGCCACTCACTAAGACCAATGGTTTTGCAGGTGCGCATTGAGCAACTTCCATTTTTCTCATATTCATATTATTATACAAGTCATTTTCTAAATTGATTACTATAGTAATGACATGTGAAAAGATACTAGTAGACAATTTCTCTGTTTTTTTTTTCTTGACGTTTTTTTACTTCTAACGGGCAAATTCCTGGCTTCGTTGGACGATGTGTAGTTTGAACCAGTGAAAACTTTTTCAGCGAAATTTCGGCGGGACCCCTTCGGTAAAATTTTCAACCGGCCAAAAAAATCTCGGATTTGCTATTTTTTTTTTACAAATATAAAGAAAGTTTGTAACCATGCGCAAACACAAGAGTGCATATGCCGTGGTAGAAACACTCTTAGTCTTGAAGAGGTTGGTTCTGGGTTTGAACCTTGATTATGCATTTTTTTAATATTTTTTGTTTTAACTTCACAAAAAATTCAAATTTTGATTCGAAAATTTCGGCTGAAATAAATTCAAAAATTCTGGTAACCGGGTCTATCGCTAGGCTCCGAATTTTTTCCCCAACCGGTAGCTTTTTCTCTGGTTTGAACTAATCATATTCGGCGTTGCTTTGCGTGTGCACCCTTAACACCAAATTTCTGGCTCCACCACTGCTCATGCTATTAGAGGTAGTATAACTAAATCCTAACTAATCATGTAACACTGTGAGCATCTCTTTGTAGGTCGCTTATTATCCACGCGACCTGTTTGATGCTCCGATCATCATCGACCCAACGAAGCATATCAGTTAGCATAGTTCTAGGCTTTTAGCTCCGGCCAGTTTGCGATGATCAGAGGAGTACGTCCTTCATCAGTTCAACGAGCTACCAAGGCATGCCATGCATGGATATATGCAACTTGTTATTTACTAAATAAAATATTGTCATTACTTACACATGTAAATTAAGCTTTTGCTAAACATGCATCTAAGTGCATCTGAATAGTAGTAGATATATACCATAATTTGCATCATGCTTTGATCTGCACCCCATTTGTGTAGATGTAAGCGCAGCAAATTGGTACATATATGCTGATGAAGGATGCACATGGCGTATCATGGCGAGAACGCTGCCGGTGGTCGGCACGGGACATTAGGATCGTTTGTTGGACAACCAGGAAAGCCTTGCGGGCGCGTGGGTTGGGCTCCAGGACGGCCACCTAAATCTTTCCTTCCTGATGACAAATTCATACACACATAATCCTCAGTGTATCTCCGAATTAACTTAATTTTCAAATGAGAGATGTTAGGCAGCAAACAAAGCAGTCTAATAACAGACCACTATCAAACTTGTGTCGTCAGATCTATGGATCGCTCTAAAAACCGTATATGACTCCGAGCCCTAATATACCCAGTCACAAAACAAGAACTGACTCAATTTTACTGAAAATTAGAACCTATAACTCTATAGTTAACAACATCCGAACTACTACGGAATCTGTACAGGATTCTCATTGGAACATAATAAGACACATCAGGCGTAAACTACTAATAAAAGATTGAAGCACAACAAAAAGAAAAATTGATTCAGATTAAAGAAACAGCGCTACCATCTGAAAGAACTAGAATGCAACTTAAAATCTAAAAATCCCTCAACGTCTACTCGTGTAGCAAATTCCAGAGGAATTTTTTTTAACAGATCTGCAAGGCTTAGACCCAGCTAACCATCTATATAGCTTGGCCATTTAAATTTGATACAAAAACTGCTTCCTAAAAATGTGACCCCATTCACCTTGTTAAAAAAGAAGAGCTATTGATCAGTCTTCAGTTAGACATCGGTGAATTCTCTGATTTCCACAATCACTCGGCCTCTCCCAAAAATATCTCCGCCCCCCACTTATACTGGATAATATTTCCAGTATCGAGCTGATCCTGAGCTATAGGAAGTGCACTCGATCAATGTATCTAATGATTGTTGAGAAAAAAACATTTAATTTGGGATTGCTAAACACACAAATATACCATTTTAAGTTGACAGAAGCTTTAGAGTTAGTGAAACTAACAAAACTATTATTGTAAGCATACAAAACTTTTAGGATTAGTAACCCTACTATTCTAAGCACTGACGCATATACACCCTCTTAAGTGGACAAAATATTTAGAATTAGCGAGTCATACAGAACTGTCCTAACTTCTGAGCTAACAAAACTTTTATCATTAGTGAACCCTACTATTCTAAGCACTACAAAACTGCTAGGAAAACCATTAGAATTATTGTAAGACTGAGTTGTTAGTACTAATAACTTAGAAAGAGGGTAGTCTGAATATCAAGTTCCTCTGAAATATCGTACCACAAGAACACAATACATATAGTTTCTTAGTGCTAATAATTGCTCATGCCAGTTAAAAATGAAGCTAGCTCTCGTAGCCGAAAGCAATCTAATTCAATAGGCTGTACAGAGAGTATGACATTTTCATGAAACATCATCAAGAAAAAGCATAAAAAAAAATTCTACAATTGCTCACGGACATACAAAACACCGAAGCGAAACTGCAAAAGAATCATGCCCTTCAGAAAGAAGGAAGATGGCTCAAATAGATGCGCAAAAAGCATCGAAATGCGTGTCCAGATTCAATCTCATGTTCTGTGCTGCGTTTAACCACCGATGAGTCGATATGGCGGCGGACGTCATATCTGTTTTTGCTTAAAAAAAGAAAAGAAATGGGACAAAAGGCTCACATGGTCTCAACTCTCAAACGTACCTGTTATACCTAGTCCCAGCGAAACTGTGGCCATGGCAAGAACTACTAGCACGATCACCACGAGAAGAGAGCGAGCATAGAAGCGTTGCTTGTTCATCTCCTTTTCTCTTTTACCGTCGTATGCCTTCAGGCTTGAACTTATCCCTTTGCACCTTGCTAGCTCTTACATCAACCACCAGAAGCTTTATGGATGTGTGGTGTAAAAATTCAATCCTCTACTACATGTGGTGGCTAGGACGTTAGGTAGAAAATAGAAAACTCTTGCAAACACTCGCTGGACCATTTGATGTCTACTTTCAGCGATGACTGACTTGCTAGTTGTTACTATCTCCACAAATAAACGATGTTTTAGATGGTGACGTGGCCTCTAAAACATAACTCCCTCCACTAATTTCTGAATATTTTGAGATAATATCATTTTAATAAAGATTTACAAAAATAAATAGTTGAAAAAAAACATAAATAGGCTATTGTCGTCATTTCAAGTGGTGACAGGGCTCAACCGCCATTTATTTGTGGAGACAGTTCTGTTGCCATTTGAATTGACGACAGGGATCAATTAGCGACAGGAGGTCGAAATTGAAATTACATTATATTTATATTTTAGTAATATCTTTAAGTGTCTGCGAACCGATAATTTTCGAAAAGATAAGGAAATATGAAGTAGCGAACAATTTAGGAGTTTCGGTCTGACCAAATATATTTGGAATGCGACCCTTTCGGCAGCATAATAACAAAAGTATTGATGTATCATTTTCTAATGCAATTGTCTATTTGCTGAACCGATTTATTTGATAGTACAGAACGAAATATTAGGAGAGAATGACTTTGGAACGAGAGTGTGGTCATTTCGCATACGAAAAGGCTACAAGTAGGGTGGTGTGGGGTTTTGTGATGCTGACTCCCTCACATAGTTACTTGTACACACGAGATTAGCATAATGTAAGCCGTACACAAAATAATATTTACACAACAGTACTAATAGATCTACTTGCGGGCCGGGCCCTCTTGGGGCGTACCCCACATGTGGCCCCTGGCCTCATCCAGTGGGCTGGCTGCGGGCGCTAGTGCGAGTACGTCAAAGTCTCTGGCGACCGAGGTACCTACCGCCGCGAGTATCCTACATGGGTGTCACAATAGGGGGCTGCACCGACTGGCTCACTCTGGGCGCATCATGTAGCTGTGAAGCCCCAATGGAGACCTGGCTAGGAGTGCTCTCGCCGTGCGAAGGCCCGCCATCCTCTCACTGTAGTGCCCACTCGTCATTGAAGTCGTAGTCTCAGGTCTGTGTTCCCTCGTGCGACACCAGCTCCTTGTCCCAAAGGAGTGTACGACCAGTGTAACAGTATGTTATGCATGTAAACAAGATATACATACCTAGTCGCTGCATCGCAGTGAACGGCTTTGCGTAGTCCTGTCCCGTGTACGGTTGGAACTGAGGACCTGTCAGAAGAAATTGCCGTTAGTAAATAGTGGGGTTCAAAATAAACAAGCGGACATGAGTGCTTTAAGTGTACCTACGAGCTATGTTGGGATACTACCGGCACGGTGCCATGAGGACTCGCCCGACATGTCTAGGTGAGGAGCTGTGCGGCGTGACGCACTGTGGCTCACCCCTCGTCCACGCACTGGTGGGTCCACCACGTCCCTCGGTCTCCGGCACGACGTAAGCTCGATGCATTGCCTTGCCTTCGCCATGATCTGGTCCATGGTGTCTCTAAAGTCGTGCACCATCATGTTGACACGCTCCCCCGATCGTCATGCCTCGCAAGGAGCCCGCCAACGTGTACAAATCCCAGTTAAGATCGTTCTATACACAGAAATAACAAGTTAGAATCCAAAAATATGACAAGTAAATAAGAAGTATGGACCATTCAATATGTATCACGTGATGGAATGCAGAGTCTGGATGAGTGGGGTATGTGTCGGTCGTCGCGGCCTCGTATTGTGGTGGGTCGTCCACGACCCTGATGCAATAGACCCTCGTCCGAGTGGAGTACAACTCGATGTACTCCTCGTACGTCTCGTGGCCGTAGGGAGCATCCTCCTGGACTACGTACTCCAAGGTGTGGAGCCACTTACCAATCCAAGGGACCAGCCTCTCACCCAGGAAGTCCGACTAGGTACTCCCTTCCTGGTCCACCTGTGGAAGGCAAAATGATAAATTTGTAAGTGCAAGGAAAAGGCTACGGCAAAATGAAACGTTAACTTACTGATGGACGTTCGGTGGCAACGACTCCCCCCAAGGCACTGAGACCTGCTGCCATAGTCTGAACTGGCGCATCACCTGGTGCACGTGGTACTCCTCCATGAAGACATTGTGCACCAAGTGACACCGCGTGAGCCATTACCTGGAGTCTCACTGGTACAAGCTTGACAGGCCTCGGGGTGAGCGTGCGTACACCCGCTCGGGAGTATACGGTGTCTAGATGGTGCAGTCATCCGTCAACTAGTCGAATATCGTAACGTAGTCCGGGTAGGATGCGTGCATAGTGATCGGTGTTAACATGACCTATGGAATAGGACAACAAAACCTGAGCACATGCAAATAAAGCACATTCGAAACAGACTAAAGGTTCACAAAACTTACCCATCAGCGAAACCACACTGTACCCATGGTCGGGCAGTCCATGTCATCATCGACGTTGTACATTGCGATGGTGTAGGCTCCGAGGTCGAGCTATGGTCGTCTGATCTGAAACGCTCGAAGGACCACAACTGAAGAAGGAGCAGGCATTTGGAGAGGACGGAACTATCCTGAACCTAGTGGAATGCATCGCACAGGGCACAGTATGTCACGCACAACACCGTCGGGCCCCAAGTGTACGACTGGATCTCTTCTACCTCCATCTCCGCTAACTTCCATGCGTAGAGAATCATGTGCTTGTCGACACTGCCACCGTGGGACATGACCTCCCTGAATAGCCATAGTAGGTAGACCTCGAAGTGCCTCCTCACTGAGTGGTTGGGTGCATCATGTGCCATACATTATGGCTGCAAGAAGACAGATGCTCATTACTGAGTTGAACAAAGAAATTCAAGCAGAAGCACAAGAGTTATAAATACTTACGTAAAACTGGCAAAGCCACTTTAGCGCCGGCCCATGCGTACTACTGAACTCCCTGTACCTGGCATTGGGTGGTAACACCCCCTAGAACCTCGCGAGGAAGTTCATGCACCACGTCTCCGGGACGTCGTACGTCACTAGGGGGAAGCCCGCGCACAGTAGCCCGGTCAAGAAGCCCGCGTCTTGAAGCGTCGGCACCATCTCCCCTCACAAAAGATGGAATGTGTGCGTCTCCGGCCTCTAATGGTTAACCAGCGTCGTCAGGAGGTACCGGTCGTACGGAAACTGCCTCGATGTGGGACCACCACCCTCGATGTCCTGGTCATCCTCCCACATCGCTTCCATTATCCTCACTAGCGAAAGCAGGTCTGCCGCTCTCAACCTATGTCGAAAGGATTAAGAATATACGCGAGTCCACCCCACAAGTCAGACTAAAATTGAGTACACGAATGTCACAACTACACGGGTGTGGGAACCCAACGTGGGTCGACCCTTCATGCCCTCATGGGCATGTGCAGCCGTAACGCGTCAAGCTCGATGGGTGCCTTGCCAGGCTGGGGGAGGACGGTACTAAGGCGGCTACGGTGGCCCGTGTCAATGGCCGGGTCAAGCAACTCGTAGGTCCACTGCACAACCATACCTGAAAATTCAATGCTTACATTATTAATCATACAAAACATAGATGAAAAGTAATAAGAAGTGACATATCTAATCAATTCAATTATTGCACGATTAGCGACATATCCGGAACTGATCTACACATAAATATAATGATGTACTACACGACACTACAACACATACCAATACATTCCATCTAAAAGTATCTAATTAACTCAATTATTGCACCAAAAAAACTCTACACGATTAACGATATATCTGAAACTGACCTAAACACAACTAAAATGATGTACCACACGGCACTGCACCACATAGCAATGCATTCCATCTAAAAGTATCTAATTAAATCAATTACTACATCATAAATAATTTAATTGAATTTTAAAAATAAAAACTAAAATATTTTAACTACTCTAAAATTTTTAGAGCTATCTTGCTATTTTTCTAGTTTAAAAAGTATTTTTAGCTTTTAAAATGATTTCTTGTGTAAATTTTTTTTAAAAATTTAAGTTCAGAATATTTTAATTGAGCTCAAAATACCATATTAAACTACTCTGAATTTTTTTATAGAATTTTTAGAGCTATCTTGCTAATGTTTTAGTTTAAAAGTATTTTTAACATTTAAAAATTATTTATTGTGTAAAAATGAGAACCAATTTTAATTTAAAAATAATTTTTATAAGTGCAAAATGTCTGAGGAATATCTATGAATTTTTCTAGAATTGTTTAGCTTTGTTTGATATTTTTGCAGATTTAATCTAAATCATTCATGTACTACACCATAAATAATATCTATGTGATAAACTAAATTATACACAGCTAAAATGATATACTACAACAAACTACACTACATATCAATATATTTAAAATTATCTAATCCATTCAATTCTATATCGCTAGTTTTATTTGCTAACCTACCAGGGTTTTGAATTTAGATACAAAGTTGTAAAAACATTTACCTACAAAGTGGGCGATCAAATCTGCTTCCCCCTCCCTCTCCTCCTCCACTACGAACCAACAACGCTTTGCTAGGTCACTCCTCCTCTCTCTTCTCTCCCTCTTTCTCTTTTTCTCGGAATAAAAGTGACTTTCGGCCGAATTTCTGGGGTTTTTATATAGTGACCCACAAGGTGGTGCGGGTTCTATTTGGAATGACGACAGGAAAAGGAACCGGCGACTGGGCATTTACTGCCAGTTAGGTGGGCGACAGTGTCCAATCGCCATTTGAAATGACGACAGTAGCTCATTTCAATAAAAAATAGATTATTTATTTTTATAAATCTGCATTAAAATAATATTATTTAAAAAACACTAATATATATACGTTTTTACGATGAAATATTTTTTGTGGCAAATTTACTCGTACCATTTTCATATGATTTATCTAAATACTAATGTAGACATTGTTAATTTACTCATATCATTTTCATATTATCTTTCCAAATACTAATATATATGAGGATTTGCTATCTATTGAACATGAGGTTCGTAGTTGAGGAATGAATACCTTCCCTTTTTTTAGTAAGCCTTCCTCCGCGCAAGCTACTGGCCTTGGACGCTGAATTCCCCCCACGAAAAGCCCCCCTCGCCGAATGTCCTCCTTTTCGTTATATTATGTGCCGAAAACGCTATCATCACGCGACGACAAGGAAGAGTGGCTCGTCGGAGAGGGAGAAGAAGACGTGCAAGGTGGTGGTGGAAGCAAGTGACCTCGCCGGAGACGAAGGAAGGAGGAGATGTTGGAGAGAAGCGGCGTTCAATCCGTAGTTATGGACTGAATGTTCGTTCCATATACGCGTCCCGTGTAGATATTGTTGGTTATAGACTTCTAAAATAGTTTTGCAGTTGTGCAAGCTGGTAGAGCTCATAACTGTTCAAGCTGAGTTTGCTAGTTGGGAGGTTTGTTTTGGCCTGGAGTATTCTAGACATGTCGTTACCGGACCAACAGAAACAAACACGTTTGTGGGCTACACATACAAGGTCCCGACGCGAAATTTTCCAGTACTTGTTAGGCTAGAGTTCTCAAAAGCCTCATGCCGCCAATGGATTACTGGATAGGAGGATACAAAATTCCAAAGATAAGGCACATGACATGCAATTTAATTTTGAAACATGAACTCACACGCCATAGCCGTACAATGTGACCCATATGCTGATATATTTAGCCAAATGACACAGGTACAATATACCACACTGTTAACACCTCTTGAATTTGCCAATTTGGTGTTTAGTTACCTCTTAGAAAATGAAAACGAAACTGTGCCCCTGGTAAATGTTAAGATTAAAAACATAGTTCACAACAAAATGAACAATTCCTACATGGAAGACCTACATCGGTGCAAACGTATGTGGAGCCGTGAACGGATGATTGAGCTCGCACCATGACGAAGCAATCTATTATATAATACTAGTCAAGTGCCCGTGCGTTGTGACGAAAACACAAACTATAGAAGCAAGTCAAATTAGTTATTTTGAAGCCATTTTGATAACACGAATGAAGAAAAAAATGACTAAATAAGATTGACTTGGAGTCATCTACATCCTGATGAAAATTCAGCAAACATTCACCGCATGTAGTCCAAACCATGCATAACAAAATGTTGCATTCATGAATTAAGTCCTTGAAATAAGCAAGGATACAATGAACTTAAGAGATACTTTGCTTCATCGTGATATTGAAATAATAACAAATGAAATAACATACCATTGAAAGCACTTAAAAAATTAGAATTTAAACTAACATAAATAAGTACATCAACTCTAGAGATCATTTCCCCCTTTGCCTTCCTACTTGTTCAACACTTGATAATGAGGATTGACAGCCATGTTGATCCTCATCTGGCCGACGAAATTGACGTTGTCACGTACGGGCTCTCATTAAGGATGCACAAAGGCCTATAGATAAATCAAACAAAAAGTAATACAATATTTAGAGGGTTACCAAAGAGAGGTAATTATTATAGAGATGCAATATAATTAGCACATGGATGTCATAGAGACTTATAACTTCCAACTCATTGGCATAGATTGAGTTTGGGAAAAAAATAAGAGTCCACTCTCTACCGTGGTTGACAACCCGCCTAAAGATAAATCTGTAATACCAGTAGAGAGCCTAAGAGAATGAAAGTGAAAGTTGAGAACCATTTTTACCAATTTACCTCTGTACAGTAGAGGAAAATCAACAGAGATAGAGGGGGGGGGGGGATAAGACCAAGCCCACCAGGCCAACCTCTCCTCCCATCCCATTTCTTCCCCACCGAAGGCAACCAAGCCAAAGCAGTGAGGGAGAAGAGGAACCGAGGGCGCACCAGGAAGCACAGCATCGTCGCCACTGCCCACTCCTAGACCAGCAAACCAAGTATGTCGCCCCATCCCTCCATTTCTATCCCATGCTTTCATGGCACAAGATACAAGGGAAGGGGGGAGGGTAAGAGTAGACTACTTGGGGGGTGGAGCTTGGGCGATGGCGACGCGTAGGGGAGGCGCACGGCGGCCGGAGGCCGAGCCGGGCATAGGCGGGCCAAGAGCACATGGGGTAGTCGGGCCGAGCCAGCTTGGGCATGCTGTGGTGAGAGGGCACACAAGGCAGGCGTGTCAGGCCGACGACCATGCGCCTGTGTCGAGCACCTGGGGTGGAGGCGACGTCGTGGGTAAGGAGGCGCCGGAGAGAGGGAGGGCCAGAGGGAGGAGGCACCACCGGGGAGCGGCCGGGTGAGGCGGTGCGGGAGCAGTGACCAGCGGGAGGCGGTGGCTCCAGCGAGGCAACTCAGCCGGAGGGGAGGCAGTGGAGCCAGAGGGGGTGGCGCCATGCGCCGGCCGTCGGCCGGGAGAACCACTGAGGGAGAGGAAGTGAATGAGTGGGTGAGGAGAGGGAGGTGGGAGATAAGGTCGAAGGCGTGGATGGCTTCGGCCCAGAGGAAAAGGGGAGGAGGAAAGAAAGAGAAAAGAGAGAAAAGGAAGGGTGGAAAGAAAATTAGGGGTGCGCACCTAAATTTTTATTCGCAAGATTTGACGACGTGATCTCTAACCTATTGTTATTATTTATTTGTGGCACCAGGTTAGTGGAATATTGCCCGGTGAGAGGGGTTTGTTCGTGTCGTTCTGCGCATAGGATCAATGACGTCTATATGTGTACATGTATTGCTACCATGTGTTGAGTCTGGTTAAATGCATGTTCAGGTGGAGGTTCTGGAATGGCGTCATCCGCACATTACTCCGCTCCGCTTGGTTAACAGGCAAGTGCATGGTAGAACGATAGCCTGTAAGTGCTATGAAATATGTGATGTTTGCGTGACATGATAATGTTTATATGATGATTCTTACATGATAATGTTTATATGTTGATGGCAATAATGATGGAACAAGGTGAGCAATGAGACTACCCTGTTAATGATGACAATGATGAATCATGTTAATGATAATGGACATGTGCATTTGCATCATGGAAAGAATGCACGAGCCAGGTCGGTGAGAAAGTTATGTAACTATTCCGGTGAGGTCAGTGAGAAAGATACATGACTAACCCGGTGTGCTCTAGATGAAGTCTTACATCTGTAGGGACTAGATAAAGTCCTACAATGTAAGGACCCCATCCTAACGAATATGGGGGAAGAGTGTGTCATCGACGGGTGAGCACTCCACGATACCGGTATCAGCTGATGAGATGCATACGAGCATGAGCATGATGGTGCATTCGCATATATGGGCAATGAAATGAGCATGTAGAATAATGATACAGCACTAACGGAGAGTTAATGATGGAAATGATGAAATGGTTATGTTTATGTTGGTATGGCAGTGTTTATCGTTTCTATTATGTACTTGCTGAGTCTTCGGACTCACCCTTGCTTATCGTTGGTTTTTAGGTGAACATCGTAGATGACATGCTTCAGGAAGGGAGAATAGTACATCCACGTCACATGTAGTTACTAATGCAACTCATTCTCCCTAGATATTCCACTTTTGATGTATTATGTCTAGTTGTTAACTTAGCTGCGCAAGTTTGTAATGAATAATGTGTGGTGGTAGCATTTTGGGCCCAGGTGACGGGTCAGGGTGTTACAAAATCATAATAAAATTTAAAACAATTTATATACCAGCATGTTGTGAAAGCAAATGTATATTCTCCTTACCAGTGGTCCTGTTGACCTTACAGAGGGTAGCGGCCAGACAATGGAAGTCGGCCTTTGCTGGACGCCAACGCTTGATGTGGCGCGCCACATGGAAGTCCCAGACTCGTATGAATATCAACTCTCAGCCGCGCGTTTAGCAAGAATGAGAATCCAAAAATGTTAATTGTATTTAATCATCAATAGTTGAAACAGTTTACATTGCTCATACCGAACATTCATCAGGGCTATCTCCCTGGTTGGTGTCTGACGGGGCCATGATTCGTGGTACTCATTGTGGCCGACGTGTACGACCATGCCAATGACATCTACAAAAGCCGCAAACCAAATAATAACGGATATATGATTGGAAAGCTAGATAAGGAAACAAAAATCTTTACAGAATGTCGGCTTACCTGCCATAGTTAGTAAGTAGTGAGAATCCAAAAATGTCAATCCTATTAAATCATCAATAGTTGAAATAGTTTACATTGCTCGTACCGAACATTCATCAGGGCTATCTCCCTAGTTGGTGCCTGACGGGGGCCATGATTCGTGGTACTCAATGTCACCGACGTGAACGACCATGCCAATGACATCTGCAAAAGCTGCAAACCAAATAATAATGGATAAATGATTGACAAGGGAGTTGGAGAGGAAATGAACATCTACTTGTTAACAATTGTGCCGCGCCAACCTGATGATGGAGGCGCAACTATTATCCTCTTGGATGCTTGCACATTGTAGCTGATCACCATCTCGGTTTCTTGGTGGCACGCAGATGAAGAAGATGTGAGGGAGAGATTGTGCGGTGATAGAGTTGCTATAAGCTGCAAATGATGCACACGTGTGTGTTATATATAGAGTTTAAGCTAAAAAAATGGCGGCTAATTACATGTTTGGAAATTCAAAATTTGGGCCAACCTCATCCGACACAAACAAATTTTAGTCCGGACAGCCTCATCCGGCTCAAACAAAATTCTGTTGGCCTTCACCTTTTCTCTCCCGGCCATAACCTGTTAGAAAAATAAGGACAAAGGAGACACGAATTTTTACGTGGAAAACCCTTGCGGGAAAAAACCACGGGCGCCAATCGACGATGATCACTATATGAGGAGCGATTACAAAATGCAGGGGATTACAATGAGGCGTTCCACTCTCGTGCGGCTTACAAGAGGTATATAAAGGGGTAAAAGGACTTAGAGTCAAAGTAGGAAACTAATCCACTAATATGGCATATTCCAGATACTTCCATATTAGAAATTCGGATCACATACGGATCCAAATATTAACAATCTCCACCTTGAGACGAATTTCCTCTTGTAGCAAAATAAAGAATCATCAATCATCAAATGATTCCCCAATAAGATAAAAAATCACTGTGCGCCAACTAGTCTCTAGGACTAAACTGTAATACCAACTAAGCTTGAGCAAAACTCAAACTTAGTAACATGAACTGGTTTTGTCATCATATCAGCTGGATTATCATGAGTACTTATCTTGCACACTTTGATATTACCTTGAGCAATAACATCTCGAATAAAGCGATATCTCACATCAATGTGCTTTGTTCTCTCATGGAACATCCGATCCTTTGTAAGGCATATAACACTCTGACTATCACAAAATATAGTAGTGCAAGAATTATCTCCACAAAGCTCAGTGTACAAACCTCTCAACCAAATAGCTTCTTTACAAGCTTCAGAAATAGCCATATATTCTGCTTTAGTGGTTGATAAGGCAACAGTAGCTGCAAACTCGCCTTCCAGCTAATAGCACAACCACCAATGGTGAAAACATAACCTGTTAGAGACCTCCTCTTGTCCAAATCACCAAAGATAATCGAGTCAACATAACCAACAAGTTCATCTCTAGAATTCCCAAAGCGCAAACAAGCATCGAAGTGCCACGCAAATATCCGAAAATCCACCGAATCGCTTTCCAATGCTCTTTTCCAGATTAGCCATGTATCTATCGACAACACTCAATGCATGAGATAAATCAGACGAGAACAAACCATGGCATACATAAGAGAACCAAGCTGCTGACCGAATATGAAACTCTAGACATGTACTCAATATCATAATCGACTCGGGACATAAGGTCAAGATAATCAAATGCGGCTAATGGAGTACTCACCGGTTTTGCATCATGCATATTAAAACGACGAAGGACTTTCTCAATATAACCTTTTGACTAAGGTATAACTTGCCGATTGCCTCTCTCTAATAATCTCTATGCCAAGAATTTTCTTTCTTTGCACCTAAGTCCTTCATCTCAAATTCATTACTCAATTGTGCTTTCGGTTTTGCTATTTCGACTTATCTTTTGCAAAGAATCAACATATCATCAACATAGAGAAGCAAATAAATGGCTGAACCATTAGCAGTCTTTAAATAAACACAGCTATCATAATCAGATCGCTTAAAATCATGAGAGAGCATAAAAGAATCAAATCTTTTGTACCATTGCCTAGGAGATTGCTTTAAACCATAAAGAGATTTCTTTAATCTACAAACAAGATGTTCTTTTTCAGGAGTAACAAAACCCTCAGGTTGGTCCATATAAATGTCTTCTTCCAACTCCCCATGTAAGAATGCAGTTTTAACATCTAATTGCTCAAGTTCATAATCATGCATAGCAACAATACTGAGTAAAGTGTGAATAGAACTATGCTTCACAACTGGGGAAAAGACATCATTAAAATCAATACCTGGAATCTGACTATAACCTTTAGCAACCAATCTTGCTTTCCCAAGTGCCATTCTTTTCAAGTGACTCTATTTCATCATGCATGGCAGTTATCCACTTATTACAATCAGTGGAGTTAATAGCCTCAGAGTATGATGAAGGTTCTGAATTACCTTCAATTTCTTCTGCTACACTCAAAGCATAAGCAACAATATTAGCTTCTTCAATCAACCTCTTGGGTGGATTAATCTCCCTCCTAGGCCTATCAACTGCAATAGACCGTTGTGGTGACTGCTCGACAATAGGAGTATCATCAACAATAGGTGCATCATGAACAACAATATTTTCCTTATCTGATGTGTCATTTGAACCAACAAAATGGTCTACCTGAACACTTGAATTCTGCTCACTCTCAACGGGAACATTAGTGGGCAGTTTATCATGAAGCATAGCAGATTCATTAAAGACAACGTTTCTGCTAATCACAACCTTCCTTGTTTCAGGATTCCACAACTTATATCCTTTAACACCAGATTTATAACCAAGAAAGATGCACTTAACAGCTCTAGGCTCTAATTTTCCATTATCAATATAAGCATAAGCAGTACAACAAAAAACTCTCAATTCTGAATAATTTGTTGGGGAACCAGACCATACCTCAATTGGAGTCTTCTTTTCAATTGCAAGAGAGGGTGACCGATTAATAAGATAGCAAGCAGTGGAAGTGGCTTCAGCCCAAAAACGTCTATGCTAACCTGCATTTTACAACATGCAACGGGCCCTGGAAATGATGGTCCTGTTCATACGCTCAGCTACACCGTTTTGTTGAGGAGTACCAGGAACGGTGTAGTGCCTAACAATGCCTTCAGTCTTGCAATATGATTCAAATTCATCAGAACAGAATTCCATTCCATTATCAGTGCGAAGTTTCTTCACCTTCTTTTCATTTTGCCTTTCAACCATAGTCTTCCACTCTTTAAATGCTGAAAATGCTTCTGATTTATGCTTCAAGAAATAAGACCACACTCTTCTAGAGTAATCATCAATAATTGTTAACATATAACAAGCACCTCCTAGAGATGTCTTCCGAGATGGCCCCCATAAATCAGAATGCACATAATCCAAAATACCTTCTGTGGTATGAACTGAGGTATTGAACCTCACCCTCTTGTGTTTGCCAAACACACAATGCTCACAAAATTTTAGCTTACCGATGCTATGTCCATCAAGGAGTCCTCTCTTGCTTAATTCTGCCAAACCAAGTTCACTCATATGCCCAAGGCGCATATACCAAAGATTAGTAGCATCGGAATCAGATAATGAACTTGAAATTACAGCAACATCACCTAATATTGTAGTACGTCGCAGATGGTACAGATTGGCAGATTTAATATCAGCTTTCATCACAACAAGAGAGCCTTTTGATACCTTCAAAACTCCACCTTCACCAGAATACTTGTACCCTTTACCATCAAGAGTACTCAAAGAGATGAGGTTTCTTTTCAAATCTGAATGTGCCTCATATCATCAAAGTTCGACAATGCCATCAAACATCTTGATCTGAATTGAACCAATTCACGCAACCTTACAAGATGAGTTATCACCCATCAACACAAGTACCACCTTCAACAGTTCATAGGTGGCAAATCAGTCCCTATTAGGACACATATGAAAGGTACAGACAGAATCAAGAATCTATTCATTATTGGTCTTAGCACATCCAGCAAAAGCAACATTAACTCCTCCATCAGAACTATCATCAGCAGCAATGGAGGATTTACCTTCATCATCTGGTTTACCTTTTTGCAATTTGTGAGAGTACAACTTCTGCTTGAGATGCATCTTGCTGGTGAGATCCTTTGTCATGCAAATTTGTTCCAGCTTCAGCCATAATGCAGCAGCTGTCTTCTCCTTCAAAACCTCCTGTAAAATATTATTTGATAGATGAAGGTGAATATAAGATAAAGCCTTACGGTCTTTACGCTTCTCATCTGCAGTCCATGTGATAGGTTGTTTTTCAAACCCTTCCAATGCATCATCCAAATCCATCTGTGCCAACACAGCCCCCATCTTAATTTGCCACAGCGATAATCTTATGTCTCGACCCAGGAGTGGAAGATCATACTTCAAAGTCGCCATGAGGAATAAAACCTGAAAATTGCTAGTACTGATCTGTGTAAACCTAGCAAAAATTATAACCTCTTGGTACATGAATTGTGTACGCAAAACAAAGATCTTCAAACCTCCTGTTATTGATCTCGTGTGGATGTAGCACAATTGGCCGGAATTTGTCTTCTCCACGAGATTCAACAGAGCCTTCTTTGATCTATGCTGGGGCCTTTCGGAGACTATCAACAGAACAACCTGTGCTTGGTCGTGTGTTGACTCCAAGGAGTGAAAGCACAGATCAACAGAACAAATATTTAAAGAAAAGTATTACTTAGGACCTGTGCTGTGCTCTTGAATCGGGCCTGCTGTCCTTTGGTTCGGCGCTAGTCTCGGCTGATGCTCCCGCGGTCAGTGGTGGATCTAGGATTTGATTATGCCTCAGGCTAAATTCTAATAGGATAACATCTTAAAACTAACGTTAATTTCTATCCACGCTAAGACATAACAAAAAATAAGCCACAAATGCTTCATTGACATGAAATTTTACCAAAAATAGATGAACATGAAAAAGATACCGTACAATGTTAGTGATACTTAATCATAATTAAGGCTTGATGGAAGAAAGACTTGATAGAACAAGATTGAGGGTTGAATAAGTTTAAAACTCCTAATGCAGCTCTTCTCAGAGTGTTTTTTTTCAATAAGGATACCATGATTTCCAAATAAGGATAGGCAACTATTGTAGAACTTGATCTTACCAGGCCAAGATATTTTATACATTGCTTCTTCAGCTGAGCTCTTGGACATTATGGAAGATCAACATCTCTTCCCTCCGCAATATTAAGCCTGTATATGCAAAAAAAGACTAACTGAAATCGCTGTGCAATCAAACCCCTCACTGAAATTTCTAGTATAGCGGTGCAACATTGGACATACTTATCCTATATGCAAATATCTTTTGTCATACACATTGCACCTATTCGCTCTGGTAACAGAATTTGCAATTGATGCACATAAAACAACAGAAACGAGACCTTGGATTGGATGCATTGAGCCTGACGCGGTTCCAGCGCGAGGCGGCGGTCTCCGGTTTGGGGTCGTCGAAGAAGGAGACGGTCTTTGGCCGAGGTGAGCATGAAGTCCAGCGCTTGCCACCTTCATCAATCCCAACCACAAGCCCTCTCAGTTTCAGAGATTGAATTTTACCAACCGTAACCATCAATAAAAGAACCCCAATCAGCCATTTATTGGGGCACCAAAATCTCATCTCCAGGAAAGGAGCCACCTTTTAATGGAAGCCAACCCATGACACACCGAGCGGGCGAATTTGAATCGAAAGCACCTCGGCGACGTCAACGAGAGGACGGAGAGTAGGAGACGCCGAGACGGAGGCCACGGGCGCGACGTTGGATGGGGATTGGGGATACGGACGGACGAACGGAGGCGGTGGCGGCGAGGGCGAGGGCACGGCAGCCACGGCCACCGGCGTGGAGGTGGAAGGAGGAGCGCGCGCCGGGCGTGAGCCGGAGGGCGGGCGAGCGCCGAGGGCGTGGAGGAAGGGAATAGCCGAATAGGGATTAGCAGATTAGGTCTGCTGCTCTCACCTCCCTGACTCTGCTTGTGCGAGGCGTGGGCCGGCGTGGGAGGGAGACGTCAGGAGTGGGAGGTGGGCCGGCTAAGCCTCGGCTGGATGCTATCTTGTGTATATTGAGCTTATATCTAAAAATTTTGCACTACTATTTTTCTTTGGGCCTCGACTCTGACCACCCGCCGAGGCCCAGATCCGCCCGCCATGGTGGTTGACGCGTCGACGAACCGATGCTTTGGTTGGCGCTGATTGATTTAAGGCCGACGCGGACGCAGACCGATCGGATCGAAGCGGACGCAGCGACGCCGATTTAAGACGCTCTCGACGATTACTGGCGGCAAGCAGACGAGACGGCGGCGGCGCAACAAGGAAGAAAAACCGATCTGCTATTTTTTCTTCGTATCTCTCCCAAACCCTAAAACTCCTATGCTCTGATACCACTTGTTAAAAAAATAGGGACAAAGGAGACACGAATTTTTACATGAAAAACCTTTGCGGGAAAAAACCACGGACGCCAATCGACGATGATCACTATATGAGGAGCGATTACAAAACGCAGGGAATTACAATGAGGCGTCTCACTCCCGTGCGGCTTACAAGAGGTATATAAAAGGGTAAAAGGACTTAGAGTTAAAGTAGAAAACTAATCCACTAATATGGCATATTCTAGATACTTCTATATTAGAAATTCGGATCACATACGGATCCAAATATTAACATAACCAACACATAAAGAACGTTGCTTTTAGATTTAGTTTCATGGGCGTCCTGTGAACAATCTTTCACTTTTAATCTCCCGGCCATAACAAACCCCTGAGAGAACAAACAGTCTATGGTGTGACAAACCAACAGAGAAACCAATAGCCTTATCTCTACTAACAAACCCAACAAACTGCTCTTACCTCATCCCCTCCTCAGAGAAACCAATAGCTTTGTGCCGAGCATCACCGCCAGTGCAGCCGCTGCACATTTTCTTGCTACCGGAGGCGGAATGTCAAGTAAGAGTGAAAATGGATACTCTTTTATCTGATATATGTCCAGCTACTTAATCAAATGAGATGCATGTTTGGATGATGAAAAATATTATAACTTAATAATGGTTTCTTGAACAGTATTCCCTGTGCAAAAAGCAAAGTCGCCTCAGGTATACTTTTCATCGAAACCATAATACCCGGCAATTAAATTCTTGAACAGTATTCACTGTGCAAAAAACAAAGTCACCTCAGGTATACTTTCCATCCAAACCATAATACCCAGAATATTATATAACTTAAATCGTTTGCCAAATGGAATAAGGGAGAAAAACAGTTGACACGTTCTTTGACTCATATATGTTAAACTAAATTGTTATTCTCTATAAATATTACACAGAATCACATACTTGATTCTGCACTAAATGAAGGAAATCCTTGATAAAGTGCATTCTGGATCCTCTTTCTTTTCCTAGACCTCAACATCCAATTTACAAACAACCCAAATAATCCAAATAAAATTCAACATATTTCATTTGTGGCAAAAGCATCTAACACTTGTTGGTCTTTGTAGTAAAGAACAATGAACCAGTGAAGTCTTGCCAAGAGCACTCCCAGCAATTATGCAAATGAAATTGCAATTACTCCTGCTTCCCGCTATTTCTACACAACATTATCTTTTGTGTTATCCATTGTTCAACACTGTCTACCACGAAGATGTAGAACTAACTAAAATAGTGGAGGGGTACATCAAAGCAGCAAAACTAATAAAATAAAATACTACTGCAGTAGTGCTAAACATACTTGTATACCTGTTGGCTGTTGCATACATGTATGGTGGAGCCCTCTTTTTTTGACACTATTTTTACATGGCAAGACGTGTTAGACATATTTGTAAAGAGTAGAATGTTGATCCTCAACCTGTGCAAATTTAGCTCAGGACCTTTTGGTCTAGACATGTACTGCGTTTTTGGCATAGCCTTAACAACAAATGAACCCAATTCAATCCATCTAATGAGATATCGCCATTTAACTTGAGTTACTGTTTTAGCATATAAAATCCAGCTTGACCTTAGAAGGTCCAACAAAATAAATATCCATATGCAGTGGTGCAAAGGATCCTCCAGCTCAACTGTCTTGCGATCTGGATTGGGAGGTAGAAGTCAATCTTATGATATATGAAGCACTCATCCGTGGCAGACTAGCATGTCACGCTACTCAGAGGAGCGAAGCAGAGGAAGCAACAAGCACAAAAGATCGCAGAACCCTATATTTGGCCTAAACCTGTGATGTTTCCAACTAATGTACTTGACTCATCTTTAGCTAGTAACCTAGTGATGTTGATGTAAATACCATGTATGCATGTGAATCACAAGATTGCTGTAGCAATTGCTCCTGTGAGTTCTTTTGGCTAGGTTTTAGCCCACTCCACAGCAAGACCTAGAGCGCCAGTGCATGTAACATCACAAATTTCGAGTTTTCAAATATCTTTTGTGTAGTTTAGGTCCCCGAAAAATTTCACCAATTTTTCTTGAAGTAATAAAGCTTAATTGGGAATTTATGAAGTTAAAACAATTTAATATGATTAATGTAAACTTCAATTAAACAAAAAACAGTGTTAGTTGGGTTCCTTGTGTTCTAAGGAATTTTCCCGAGTTCGTTTGGTATTTATTAAAGCTCATTTGAATTTTCAGCCTTTTCTTTAATCCGAAAATCAATTTCATTTCCTTTTCTCCCGTGGGCTGAATCCGCTCGGCCCACTCCTTTTTCTCTCTTTCGGCCCAGCTATCACCCGACCTGTCCCCGCTACCCCGCCCCATTACCCGCCTTGCCACTTGCCCAAGAACCACCCCAGCCCACCTAACCTGCCGGCCCAGCTGCCGCTCCCCCTCACCCGGGCCCACCTGCCAACCATTGCCGCTGCTGCCATGTGCGCGCACCATGGCCATCGCCGCTCATCCCAGCTTCTGTGCCACGCCCGCTTCCCGAGGCTATAAAATCCCGGGGATCCTCGATTCGCGTTCCTACTGCTCCACCGCCTTCGTGCCGTAGCTGCCGCCACCTGGGAAGCCACCGTGTGCTGATGCTATCTTCCTCGCCTCCGGCGACGCTCCGCAATGGCTAAAACCTTGTCATCACGTTCCTTGTCACCCCGGTGAGTTCCCCTTGAATCTAACCGTGTCATCCCGTGTTCTAACCTCGAATATACCCTTTCCATCCCTTGATTCCGAGTTTTGTTCACCGAGCGTAGAGATCGAGCCGTCTCTGTCATCTCCGGCCACCGCTCCTTCGTCGCTCGATTCCGCTGCACCGGTGAGTTCTCTGCCTTCATCGACCCCACCATCTCCATCCCCGAGCCGCGTTCTACGCCGTGCTCCTCTTGCCTTCCATGGAGCTCCGCCGTAGTGATGTCGCCACCATAGTCGATCCGCCGTCGCCACTTTGTGCTCACCGTCGGCCATCTCCGATGACCTTCGAACTTCGCACCCGCGTCACCGTGATCGTCTCATCGCCCTCTCCGCATTGCATCCCTCCTCCTCCGTCGTGACCCGTAGAGCCACCGCCTCGTCGGATCCACATCAGTGCCACGCCGCCACCTTTTCATCACCACCTTGTCTCCCGCATGACGTGTTTACCTCATTAGCACCCGTATGGCAGCCACTTTGTTCCACATCGCCGGCCAGCCTTGCCACGTTGTCACCTTCCTTCCTCGCCTAGTCATCGCACACTTAGCAGACCTAGATCTATACCCCCACCTTTCTATGACGAGTGACCTAGATCTATACCTCCACCTCTCTATGACGAGTGGACCCCACTCGTTAGCCACACAAGGCCTAACCCTAGATCCATATCTCACTTACATGTGGGCCCTGCATGTCAGCTCAACATGGTCAACCCTATCTGTAAGAGCTCGGTCCATCGTGGACTAGCATGTCTTCGTGGACTTGGTCTATGGACCAATGGACCACATATCATTCTCTCATCCATTTTCCAAAATTTCCGAATTAAAGATTTCGGGAATATTCCATTGACCCCACCTGTCAGTGACTCATACTCTCTCTCCCTTTTCCTTTTCTTGATTTTCCTTCCCAATCAAACTTCCGAGGGCTCGTTCTTCCTCATACGAACTCCAATTGAACCCGTTCAAGTTTCTAAATTCATCTAAAATCAAGCCCTACCGGTCAGTACCATTCAATTTCAATTTGGAGTTTATTTGATTTGTTTTTTTGAATTTAGTTTGTTTTATGCTTTCTCTCTCGTTAGACGTTAACGTTCCAAAATCGCTGGAAGAAGCTGAAGATCAAGGATGTCAAAGATTGAAGATAAAGAACAGCAACATTGTTATAGCAAGGCAAGTTGTGCTTTGATCATATTGCACCCAGTTTTACAAAATTACTCTGATTCAAATTATTGCATGATAATTCAATTATCAAATGTTTTACTACTTTGGGATTAGTTATGCGACCCATTTGATTATGCCTACCTTGTGAATTGTATCGCCATGATCAATTGTTATCTTAGGCTAGATACTTATTAATTGGTCAATAATGTAGTACCAACGTGGGTTGGTTCAGACACGATTAGTATGCTTAGCTATGCAATGGACATTGATACCATTTTAAGGGAAAATTCATACATGACTAAGTGATTATGGAACATCTTTGTGATAATTGGTATGACATGTGTTGTCACTCAGTGGAAGCATGTGTTGCATTTTAATCAACTGGGTGGAAAAATATTTAGATTGGGGTGAGTAGAAGTACTAAGTGAGCTGGTGGCTTCGTGATTGCGATCTTCATAAATAGGGTAGTAAATTGGTAGTCTCGCCCTGATCGAGTTAAGGACTTCACTTTGTGTGCCATTGAACTGAGCTGTACAGTATGACCACATGCCTAGAATAGGACAGGCCTAGCTCAGTAAGTTATGGAGTGTCAACATCGGCTGCCTCAGGTAGTAGGTTAGCTCAGTGAATGGGTGGAGATGTGGAGTCATTTGTTGAGCCGCATTTATGGACGGTTCGCTGTTTACATATCCAATGGTGCACTCTAGGCCAACGCCTGTGACACCAGGCTACTAGATTAAAAATCGTCGAGAGGGTCAATTGTTGAGATGAAGGTTTGGAAAGGCTTTCTGGTGATCTTCTCCATACAACTTGATTGCATCTTGTGGGTAAAGTATACAACCTCTGCAGAGTGTTAACAATCTATTCGAATAGCCACGTCCACAGTCATGGACATGCTCGGGGATTTCACACAAGGGGTAAACTTTACAACACAAAACTGGGAGGGACAGCTGTGTGAAAGAATTGGCTTAGACTAAGTGAGCTTTGTGAAAATACTTGTTTAATTACTTTTGTTATTTGTTTTCAATTATGTTTTCAATCTATTTATTCATATTCAACTACAAAAATTCGCTTTTTGCAAAATAACCATAGATGCCATATCCTTTGGAATAAGGCATCATCTATATTTGTATTTTGTGGTACAACTTGTTGAGTACTCTATGTACTCACTCTTGCTATAAACATTGTTGATCAGTTCTTGAAGACTACATCAGTTCATCATTGGTCAACAAGGATTACTTCAAGGATTGTGGAGAACTAGGTCGCGCTACCCTAGTCGATTGCCTGTGAGCATATGGATGGACCACAATGAAGTTATTCTGTTTCCTTCCGCTGTAGCTTATTTGATATATTCGCCTTTTGAGGCATTAATTATAAGCTTCGACCCTAAGGTCGCTACTATGATAATTATTGTTAATTGCATATTTCTTAGTTATCTTTGCATATGGAATGATATTTTATCGATGTTGATGCTGTGTACACTAGCGTGATCCTAGACTAGTACAATACACAGAGGGTCCGGATTTGTATATTCGGGTCCCGACAGTGTACCTCCTTAGGCTGCAGTTGATCGCAACGAGGCTCATGGTGAGCTCGAGCTCAGACTCGCCCCCCACTGGTTGAAGCGTGGTGGTGGCGCCATGGTCCCAGAGACCACCTCGTTGCAAGTCTGTTTGAGGCAGTAGACATAAAATTTCAATGTTACTTGGACACGGACATGGGTGTCAGAATCCATCTCGGATTTGGATGTCTGAATCGGCAAGCTCTAGAAAATAGGATTCGAGGATTTGTCTAATATATATTCTGTTATCTTTAAAAATTAAATTAAAATAATTTATGCAGTGAAATATTTAATTTTAGTACACTACCACAACACTATATTCACAAAAGATCCTACACACTATTGATATCACCTTGTCACAAGAAAGACCAACTACACACCACTCACCCTTTTAAAAATGGTAGCAAAAGTTATCTAATGTCTCATTAGATGTAAAAATATTCAAACCTCCTTTGAAGTATGCCTTCTATTTAAATACACTAGTGACACTGGCACGATGTATTGCATGATTGAACTCAATATAGTAAGCTTGGACAACTTTGCATCCTTGTGTAATGCTCTTCAAGTGGTGAAGTAGTTCTTGCTCATAAGAGGATGGCACAAATTCTCTTCTCATGGCCATCTTTAAATATCCAAGATGTAATGAGTCTTTTCCCAAATAGTATTGCCACTAACTATACGCATAGTCCTCAAACTCCTTAGTGGCTCTCATCACCTCTTGTGCTTTGGGAAGCTTATGAAATTTATTTACCTTCTCCATTTGTCCTTCCCACTCAAGGTACTCCTTTGAATCATTACTCTCATATAAAGGAAGTTCCACATACTTGTAACCTGCCATGGTTAGTAGTGCAAAAACAACACGAAACAATAGTTGATTAGTGAAATATGTATATCACTCTCAACCTCACCTTCTCTTACTGTAACATCCCAAATTTTGGCCTTTTCAAAAATTTATTTCAAAACAATTAATTCAAAGATTTGGATTTTAATTTGGAGTTCTGCTAATTCAAAGAGCATTTTTGAAGCTTTAAAAAAATAAAATGAATCATTTGCAATTTATTGGATTAATTTAAAGCTTAATTTGAATTTTAGAAAAATAAAAACAATTAAAATGATTAAAATAAACTTCAAATAAATTCAAAATTATTTTATTAAATCATTTTAGGTTCCAAGGATTTTTGTGGAATTTTCTTGGACTTTTCTGAATTTATTTTATTTTTGGATTTTCTTTCTTTTTCTTTTTTCTCTCTCCTATCCATCATCTTCTTCCTCACGTGGCTTTCTTCTTTGTTCGTTCTTTCCCAGCCGAAAGCCTCCATGGCAGCCCCTCCTTGCCGTCCACCTCCCCAGCCCCGGATTCGGCCACACCAGCGCCTCGGCTCTGGCCGGCGGCCGCGCCACCTCCTTCCTCCTCGCCCTTCCTCCTTCCTCTTCTTGTCCCTCAAGATAGCTTCGAGAGCACTCGAAGCTCTAATTCATGGCTGCCACCATTACCTCTCTCCTCTTTTCTTTGCACATGTTGCACCAAAATTAATTCCGTTTGAAGCATTAAGACCGCATTAACCTCACCCACGATGCCATGCCATCAATTGCACATTTCCTCTACTCCTTGCATTCAATTTTACCATTTCTTCCTGTTCTTTTGCAAACCAAAAAACTGAAGCATTTTTCCCGCGGTGTTCCTCGTCGACTCAGGTGTCTCCTCCTCAGTATAAAGAGAGCACCGCGTGTCCCTCGCTCTCATTTTCAATTTGCCTCAAACCACAACTTCTATCCCCTCTCCGTTTGCCCGGATTTTGTCGACGACCGTGCGTCGTCGAAGCTCCTTCTCCGCCAGACTATGTCGCCATCAAAGGTCCTCTCTCCGAGCCACCACCACCATAGGGTTCGCATCATCGCGTTCTACATCGTTCTTCCCTCGCCTTCGCCGGAACATCACCGGAGAGCCGCGTCGCCGTGAGGCCTTGCGCCGCCGCCGCTCTGGATGACGCCGCTGCTGCCACGAGCTATCGCCGGCCGAGCTGTCACTTTCCTTGCCTTCCCCAAGGATCCCTCGACCCATTTTGCTAGTTGGCCATGCCCCCATGCCACCCCTCGCCGGCAAAGCCGTGCCTAGAGCTGCCTTTGCTGGGGCCTGTGCGTGCATTGAAAGAGTCTTGGTTCCTTTGTTTCAAATATTTTTGCTTTGAGTATTATCACAAGAGCTCTTTAGTCTAGTTGGTTAGATGAGGAAAGATCTTTGCCAAAGATCTTAGGTTCAAACCTTGAGAACCCCATTGGGTTTATTTTTTTCATCATTTTCGGATTTCAGTGAACAATGATTCCAGCATAGTACATTTTCGGATTTTTCATCATTTCTTGTGATAATCAACCTTCTAGATGTCCGTTCTCCTTCGTACGAACTCCAAATTCATCGATTCTCGATCCTAAATTCATTCTATTTCTTCTAGTATTTATTTTGTAATTTTTGGATTTTATTTGATTTTCTGTTATTTAATTGTTTCGTTTCACGCGTATAGAATCCAACACCGCCGACACCAGTTTGGACCAACCGGACGCGGCAACCTCAACCTACGACGAAGGTGAGTCTCCTTTGACCATTTTGAACCTATGATTTGTAAATTATGTTTTCAATTTTAAATTATTATGAATTGCTATTTTATTTAAATGATGAGTTTAAATTGTAGGTTGTTAGTTAAAACCTAAATATTGTTAATGGTTTCCTTGATATTGGTTATCCTATACATTTGTAACCCTCGCGTATAAATTCTGTAATATTGATTACAACTTTGTGGAAGAGTTTTGTATGGTAGAATTGCTTAGACATGTTTTACGGCTTCATTTAACCTTTGGAGGAGAAAAACCATTATTACCCTTTATGCTTTGTTTGGAAAATGTATGACATTAGGTGATGTCAGTATTTGGAAAATAAAATAAAATGATGAAAATATGTTTTAGACTTGGGTGGATGGTAAGAACAGGCGGGTACAGCTAGAGCACGAGATCTTGTATTGTGTTAAGTTCCACCCAAGTCATATTAAGGACCGACGCTTGTGATTATCCAAACTGAGCAAAACCGTGCAACCACATGTCCTAAATGGGAAGGACTTGGCTAAATAATTTACTATGTTCTAGTATTACGCCCGCAGGCTGTAGATGGTAGGAGTTACCTGGGTTGTGTAGACGATGGTAATTGACGTCCATGTCTGTCGGGGCTTGCGTTGGGCGATGGTAATAGACATCCATATCTGGGCAGGTTATCCCCCACAACGGTGAGCTCCTAGTCATTGGTAAATGACGTCAAGACTTGGGGTTAAGCTTATCGGGCGAGCTAATATTAGGATAAAGTATTGTAAAAACCCTATGATAATCGCTTAGTCGCACTCCTTCGGAAGTGTGTGAGCGGACAATATAAGCTGATTATCTCGTGTGGGTCAAGCTGTACAACCTCTACAGTGTGTTAAAACTATTTGAATAGCCGTACCCACGGTCAAGAGCGAGCAAGGTGTGTTTTCACATGGTAGATTTTGGTTTTATTTTCAAAAGAGTAAATTTTGGGAACCGAGAGCAGTTGGGACTCTCGGGTAGTTTCTGATAGCTAGAGCCAGTTGGGCAGCTTAAGCCCTATCCTTTAAACCTTGGCGGCTAGAGCCTTGATACTAATGGTTGGTCGCTAGAATCTCCACTAGTGACATCAATTAATTTACTTATTGAAACTATGTTTGTCAAATGTGCTTTATGAAAACTGTTTAAACTTAAAATATTGCTTTGTGCAAATGAACCCTATAAGCCCAATTGTTAAAGCTATACATATGCATAATTTCCCAAGGCTCGCGGAGTACTTTATTTACTCACATGCTACACTCATAATTAAATCTCAGAAGCCTTCAACGACACGGATGAGGACTACGACTACTTCGCATGTGGCTTTGATGAAGGACACCCGGAGTACTAGGTTGCGCTCCCCAGTTGAATGCCGGTGGACAATTTGATGGGCCATCACTCGGAGTTTAACTTTTGCTGCTGTAAGACTCAAGGTCTTTTGACCTCTTTTGTAATAAGTGGCCATAAGGCCGGTACTCAGTTGTTTATTAATGTTGTTTCATGATTCAAACTTGTTATCAACGATGTTTCCACTGTGTGCACTAGTTACTAATCATGGGACTGGTGCAGAAATACACAGAGGGTTTGGATTCAGAAATCCAATACTGACACTTACCATTTAACGTTCTTACTCACCCTATGCTGAATTGGGAAGTACCTCGCACTTGGGTGGTGTGGATCAACACAAAGGTGATGGTCAAGCAAGTTCACTGTCAAGTAATTGCACTAACACGATAATATGTGGAGCTTGGATGGTATAGTGTATGTCATAAACAATCTAAATTCTAGACTTTTGTTCGATAAGTAAAAATCCAAACTAGAATTCAATGAATAGTTGGGGCACGCATAATCTAAGTGGAGATCAAGGCAACACACATACACACGAATATGATGTAACTTAATACAACCAATGAATGAGCTAACAAGATCTAAGTGAATAATAAATAGCTTGTTTTGCAAAAATTATCGAAAGACACTATCTTGTTGCAATTGAAATATAGGACACAAGATTGCACAAAAGGAAATAATTAAACACAAGAGAGGACAATGCTCAATCTATGCAATGGATTTGGCCACCACTTGGTTTTCTTCTCTCTTTTTTATTCTTTTCTTTCTTGCTTTGGTTTTTGCTTTGTTTTCTTACTCTCTTTTTCTTTCTTCTTTTTGCTAGTGACCGAAACCAAAGAACATGAGATTAGCAATTAAGTAATGTGCAACTCTCTTGGTTTTAATCAAATCAATGCCAATGTGCAGCCCTAATGCAAACTCAAAATAGCCAGTCTTTTGTAGGATCAAAGTGTACACAAAAATCAGAAATTGGCTATCAAAGGTATGAATGATTTTCATCATGAAATATTGCGCAAAACAAGGATATAAGTGAAGAGTACCTTCGGTTAATGCACAAAGAACAGCAAGCGAGTAATACATGTCTCGGTGAACAGTATCCACGTGCATGAACAGTACCCACCCTGCGTGAACAGTAAACCAAAGCCCTAATTCAAACTCTAGAGATAGAATCCAACTCAAAGAATTTTGGAAAGCTAGAGATTGAATTTGATTCAAGGCAATTCATGTGGAGATGTCCAACCTGCACACACGACAAGGACTCTCGGTCAAATTGAATCAAATCAATCGGAATTGCTAGAATAGATTGGATACAAAGAAAAATAAGCTGCGCAAAGGGAAAATGAAATAACAACTAAAATCAAAGATTTCCAATGGATCAAAACCTATCAAACTCACTAAACTTCAGATTGGAATTACGGTTTGATGAAAAAAATATTTTTGTGGGATTTTTTCGGAATTAATGAACATCCCGAAATAGTAAATGCTATTTACTTTTTTTGTGGAATTTTTGGATGAACAGTATAGAACAATACTGAATAGTGCCAAAACCAATCTACTAATGAAAGATAAAGATTCTAAGGTGTCAACGGAGCTCTGATACCAAGATGATATAGGGGTGCCTGATCTTCACGACTTAGAATCTGGGATACATCGTGAAACCCAATGAAATGACGAGGCCAATCGATGCCAATGCAACGACCTACGACGAATGAACTCACTAATCCACACGCTATGATAGCTCCACTTGACCACGACAAAAGTGGAAATCAATGGAGGGATTGCACAATTCCAAGGGAGCAGCTGGCGGCTTGCACAAACCCTAGAACGATGCAAGATGCAATCTGATTTTTTTCTTCAAATTCAATTTTGTGGTTCTACAATGCGATACCCCTGCCTAGGGTATTAAGGACATGTGGGACACTCCCCCCCGAGCATGGGCTAAGCCCAAACTAACTCTATTTAGCCCAAGTGGCCAAATTGGCTTCTATGCTCAATCTGAAACTACAATGTTTTAAAACATGAAAAATAGTTCTAAAATAGATACATGACCCATTTAGGACCTCTCAAGTTATATGGCATGCAAGTCCATCAATTAAATCAATGTCAACTCTTCAATCAGGCTAGAATGCTCAATTTAGCGTTTTAAGCTCTTTCAGCCCAATTGAAAGAGTTGGACTTGGATTCTTGATTTATGGCCGCATAAGCTTGGTGTGGGACTGCATTTGGACATGGGAGAGGTGGACGTGGGCTTAGGTGGCCGCATGGGCCTCCCTCCCTTCTTGGTTTGGCCGCATAGGCCTCCCCTCCCCTTGACTGGGCTGTCGCATGGGCTCTCTTGGGCTTGCTTCCTCCTTGCTGGCCGCATGGAGGGCTTTGGCATCGTCTTGTCATCTCCTTTTCTTTTTTCTTGGGCCTGCCTCCCTCCCCTCGCTTTGGCCCGCACTATTTCTAGGGCATCCATAATATCTACACTCACACAAGCAAAGCTGTAGTCGTATTCTTTCCAACAAAGTATAATCATGAACATTATGTTTAGCTTTAACCTTGTGATAGTGTTTAGAATCTCGCTGTGTAGGTATGTATGTCATTGAGCTTGGACAACATTAGGATGCCTTTGATGAATCTAAGCATAGGTTTTGTGTGACACTTGTACCAAAACTTCTCAGTTTGTTACAAAGGGGAGACTCTCAAGAACCAGCTTTGGAAAATTGCAAGGTCAACAACTATCCCCGAGTGGACAACTAATATGGATAAGATGAAGGTCCTAAAACAAGAAGCTTATGAGTGTTTGGAGGAAATCCCACCTAGCCAATGGTGCATGGCTTTTTTTTACGGACTTCCCAAGTGTGACATTCTATTCAATAATAATTGTGAAGTTTTCAACAAGTAATTAAGTCTATCATCCCTGTACTGCTTAAATTTTATTTGTGAATTTGTGAGCAATTATTTTTTGTGGGAAATCTGAAGGTACGTACTGAAAGCAAGGTAATTACCTGTGTTGAGCATGTTGGAGAAGATTAAATGCCAGCTTATGACCAGGTTTTTCTCTAAAGACAAGGAGTGTGCTGAGAAGTGGACAGGGAATATCTGTCCAAAGATTAAGAAAAAGACGGAGAAGAATGCTGACCTTGCAAACACTTGCTTCACTCTGCCTGATGGTAGGGGAGTGTTCCGAGTCATAGATAAGGAACACCAATACATTGTAGATGTCACTATCAGGCAATGTGACTGCAGACGTTGGCAATTGACTGGCATCCCATGTAGTCATGCCATATCCTATTTAAGGCTTGAACGGATCCATCCAGAGGATATGGTGTCTTCTTGCTATACTATAGATACATATAGGGCTGCTTATGGGCAGACCATAATGCCAGTTAGGGATCAAAGCTGCTGTGGTTTCTGCAATGGTGCTAGTCACAGCTATTGTTTGTTAAGTCACACGACTAGTCAACAAGTCGGCACACAAACACTGGCTAGTGTCATCGACTCGACTAGTCGGTAGCTACTCACGACTAGTAGGGCAGTGCTAGTCGCACGCCTAATTGGCCCACAGTTAGCCCAAGAGAGGGGAGGGGATAAAATGAGGAAGTGAGACTAGATCGATTCGATACTCAGACCCTAGCCCGCTGCCGCCCTTGTCCACAACGCCGACGCCGCCCACCGCCACCTCCTCCTCGGCCCTCCTGCCTCCCTTGTCCCCTATCCATGACGCTGCCGCTACCTCCTCCTCGGCCCTCCCTAGTCGCTGTCGACCCCTATCCACACCGCCGCCTCCTCCTCCTCGGACCTCCCCAGTCGTCGTCAATCCCCTTCGGCCTTTCCATGACCGCACGACACCGCCCGCTGCCACCTCCTCCTTAGCCCTCCCTAGTCGCCATCGACCCGAGCCGTGTTGAGCACTCCCTCCTCCTCTCCTTCCCCTCTCCTTCCTCTGCTCCTTCCGTTGCGCTCTGCTTGCGCTTGCTCTGTTTTAGTAGTAGTGCTAGTAATAGCGGTAGTAGTACTAGTAGTATTACGTAGCAGCGATGCTTGATAGCGAGATTCACTACTACAAAAGGCTATCGACGCCTCATCACAGACGGTTGACCAAAATAAATCATATACATCAATCATAGACGATTTTGGTTTAGAGACAAATGCGTATTCTTGCTGCACTAAAATAAATCGTGAAGAGGTAATATCACAGATGATTCATATTGAAAACCGTCTATGATAATTGTAGACTTTACAGACGGTTTTTAATTATAACCGTTTGTGATAATATCCCCGGTGAGTTTCTTTGTCACGTGATGAGTTTTTTCGTCGTCGATGCGTCTCTTCATCGCATCAATGCTGCTTCGGCTCCCCGATGCGTCTTTTCGTCTCACGCGCTGAATTTATTCCTTGTTTTCTAAAAAGAATCATCCACCATCTAAGATTATCATCCTCACATATAACTCTACTATATATACTTCTAAAGCAGAAATAGCTCCCTCTTCTATTTCCTTGTCGTCGGCATTGATGGTCTATCTGGCCATACTGTACGAGCACCTCTTCGGTTGTACGTTGGCGGTCGCTGCGGAATGACACTATTTCAACAATGTCCTCACCCCTCTGTCCGAGGATTTGCGAGAGCAGGTGACGGCCACCTTTCGTCGTCTTGATATCCTCCTCCGCTGCATCTTCCAGGTGATCTCTCACTTCCGGCGAGTGTACCGCGTCATCGACGTGGTCCTCCACAACGATGTTGCACGTCTCTAGGAGACTTGCCGTCATTTGGACTGCTTAATTGAGGCAGCGGACGACCGAGTCAACCATGCCAAGACCCCTCAAGCAAGGGAAGAGAGCCTATGGGCTCAATTCTTCTTGATTCAACAGTCTGAGGGTCTTTGGGAGACACTCGAACGAGCGTGTCAATGTGTGGACGCATTTCGGGCTTCATTCACTGATGATCACGAACCGTCCGATGACGCCGCCGCCACCTACGAAGTTTTGAAGACGGAGATAGCAGCATACCTCCACCACTAAAAAAACTTTGTTTATTTAGGTTTCTACTTTTTTTTAATCTTTGTAAGAAGCAACTGGCCACACTGTTTGGCCATATGTAAATTCCAAAATGAAAAAAAAAATCTAGTTTGGAGGTGAAGTTATTACATTATATGTTGAACTATATATCACAGATGGTTTAATGGAACAAATTAATTATATCCGTCTGTGATATGTATCATAGCTAAAGCAAATTTTTAGTAGTATTTAAATGACAAAATTGACATATAAACATGTAATTTCTTCATGTCATGTAAATGTATACATGATAATATGCTCAAAACATAGAACTTGAGAACAACCATATCACAGACGGTTCCATAATAGAGCCGTCTGTGATATGGTCTCATATCACAGACAGTTCCATAATAGAACTGTCCGTAATATGAGACCATATCACAGTTGCGCCCTAACTTGTCACTCCCCAGCGCCCTTCCTCTCATCTGTTCCCCTCCCCACCCAAGTGCCCCCGACCTCGATGCCACTGCTCAACCCCGTTGCCGACATTGCCCTTCTTCCCGTCACCGCCGGTTGTGACACCACGGTTCACTGCACAAGACACTCATTCGATAAGAGTGTCTTGCATAGTATCACTGTCGTGCCACAACTACGGTGACGCTGCCTTCCCCTCTTCCTCCTCCCCCCGGCGTGTGCAACCCCGGCTACCTCTCCACCGACCTCGGCCTCAGCTACCTCACCACCGACACTGGCGATGTCGAGGTAAGACAGATCTATCACCTATTGGTTTGTGCTGTTGGTATTCATGTGAATCGAGCTGCAATGTGGGCTACCTTGTCAGTTTATGGTCAGTTTGGTCACCCTTGGCCTTACTGTCTTGCTGTTTTGCTCTCTGTGACTGTTGGTTAGCTAGATGGATGGATCTGGAGGTGGGGAATGGGGTTGTGTTCGGGTGTGACTGCTGGTGCTGCTAGTTATGGATAGAAATGTTTGTATGCTCTGTGTGATTTGTCTATGCCTAGCACTGGGAGGTATTGCAAATTGGTATTTGTATGCTCTGTTGAACTGCTCATTGATGTTAACAGTCTTATGTTGAAATTGAATTGATAATTAGTTCATATTTGAGCTCTAATGAATTGCTAACTGCTGTCACTTTGAAATTCAGTTTATTAGTTTGAGGCCCAGTAGTTTGGGGCTTCCTCCTCCCTAGACTCAATTTAGTTTCATGCTTAAGCTTGTTTTGGTTTACTGATGTGAGTTGAATATTTACTAATGTGGGGTTAATTTATTGATTAAGCGTGGTAAATGAAATGGAGGTGGGTTAATGAGTGGTGGAGGTGTTGTCGTCGGTATTGCGTCGCACTGAGGTAACTACTCCCCTCTACTCTCTATCGCTTTCCCTTCCCTTGCTTTGTGATGTAAACTGAGGGCTATTGGTGTATGTGCATTCTGTGCATCTTGCTTAGTTCATGCTGTGGGTTCGGATGGGGCAAAACATCAGTCTGTACACATACAAATTTTTATACATATAACTAATCTTATGGTATATTCCTATATGGTATTCTGCTTTTGAAAGGTACAATTAACTTTTTAGATTTGTAAAGGTTAGGCTAATTTGAAAAGCTGCAATTAACATACAAATTTCTAGAATTTTTACCTAGCTTGTGTCTCTGATCATCAATTATTTATTAATTGGTGTGTATTCTATCCCAAAACAAGACTAAATGAGTCAAAAACTACTACAACACCTCTTTACCTGTCTCTCGCCATTCATTTCACCTTTGTCCGTGTAACCGTGTTCATGCTAGTCAAATTCTTCTCCCTTACGTCCCAGGTATGTCCTTCTATTCTATTCTTGATCACTTCTCTATAAAGTCTCTAGCGTGGTCGCTTGTGCCTTTAAAGCGGCTTTTATATATATATATATATATATATATATATATATATATATATATATATATATATATATATATATATATATAGTCTGACCACTTTCGGGGTTGTGAAGAGTATGAGGCAATGACCACGGAAACCTCATCGAGCCTACAAGTTCAAGAAGCATGGCTATCGGGAGGCGCATGGACATCCAATTACTTGGATGTTGTCGATAGGTAATTGGACTTCACATCAAGGAATGGTTGTTCAGCGTACATGAAGCCACTTCGATGAGGTAACTATCTCGATCGGGAAGTGGCTTCATGTATCGAACCAACCATTCCTTGATGTCAAGTCCATTACATATCGATTTACATTCAAGTAATTGGATGCCCATGCGCTTTCCTAGCAACCATGCTTTATAAACTTTTAGGCTCGATGAAGTTGCCCGTGGTTGCTGTCTCATCCTCACGACCCCCCGAAAGAGGCTAGGGGACTATGAACAATATGTGTGTGTGTGTGTGTGTGTGAAGCCATTTTTAAAGGCACAAGCAGCCACTGCTTGGAGACTTTATAGAGAATATATATCACAGACGGTTTTATCTACAAATTGTCTGTGATACATCAGCTATCACAGATGGTTTCATTTAGAAACCATTTGTGCTAGTCAGATATCATAGATGATTTCCTCTACAAACCATCTGTGATAGTCAGTTATCACAGACAGTTTCATCTACAAACCATCTGTGATTTCAGCTATCACAGACGATTCTAAGTTAATAAACGTATGTGATAGTATGCATCACAGACGGTTTGAAAACCGTCTGTGATGATCTCATGTCATTACTGACCTATAAACTCAGACAGCTCACGAAACCGTTTGTGATGACGTTTTTGAACCGTCTGTGAAGACCTTTTCTATAGTAGTGATTACTAGTAGTGGTAGTAGGCTAGTAGCAGTAGCACTAGTAGTAGTTGTGAATAGCAGTTGTAATAGGCTCGTAGCAGTAGTACTAGTAGTAGTATATTACAATTTGACATTTCTATTTCAACATCTGCAGGTACCATGGTAGACATAGACGACCAACAACTAGCTGTAGCTGCAGCCACTAACGCCGAGATGTATGATCCATCCAAGGATGCTAGGTGGAGGGCTAAGTCCAAAGACCCGACATGGAAATATGGGTTAGGCTAGATTTAGAGAGAAAGGATCTCATCAAATGTACTCTTTGTAACAAGAGAGTCCATGTCGGACTGGGAAGATTGAAGCGACACCTTGCTGGGGGTCACAATGATGTGGAAAATGTCCCAAGGCAACTGCAGAAATCAGGAAAGAGATGCATGACTACTTGAAGAAGAATTCAAGGAAGTTCAAAGCCATGGTGCTAGATGAGGAGGATGAAGCTGAAGATGGAGAAGGTGATGGTGCTGAAGAAGAGGTCCAACGAAGTTCTGGGACAGCTGCAAAAAGGAAGCAATCGGTGGCTTCTTTTACCATGGCTAGGCCGCCAAAGAAGTATACTAAATCAATTGCTGATATGCTTCAAAAGACACTAGAAGAGGTTGTTTCTGAGAGGCATAGCTTGAGCACTACTCAACCTACGCTTGAGCACTGCACAAAAAAGACAAAGGAACAACAACAAATTGTCGATGATCATATAGCTGACTTCTTCTACAAGAATGGCATACCATTCAATGCTATCAATTCAAGAAGCTGGGAGATTCTATTGGAGTCCATAGGGCAATTGGGTCCTGGGTATAGATCGCCCAGTTACCATGATATAAGGTTTCCATTGCTTGAAAGGGCAAAGAATAAGACAGATGCATTGAGGGAGAAGCATGAGTTGGCATGGCAAGAATATGGTTGCTCACTCATGTCCGATGGGTGGACTGACATGAGTGGGCATCATTTGATCAATTTTCTTGTCAATAGTCCAGAAGGTACTTTCTTCTTGGAGTCAATTAATGTTTCTAATGAATCAACTAATGCACACTTGTTAGGAAGGTTGTTGGATGAAAAATTGATTCCATTGGGAGGGAATATGTGGTTCAAATCATGATAGATAATGGTTCTAACTACAAGACAGCAGGCAGAATTCTAATAGATAGGATTCCTACTTTATTTTGGACCCCTTGTGCTACTCACTGCTTGGACCTTATGCTAGAGGACATTAGGAAGATAGAAGAGTTCAGCAACTGTGTTACTGAGGCAAAGAGGGTCTGTAGATTTATCTATAGGCATGGAAGGATTCTTGATGCAATGAGGAATAAGACAGGTGGTAGGGATCTTGTGAGGCCCGCAGCAACTCATTTTGCTACATCATTCCTCACATTGGCTAGTATTTTTAAGCATAGGCAAGCTTTGAAAAGTCTCTTTGTTAGTGAAGAATGGAATGAGAACAAATTGTTTACCACAGAACTAGGGAAGGCGGTTGCGGGAATTGTGCTTTTGGAATTCAATGGAAAACTACATGAGAGCTTCACAACCACTTCTTATTGCTTTGAGGATTGCGATGGTGATGAGAGGCCAACAATGCCCGAGATTTGGATGGCCATGGATGCTGCGAAGACAAACATCAACAAATCTTTGCAACTCAAGCAAGATTTACTCAAGGACGTGCTAGCAATCATTGACAAGCGGTGGGACAACCAAATGGAGAAAAAGTTATATGGGGCAGCATTGTTCTTGAATCCAAATAAGTTTTTTGGCATTAAAGAAACCAATAAAAGACTTGCTACAAGGCTACGGTGTTCAATGATGTGCTATGGAAGATGGAGACCGATGATGACAAACAAAGCAAGATAAATAGGCAAGCTGATGATTATGAGAGAACTGAAGGTGATTGCTTCACAAAGAAAATGACGATCAAAGACCGAGACAAAAAGAGTCCTTGTAAGTATAAGTACTACAATGATTTCTTAATTTCTCCTTATTAGGCTCTTTATGTTTGAACTTTGAATTGCATTATCTTTTGTAGTTCTTTGGTGGGGTGCATATGGTGGCCTTGCTTATGAGCTCCAATGTTTAGCAAAGCAAATCATTAGTCTTTGTTCTTCGGCGTCCGGATGTGAGCGCAATTGGAGTACATTTTCATTTGTAAGTAACTAGCATAACTACTTTACTAGTCAACTCAATGAGTCTATGTTCATCCAACCGCCTTTGACATGCGTCTTCTATTTTGCGATTGTAGATCCATACCAAAAAGAGAAACCATTTAGAGCACAAGAGATTGAATAAGTTGATGTATATTTCATACAACCGAAAAATGGCAAATAGGTTTCAAAAGTTGAGTGAGCAAGGCTCTAAAGGAAAGAAATCTAACCCTTTGATCCTAGAAGAATTTCAATGGGATAATGAATGGGTCGACATCAATGCTGAGCCGGTTCATCAAGGCGGTACTGATGGCGATGATCGTCTAACTTGGGCTCATGTTGATGAAGCCATTGGTGCATCACGCACTCAAAGAGGTTGCAATCTTCCTAGGACAGCTCATGGTGATGCTAGAAAGTCTAGTGACCGGCTGAAGAATCTAGACACATCATTATGAGTTAATGGAGTATTTTGGTAATTAATGACAATCGTCATATGGAACTAACATTGTCCATGAGTTGGATGAATAGGTTATTTTCTATGATGATGAAGACTTTGTATGACATCATGAGTTGATCGTTATCAAGTCAAGACTCGGGATGAAAGAAATCATCATATGTTGATGGTGTTCATGTTAAGATCCTGAAGTGAAGAAGATCATCATGTGTTGATGATATTGAAGTCAAGAGCTTAGAGTAAAGGATGCATCATGTGTTGATACGTATCAAGATCTCGAAGAGAAGATGATCATGAGTTGATCATCAAGTCAAGAGAAGACCCATCATGTACTGAAGGAGGTCAAGTGAAATAGTGCATCATGGGTTGATACATATTCAAGTCAAGAACTTGAAGTAAAGGAAATCATCATGAGTTGATGATTATCAAGTCATTGGCCTGGTCTTGAAGAGAAGATGTGCGTCATCAAGCTTCAAGTGAATGCTCAAGGCAAAGGTATGACTAGCTAGAGCTAAGGATGTGTTCCTAGTCTTTTACCAGTCTTGGTGTTTGGATGGAATATCGGATTGCTAGTACAGGTTGCCATACTATTAAGAGGGGTCTTGGCTAGTAGCTTGCTGTGCTTGCTCTAGCTCTCATTAGCATGTTGCCAATATTTGTGAATGTGTTTTGCAAATAGTTGATGCTCATGTATAATCCTTGTAGCATGTGACATTAGTTTGCGAATATGTTTTACAAATGCTTTAAGTCCATGTACCTTATTCCTTGTGGTGTGATTATAAAAGTTGGCAAATGTGTTTTGCAACTGGTTGAGAATCTCGCCTTTAACCCTTGTTTGCATCGCGCATCAAATGGCAAATGTGTTTTGCAAATTGAGTTAAAGCGGAATGCAATTTTTGTGTTTTCTCAGCTCTGGCGGTTTGACCATAGGCTTCTGGGCAGTCTGATCGGCCCTTGAAAAGTTAACCGGGCTGTGTGTCGGTTCCTTTGTTTTGGCGGTCTAACCTCCATGGTTGACCAGTCTGACCAGCGGCGTACAACCGGTCTGACCGCCATGTGTTGGTCGGTCTGACCGGACCTCTGGGTCAAGAGTCCTGGTCAGCTTTTTCCAGATATGTGTTTTTCTAGTTTTGGGACCTCAGTCTGACCGCCATGTGTTGGCCGGTTTGACCGGACCTCCGGGTCTAGTGACCCGGTTAGCTTTTTTCAGAGAAGGTGTTTTTCTAGAATAGCTCTTTGTTCTGTTGAGCGGTCTGGCCGCACCCTTGGCGGTCTGACCAGGATGGCGTGGTCTGACCGGCCATTGGTTGGTGGTCAGTCCGGACATGTGTCCAACGGCTAGTTTTATAGCCGTTGGAGCATAAGCGGTCTGACCGGCCATTGGTAGACGGTCAAACCGGGCTTCGCTGATTTTCAGCAGATTCTCTTCCAAACGGCTAGTTTTTATGTGTGGGCTATAAATACCCCACCTTGGCCGGTTGTGGGAGTGTTGTGGCTAGTGCTATTCATTCTCTTGAGCAAAGAGCAAGCCCTCTTATCTCTTATG